>CM070775.1:151762521-152400021 GCA_036346955.1 Dipus sagitta
TCCAAGAGTCTCTGGGGCTGCCAAGCTGCTTAGTGCTGCATTACAGGTGGGGTTGTGGGTGTTGACGGAAGTCCTAACCCTAGTCACTCAGAATGTGGCCATGCTTGCAAACAGGGTCCTTGAAGAGGCACTTAAATTAGAATGAGGCCCTAATTCAATCAGACTGGTGTCCTTAGAACAAGAGACTAGAACACAGACACCCGGTGGGGGGGGGGGCATCGGGGGGAATCTGCAGAAACATAGAGAGGAGGCAATCTGTGAACCAAGGGGAGATCTTGGAGGAAACCAACCCTGCTGACACCATGACCTTAACTTCCAGCCTCTGGTTTAAGCCACTTAGAACGGATCCTTGTTACAGCAGTCCTCACAGACTAATATACCTCATATAGAAACAGCATTGAAGGCTTGAATTTGGTGTCCCTGGTGCGTATGAAGCCCAAGGCAGAGGAACCCCAACTCTTGTGACCCAAGCCTTGCCCTGGGGGCAGCAATAAGGCTGTGAGGTCAGCCTGCTTCTCTGGAATGAGCCCCACACCTGTGCTCCCTGAGTGGGGAGCCAGACTTCCTTAGACTGCTGCAGGAGGAGCCCTTTCCAAGCCAGCGACGTTAATACTAACTAACCCGCTGGGTCCTTGGGTGGGTTCTTAGCCACTGGGTAACAGTGGGGGTTAATTAGGTTCCAGCATACTTCCAGCAAGAGCAGCCCCACAAGGTTTTGACACAAATGCTTTGAAGATCAGCACCCCACGTTATATAGGCTAAAAGGTCCCCAGGGACTCACCGCATTCTAATCATCAAATAAGCTCTAATGGCTCAGCCTTTGGAACCTCAGGAGCTGGCCGGCTCTCTACCTGACCTCTTCCTGCTGTCAAGAAGATGCGCTACCTGGAGACCAGCTGAATCAAAGCTTTACAGTATTTTTCCCTCTCACTTCCTTCCATTTTGTGGTGATATGTGTCTGTCTATCTGTCCCTTTTCTTTTTCTTGTTTTCAATTATTTTTATCAATATTTCTGTTGAAAATTCACTGAGTTACGGAGGTGTGTGCTTCTGAACTGAGGCGCACATGCCCAGGTGGAAGGAGGTGATAGCTCAGGTATGCATTACCCAGACTTAGTAACAGTCACACTCGCTACAAGGGGCTGAATGTCCGCTCAATATGCTTCGGGTGCTGACGACTCTGGGGCACATTTGTCATGCGTCGTTCATGTGCTCTCAGGAAGACGTCATGGTTCTCACGGCAGAGACTTGCTGGGTGAAGGTGCGTCATCAGAGCTCACCTGGCGTGTGAGTAGCAGAGGGATCTGGAAGCTGCCTGTTGGTTCCACAGCAGCTCCTCACCACCAGAAAGGGCCAGGGGCGCAGCTGCCACCTCTGCACAGCCACGCTCACCACACTGAGTGAGATATTTTCAGGCCAGATCAGATACGTTCAGGGTGATATGGCCATAGACGGAAATATTTTCAGCCTGGCATGAAGTAGGGGTTCATTAAATAGTTGTGACGATGTGGGTAGATGAGTCTGTCCATGAATAACTGAATGCATATGAGCTCTGGGGATGCTGAGGAGGTAAAAATATTTGCCCGATTGGAGCAGGTGAGAGGAGAGAGAGGGATCTCCGAAAACTGCCTCTGATCTTGACAGTGGCAGAGCCTGACACTCCAGAGAGGTGCTGGAGCTTGTTCTAGAGGCAGGCTGTGTGTGGTGGGGGGCGGGGTAGAAGTCATAAAGCACTGAGCCCACCCCTCAGATGGGACTGTCGGAGAGTTGGGAGGGTTCGCCGCAAGAGAGAGGGTCTGGAGGAAACACCGCGTTCTTGTAATTCATGGCCTCAGAGGCAGGGACTAGAAAGATGTTTTTCCTGGAGAAACTGGCCTTGGAACATAACTTCTCTGTGTTTGGACAGTTTGGCTCTCCTTCCTATAAACTGGGGATCCTTAACTTGGCCCACTTGCCTCCTGGGGTTACTCGAAATGGGGGAGCAGGTTGTCGAGGGTTGGCTAAGCACACAGGAAGAGGCTGTGAGGCTCCAGAGGCTCCTACTTGTACTCACCCATTTCTTAGTTGCTGCCATTTTGCTGTGATGAGAAAGCCTACAGACCTGCTGTTACCGCTGGGGATTGAAGGGTTGGGGACATGGACCAGGGGTGCTTAGCACTCGCCTAGCATAATGACGCCCTTGGCGCCATCCGCAGCACTGAAAAAAGAAGTCGTGGTAAGTTAAGGATGATTCCATAAGGCTTTGATAAAGGACCTTCCTGAGATTATGCCATTCAGACAATCTGGTGGATGTTATGACCTCCATCCCCAATTCATATAAAATCTACCCACTAGAGTGTCATAGAATTGCAAGTATTTTCTATTTCGATTTTCCACAGCCAATCATGAGCCAGGTTAGTAGCACTTGACTTTACTTTTTTTAAAAGCAGTGGTCTACTTTTATTTACTTCTTTTTTTAAAACTTTTATTTATTTATTTGAGAGCAACAGAGAGAGAAAGAGGCAGATAGAGAGAGAATGGGCACACCAGGGCCTCCAGCCACTGCAAATGAACTCCAGATGCATGCGCCCCCTTGTGCATCTGGCTAACATGGGTCCTGGGGAATCGAGCCTCGAACCGGGGTCCTTAGGCTTCACAGGCAAGTACTTAACCGCTAAGCCATCTCTCCAGCCCTACTTCTTTTATTTATGAAAGAGAGAGAGAGAGAATGGGCATGCCAGGGCCTTCAGCCGCTGCAAACAAACTCCAGACACATGAGCCACTTCATGCATCTGGTTTTCGTGGGTCCTGGGGAATAGAACCTGGGTCCTTTGGCTTTGCAGGCAAATGCCTTAACTAATAAGTCATCTCTCCAGCCCCACAGTTGACTTTGAAAGGGACTAAAATCACCCTTGAGCCAGGCATGGTGGTGCACGCCTATAATCCCAGCACTCAGGAGGCAGAGGTAGGATTGCTATGAGTTTGAGGCCACCCTGAGACTACATAGTGAATTCCAGGACAGCTTGAGCTAGAGTGAGACCCTATCTCAAAAAACAAAGAAACAAGCAAGCAATAAATAAATAAAGCACCCTTGAATGGTTCCTGAGAATGCTGGTAACATTGTTCCAAAGCTGGCTTGTTACAACTTCGTTGTCATGCTGCAGGCTGGTCAAACTAAGAGATTCTAAAAAAGAAAAAAAAAAATGGAGAGAAACAGATGACAATGATGAAGGGTGAGGGAGAAGAAGTGGGAGGAGAAGGACTAAAGAAAGAGGCACTGGCACTCACTGACAAGGGCTGGAAAGAAAACGGCTTAGTGGTGAGCAGGGCCTTTGGGCTGCCTTGAGAGGCTGAGACCAAGTGGCGGTGACCGTGACTCCTTTACCCTGCTCCTGAGGACACCTCCGTCTCCAGCCTGTTGGGGATGTCTGCCAGCCCAGAACAGCTGTGGGGCTGCTCTTGGTGCATGACCGGCCTCCAGGGAGGCTCCAGAAAGGCTTTGATGGAGAAAAACACCTCGCTAAGAATGAGAAGGACTGCTGCCTGCTTGCTAGCTACGTGACCTCCGGCAAATCTTTTCTGAGTCTTGGTTTCCTCTTCCGAAGAACGAGAGTAAACGCCTTGGCCTGGCTTACCTCTCAGTGACACAGGACAGAACAGGCACCTTACAAATGGACAACACTAAGGTGGTGAGGAAGGCCACTGGCCAGAGGGGCGACGGCTCACAGAACACAACGGATCTAGTGCCTAGCAGCATGACAGCGCCATTCAGGTCCAGGTCTCCTCCAGGGCAGCAGGCAATCGAGCCCAGGGGTCTGGAGTGTTCTGTCAACATTTTCTGAATCATTCCAAAGTATAATTGATTCCGTCTGTCCACTTCCAACCGCCCTGGAGCTGAGCGATGGGCCGTCTTGCCTTCCATCATCTCACTGAGTTCCAGCAGCCTTCCAGAAACTTGGCAGAGACCGAGTGAACCTGATGGGATACTAGTGCCTGTGGGCTGTATCTCTACATGAGGTTTCTGGGGATGGGAGCGCTGTGTTCTCCCACCAGACAAAGCTGGGCAGTCATCTCAGGAGCACTTCCTATGAGTTGGGCTCTGAGCAGGGACATCAAAGGAGTAGAAAAGGAACCCACAAATGCGGAGTGGCCCCACAGGTGGGACACTGCATGGAGTCTTCTCTATTTTTCAAAGCAGTCTGTAGTGGTCACTTCCTCCTCCCCACGTACACACGGGGAACCCAGGCCTCAAAAATGTAGGCAGCTTATTCCAGGTGTGTGGTAGCAGGAATGGAGCTGGCTTTGGCCTCTCTGAATGCAAAGCTGTGTGTTTTCCTCTGTGCAGGTGAGCTCATGGTATGAGGAGAAGCCTGAGGTTTGGCGTAGCATCTAGACTAATGACTCACATTCCGTGTTATGTGCTAAGAGCTTTGCTCCCAATACTACAACCTACTTTCTATGGACAGCTCTGTTTTTCTGGTGTGATGACTTAAACGCAGAAGGTCAACCCAAGTGCTCGAGTTCACATAGAAAGAAAGTGATCAATCCAGGGCACAAGGGCTGATAGCTGGGCTCCAGAGCCCATACAGTTAACCATTCTGCTACGCTTGCCCAGCCAACTGTTCACCATTTCACAGGTGGTGAGGATCAACCCATGGTGTGATGGCTAATCTCTGGTTGCCAACTTGAAAGGATTTAGAATCACCATGGAAACAAATCTCTGGTTGTGTTTGTGAGGGATTTTCTAGATTAGCTGGGAGGACTCACCCTAACTGTGGGTGGCACCATCTTATGGGCTGGAATCCTGAACTGTATACAAAGGAGAGGGGCTGAAGAGACGGGTTGGGAGTTAAGGCACATGCCTGTGAAGCCTAAGGACCAAGGTTTGATTGCCCAGGACATACCTAAGTCAGATACACATGGTGACCTGTGTGTCTGGAGTTCGTTTGCAGTGGCTGGAGGCCCATTCTGTCATATTCTCTCTGTCTCTCGCTCTCTCTCTCATAAATAAATAAAACTTTTAAAAGGAGAGCGCTAGATGAGCATTCAACATTCATTGCTCCCTAGTTCCTCCCTGCCAATTTGATGATGTAACACCAGGATTTTTTCTTCTGTCATGATTCTCCTACCATCATGGGCTGTACACCCTGGAACTGTAAGCCGAATGAACCCTTTCCTACCCTAAGCTGCTTCTGGTTAGGTTTTTTTGGCCCAGTAATGAGAAAGTCACTGATAAACATGGAAATCAGCGAACCATTCTCCCTGGGTTGGTCCGGTTGCCGGGTCAACTTACTGGTCCCTGGAGAGTCTTGGTCAGACATTACTGAGAATGTTTCTGTGAAGGTGTTTTTGGATGAGATTAGCATTTGAATCAGTAGACTGAGTTGAGAGGACAACCGTTGGTGATGTGGGTGGCTCTCATCCAGTCAGCTGAAGGCATGGATAGAACAAAGAGGCTAAAGACAAGGGATTCCTGCCTGGTGTCCTCTGTGTCTGGCTGGGACATTGGATTTTTTTTTTCTGCTTTCAGACTTGGAACATCTGTTCTTCCTGGTTTCATGTCTGCCAGCTTTAGGATTGGAATATCACACTGGCTCCCTTGGGTCTTTAACTGGCCGGCTACAGATCTTGGGACTTGTCTGTCTTTGTAATCATGTGAGCCAGTTTCTTATAATAGATCTTCCTTCCTTTAGTCATTCTCTCTCTGTCTCTCTCATACACACACACACACACACACACACACATTCCATTGGTTTTAGTTCTCTGACAAACACACTTTCTACCTCCCACACCACAGGCAGCAACATCAGGCTACCCAGCCTATCTCTGGCTCATGGTCAGTTCCTTGCCAGTAAGGGCAAATTCCAGCCCCAGTTGGTTAGGAAAATTGAGGAACTTTCCATAATCTTTCTGATTCGTCCCTCTCCTTACTCTCCTGACTTCAGCCAGTCTACCAGCCTTTATCATAAAACCCTTGTGAGCTACTAAGGCCAGAGACTGACTCGCTCCTGCTGGGGCCTTGTCCACTGGTTGGGACTCCCTTCAGAGGAAGGAAAGAGAAGAAGATGCAGTCCTGCTCTTGAAGAATGAATGACATAAAGGAGGAGGCAGGAATTTAGGTGAAGCGTTGAGTGTGAATTCCTGCTTCCAGAGTCTAACTGGGGGCTAGGGAGATGGCTCAGTGGGTAAGAGCATTTGCTGTGTGTGGTGATTTGAATGTCAATGACCCCCCCCATAGACTCGTGTTTTTGAATATTTGATCCCTAATTGGTGGCACTATTTGAGCACTTAGGGGAAGCCTTTGCAAGATGGAGCCTTGTTGGAGGAAGTGTGTCACAGAAGGTGGGTCTTGAGGTGCTGCTAAACAAACTCTACTTTGTGCTTCTCATCACTGGGACAAAACATCTGACCAGAAGCATCTTATGGGAGGAAAGTTCCTAGGGGAAGTAACATCATGGTGAGGGAAAATCATGGAAGGAGAGGAAGATGGCTCACATCATCACATATCATCAGTGAAAAACCTCCTCCACAAGGTTCCACCCAAGTATAAGAGCCTACAAGGGACATTTGACATTCCACCCTCTGCAGAGCTCTTGAGCTGTCCCACTTCCTCCCTGCCGATGTGAAGACATGATGCTTCCTGACTGCTGCTGCCACAATTTCCTGACCGCAGTAGACGTCCCTTGAAACTGGAAGCTGATATAAACCTTTTCCTTCCTTCAGCTGGTTCTGGTTGGGTGTTTTGTCCCAGCAATGAGAAAGTAACTGAAACACTGTGCAAGCATCAGGACCTGAGTTTGATCCCCAGCATCCATAATAAAAAAGACAGTGGGAGGGCTGGAGGGATTGCTTGGAGGTTAAGGAATTTGCCTGCAAAGCCAAAGGGCCCAGGTTCAATTCCCAGGACCCACTTTAGCCAGATGCACAAGAGGGCGCATGCATCTGGAGTTTGTTTGCAGTGACTGGAGGCCCTGGCGTGCCCATTCTCTCCCTCTCTCTCTCTCTCTCCCTTTTCCTCTGTCAAATAAATAAAAATAAAAATAAAAGACAGTGGGGCCACACAAGGCTGTTACTCCAGCACCAATGGAGGAGGAGACAGAAGGATCTCTGGGGCTCCCTGGTCAGCCAGTCTAGCTGAAAAACAGTGAGCTCCAGGTTCCATGAGGGACTCTTTTCTCAGGGAAATAAAGCTGAAGAGTGACAGAGGAGGGGACACTCCAGTCTCATCAGTGCCTCGAGTAGTTTGTGACAAGGAAGGACAATTTCACACAGAGCAAGGCCTACAGCAGGGATTTTGAGTGGCTCAGAGGAAGAGAGGCAGTGCCATGGAAGGGCTGAGGTTTCACCATGAATGGGGACCCCAGCTAAAGTTGTAGGGTCCACAGTGGCAGCAAACATGGGCTCACAGTTGACAGACAGACAGGGAATGGTGGGGAGTGGATAAGCTCAAGGAGAAAAGTGGCTCCAAGTATAGTTGAGCATGAGGTTCTTTTCAAAGATAAGCCATGTACAGAACAAAGGTCCCGCAAGCCTGGCTCTCCCACCAGGATGCTGAACTATTTCCAGCCACTGCCCATGTCAGCCAGAGCCTCAGCAGAGCAAGGGCCAGGTGGGGGACTATAAGGACTGCTGCTCTGTGGAGAGAACACAGCCTATCCTAGCCAGGCACTGTCAACATGTCTCTTTGAGTCTTGGAAAGGTCTCTACTTGGGCAATACAGGCTTGTTTCAGGCCTCTGTCTTTAAATTCCATGAAATCCTAGAAATGGACCATCTCTAAACAACTTCAGACATAAAGACAGTGAGGTCGAGGTAGCAGAAGTGACTCAGTTTCTCAACGATAAAATTCAGAAGGTCTCCTCAAATGTCATGCATTTGTTTGTAAAGCAGGGCTTCTGCATGAAATTCTCCCATGGCTGCCAGGCTGAGAGATGAAGCTGGGTTCCAATCATCTCTGAGAAATACTGCTTAGCTTCTCTGCTCCCCCATTTGTTCAGGGACAGGAAGCCTGGTGGAGCTTTAATGAAGAAAGTTAGCCACTTGATCAATGTCAGTTGCTTCCCAATCCTGCCCAGAGGAGGTAAACTGAATGCTGCTAAATTGGACCCCAATGCTTCCCTTCTCATCCCTCTCATTGTAAGTCCAATCCAGGAGTCAGTCCGAAGTCATCAAGCCCCTGCTAATATTCTACCAAGCCTTAAATGCTGCTCACACAGTGGTGTCCAAAGGAAACAACAACAACAACAACCCACCACCAACAACAACAACGACGACAAACAGCTGTGGGTGAAATGGAAAATGGTTGGCTGGGTCACTATGTGGGCCAGTTGTTCCACCAAAGCAAATGTGAAGCTGTAAACAGCAGCTGGACTCAACTTTTTGGGGACTCTGGAACCCAGTGAACATTTCTGTTCATTTATATTCTCCCACGGGATTGCTTAATGAGGGGTACGGCTGCAGATCATCCACAAATGAGCAGATGGAGTGGGGTAACTAGAAATGTCCAGCCCACCCTTGGGGCAGCGGCTTGTGTACTTGGCATGGTGGCTGGTGAGAGGATGGGCACGGGGACCTTTTCCTCTAAAAGTTGGAGGTGGTGCACTTTGGTTGGTCTCACAGTACCTTAAGGAGCTGCCTGCTTCAAACTCTTTTCAAAAGTGACTTTCCATGATGCTGTCTATTGAAAGCATGGGAGACGATAGAATACTTCACCTCCTCTTTTTTCTGGAAGATCTTTGTTAGGTCACTATCCAGCTGCACAGGTCATAGAAGCTTCAATGACGACACACAACAAGGAGTAAACAATTCACAACAGTAACCTGGGAAAACCACACACAGATGCCACCAGCTGGCAACACCACCGCTCTCAGAAGCTCCTGAGGGCTGAGGATCTGACTGCCCGAGCGGCCGCACTGCCGTACTCAGAATGTCTACTGGCCAGCAAAGCTTTCAAAACTTACAAAGAAGCACGAAGGTGTGGCTCATTCACAGGAAAAGGGACTTAAAGAAAAACATCTTTGAGGAAGACCGGATTTGAATGACCAGTCAAAGATATTAAATCAACTGTATTAAAATGTCTGATGAGGGCCGAGCATGGTGGTGCACACCATTAATCCAAGCGCTCAGGAGGCAGAGGTAGGGGGATCGCCGTGAGTTCGAGGCCACCCTGAGACTACATAGTGAATTCCAGGTCAGCCTGGGCCAGAGTGAGACCCTACCTTGAAAAAAAAAAAAATTAAAAAAATGTCTGATGAGGACAGGAGAGATGGTGTAGTGGTTAAGGCACTTGCCAACAAAGCCAAAGGACCCAGATGCACATGATGGCACATGCATCTGGTGTTCGTTTGCAGTGGCTAGAGGACCTGGAGTGCTCTCTCTCTCTCTCTCTCCTTCAAATAAGTAAATAAAATTTTTTAAAAATGTCTTATGATCTAAAGGAGCCATGGATGAGCAATTAACAGAAAATATGAAAGTGATATTTGAGTAAAATGAGTAAAGAAATAGTGATTAATGATGGAAAGGAATAACACATGTTCTGGAGCTAAGATGTACAGTGGCTGAAATGCACAACTCAGTAGAGGTCCCCCTCATAGATTTTAGCAGGCAGAATAAAGGGTAAGAGAAGTTGAAGATAATACAGGTGAGGTGCTCCAGTCTCAGGAATAGAAAAACAACAAAAAATACAAAAAAATTCACAGAGCCTAAGGGAGCTATGTGACACTATCAATTGTATCAACATATGTATTATGAGGATTCCAGAAGTAAAAGAGACAGAGAAAGAAATATTTCAGGAAATTTCCCAAACCTGATGAAAGATACGCATCTACATACCTACAAACTTCAAAGAATGCCAGTCAAAATAAATTCAGAGATCCGCATTGAGACATGCCATAATCAAGTTGTCAAGCCCCAGAGATGAAGAAGGAATGCTGAAACCAGAAAAAGAGAATGAATTCATCATGTACAAAGGATTCAAAATAAGATTGACAACTGATTTCTTCCCAGAAACTAAGGAAGTCAGGTGTGGTGGTGCATGCCTGTGATCCCACCACTGGATAGACTGAGACAAGAGAAACGCTTCCAGTTCAAGGCCAGATATTTTGAGATGAAGGAAAGCTGAAGGGTGGCTCAGGAGAGGAACATTTGTTCCTTGTGACTGGGGTCTGTGGTCATAGTGGTTTTCAAGGCTACTCTTCAATCACCTGAAATTAAAGGGAGAAAGGAAGGGCTGCTGGTCTCGAAAACCTCCTGAAAATGGCATCTGGAGCTATGAACACTGGTGTCATGTTGGTGAGAAGATGGGCATGAGGTCCAAGTTTTCAGCATGTTCCCTAGGGCTCCATGAAAGGCTCAGGCTGTATTACTAAGGGATATAGTGCATTTGACCAACAAACTCCCCGTAAGAGGAGGAAAGACCTGAGTGCCATGTGGAGTCGTGCAGCAGAGAGAGTAGAGGGTCCCTGGATGGGTCAACATCAGAGCTGGACTCACCTCCCTCACTGTCCAAAAGTAAATACATATTCCTTGTGCTCGCATGGCCTTCCCACCTCATTCCACTCTCCAAATTGCCATCTGGTGATCTCTGCCAGCCAGGTCTATCCTTTCTTGATCAAAGCTCTCAGTACCACCCATCACCCAAAAGTTAAGAATAGCACTTGACCTGTCATTGGATCTGGCCACCTAGGTCCAGTCCCTGCCCTGTCTCACACATCATTGTCCATCAGTGATGAAGGACTTGAACTCCTGGCAATATTCAGTATGTCCTTTCATCCCTTGTACTTGGCCCACCCACCCCCTCCTCTGCCTATTTCTCAAGTTTGATCTTTCCTTGAACCCCTAACTGAGCAAGGAGACCTTTTCCATGTTAAGTCCTCCCTAGAAGATGGCCTATCTGCTTTTCATGGCCAAAGAGTCCGTTGTCTCCAACTCAGCATCCCTAAGTTTCTAGACATTAACATCAAGGATTTCTACAGCTTGTACTTGAAAGGGCATGTGTTTCATGGTGGATGAATAAAAAGATGAACGAGTAGTAAGTAAATGAATGTCTAGATGTGTAGTAGACAGCCTCATGTCGCTGAGATAAACTTCCAGACCAGGCACAGTTATGGAGGAAGGGATTTATTGAAGCTTACAGATCCGGGAGAAGTTTCATAATGGCAGAAGAAGCTGCCCCCCTTTTACAGGTAGAGAGAGAGAGAGAGACCAAGAACAAGCACACTTTAGGAACTGCAGGCAGAACTCAGGCACTCTGCCTATCTTTAGACTGGAATTACAAATCCACCCCCACGCCTTAGGGCTGGACCTTAAGATCTGCCCAGTGACACCTCCTCCACCCGGGTGGCTGCAGATCTAAATTACAAATTTTAATGAAATCCTGAATCTATTGGGGGCTATCCATTCAAACTACCACAGTATGCTAGGGGAATGGGTGCCCTGGGCCTGTACAAATGAAGAAGTCTAATGAAGAAGCCAGGCCATTTGAAAACCATTATGTTATTAACGCTGGCTTGGAATTGGCAGAATAAATAAGCTCCTGGCTTAGCCCACAGCACTGTGCTGCCTTCTGAACTGCCCAGGCGTGAACAGCTCAGAAGTCAGACCTCCGGATAATTATCTTAGTTTCCTTTCCTGTATTCACTGGAAACGTGGCCCCCCAAGATCTGCTGCACTCACAAAAGCCCTCTGGTTGCTCTTGCTTCAAATGTCCCCCAAAGTGTTCCAGCTGCCTCCCTGGATACCAGCATGTAGCTGGCCACCACAAGCATTCGAGCGCTGGTCTTGGAAGGGATTCGGAATCCTGCCTCTTTGCAAATGGGCTCAGACATCTTCCACACAGCAGGCATTCAGAGAGGGATGGTCAGAAGCTCGGCAGCACGCAGGGTGCTAAGGATTCAAGGGTCTTGGTCCAGCCCGGAAGGGGTCCACTGCCCCTTGAGGAAGGTAGATAACTACCCTGTGGTGGAAGATGTCTGGCATGAGGGACAGGGATGTTGGGGTGTGTGCGAACCCAGATGAAGTACAGCTGTCCCAGCCTGAGGACATGAGAGGGTACGTCCAAAGAAGACCCTTCAAGAGCAAATAGATGCTGTCTGACAGATGCAGATGTGGAAGGCATCATGGCCTCAGGGATTAGCATGGCTGAGGCCAGCAGTCATGAGAGGATGTCTCCAAGGAGCTTCGTGCATCAGTCGGGATGTGAGCAGGGAAGACAATAAAAGACTCGGCAAGGACAGAAGCTAGGAGTCTCCAATGTTGTGTGAGAGAAGGGTTGAGTCTCTAGTCTGTCTATTCTAAAGCATTCTTGAAGGGTTTAAATCAGAGATAGGATGAGGTCAGAATGATGAGGTAGGAGGGTGGTCCTGCCTGTGGCATCCTCGAAGAGCTCAGCGTAGGGTCTCATGCGTGGCAGAGTCTCAGAAGACCAGCTCCTCTTCATCTTTCTGGCCTTCCCACTTATCTTGGTACTAGACATACCCTTCTCCCCACCCCCCACCACCCATGGCATTTCAGATTTATTCCCAATGTCTACAGTGATTTTTCCTGGTCTGGCTGCTCCAGGCTCTCTAAGTCTTTCCAAATGACTGACAGGTGAAGGAGAGGCCACTGGAGGCTATGTCTAGCAAGAGCTAAGAGAGCTGCAGTCCAGACAAGCAGGGGATAAGCTATTTGAGAACCAGGGACCCTCATGCACAGGGGTTCATGCTTATCATTTTCCTTGAGTCCATCCTCAATGAACCACTAACACTAACGTGGAAAATCAGGGTTCTCCAGAGGGCTGGCCCGGCGGGACCATGCATATAGAAGCTTGCTACTAGGGAAGGAGCAATTGCTCAAATCTGCTCTAATGAAACAGAAAATCCCTTAGTAAAGGGAGGAGAAAAATCAAGAACAGGCTTTGGTTTTGTGCTGAATCCACAGTCAAAATCCTCTCAGAATGAAGACAGAGAGCCACTGAGCCTGTGGGGAGAGGACTCCAAGTTGCCTGAAAAGCAGAAACTGTGGGGAAGGCTTAGCGGGGGCTGGGACTGCATGGAAAGCTCAGATATTCTGCCCCATGCCAGACATGCAGATGGCATGCAGTGTTCTGGCCCATGTGTGGCTCCGGGCCCCTACCAGGTGGAAGACTGCCCTCTATTCACTCAGCAGGGTTTGGGATGACTGCCTGGAGCTCCCCACATGACAAAATGTCTTGTTCTTGCGGAGCTGACTTTGGTAGCTGGCCACGTGCCATCCCATGCGTCTGTCAGGTCACACAATGACATATGCAGGGTCCCTGTGCTTAGCAGGTCTCTAATAAATGGAAGATATGGATGTCCATAGGTGTTCCGAAGCTGAAGGGCTTATGAAGTTCATTGTGCATCTCTGCCAGGAAGAGTCTGGGCTGAAAAGAATGGTCCTCCAACTCAACAGCTGTGCTGGACGTGGTCCTTTTTTGCTAGTGTTTGCAGAACTCGACAAGCATACCTGTTCCAAACTCTCCCTTTGACTCTCTGAGGCCCTCAAGACTCCCTCTGGGAGCAAGATGCCTCCCCTCCATCTCTGGAGGCTGGCCGTGCAACTCCTCAGAATGCAGGAGGCCAGCCCAGTATCTAGGCTCCTCTGATTGGGTGAGCAGCGCGTGTTGATGCCAGAGGGTGGACGGGATGGGGTCAGCCAGCCCTGGGCAGATGGTCCATCTGGACAGGCAATCTGGTCCTCTGAAAACTGCTGCAGAGTTTGAGTGGGGTAAAAAAGGAGACAAGGAGGTTGGATTTACAGCCCTCCACTAGTTTGTTTATGGGCATGTGGCTACCCACTCTGAGCCTGCTTTCACACCTACAGGTTAGGGGTAACCACACCACTTTTCTCTGTGCCATGTCGAGGTGCTGTGATGACAGACAGCACAGGTCTGGTAGTGTGACTGGGACTCAGAAACTAAGGTTCTACCTTCTTATTTCCTCTATTCCACATCCTTTTGCATCCTTGCCAAACTAGACCCTCCTGGTATGAACCTGGCCTCTCCTGCTTCCCATGCTCTTCAAGAATGGGAGGATCATTCTTTGTGGATATCCCCAAGTGCCCCAGAGACTCCTTGTTCTATCTCACATGTGGGCAGTAGGCTCACTGTGGCTTCCGAGATGACACGTACATCCTGTCCTCTACGTTCCTGCTGGGGAAACAGGGGTCATGTTCTGACCATCATCAGGCTCTGAAGAAGTGAGGTCATCAGGTGGAGCCCTTTCCATGGGGCTGGCCCCAGCTCACCTCCTAGCCTCATCTTAGCATTCATTACTGGGGTGCTCCCAACCCCACCCATGCTCACAAATATCTCTGCTCCTTGCTCTTGCAAAACACACACACAAACACACACTCCATCTTGAAGGCTCTGCTGACCTCTGGGACCCTCAGCCAGCACAATGGTTCAAGTCCTTTGAGCTTTGGAGTTACGCCCCCTATTGCCCTCTGTCCCCGTGGAACCAAGTTTTTGAAACACTGGGGAAGAACTTTCCCCCTCTAGCTGGCAGAATTGTCTTTCTCCTGGTGACTTATATTCCAGGGCTACCATGACAAGCTAACATAGGCAACTGTGTGCTAAACAACAGGAATTTATTTATTCATGTTGCTGAAAGCTGGAAGCCCAAGATTAAGGTATTGGCAGATAGGTGCTTCCTGAGACCTCTCAGATAGCCACCTTCTCACTGTACCCTACTACACTGTACAAGTAAGTCTTAGCTTTGTATACAGGAGGCCCTGGCATCTCTCTGTGTGTACAAATTTTCCCTTCTTTATGTAAGAATGCCAGGTCAGAGTCCACCCATCCAGCCTCATCATAACTTAATCACCTTTTTAAAAAATCCTACTTTCAGGCTGGAGAAGTGGCTTAGCAGTTAAGGCACTTACCTGTGAAATCTAAGGACTCAGGTTTGATTCCCCAGGACCCACATAAGCCAGATGTACAAGGTGGTGCATGCTTCTGGAGTTCATTTGCAATGGCCAGAAGCCCCAGTGTACCCATTAAAAAAAAAAAACACTATTTTCTGGGCTGGAGATATGGCTCAGCAGTTAAAGGCACTTGCTTGCAAATTTTGGTGGCGTGGGTTTCATTCCCCAGTACCCACATAATGCTAGATGCACAAAGTGGCATATGTATCTGGAGTTCATTTGCAATTGCAAGAGGCCCTGACATACCCATTTTTTCCCTCACTCTCTCTCTCTCTCTTCTTGAAAATAAATAAAAGTGGGCATGATGGTAAAAATTTTTTAAATCCTTATCTTCAGATACAACCAAGCATAAATTTGGGGAGTTGAGGGAAATGGTTTAGCCCCTAGCTTCACACATCATGGGTATTTGGTTCTTAGAACCCCTAACCTCAAGCACATGGCATCTGCAGGCTAACCTCATCTTCCTCTGTCAAGCCATGCTCTCCCAGAGGGCAGCAGGAGCAAATACAGCTCACAATTAGGTCTTGGGTTGCCAGCACCCACAAGGGATGGCATTTGGAGATGGAATCTTTAGGAAGAAACTGGGGTTAGATGAGGTCATGAGGGTGGGACCCTGGTCCTACAGGACTAGTGTCATTATAAGAAGGATATCAGAGAGTTTCTTTCTGTCCATAGTAGCAGAGAAGAAAGGAAATGTGTTGGCAGACAGAGAGGGCAGCCTAGCAGAATCCAGAGTGTCCTCGCCAGGAACCAAACTGGCTGGCACCTCTGCATTGGAGCACAGGCCTCCAGCACTGAGAAGTAAACGCCTCCTATTTAAGTCATCTTGCCTATCTTGGCACCTTGTTATGGTAGCTCACGTTGACTAAGGCCAAGGCTAATGTTTTCCTTTCAAAATAAAAGTGTGTGTGATATGTGAAGGCCAGAGAACAATCTTGGGTTCATCCCCAGAAACACCATTACATTTTTGGGGACAGGATCTCTCATTGGCTTGGAGCTCACCAAGCAGGCTAGGCTGGTTAGCCGGAGATCTACCTGTTTCCACCTCAACAATTCTGGAATTATAGGCACAGGCCATCACATCCAACATTTTTACATGGGTTCTGGGGATTGAACTCAGGTCCTCATGATTGCAAGGCAAACACTTGACTGACTGAGCCACCTCCCCGAGGCTCCCAGGGCCAATGCTTTCGTATCCTATTTTCTTAATAGCTTTATTGAGATACAATTTGTATACTGTGTAAATCCATAATGGGTTTCGTGTATTCACAGTCATGCAAACCTTACCACAGTCAACTTCAAAATACATCTAAGAAGGAAGTTTATACCTGCTAATAGTCACTATTTTCTTCGCCCCCCCCAAACCCCACCTGGCCTTAGGGAACTCCTAAGCTATTGTGTATCTCTATGAATTAACCTGTTCTGCACATTTCACATAAATGAACATGTCCACATGTGGTCCGTGGTAGTGTTTGGTTTCTTTCACTCAGCATACTGTTTTCAAGGGTTACCTATCTTTTGTCATTGAATTAGTTATATTTTCTGTCATTGTAACCAAACAGAAGATAAGGAAGACATGATTTCTCTTGCCTTGTGTTTTTAGATAGGTCACTTGGGCAAAATAGCATGGTGCAGAGGAGACTGCCCACCTCCTAGAAGACAGGAAACAGAGACACAGATACAGAGACTCGGGTATGAGCCAATGGGGACAGCATACTCCCAAGATCTTCTTACTCTAGCTAGGTTCCATCTCTTAAGGTTTCTAAAAATTCTCGAAATAGTGCCATTATTTGGGGACCAAGCCCTCACAATATACATACTTTCTTTTGAGGAGTTATTTCACAATCAGACCATAACAATCATGTGTCAGTACTTAATTCCTTTTAATGGTCAAATGACATTCTCTTGTATAGACAGAACACACGTTATTTATGCAGTCACCAGCTGACAGACATTTCACTTGCTTCCACTCTGTGGCTCTTATGAACAGTGCTACTACGAATATTGATGTGCAAGTTTTTGAGGGGACACTTTTCCTCGCTGCATACATAGAAGTGGGTCTTGCCTCTTACTTCTGTGATACAATAACATAGAAACAACAAGAAAAATAAAATAGATTTCTCCACCTCTAAATCAATGAAGAGTTTAATTGCATTCATCCTATTATAATAGAAGAATCGCTCCTGGTCATTTTAATCCAGTTCTGCTGCTGTAACAGTATACCCAAGACCGGTTAATTGCCGAGGAACAAAGATTTACTCTTTATAGCTCTGGAGGCTGGAAGGCTAAGATCAAGGCAGCCGCTTCGCTGTCTGGAGAAGGCTCGTCCATGCTTCTGAGCGCCATGTCGAGCGCTGCCTTCTCTGGAAATGAGTGTCATGTCTTCCTACTGTGAGACAGATGGGAGGGTCTTATCATATCGTATCTTATTTGTGTCTGCTTATTAATGGATCAGTCCATCTTTCTCCCTAGGATAAAGGCCCAGGAAGCAAAGTCTTTTTTTTTTTTTTTTTTTTTTTTTTGAGACAAGCCCAACAGACTGCTTTTTCCATGAGAGAATGAGAGAGAGAGAGAAGAAAGAATTGGCACACCAGGGCCTCCAGCCACTGCAATCGAACTCCAGATGTGTGTGCCCCCTTGTGTACGTGTGCAACCTTGCCCACTTGCATCACTGTGCATCTGGCTTACTAGGGACTTGAGTCGAACACGAGTCCTTAGGCTTCGCAGGCAAGGGCCTTAACTGCTCAGCCATCTCTCCAGCCCAGGAAGCAAAGTCTTCATCTTGTTTGCCACTTGCTCCCAATGCTGAAGGCAGCATCCCTCTCACAAGAGACCACCAAACCACCTGTTAAAAGAAGGAATGTGTGCCTGTTCCTTCCACTGCAGTGGCTGGCACCCCATCAGTCTTTGTTCCGTTGGGAAAGCTATATAGCATGGCAAAGTCAGAGCCCGAAGCTTCTGTGCCCGTTCTGGCTCCATCTTCTGCTGTGGGACCACAGAAGGAGACATACCCTGGGGTGAGCTTCTGTTCTCCCGTTTGCACAAGGGAGACGTTAATCTAGACATTCTCTCAGACCATCTCCAGCGTGGATGGCAGCAAAGGCAATGGAAGGGCACCACTCTAAGGGTTTTCAGAAGCGAAAGCACTCAGCATCGCCCTTCCAATGACCCCAGCTCCTCCTAGAGTCTAGACACCTCTGGAGATGCCTCTGCTAATAAGAACAGCACCTGGGGTCCTGTGGCAACATGGCAGTAAATACAAATACAATACGGGGGAATAAGAATGACTCCATCCCTGTAAGAGGAGAGGAGCCCTGTGCACCAGCCTCCCCTGCTAGTTTATCTGGAGTCTTGAAGATCATGAATCAATTCACGTGTCTGCCAAGGAGGCCTGTGTCCTATAAATATGACAGGAACACAGGCCAGTCTGCTGGATGTCACATCTTCAGGAAAAAAAAAAAATGTATGTAGTGCTTAGTTAGGGCTTCAAGTGTGCGATTGTACTCCGTGTGTCACTTAAATTTATTTGCTATGATATCACCACCAGGCTGCTGTTCAAGTGGGAAGGATCGCCAGGCAGGGATCACCTTCAAGAAAAGCCACGGAGCCGGGCATGCTGGCGCACACCTTTAATCCCAGCACTCGGGAGGCAGAGGTAGGAGGATCTCCATGAGTTCCAGGCCACCCTGAGAATACATAGTTAATTCTAGGTCAGCCTGGGCTAGAGTGAGACCCTACCTCAAAAAACAAAACAAAAGAAGAAAATAAAGAAAAGAAGGAAGGAAGGCAGGCAAGCCACAGTAAACCACCCCAGTTCTCCTCTCTGAAGCTCTGAGTCCTGAGCATGACCATATTCCTGGTGGTGTCCCATGTCCCGCTGCTTGTCGGGGCAAACTTTGAAAAGGATGCCCTCATGGGAGCTAACCCATATATCTTGCAACACAGCTTTTCACGCATTATGTCAGCAGATCTCATGTTTCATGTGTCTTACTGAGTCCCAAGCTGTATTAGTCAGGGTTCTCTAGAGGAACAGAACCAATAGAATGAATTGTATGAAAAGAGAATTTATTGGATTAGTTTACAGCAGTCCAACAATAATAGTTTACAGGCATGAGCGACAAGGAAGCTGGTAGCTGCTCAGTCCACGAGCCTGGATGCCTCAGCTGTCCCAGTCCGACACTGAAGGCCTGGAGGTATCCTGGAGAGACGCTGCTCTTCAGTCCCCAGCACAGGCAGCCAGGTGGGAGGAGGGGATACTTTCCTCCCCAGAGCTCCCTTAGATAAAGACCCCCTCTGAAAGGGGCTGCCCACTCTGGGGGAGGGCTTACCCTGGGGGAAGTATTCCTCCTTTAGTTAATCCTTCTGGAAGCAACCTCAGAGACCCACTTACGAGGAATGTCTGTGGATTCCTAAACAGATCAAGTTGACACAGACTTAACTATTACACACGGAAATGTCTGGCTTTGAGTTTCAGGTCTGTGTCCTCTTCATTGTGTGGCCATGGAAAAATCACTGCCCCCTTTCCTCCCCAGTTTCCCATCTACATCTGAAACCACTTAGGGAGTTCCCAGACACAGAAGAATTGGAAGGCTGATATTGAGATCCAAGGCTGAATGTCGTGGCCAACACCTCATCGAATCATGGCACTCAGAAGGGTGAAGCAAGATTGCCGTGAACTTAAAGCCAACCTGGGCTATACAGTGAGTGCCAGACACCCAGAGAGAGAGAGAGAGAGAGAGAGAGAGAGGAGGAGGAGGAGAAGGAGAAGGAGGAGGAATGGAAGGAAGGAAGGGAGGAAGGAGAGAGAAAGAGAGACCCAAGAACTGTCCCATGTTCCAAAGCTCTCCTGGGAATCCTGCATTTTTTACCCTCATTAATTAAAATGCCAAGCTTCTTTGCTTCGGGCTGAAATGTTATCACTTTGGATGACAGCTCAGACTCTCTCACACACTGCTCAGAAGTCCCGGGAGGCTGTTGGTGACATCACAGGAAATCCTGGATATTATTTTATTGCCTACTCTGCTATGCGTCTGATTGATAAAATGCAGGGGGTGGAAATAATGACTTATCCTTGCAGGCTTGCAGTCACAACCTGCCAAAGGAAAAGATGAGTGCGAAGTGTGTGCTGAGCCTGGAGTGGTGGTGTGTGCCTATAATCTCTGCACTTGAGTGGTGGAGATAGGATGATTGGCTCCAGACTAGTCTGAGCTACCTATTAAGAATCTGTCTACACACACACACACACACACACACATATATACATACATGTACATGAACATTCATCCCCTGATCTCTGCTTGACCCCTGAGGTTCTCTTGTCCAAGTTCTAAATTCAGTTATTTCATTTATGGCCATAGCACCTGAACATGCCCCATCTTGTCTAAATTCAATGATTTCAATATTTGTATTCATGCAAGAGTGCATCTTGCCCATTATAGAAACATACTGAGGTGGATACTGCTGTCTCTTTGCTTTTAAAAACAGCCTCTTTCGCAATGAAGTCACCCCAGGCACAAGCAGCAAGCAAAGCAATCCATTACAGCACGTAAGACAGCGAGAGCACTGACAAGTCTCTCAAAGCACCAGCATGGCACCGCTTCTAAAGGGATGGCTTGCGCCATGCCCTCAAGTTCAGCAGTGGCTGGCTCTGCTGCACCAGGACAGAAAACAGATTGCAGCAGAGATGCCCCGTGGCCCGAAGATCTGTAGAGAGAAATGTGGGATGCGCTGGAAGTAAAGAGGAAAGAAAATCGGGTGCTAAGCTCAGGGTCTGAGCTATGTGGCCTTTGGCAAGTCATTTGCTTTCTTGGATCTCAGGGTCTCCTCTAGGGCACAAGAGCACCGGGTCCCAGTGAAGTCTATGTGTGCTCTATTACGCCCTATATACTGCTCTGGACCACCTGCCCCTCTTCCCTGGGGTTGGCTGTCCCCACTCATGCGGTTCCCACTCTGGAGAGCTTCCTCCACTTCAGATAGCTGCCTCATGGGGAAGGCTGTACACCGCCCCACTCCCCTGGAAGGAACAGATATACACATGTGCCACAGTCCAGCCCTTACCTCAGGGTGGAAGGGCTCCGGTGATGAGCTTCCTGTGGGATCAGGAGGAGGAAGCTGGACGTCCGGAGACAGCGTCAGTATGGCTGTCATCCTGCAGGATCCCCTGCATTCATTTCACTTCCTGGGTTTATCCATATCAACTTCCATGTCAACTCTCCATAGAGTTCAACTTGTTTCCTGTCTTTCCAAAGCCTGTTCCTGGAGTGGAGAGAGCCCCTCTCAGGGAGCCAGAGGAACTGAACCCCATGGCTCAGCACCAGCTTCCTTGCCACTGTGAAACAAAGAGAGCTGAGGCCCACTCCGTGGGAGGAAATTCCTAACCTAACCAAAAGCCTACAGCCGGGAAGGTCACAAGCTCTGGGTAGAGGACTACTACTGTTGTCTGGCTAAATGAATATAGTATGTCCATCAAACTGCCCTGTAAATACTTGTTTATGCCCATGCACTAATGCTACTCTCATTTTTGGTCAGAGAAGCTCCTCTTATCAGAAGGTGGTGACCACTGGGGTAACTCAAAGCACATCAAAGTACCGAGAAGTGACAGTTTAGCACGAAGTGTGGCATCTCTTTCACACCCTCCGAGGCTCAGAGACCACGTGTAGGAGGTTGCAGAAAGAATGAAAGATCCAAAAGAAGGGAAGGAGTGCTTACAGTATTGTCTTCCAGACACAAAGTGGCTGTGGTATTCATGACCTCAAAGTGCTGATGCTAGGCCTGCGTACTAGGAGGGAAAAAATTATGACACCAAAATAGAAGACAGGCTAGTTGAAGAGAAGAAAGGATTCAGTGGAGGGGGATTTGGGAGGGGGGGGAGAAGGTGGTGGAAGGGAATTATGATCATGACATATTGTTTATATGTATGGAGTTTGTCAACAAAAAATAAAAGAATAAAAGAGTGATCTATGTCCAGTACCCAATATATGTTGGATCAATATCGATCAAAATATGACCTGAGGATCACATGCATTCAGATCATCTGAGGAGCCTCTTGTAAATTTAGAATCTTGAGTTCCATTTGAGGAGTTCTAATGCCTGTGTGGAGGTGGGCGGTGTATCTGACAAACCTCTGTGTGACTTTCATGAGTATTGATTGATACCTGAGACACCCAAACTGCAGGACTTCCACAGTCTGTGCCCTGCAACATTATCTCGGTCATTTCTCAGGTGGGCACAGCAGATGGTAGTGCCACATTTCATCAACAGTCTTCCTTTGAGATGTCCCACAGAAACATTGTTAACCACAGGGTCTCTGACCCTCACATCCACCTTCTAATGTCTCCCTTACAAACACTTTTACCAATAGCACTATCCCCTAAAGGGCAGCCCAAGATCTCTGTTTTTGTTAAGTCTATTCATTCTCCACGGAGGCACTGAGGACAGCAGACAACCCATTTTGATACAAGTAACTCAGTTGTACCTGACCCGAGGACCCATGGCAGACTATCTTAACAAATTTGAACTATTTTTTTCTCCCCCTGTGAGATGGATAATCTTGCTTGTCAACTTGTGATGGGATTTAGAATCACCATAGAAACAAACCTCTGTTTGTTAGATCATATTTTAGTAGATATTGATACTAATAGATATGGAATAGTGGATATAGATCTCTCTTTTTTATGAGAGAGAAAGAGAATTGACATACCAGGGCCTCCAGCCACTGCAATTGAACTCCAGAAGTGTGCGCCACCTTGTGTGCATGTGCGACCTTGCGCACTTGCGTCACCTTGTGCGTCTGGCTTATGTGGGATCTGAAGAGTTGAACCTGAGTCCTTACTTTGCAGGCAAGCGCCTTAAAGACAAAACCATCTCTCCAGCCCTCTCTTTGTTTAATGATGATGGTGAAGCTGAGGACCACCCACCTAGTCCCTGGAGCCACAGGTTAACACCAAGGCATTTTTGTGAGGGGGTTTCTAGATTGGGTGGAGATGGGAAGATCCCCTCTAACAGTGGTGGCATCATTCCTCAGCCCAGGGTCCTGCACCAAATAAAAAGGAAAAGCAAGTCTAGTGTCAACACTCGTGGCTGTCTGCTTCCTGACTCTGGGATGAGCATGGCCAGCTGCTTCCTGCTTCTGCTGCCATGCCTTCCGGGCCATGATGCACTGCAAACTCAAGCCACAAACAGGAACACATCCTTCCTCCTCTAAGTTGCTAGGTACTTTGTCATAGCAACACAAAAACAACTAATACACCCTGGTACAACAGATCCAGCCCCTGGCCTTGTGTGCTAAGCAAGTGCTCTGCCGCTGGGCTACACCTCCAGCACTTGGACTTCATTCCTTTTCCTTTTCCCACACTGTATCCCATGTCTTCTCACCTGCACAAATTAGGAAGTAGTTTCTCCCAGCAAGTTAGGGAAGGCCACTCTCTCCTCTTCTGGAAGTTTTCCTCTGAGAAGGGGAACTGTGTGCAAGCACATCTGGGTTTTCCTCTGCTGGCATTTCCCACATGACTCAGGCACAGAAACTTCTTTCTAAGAAACACCATTGCTACCCTGTGGTAGTGAGTGCCTCTCAGAGCAGCAGTGGGGAACTGCTGTGGAGTGTAGCTATGAGGGGGCACATTTGAAGGTGTGCAAGCCCTGTGGAGACGACTGAAAAGATGTGATACAAAAAGATCATGACATCAAAATAAAAGAGAGACTGATTGAGATGGGGAGGGGATATGATGGAGAATGGAATTTCAAAGGGGAAAGGGAGGGAGGGTATTACCATGGGATATTTTTTTATAATCATGGAAGATGTTAATAAAAATTGAGAAAAAAAAAAGATGTGATACAAGAACCTAGTGGAAAGCTGTTGGAGACAAGCTTGCAGATCCAAAGCTGCAGGCTAGACCCAGCCATGGAGATGTCATCACACACACATGGACCAATGATGATGTAGGAGCCCCTCAGAGGTTGTCCCCGGAAGATGCAGGCGCAAGCCACTGTGGAGGGGTGAGGGGTGGGATGGCCAAGACCTGGGAAACCTGTGATCCCACCCTTTGGCCTGCAGATCCTTCTGCATGCTGATTCTGAACTCTTCACGGCTTAACTCTGTTTTCCGTTTGGTGTGGCAGAGATAGCAGCTACTCTGCCCTGGGAGGCTGCTCCTCTTGTCGTGCCTTCAGCCTCTGATCTCTCTTTCTATCCTCCCTTCCAACTCCCTTGTCTGTATTCAGAGCTGATCAAGACTTCTAGGGGCTGGGAGGTGGTTCAGCAGTTAAAGGCACTTGCTCGCAGAGCCTGCCAGCCTAGTTTCAATCCACGTAATACATGATGCACAAAGTGGTACATGTATCTGGAGTTCATTTGAAGTGGAAAGAAGCCCTGGTGTACTCCCCCCCACCCGAATCTGGTATCCTAAATTCCCACCAACCATGCTGATATCCAGTTGCCCCCTCAACTGCTTCTTGGCATTCGGGACTTTCTGTCTATCCAGCATCTTCATTTACCTAACTCATCCTCACAGTAACTTGAGAGGAACTTCTATTCTTGTTTCATAACTTGGGGAAGGGGTCACTCTCCTCAGGGTTACACAAACAGCGAGCAGTAGGGGCAAAATCCAAGCCTTACTTTAGTTCTAGATCCCCCACCCTTCACTGAAATCCAAGGTATGGTTAAGTAACTTTCTCTCTCTCTTTCTCTCCCTCCCTTCCTACGTCCGGCCCTCTTGTTCCAAAGAGCTGCATAGTCCCTTTGTCTCCCTTGACAACCTTGAAGTCACACAGGTGTGCAAGGAGCCACAAACTCCTTCCCTGAAACTCCCAGAGAGGCACTGAGGTGACCTGCTCACTAAGCAAGAGTCCACCAGACTCCTGCCAAGTGAATTAGAGTAAATGCTGACTGTCCCAAAGCGTTCACCACTCACTTCTCCTCCAGAGACTCTGCTCCCTCTCTGAGATGGAAAGGGGAACTACTGCAGATATTGTGGAGCAGGCAGGCCTGGCTCCATGCCAGAGCCTGGCCCCAGCAGGTGCCCACTGCCCTGCAGCAGGCTGAAAATGCTCCCTGAGCCCTGCAGACTTGCACAGCACTCACAGGGGGCGGGAGGTGGCTGGGCACCAAATTCCTCATGCAGGAGAGTGTTTCCTCTGCTGGGAGGGTATATATTGGACTCCATCAAGAGTGTGAGGCCACTGGACCATATAGCAATGACTTTCTCATTGCTTGGGGAAAAAAAACACCCAACCAGAGCAACATACGGAAGGAAAGGGTTTATTTCAGCTTACAGTCTTAAGGGAAGTTTCATCATGACGGGGAAAGCAGGGCAGGAGCAGACAGCTCATTTCACGTCTTCATGTCAGCAGGGAAGAAGTTAGAGAAAATGCGTTGTGTGCAGCAAGCAGTAACCACCCCCACATGTGACACGCTTCCTCCAGCAAGACTCCACCTCCGCGCACCTCCACAGCCTTCCTTAACAGTGCCACCCACTGAGGATTAGGACTCATACGTGTGAAGCTGTGGGGGGCATTTTATACTCAAACCACCACAGGGCAGAGCACATGGAGAGTCGGGTAGGAATGAGGCAGGCTGTAGGCAGCTGTGTGTCTGGTGCAGGGCAAGGGCGAGCTGGGGATGTGGGAGTGCCAGGGTGGAGCATTAATGCCAGCACGACAGCCCACGTCGTCACCTGCTTGTGATCTAATGTCAAACCCACATTGGCTGGGCCCCCCGTACGCTCCCGTGGACTGCTACACAGACAGGCATCTGTCACAAGCCAGTGTGCTCCCCACACGAGGGTCCCAGTACAGAATGGCCTGGGCCGCCATGGGTGCCTTGTCACATACGACTGTGATTGCACAGCCTGGTGACAGTAGACCTGACACGTTACCCTGTGTGGGCGTCTTGTCTCCAAATTAAAAGTTATTTACAGAGTTTGATGCTGCCTGCCATGTCAAAGATCTCCAAACCCGGCTAAATAGTCCAAATCGAGTTGCTCTGCCTGCCCGGGGTCTCTAGTAAGAGAGCAAAATCTCTATGGTGACGGAGCATGCATTCCCATTTTACAGGATGCCACTGTGCCTGCCAGCCCCTCAACCATCATCATCCTCACAGCTTCCCTCTTACCCATTGCATGTGGTGTGTGCCCCCCAAGGTCCACATGTTGGAATCGTATACCCCAGAGGAACAGTGTAGGGAGGCAGGACCTAACAAGAGGCAATCAGGCTGGCAGGGCTATGACCTCACGAATAGATGCGTGCCAGTTTCCCAGGAGTGGAGGAGTTATTGCAAGAATGAGTTGTGGAGCCTGGCAAGATGGCTCAGTGGGTCCAGCTAGAGTTCGGATCCCAGCATCCATGTAAGTGCAGGCTAGGCACGGTGATCCATGTAATCCCAGTGCCCTGGAGGCAAACACTGGATCCTTGGGCCAAGCTCATGAGCTAGATCAGCTGAGTCAGGGAGCCTTAGGTTTATGAGAGAGGCCCTGCCTCAGTAAATAAGGCGGAGAGCCATCAAAGTCACCTGATGCCAACCTCTGGCTTCCATGTGTACACATACATGCAAAAAAAAAAAAAAAAAGAAGAAGAAGAAGAAAGAAAGAGTTGTAATAAAAGCAAGGTCATCCCATTTACTTTCTCCTCAGTTTGCTCTTCTGCCATGGAAAAGGCCCACACCAGATCCCAGCACCTTTATATCCGACTTCTCAGCTTCCAGAACCATGAGCGAAACAGATTTCTGTTCATTATGAGCTACCCAATCTCAGGCATTCGGTTGCAGCTGCAGGATGTGGACTGAGATACCCGTTACTGGGATTCATGATGACGCCCCCTTCACTACCTGCTTTCAGAATGCTGCTTCCCAGTGCAAAGCAGCCTGTCCTCACAGCCTATGGGGACAGAAAGGACTGTCCTCCTTGGATGTCAGATCAACTGAACAATCGAACCCCTCAACCACACACACAGATATGGAGCTCTAATTTTCTCCTGGATCACCATCAGCCCATCTTGAAAGCCAACACTGAGTGGGCTGATATAATAAACAGACACCAGAGGCAGGGCCAACACAACAGCCTGTCATGTGTGCCCAGTGGGCTTTGCATTGGGACACGGGAAACACACAGGCATTGAAACTTCAGACACAATATGACAACATTGATGACAGAAAATGAGCTCTGAGTACTTTGAGAATCCAGAGAAAGACAAAAAGCACCTGGTATAGAGAAGGCGTGGCACTGATCTGGTCAAAACTGCTGGTGTCTTGAGCAGTCAGTCGCTGGTGTTGTTAAGTGGGAAGATGCAGAAACTAGAGCATCGCTGGAATTTTATCCTGAAGCAATCCGAAGATGCACTGCACATGAAGGTCAAGGGATGTGGGTGACCTGAGGTTGAGGGGCAATGATGATAGCCCCTGGGGCAGAAAACCCAGAAAGAGAGAAGACTGAACGCAGCAAGAAAACCTTGTAGGCCTGGAGAGACATCTCAGTAGGTAAAGTTCTTGCTGAGAAAACATGAGAACTTGAGTTCAATCCCCAGAAACTGTAATCCCAGTACTGGGGAGTCAGAGACAGACGGATCCCAGGGGTTCCCTGGCCAGCCAATCTAAGCCACTTAGCAAGTTCCAGACCCACGCAAGACCCTGTCTCAAAAGAGGTGCTGGCGCCTGAGGATGGAGCTAGGCTGTCCTCCGGCTCCACACTCGGCGCACATATGTTGGGTTATTATAATCCAATACCACTTTATTTACTTTGCTGCACAGACAAGAACATAACTCATACATATGTGTACACACACACACACACACACACACACACACACACACGAAAGCCTGTGTCTCCGGCTTCATGAGGTCCACCATCCGATCACAGTGTGTTTGACTCATTTCTTTAAAGTCCACAGTTCTGTTTGCAATGTCCTTAATCCTCCCTTCTCAGCCTGCCAAAACCTCACCCATTCCTAGCCCAGCTCAGAACTCACCTTCCCCCAAAGGCTTTCTCAGTCACCATAGGACCTGTCACCCACTGTCTGAGGTCAGCACTGTGCCCTGCTCGTTCATCAGTGACAGCAGGTGGCCTCTCCTACCTGGGGAAAAAGCAGGCTGCACGTGCTCTGACTCCCCATCTAGGGCCTTGGGCCTGTTTTTCTCATCTCTTGTAAGTCCCAATGCCCAACGCCACACCCAGCACCTAACAGAATGTTCAAATGAGTGTTACATTAAACCACATGTCAAGGTTTCTGCTTAACTAGGGCAAGGAACGGTGGAAATTTCTGGAGCCCTCATCTGAAGCTTCAGGGAGGGAACCAGCCTGGGAGATGCAGAGCTGGGCCACAGCTCCACTCTCTTGATGCTCAAGTGAGATCAAACTGGAGGAGGGAGTCTGGCACCCTGACCACCTCTCCAAACCATCTGCCTTCTAGGCCTTTAACTCTGAAGGAGGCTGGCTCCTAAGTGGAGGTGACAGGCGGCTGGCTCGGGCCACTCATGTACACAGTCTTGGCCCCATTTCTCTGGCAGGCAGAATTTACAGTCTGCATCCAGGCACGGGGGTGGCCCTAGGCCATTCTGGAGCAATGAGGCTTGTCTTTCTGTACCCCCAGCCCAGCTTTCCTTGCCTAGCAGTGTGCCCCCTGAACCTCCCCCTCCCCAACCCTGCCACCCTGTCTCTGAGCACCCATCTGTCGCCATCAGCTTGCCTGATTCCAGTGTCGCCATTGCAGAAGCTGTCATCAGACCTTCGTGCTAATGTTACCCACCATGCCATTCAGCAAGGACCCTCCAAGCTTCCTTTCTCAAGCCGAACGTTGAGCTGGGCATACTGGATCAATGGGAGCCACGCTGCACCTAGGAACTTCAGAGTCCGTCACCGGGCGAACGTGTGATGAGTCCTCGGGGAATGCTTACAGATGAGCACTGGGGGAAGGACTAAGGTAGCCCCTTGGTCGGGAGCAGCAGAGGATCTAGACAGGGACCTGCCAGTCAGCCCGCATGATCCAAATTCTGTCATGCTTGACCCAGGCAACCGGTCTCTCCATGCCTCAGTTTGTCCATGCCTGCCTCACAGGGCTGCTGACAGGATTTAATGAGATGACATGTGACAGTATACAGCACACGGCTGGTGCTCAGGGGAGTTCTTGGGAGAGTGAAGAAAGTGTGGAGGGAGTGAGCAGGTATGTGAAGAGTGGCCGAGCTACAGGAGAGCACTGGAGCTTAGAGAAGAGAGGACCTAAGGTGGGAAGGGGTAGGGGAGCCAGGACCTCAGTCTGGCTGCCACAGATGGTAGGAAGGAGAGGTGTTGATGGGGATAGGCCTGGACACATGGGGCCTTGGGTACCGCGTGGGAACTCAGCAAAAGAGATCTTTGCCGTGGGGGTACGGGGTCCCAGCACAGGAAGCAGGTGCAGCCAGAGGGCCACAGAGGGAGCCCAATGCCAGCTTAGCCTCCTTCACCCTGCACCCAGGCCTGGCACAGCAGTGCTCTCATTGGGTAAAACCAGGACTGAGCGGACAAAACTACAACCTGTATCTTTTCAACCCATACCCTGATAAGTGCCTGCATTTGAGGACACTCAGAACAGAGGGTTCAGGGCCGTCTTGTCTGAATTGGAAACAAACAGCAGGAGGACTTGGATCTCTGTCCCCCAGGACATGACTTTCCCTCTAATTTAAAATGAGCATGTGAAACAAAAGAGTGAAAAATCCTTACCTGCCATTCCAACTCCAGTCATAAAGAGCTGATATTCTCCCTTTGAAAAAGGGAGTTGAGTAAA
Organism: Dipus sagitta; assembly: GCA_036346955.1. NCBI lineage: Eukaryota > Metazoa > Chordata > Mammalia > Rodentia > Dipodidae > Dipus > Dipus sagitta. The sequence goes on from CM070775.1 coordinate 151,792,165, forward strand.
AATCCATTGTGGGGATGGAGCGACAGCTCAGTGGTTAATGGTGCCTGCTTACAAAGCCTTCCAGCCCGGATTTGATTTCTCAGTACTCACATAAAGCCTGATATACAAAGTGGCACATGCATCTGGAGTTTGTTTGCAATGGCAAGAGGACCTAGTGTGTTCATTCTCTCTCTCTCTCTTCCTCCCCCCCAACCTCTTTCTCCCTTCCTCAAATAAATATTTTTTTTTAAAAAAATGCCATTGTAATGCTGGGCATGGTGGCACCCATTCCTTTAATCCCAGCACTCAGGAGGCAGAGGTAGGATGACCACTATGAGTCCAAGGCCATCCTGAGATTACATAGTGAATTCCAGGTCAGCCTGAGCTAGAATAAGACCCTACGTCAAAAAAAAAGAAAGAAAGAAAGAAAGAAAAGAAAAGAGAAAAGAAAAAAGCCACTGTGTGTATGCGGACCACGTCTCCTCTACCAGTCATCCCTTAATGGGCATCTATGCTGGTTCCAGTCCCGGGCTGTTCTGAATGGTGCCACACAAGCATGGCCGTGCAGACAGCTTTATGGTAGGACTTACAGTCTTTTGTGTGTACGGCCAGGTTTTATTTAGTCATTAAAAAAATCATGACATTTACAGAAAAATGGAGGGAATCAGAAATTATTATGTTAAGCAAAATAAAAGACTCAAAAAGATAAATAATATGTTTTTTTAATCATACATGGGTCCTAGATTGTGTGTGTGTGTGTGTATGTGTGTGTAGAGAAAGAAAAAAGAATGTACTAGAATACATGTGACATGAAAGCAGAAGGGGGCTTTTCAGAGAAGGGAGGGGACTGGTTGGAGAGGCGAAGAGGATGAATGAGAACAAAGCACTATGAAAAGACCAAAATGAAACCTTTTACTTTGTCTGCTCATTTAAAACTCACTTCCAAGCGGTGGGGGTCTGTTGTCTGGTCACTGATGGGGCCTATCTATCATGACAACTTGGTGAGACATTCATTCATTTACGGATCCATTCATTCATGCATTCAACAAATGTTTATTGTGCCTTCTTTTCACTGGACATGTTGTGGGGGCCAGAAGCTGCCTAACTTTGGCTAGGCCACAGCCTTGGCATTCAATGGCAGGACAATTCTACCATTCTTTCCCACCTGAGATGCGTCATCTCTGAGTCTCAGCTGTCACCTGTCTTGTGAGAATTTGATCCAGAGCTCTTGGCCCTGACTGTGCAGGGTGCCCTTCCATCCCATCAGAAGAGGTCATGGTGCACGCCGCCAGCCTGAGGTGCGTAAAATACCTCACTCATATGCATTTGGATCATCGTCCCCTGAGTTCCAAGGAGGACCCCATGTTCTGGGGAACTTAATTATTTCCTTCTGATAAATATCTCAGGCCATAAAAGCTGACAGAGGCAACTGGCACGTCTGACATTTGGAGACATTGGGTCTCCTTGTGGCAGCATCATTCGCTGCTCCGTGAGTCAGGGAGCCGGGAGCCCAGCCCACACTGCTGGTGGGGAGGAGAGGAGAGGAGCGAGCAAGGACAGCAGGGATGCGATGCCTGTGACTGATAAGTCATTGTCCGTCCCCAGCCACCACTGTGTTCAGGTATCAGAGTTCTTGGTTGAAAATGCCGAACAATTTCCTCCCCCAATTCATCAGAGGCCACAGAGGCTCAGTGAATAAATAGAAAGATGCTCACAACAGTGGCAAGCATATTCCTGAAATGAGGGAGCAGGGCCTCCTGTGCCCTGTGCTTCCACCTTTCTTCCATTCTGTCTTTCAAGGATCTTGGGTGAGGTCTGCAGGGAGACTAGACGGCCCTGGGAGAGCCGCTCAGCCCGCTGGGAAAACAATGGCCTCATGGGGAAATAAGATACTCCATCTGAGCCTATCATGAGGTTTAAGTGAGCTTTAAGTTTTTACATCTGGAGAACCTTGTAGCTGAGGGTTCTTAACCTTCACCGAATGCCAACATTATTCACAACCATCTGTGCTAGTCCACACTTGTGGGAAGTTCTGTCAGGTGGTCTGGGCTGGGCCTGGATATTCTGTGTTTGTTGAAGATGATGAGTCTACAGCCAGAGGTAAAAACTTGGTGCTAAAGCTGCTGCTTATTAAAAGCTTTAAGGGGGCTAGAGAGATTGCTCAATGGTTAGGGCACTTGCCTGCAAGGCCAAAGGTCACAGGTTCGATTTCCAGTACCCACATAAGCCAGACGCACACGGTGGCGTATGCATCTAGAGGTTGTTTTCAGTGGTTAAAGGTCCTCGCATGCCCATTCTCTCTTCTCTCTCTCTTTCTTTCTCTCTTAAATAAGTAAAAAAAAAAAAAAAAAAAAAAAAAAATTTAAGTTTTAAGTATGGGAACAACTTGGTCATATTTATGCCTTAGGAAGATTGCTCTGGGGACAGTGTGGAGAATGCGTGTGCTGAGTAGGAGGGAGACTAGATTTTACGGATACTGACTGGTGTCTTCCATTGGATGCGTGGCCACAGATCAGCAGTGTCTGCCTCCACCTCCTTGTTGGAAAGGGGTCACCCGAGGACATACCCTGACTGGCAGTGTGCACTTGCACGTTGAAGGTGATACATATGCAACCAAAACTTGGCACTCTGGACTAGAGGGCTTGGCACTACAAGCACCCAAGCTGGAAATGCCAAGGACCCACCCAAAGTAGGAGAAGGGGATTCAGAGGAAACAACAGCTAGAGGGTGGTAGACAGGGAGAGAAGCATTACAAGCTAGCTCTGGGGAGGACAGCCACTTGATGTGCAGGCTCGCGGAGGAAGGCTGGGATCAACTTAAGCCCTTTAACCCCACATCAACAATTATTTTTCAGTAGCTTACTCTGCAGCACATACACAAACAGCCTCGCTCTGGTGTCATTAGAAAAGGGGTTATTTTAATGTTCCGCCTTTGGAAACAGGCTGGAGGGAGTGATGTGCTTGCTCCCGGCCCCATACTTAGGACCTGTCAGAATGAAGCCCACATGGCATGTCTCTTGTTTGGTTGTCCTGTGTCCCAGTGATATTGTTGTGATTGTCCACATACTGTTTGAGTACCCCTCTGAGTCAACTTTCTGGACAGCCTCTCTTTTGTGAATCGCTGGCCCTTGAAAGGACAGAATGCCACATTGTGATGTCACAATACTATGACATCAAAACTCCCCACTGTGACATCACAATATCCCACTTTGACATAACAGGACCAGTTCCTGCAGATAACAAGCCCACATTCAACACAGAACAATTCTGGTCATCAGAATGTATGGCTTTTCTTACCATGTCAAACAATTCTCAGACGCAAGTTATAAGTCCTAAAATTTAATTGAACTATGAATTTTTTAACCTAGAGTTAGAATCAATTGCCAGAAGCGAAAGGCATAATCCCACAAGACTGCCCCTAAGTGGAGGTTCCCACCACCCCACCTCAGTATTGATTGTCTGCTCACAGATCTCACAGTAATATTTCATTTGTGCATATCCATGTATTATAAAGAATATGACTTGCGAAACACTGGGTGGGAAGGGGGTGTGTGGAAAGGGCTAAGGGAAAGGACGCACCTGAGAGCCCCCACGCCCTCCTGGAGAGCGTTGCCCTTCCACAGTGCAGTAGCTCGGAAGCTGTGTCACACAGCTGTGGTTCAACTGCCAGCTAACCCACAGGTCCTCTCCCTCTTAGAACGCACTCTGGGGACAGTGCTTGCACTTCAGATCTGCTCTTTCTTGTCACTATCCTCACCCAAAAGCCTACCAAAAGATGCTTCTATCACCCATGAAGTCCCAAGGAATCAGGAGCTCTTTCTTAGAAACCAAATATTTAAAAGCAGATTCTCCTAGCACCCCTGCTGCACAGGAAGTCACAGGACCTGCCCCAGGAACCAGAGGCGAAGAGATCCCAATGCATGTGTGTTAGCTAACCTTATGGTCAACTTGACTAGATTTGAAATCACCTAGGAAACATATCTCCAGGAATGTCTGTGAGAGCGTTCCCAGAGAGGGTTAACTGAGAAGGGAAGACCCACCCTGAATGCGGACGGCACTCTGACTGAGTAAAAGGGAGAGAGGGGGTAAGAAATCCTGACTGAATCAAGGGAGAGGGGGTAGGACATGCTGACTGAATCAAGGAAGAAGGGGGTAGGAAATCCCAGTGAGTAGCAGATTCTCCTTGCTCTGCTCCCTGACTGCAGATGCAATGTAACCCCCCCCCATCACACTCCTATCAGCAAGCCTTCCCTGCCATGGACTATATATCAGTTAAATTATAATAAAATAATTTTAGGGCCGGAGAGATGACTCAGAGGTTAAGGCACTTGCCTAATGACCCGGCTTCAATTCCCCAGTACCCACATAAAGTCAGATGCATAAAGTGGTGCATGTATCTGGAGGCCCTGAAACACCCATTCATTCTCTCTCTGTCTGTCTCTCTCTCTCTCTCCCTTTCTGTCTCTCTTGCCTTACAAATAAATAAATAGATAATATTTGAAAAGAATAATAATTTTCAAATGAAGCAAAGGGGCACCCGTTCTGTGTTTTGCAATCCTGGAAGTTGACCTGTGATACTGGAGGAAGAGCCCCTGGGTCCTAACCCTGCCTCAGCCACCCACCACAGTGTGACTTGGAAGAACCCTGGTCCTCCCCAGCTTTCTACTTCCTCTCTTGTGAAACAAGAGCATCTCAGCTCTAAATCACTAGTAGATTCTAGTAGATGTTCGTCATAAATGCCTTTCTTCCTACATATTTACAAAGAGCATTATATTAAGAAATGCATGCGATAAATAGATGGCTAGGAGAGGAGACAGCATACAACCCCAGGCCCTTTCATTCTGAGATAGTGGGGGAAGCCACGTGGCATGCTGGGAACAAGGTGGGGAGGGAGCAGGGGAAGAGGTGAGTCCGTTCATCCATGCATTGGCTGGTATTGAATACCCACCCCGTGCTGTGAACACAAAGAGGAATACAGTGTCACCTTTGGCCTCCAAAGACTTTCTAGTCTGTCAGAGGCAGAGGCAGGACTGCGTAAACTAGTGTCATTACAGAAATGTTATCAAGCATGAGAGGGAGGGAAGGTAAGGGATAAATTCATACTGTTTTTTAAATATATTTTATTTGTTTATTTACTTGAGATAGAAAGAGGTAGAGAGAGAAAGAAAGAAAGTGTGTGTGTGAGAGAGAGAGAGAGAGAGAGAAAGAGAACGGGCTTGCCAGGGCCTCCAGCTACTGCAAATGAACTCCAGATGCCTGTGCCCCCTTGTGCATCTGGCTTACGTGGGCCCTGAAGAGTCAAACCTAGGTCATTAAGCTTTGCAGGAAAATGCCTTGACCACTAAGCCATCTCTTCAACCTTTTTTTTGTTTTGTTTTGTTTTTTTGAGGTTGGGCCTCACTCTAGCCCAGGCTGACCTGGAATTCACTATGCAGTCTCAGGCTGGTGTCTAACTCACAGCTATCCTCCTACCTCTGCCTCCCGAGGGCTCGATTAAAGGGTGGTGCCATCACACCTGGCTGAAATCACACTTTTGAGGGTATGGAGAACAGGAGCCAAAGAAAGGGTTGGATCTGAGGTGACGTTTGAGGATTAGTTGGAGACTGCAGCCTGAAGAAGTGAGGCAATATTCTGAGCAGAGAGAACAGCGTGAAACGAGACGTGGAGACAGCAGAAGACAGGACCCAGAAAACGAGTGGTGAGGGGTTCGGTGGGTGTGAGCATAGACACACGGAGGGGATGTAGAAGAGGGGAGGAGAGCAGCAGGGGTCTCCTATGTCGTGGCAGGAGATTGGTCCTATTAAGGACATGCTTATTAACCTTTAAATTTTCATGCTAGCAGCAGGACGGAGGACTAATTATGTCAGGGTTGGTAAAACATGAGGAAATTTGGCTGGGAAAAAGTCCATGAGAGAAATGATGATAGTCCAAACAGCGCCCTTGGTACCAAGTGGCAGGAACGGCAGCAATCAACCCTTCAGAACCGCGGACAGCTCCCCTCCTAGTTTAGCAAATAATACACGCAAATTACTTTAAAATAGTTATCATTTGTGGAGTATCAGGAGCTTTGCATAAATTGTGTCTTTTAATTACAAATAACATCTCCGAAAGACTTGATTTTCCTGAAGGGAATAATTCATTTCTCCATTTTGGGTTTTTTTCTTTCATTTTACCATTTGTGTGTGTGTGGGTGGGTGGGTGGGTGTTTCAAGGAAGAGTCTCACTCTAGCCCAGGCTGACCTGGAATTCACTATGTAGTCTCAGGGTGGCCTCGAACTCACGGTGATCCTCCCATCTTGCCTCCCTAGTGATGGGATTAAAGGCATGCGCCACCACACCCAGCTTCATTTTACCATTTTTGTTCATTGGAAGCATGTAAGGCCAAACCACACATGGTGGTGCACACCTAAGGATCATAAGTTTGAGGCCACTGTTGGCTACATAGTGAGTTCAAGACCATCCTGAGCTAAGTAGTAAAACTCTGAGTCAAAAAATCAAGATCTAGGGATGTAGCTCAGTGGTAGAGTGCTTGTGAGAGGCCCTGGGTGTTCAATCATTGGAACTGTATTCAAAAAGTATGTAGTTCCAGGGGGCTGGAGAGATGGCCTTGCAGTTAAGGCATTTGTCTGCAAAGCCAAAGGACCCAGGTTTGATTCCCGGGACCCATTCAGCCAGATACACAAGGGGGCGCATGTGTCTAGAGCTCATTTGCAGTGGCTGGAGCCCTCTGGTGTGCCCATTTTCTCTCTCCCTCCCTCTCTTTCTCCCTTTTTCTCTCTGTCAAATATATAAATAAAAATAAAAAATATTTTTTAAAAGTGTGTCGTTCCAGGAAGGAATTCTGATTGGCCATCCAGAATGACCACACTGCAATTTCTACTCCCAGACCAAGTTCCTCATTCTTGTCAGCGTGGGTGGTTCATGGCAAGTGACTGCAAGGACAGCTATGTGGCGTGGTGGGATTTTTGGTTGTGTTTGTGTTGTGTTTGTGTGGTGGCTTTGATTTTTACACACTGGGATGGCTTTGAACACTCTCCAGTCCAGTCCTCCTTCAAGCACCGTAAGGACCTTGGGTCCTGAAGTGGAACCTGGGACATTAGAAGGTGCACAAGGAGCTGGGGTGGGGGGGACTCATGGGATAAAGGAGCTTGCAGCATAACTGTGAGTACCTGAATGCTGCTTCCTGGAAGCCGTGTAAAGCAGGAAGCTGTAGTGTGAGCATCTGTAACCCCAGAGGGCCTAGAGTGAGAAGGGAGGAGGCAGAGACAGGAGAATCTCCCTGAAGCTCACGGGCCAGCTAGCCTGGGCTTCACAGTGGAGGACAATCAGAGGTCCTGTCACACACAAGGTGGGAGGTGAGGACCAGCACCCGGAGTTGTCCTCTGCCCTCCACATGCGTGCCCACACTCACCCACACGACCACACATGCACACACAGATGCACACCAACGGTGGACAAGGCATGGCTCTGAGGCTTTATAAGTGGTTCTTGTCCGGCTAAGAAAACACTCATCCTCATCCCCTTCTTCCTTAATCCTGGGGACATTTCCTTTCATTTCCACAGAGTCAAACCTTTGGTTATTTTTCATGCCAATATGAGGCTGTTTGTGGAGTGGAGATGGGATTGTTGTCAAATAAGTACCTGATGGAGTTTTTACCTCACAGACTTAGGTGTGTTCCGAGAACTTTCAACTCAAAACGAGATTTCTATTGTAGCATGTTCTGGTACTTTTTCTTAGGTCACAGTTCAGGCCTTCATCACCTCCTCCAGGACTTTCATCTGTCTTGAATTTCTCCCCTTTGAAGTGTCCAGCATTCAGCATCAAGTTAACAATCAGCGAGGCAACTGTAATAAAGTCACTCCCCTGTTTAAGACTCTCAATGACTCCCCATTGCCTGCCAATACTGTTTATGATCTTTAGCTGGGTCTTAAGGGATCTTTGCAATTTAGCCCCAGCCTGTCCTTCTAACCTCATCCTGTTTCTTTTTTTTTTTTTTTCCACAAGCATTATAGTCCAGCCATGTCTGGATGCCACAAATCCATGCTCAAAATATGCAAACTACCTTATCAGTTTCTTGTCACACAGGCCTCCCAATAATAGAAAGACACTCCATCAAAATCACCAGTGTTGAGACTGGGAAGATGGCCCAAGCCTGACAATATGAGAGTTTGGACCCACAGAACCCACGCATAAAAGCAGCACACAAATCTATAATCCCTCCGAGACTACAGCAATGGGAGGCAGAGTCAGAAGAATCTTGGTAGCTGCTGCAAACGCCAAGCTCTGTCTCAAACAAGGTAGACGGTGAGGACCAGGGTTGTGCTCTGACCTCCACGCATGCGTCTTGGCACGTGTGCTCCCATGCAGACACATATACAACACACACACACAGTCACCAGTGAAGGGAGTCTACCAGCAGGACAAAGGTCAGAATGTTTTTCAGTTTTATTCAGTAAGTGGCATGTCCTTTGCCTGTTAGAAGTAAGTCACTCTGGAGGAAGGAGGCAGAAAGTTGAAAAGACCAGAATACAGGGATGTGGACACCATTTTAGAAGCTGCCTACTGTAATCCTTGATAAATACTTACTGTCCCTTTAAGAGAGACACCAATCCCACTTTTCAAAACCATCCGATACACCCACACAGAATGTCCCTCACACTGGTGGTTTGAATGTAGATAAGCCTCATATTTAATCTCTAGCTGGTGAGCCTCGGGGAGGCAGAGCCTTGCTGGAGGAAGTGTGTCTCTGCAGGCGGGCCTTGGGGTGTTAATGCCCACGCCTGCTTACTGCACTGAGCTCACTCTCTCTGCTTCCTGGGTGTCTGGCTGTCCACTCCTGCCATGCTTTTCCTGCCATGAAGGAACTTTCCCTCAAAACTATAATCCAGAAATAAACCATTTTCTTCCGTATGCTGCTTTGGTTGTGTGTTTAGTCCCAGCAATGAAAAGATAACTGCTACAGGCTCCATGGCACCCTCCTCCCGCCCCCACCCCCTCTTCACCATATCTGCCCTTTCGCAGGAACATGTGTCAGGACTGTATCAAAGAGGTTTGCTTTCACAACCCCTGGGGAGGGGCAGAAAACCACTGCTTCTCTCTCCATCTCACACAGCGTAACAGCACAGAGAAGAAGCGCGGCCAACTCTTCTGTTCCTTTTGGAACTGGTTTTTAGCTTCCAATCTCAAGCACCAGAAACAATTCACCGTGTGGGTGTTGATTCTAGGTGATGAGGGACTAGGCCCTTCTCAGATTTTTACCAGCATTTGACAAGTTAAGATATAAGAATTTTTCATAAGGGCTGGAGAGATGGCTTAGCAGTTAAGATGCTAACCTGCAAAGCCAAAGGTCCCAGGTTAGATTCCCCAGGACCTATGTAAGCCAGATGCACAAGGGGGCACACACATCTAGAGTTTGATTGCAGTGCCTAGAGGCCCTGGCACATCCATTCTCTCTCTGTCTCTCTCTCTCTCTCTCTCTCTCTCTCTTTCTCTTTCTCAAATAAATAAATAAAAATAAAATATAGAAAGAGAGAATTTGCCATAAATCAGAGCAGAGAGAAGCAAGTTTCTCTGAAAATGTTCACAGAGACGATCTGTAACAGCTGACATGAAGGAGCAATGATACATGACAAGTGCCAGGCCAAGAGCACTATGCTTTATCCGCCTTGCACCACTTACTCTCGCGATCATTCAAGCACTGTGGGCACCCTCGTCATCTCACTGCACAGGTAAGAACTGTCAGGCGTAAGGAGGGAGGCGACCCACCCAGGCCTGTAGAGTTGGAGTTTGCAGCCTGGCACTTGACATTCCCCTGCTTCCCCCGTATGGACAGAATGCTCGTTTCCTGGTTCGTGTTTAACAGACTGCGCTCTTCCCATAGTGAGCTTGGAATTGCGCTGGGCCCATTCGGAAGTGCAGCCCACACACAGCAAGCACGTGGCCCTGCCCATCAGGAGCTGGATCTGCATCTGTTCTTCCCCAAATTTAGGGAATGGCTTCAGGAAAGGTCACTTCTCAACTGTCTCTTCTGGAAGAAGATGAATACTAGGTCGCCCCTAAGTCTCAACACAATTCTACAGTACATAATTTAAATATAAGCCATCATAGATAATCTAAATGGTATTGCTAAAATCACTTTGTCAAAAATCCTTTTGCTTAAAACATTTTAAGGGGGTATCACTTGAAGTTACATTTCAAGACATCATTATGGAATAAAGGGGAAAAGCTTCAGTTGTGCCATTTGGAGCAAATTTAATGAGCATTTTTTTTAGAAAAGGATTTTAGAAAAATCTTGTCCATAAGTCATAACAGACTGCATTCCCTATTACAGACCCAGAGGGTCCATTATGGACTATTTAGAAAGATTAAAGAACACCCTCTCTGGGGAACTTGGTTCTCAGAGTGTCTAGAATATCACATTAAACATCTGAAGTACTCATTTTCGGTTCCTAACAGTGGATTAATGAACCTACAAGACCACACTTATTAATACTGACAGATGCTGTGGGACAATGGGCTTAGTCCACATTTTCGTCTGTCTCTTTCTGCCTGTGAGTAAAGAGAAGAGGATGGGGAAGAAGAGCTGTACTCCTACCCAGTGTCCTCCTTTTCCATGTGGGTCAAGAGGAAGTTGTACAGCACATTAGCATGGCCTTTGGGATCTAGCAAGTCAGGCCCAAGCCCTCACTATGCCACTCTCCTTGCACAAGTTACAGCTGGCCCTGTCGGCTTCTTTGTTTTTCAAAGGAACTGGACCAGAGAATTTCAGAACATGATCTGAAGAGCTCCTGCAGCCGCTCACGCTGGCCTGTGGGAACACTGTTTGGTGCTAAGTTGATGAACAGCTTTCTCAGTGTTTAACTTCTAGTCTTTTTCCAGTAATTTAAGTTTGGGAAAGAGATTAGAAAAAAGTTGATTGCTTTTACTTTTGTCTTAAAATTAGTGTGTGTGTGTGTGTGTGTGTGTGTGTGTGTGTGCCTATATGCCTATGAACATGTGTGTGCATACATTGGAAGCCAGAGGACAACCCTAGGTATCATTCCTGTGGAAGGGTGTTCACTGATTTTTTAAAAAAATTTTTATTTACTGTTTTTTTTTTTTTTTTTTTGAGAGAGAGAGAGAGAGAGAGAAAGAGGAAGAGAGAGAGAATGGGCATGCAAGGGCCTTTCAGCTGCTATGAACAAACTCCAGATGTGTGTGCCCCTTGTGGTCATGCATGGCATAGCATGCTTGCATCACTGTTGTACCTGGCTATAGGTGGGATCTGGAGGACTTGAAGGAGAGTTCTTAGGCTTCACAGGCAAGTGCCGTAACCACTAAGCCATCTTTCTGGCCTAAAAAAAAAAAACTTTATTTATGTTCATGTGTGTGTGTGTACATGTGTGCACATAGGTTTCTTACCATTGTGAATGAATGCCACATGCTTGCACTTGGCTTCATGTGGGTGCTGGGGAATCAAATCTGAGCTGACAGGCCTTTCCAGCAAGCACCTTTAACTACTGAGCCATCTCCTTAGCCCTCTGTTCACCATTTTATGAGGCAGGGCCTCTCACTGGTCTGGAACTCACCAATTAGATTAGACTGGCTGGCCAATGGGAGTCCCGAGGATCTACCTGTCTTCAGCTACCCAGCACTGGAATCCCAAGCAAGCCACTACTCCAAGCACTTTGTATGGGTGGTGGGAATCGAACTCAGGTCTTTATATTTGCAAATGCTAGCATCACTGGGGGCATCCTACCCTGTTAAGCTGTAGGACGGGGTGTCAGGTGTGACCTGCCATAGCCACATTCAGTGTGTGTCACCTGTCAAGTTCTGGTGACAGAGGTGCAGACATTCATCATCATCAGGCATAGAAAAGGAAGCTTAGGAAGATAAACCACCGTTTTCTCTCCTTAAACCGGAGCCCATCTGGGCAAATTAAGGAGCACACATCGCATGTGTCATCTCCTGCAGGAAACAATGATTCATCCAGTTTCCTGACGAGCCACTTAAATTGGACTGTCCATCCACCTACTGCCAATCACATCTCCATGCAGGGCCCCACATGCAGCGTCGGACACAGAACCGAGGCATCTTCTCACCCAGGCAAGTTGGCCAGGTTCTGTCACATGAGCTTTCTTGGTCAGCAAATACATAGGGAGTGTCTACTCTGAGCCAGGGACCCTGTGGGTTGGGACTATGAAGATGAGAGAGACATGAGCCTTCCTGAAGCCATTTGCCACCCCTGTGATCACAAATTTGGTGACTTCAAGTAATGTGAACTTCTTATCATAGAGTTTCTTATCACACAGTGTCAGGCAGGAATCTAACACCAGGCTAAGACCAAATCCCACAAGGCTGTGCTTTTTACTGGAACTGCGGGTGGGGGAAGCATTTGACTTTGCATGCATTCAGACTGTTGGTCTAACCTGCTAATTTTGCACTTGCAACGGAGTCCTGTGCCCCAACACCACGGGTGGGGCTTCCCTAGGTTCCCACGGGCCCTTCTCTGTGCCTTGTACTTGACCACAAAGTGTCAGAACTCACCAGGTGAGCCGGATCCTTTCTGATCCATGGATACTCCCTAACTCACTTTCTGCCCCACCTCTCTGGCTCCAATGAGGGAAGATTTCTGCCTCAAAGGGCCCATTGATTAGCATGGGCACACTACTTCAAATGCCTAGTCAGACACCCCAAAGTCTTCCTTTACAACAACGCTTTGATTCATGCAATCAGCACTCTGGTTAGCAAACAGGAGATGGGAGTCTTGGGGGATGTGATGGTTGCTTTTCTATGTCAACTTGACTGGGCCACAGGGCACAAAGACATCTGGCCAAGGAATATTCTGAGTGTGATGTGAGGACGTCCCTGGGTGAGATGAGCATGGGAATGTGGAGACTGAGCAGGTTGTCCTTGTGGTCTTGGTGGGGATAATCCAATCCCTTGAAGGCAGGATGAAGACTGATAAGATGCTCACCAGTAACACGTAATTCCTTGGGCTGGAGAGATGGCCTAGCAGTTAAGGTGCTTGCCTGCAAAGCTTAAGGACCCAGGTTTGACTCCCCAGAACCCATGTAAGCCAGATGTACAAGGTAACACATATGTACAAGGTGGCACATGCATCTGGAGTTCTATTGCAGTGGCTAGAGGCCCTGGCATGCCAATTCTCTCTTTCTTTCTCCCATAATTTTTTTTTTTAATTTAAGCCAGGCGTGATGGTGCATGCCTTTAATCCCAGCACTCGGGAGGCAGAGGTAGGAGGATCGCTGTGAGTTCAAGGCCACCCTGAGACTACAGAATGAATTCCAGGTTAGCCTGGGCTAGAGTGAGACTCTACCTCGAAAAACCAAAAAAAAAATTAAAAAATTAAAAAGATTGAATTCCTGCTATCTGTTTGCCTTTGAGCTGGGACATCAGTTTTGTCTGCTTTTGGTCTCAAACTGGAACTCTGGGGTTTCCAAGATCTCCTGGCCTTTGGACTCACCAATTCTCCTGGTTCTCAACCTAAGCCACTGACTCTCCTGGGCCTCTGATATCAAGTTCAAAACTTGGGATTTTGTAGCCTCTATAATCATGGGAGTCTCTGTGTGTGTGTGTATACAGGTGGTGATGGTAGTGGTTCTATTCCTCTTGAAATCTCTAATACGCAAGGGGACATCTTGGAACATCCCCTTCAAAACTCACCACCAACTGGAGCTAGACCCTCCACTAGAGGTTGACGACTCAAATGACTTAAGGACCAGGGCAAGAAAACAAAATGCACAATAGGACAGGATGTACTACCACATGGCTGAGTCAGACTTGTGGCAAACTAGAGTGTACAGCTCACCCCAAAGATATCCAAGCTCAAGATTTCCAAAATTTAAGATTGTCCAAATTAAAAAAATAGATATTTGTTAAGCCAAGCATGGTGCCGCACGCCTTTAAGCACTTGGGAGGCAGAGGTAGGAGGATCTCTGTGAGTTCGAGGCCACCCTAAGACTACATAGTGAATTCCAGGTCAGCCTGGGCTAGAGTGAGACCCTACCTCGAAAAGCCAAATATATATATTTATAGGCAGATAGAGTCAAGAGGCTTAGAGCTTTCAACTCAATGAAAACTGTGGTAGTAGACACATGCTACAAAACCACCAAGAAAGGAAGGCTACGTGGGCTTTCGTAGAAAAGATGTTATTAGCACCTGGCTTTGATGGTGACCTAAGGCCGAGGAGGAGCAGAGTCTGTGGTGAGACAGCACCACAGAAGCAAGGAGAACAGCCGTGCCCCCCCCCCCGCACGCTCCCCGAGTCTCACATCAGGAGCAGGGCAGGCTCAGGCAGCCTTAGATCAACCAGAGATCCATTTCAGTTTCTATAAAGGGATTTTCCAGCGAGAGACTGAGAGGTACACGGCTAGCATAGCAATGAAGCCCTTGCCTCCTTTTGTGCTCAGCAGGCGGGCTGAGCTGGGCAGCTACAGTAGCCAGGCTGGTTGAGCTGCTCCCCTGGGGACCCAGGCACCTGTCTTCTCTACCTTACTCGTTCTCGCTACTAGCACCACTTGTCATGAAAGTTCTAATCCCGTTGTTTGAATTCCTGACACCCAGGAAAGCCTGAAACCCACTCGAGTGGCTGGGGCAGCTCCTCTGGGAGACAGCAACCAGCTGGTGGACAGGATCTCAGGGCTGGTCTCACTTCACTGGACAGCTGAGAAACTTGGGCTGTCATCTCCCAGGCCCGTTCCTGATCTCAGTTGTAGCCTAAGTCCAGACTTCCGGGGATCTGCAGGCAGAAAGGGGCTTCCCCCTTCTGCTAACCCCAAAAGACCTAAAGCCTTGACAGTCAGTCAGTGCAGAATGAGAGACTGCAGGAGAGGAGTGGATTTCAGAAGCAAGGGTGGGAAAGGCTCAGGTGTAGGGCAAGGGGCATCAAACCTCAGGCGAGAGGAGCCAAACCGGGACCAGTGGCTCATTTGTGTGGTGTCTAAACTTTTCCTATGGCCAGGCATGGTGGGGTACCTTTTTTAACCCCAGCACTCTGGAAGCTGAGATAAGGGGATGGCCATGATTTCAAAGCCAGCCTGGCCTACAGAGTGAGGTCCAGAGCAGCTTGGGCTAGAGTGAGACCCTGCTTCCAAAATCAAATGGAAATAAAAATTTTACCTGTGAGTTGGACATTGTGCCTACCTGGTAACTGGCTTTCAATGTGGACCCAGAAGGGGCTGAGCCCAGTTCCTTCACCAAGGCTCACCAACCCGAGCGTCTTGAATTTCCACCTAGTAGAGCATACAGTACTCTTGAAATAGGCCATGAATTGCTCTCTTTTTCTATCAAATTGTTGACGTGATTAGTGACGTGCTGTAATTTCCTTATTCTCCACTTGCCCCTGCCCTTGATAGAGTGCTGGGAGTGTGAAACTCACTCAATGGCTGTCTGTGTGGATGAAGGATAAACGAGCGGGTGCGTGACAGGATGGCTGCACCACTGCTCCGTCCTGGACCAAGTCTGAGTGGACCTTGGCCAAGTGCAATTCCAGGAATGACCAATAAAGGGGGCTCTGCCTTGAGGTTCACAAAGATAATGAATGGGGTTTCCGGCAATGCCCCATTGGGCTGTCTGATTTAAGCTGCTCACCCATGATGACGAGCCCATAGCATGGCTAGGACAGCTTGACAGGCCCTGCTCTGCCTGAAAAGTCATTTCTGCCATCTCAAGATACAGGAGCAATCCCAAGAAGACATTCACGGAAATGATTTTATTAGCGAAGGCATCAAATTCATTAATTAGGCATTAAGTGGGAGACTCACGCTTGCCTGGCAATCTTGGCTCTGTGCTCACTGGACAAGAGGCTCAACTCATTAATTCATTCACTCATTTATTGAACATTTTCTGAACATTAACTGTGCCAAAGGCACAAGGAATATTAGAGTAGAGTGGGAAAACCAAGTCCTTGCCCTTGGATAGCTCGGCGTCATTAACCACCAGTGCCGTCCCAGGGGACTATGTGGGGTGATACGGGAGCGCAGACAAAGATCACCTGATCCGTGCCCAGGGCTGCTGAGGTGAGGAAACACTCCCCAGAAGAGGTGGCTTCAAGCTTCACCTGGAAGGACAAATGAATGGGCAGGCGTGGTGATGGCTCCCAGCAGAGAATCAGCACGAGCAAACACAAGGAAGCCTGGGGTATGTGCCCCACTGTTGCCCTCCATGGGGTAGGCCCAGTGGAAAGTCTTCACACAGGGCCAGACATCGAAGGGCTTCATGCACCAGAGAGGAGTCCCACTTCATCCTGGTGACAAGCAGCTCCTGAAGTGTTGTAAGCACGGGCACGACAGGTTTGCATTTTGTTCCCCCACCAAACATCTGTGGGGCTGGGGACAAAGCTGCATTGGGAACCCTCTTTCCCCGACTTGTGTGAGGGAGGAAACAGTCTCTGAGGCCCCTTTGGACTCGGGAACTAGCTTTCTGCAGACAGACCTAGTCCTTCAGAGTGAACGGGGGTTATAGGAAACTCGCTGCACAGAGCAGGAAACGGGCACCCAGCAAGCCGGGGTCTAAAAATGCCGGGATGTAACTGCCTGTCACTCTCTTCTTCAGGGTGTCTGATGTGTCAAGATGCTGGCGTCTCTGTCAGTCATCAGCTGCTGCTCAGAAACGACTTTAGGAGGTGATCCTGAAGGGAAAGTGTCACTCACTCTGACAAGCATCCTGCCGGGACAACTCTAACCCCACACCTGGTGGGCAGGATGACTCCAGGGCAGACACCTTCCTTCCCACAGCCGGCGGGGATTTTCCCAGGAGGCATTGGCTTTGACTAGTGCTGGCCATTGGGGAGCTGCCTTGTCATGGCAGTGCTGAGGAAGGAATTCGGGAAGACGTATGCTCCTGCCCCGTCCATTCATTTGGAACCCTGACACCTGAGCCATGCACCAGGAGAGATGGACAATCTTCTTGACTCAGGATCCTGATTCAAAAGTTAATCTCAGGGGCTGGAGGGATGGCTTTGCGGTTAAGGCATTTGCCTGCAAAGCCAAAGAATCCAGGTTTGATTTCCCCAGGACCCATGTTAGCCAGATGCACAAGGGGGCACACATGTCTGGAATTCATTTGCAGTGGCTGGATGCCCTGGCGCGCCCATTCTCTCTCTCTCTCTCTCTCTCTCTCTCTCTCGCTTTCTATCTCTCTCTCTCTCTCTCTTTCTCTCTTTCTCTCTCTTTCTTTGTCAAATAAATAAGTAAAAATTTTTTTAAAGAAAAAGTTAATCTCAGGACTGGAGAGATGGTTCTGTCGGTAAAGTGCCTGCCATACAAACACAGGGATCTGAGTTCAAATCCCCAGCACGATGAAAAATTTGGGCAAGCTGGTTGCATACCTGTAATTCCAGCACACAAGGGAGGCAGAGACAGGAGTATCCCTGGGGCTTTCCGGCTAACTAATCTAGCCAAACTGGTAAGCTTCAGGTTCAATGAGAGACCTCTGTCTCAAAATATAAGGTGGAGAGGAATTGAGGAAAATACCCGCTATCAACCTCTGGCTTCCACATGCAGGTGCACACACACACATGCACCCACACATACGAGCATGTACAAATACCAAACATGTACATATACCACACACATATGCACATGCAAAAAGAAGTTAATCTCATCTAGAAACACCCAGGGTAATATTACATCTGGGTAACCTGTAGCCCAACTAAGTTGACACAAAATGACTCGTCACAACAGAGGACACAAAGTGTTCAAGTCCCGTAGTTCTTTTTCCTTTTGTACACACAGCTGGGAAGCCTGGGTATTTAAACTGCCCCTCACGGGTTTGCCAGTGTGTTGAATTCTGTCTGTGTCCAAGAACGACAGAACCAGGGGAGGCAAGACAGTAAAGGAAAGGCTTGGAGGTGGAAATCTCCACGGTCAGGTGGAGGGGTGTTGGTATCGTGGTTCAAATGGACTCAGATAAATCATTATTTGTGGAGAGCCACATGGACAAAACCCTGGACCTGGCCCAACAGAAGCCCGGTGGAAGAGTGATGAAAGTCTCAGGGTCCCTTAGAACATCCTAGGTGACTCTGCCCTCTCCTTGGGCCACGCCACCCTCTTTTGAGCCAAGAAGTACCCACCAAAACAAGGTCAGTATGTGCAGAATCACTGTAAACTGAAGCCCCAAGAAGCCAGTCTCCTAAGTCCCTGAGCCTTGCTTTCCTGGTGGTAACTGAGGTGACAAGCATCAGTGCTCTCAGAGCTGTGAGCACTCATGAACCAGGGTCAGAAGCTGCTCCGTGACAGTGACAGGCGCCCGGGGGACTCCACAGGGTTACGTACCCATGAGCCCATTCACACACTGAGCACGCGCTTTCCGGAAGCTCTCACGTAACAGGATTGGCTTTGGGGCTGGAGAAACAACAGTGTGGAAAACAGGAATCAGGGTCCGTCCCCCAAGAGAAACAAAGTGGAACCAGCCACCATGATACTCAACAGCACTGTGTGGCTAACCATACAGTAGGTAAGATAGGCCATGGGGCCAGAAGGACAGGTGCCAACCCCAGGTAGTGGCTGGGGGACAGGAAAGACCTTCCCAGCAGGGAAAAGGACTCTGGATGGGACTCTCACTGAGTGAGTAGATTCAGGACCTCATGGCAACATGTTGGCTCCCTGTCTCATTCCTCTCTCCGCTGGTGCTGAGAGAGCTGTGACTTCTTTTCCTAATGCTGGACACTTGGCATCCCCATTCCATCCCAGGACCCTCTCGGGCTCACACCGTACCTGGGCAGGTCCAGTGTTAACCTGTTCTCGTGTAGGTCTCTGGCTACATGGAGAACGAACGAAGAGGCTGGGGCCACAAGGGAAGCTTTTCACACCAGCATACATCCCAGAGGATTTTCAGAGGTACAGAAATGTGAGAAAATCAATGCTGGCCTGGAAGAAGTGGAAATGAATAGTTATCAAATATTTGAGGGGAGAAAGGGCTTGTTGGATATAATAATAGTAGTAGGAAAAAAAACCAATAGGGAACAGTAGGCAGGGAACTGCTTGAATTGAAAGCTGCTACAGTCTACGGCCCTACCCCCCTGAACATGCCCTATCTCATCTGGAAGCTTCTCTACCCAGGGTTAAAGTGGGGAAGGGAAAATGAATAGGGAAAATATTTATAGTCAGGCCCTGAGGTGCACACCTGTAATCCCTGCACACAGGGAGGCTGAGGCAGGAGGATCCTTCAAGGAAGCCAGGAGTTCAAGGCCAGCCTGGTCAATAATGAGACCTCATCACAGAAACGACAGAAAACCTTGCAGGAAAAAGGTGATATTTTTATTCTATAAAGAAGTCATATTGCGCCGGGCGTGGTGGCGCACGCCTTTAATCCCAGCACTCGGGAGGCAGAGGTAGGAGGATCGCCGTGAGTTCGAGGCCACCCTGAGAGTACATAGTGAATTCCAGGTCAGCCTGGGCCAGAGTGAGACCCTACCTCAAAAAACCAAAAAAAAAAAAAATTCATATCAATTAATAAAGCAATAACACCACTGAACTTTCTATGGCTAAATGCATACGGTCATGTTTCCCAAAAGCAAAAGAGGCCCCATTATTAGGGAGTTGTACGGGAAAATATGCCTCCCCTGCCTCGAAAGGCGCAGTAACGAGGCACTGCTCAGTGCACCAGCACAGCTGCCACAGCAAGACAGTCCCAGGGCCACAAAGGATGGCACAAAATGCTTTTTGCTGTTTCCTCCTTTGCTGGCCTACTGTTGGGGAGGGCATTGTCTTTAATGAGTTTTTAAAACTTATTTTGAGAGAGAGAGAGAATAGGCACTCCAGAGCCTTCAGCCACTGCAAACAAACTCCAGACGTGTGCGCCCCTTGTGCACGTGTGCGACATTGCGTGCTTGAGTCACTGTGCATCTGGCTTATGTGGGACCTGGAGATTCAAACATGACTTCTTAGGCTTCGCAGGCAAGCGCCTTAACTGCTAAGCCATCTCTCCAGCCCATTGATGACTTTTGACAACACACCCTGTGCTGAGGGTTTTAGATGGTTGGTGAATTACTTTCTCATTGGTATGACAAAACACCTGACCAGAAGCAGCTTAAGGAAGGAAAGGATTTACTTTTGTCTTACAGTGTTGAGGGGAAGTTTTATCAGGGCCAGGATGGCATGGTAAGTGAGCATGACAGGAAAGAGCAGAAGTCAGGATCACACTGTCACATCAACAGGACAAAGAGAATAGGAAGGCGGATTGGACTATAAAACCTTGAAGCCCACCTCCAATGACACACTTCCACAGCAAGGCTCCACCCCCCCCCCAAAGGCTTTATAACCTTCTAGAACAGTGCCACCAACTGGGGATTAAGTATTCAAATATGTGAGTCTATGGAGGACACTCAAACCACCACAGTGAACAAGAAGCCACCCGCTGTTTCTCTAGAGCTCAAAGAGCAGGCTAAGAGGGAAGCAGTGACCTGCCAAGGTGATTCACAGATTTTTTTTTTTTAATGGCTGGTGTATATGTGTGTGTGGTATGCATATATGAGTGTCTAAGTGTTTTAAGAGTGTTGGGGGGGGTTGAGATTTATTTAGGTGTCTTCTTTGATCACTCCCTACCTTAATTTTTGAAACAGGATCTCTCACTGAACCTGGAACTCACCAATTTGGCTAGACAAGATAGTCAGCAAGTACCAGGGATCCTCTTGTCTCTGCCTCCCCAACACCGAAATTATGAAGTGCACACCACTACCACACCCAGCATTTTACATGGGCGTTGGGGACCTGAACAAAGGTTCTCATGCTTGCATAGCCAGGTTTTCACCCGTTGAGCCACCTTCCTAGTCCTCATAGACTCTTTTACCCATCTCACAATTATTTATTATTTATTGAGGACCCACTACATACAAGATCCAGAGCCACAAGCTCCGCTGAGACATAAAAATAGTCACAATGTCCCATCCAGCTGATGCTCTGTCCAATTGGAACATTCTGTAGAGAACATCCATGTGCCTTGGGGTGGGGGATCATCTTCCCTCTAACACCTGAAGAGGCAGAGGCATGGATCTTGAAGAACCAGTGGTAATATAGCTGATTCCTTCAGCACTTTGGGATAACCCAGTCCTTGGGGGTATTAACCCAAGGAGGAGGCAGCCACCCTGTAGCACTAGGAAGTCAGGGACCTTGGTTCTAGACTTCTCCCCTGCAAGTCACCAAACCTATGGAGATGTCCACAGGGACGGGCAATAGGGACTTCAGGTATGCTAAGAGTGAATGTCTTCTTCCAACCATGACATGTCAGACATGTCCACTCCTGGGGAGGTCAGCGCTCCTCTCCCAGCAGATCCTTACTTCACTTAACACCCAAAACTCTGCACAGTCCTCTTGGGGCCTCGGAGTCGGAGGCGAGGGCTAGTGTCTCTTGCAATCTTGTGTTTAGAGCACTGTTCACGTGGCCAGGAGTCCACATTGCTGCCGGCACTTACAGAACTCTCATGACTTAATGGCTACCTTTGTTCTGATTCACATACTGCTTAATTAGGACTCTCACCCTGGAACAGATGGCTGTCTGCGTTAAAGCATGATCCACACACTCTGACTGGAAGCAGCTGGTTTAGGGGGTAGAGGGCAATTTATTTCCTGTGTGTCAAAACAAGCCACGAGGAAAGGAATTCACATGGAAATAATGCAATTTGTTCCATTTAGCTTTATCTGTAAAATTAAGGGTTGGTTATTAACTTTTCTGCTTTCCCCTTGAGGTCTTGGAGGGCTGGACTGTGACTCTCAAGCCTGAAGCAGCTGGGAAGGAGGGCAGAGGGTGAGCTCCTGAGAAATGGAGGAGCCAGTGTGCACTGCTGACCTCGCTTCCAGGGCTGGGGCAGAGCTGGGCAGCCACATCACATGGTCTGGATGGGTTGTGTTATATTGAGAAGCAAAGCCATTGCTCTTAGGAAGGAAGTATTTCTCACTTTTATCTTTCATTGCTTAACAGATGGGAGAAATGGTCATTTGTGATGGCTAAACCCTACTGTCAATGCTATCAGACCAGTAATCAAGAGTTACATTTCGAACGCTGGAGAGATGGCTTAGCAGTTAAGCGCTTGCCTGTGAAGCCTAAGGACCCTGGTTCAAGGCTCAATTCCCCAGGACCCACATAAGCCAGATGCACAAGGTGGCGCATGCACCTGGAGTTTGTTTGCAGTGGCTGGAGGCCCTGGTGCGCCTGTTCTCTCTCTCTATCTCTCTCTATCTCGCTCTCTCCCCCCCCGCTTTCTTTCTGTCTGTCACTCTCAAATAAAATAAAATAAACTTTTTTAAAAAAAGAGTTACATTTCATGAGCAAATCTTTGAGGGCAATTTTAGGAAAGATGAACTGAGGTGGGAGACACCTTCTCCTAGAGTGGGCATCCCTTATGTTGGCAGACTATAGACAAAGAGATTCAGGAACAAGCAGTGCTTCTGCCTGGCTGTCCTTGCGCCTCGCTGGTGCATGCATCTACCCAGTTGCTGCTGTCCATTGTGGACATCAGAACCCAGCGTACTCACACTTCCAATGTGGACTGAAGACCAGGGGCTCTCCAGAAACCCTGCCATACAAACACGGGGACCTGAGTTCAAATCCCCAGCACAATGAAAAATTCGGGCAAGGTGGTGCATACCAGTAATTCCAACACATGAGGGAGACAGAGACAGGAGTATCCCTGGGGCTTGCTGGCTAACTAATCCAGTCAAACTGGTAAGCTTCAGGTTCAGTGAGAGAACTCTGTCTCAAAATATAAGGTGGAGAGTAACTGAGGAAAATCAACCTCTGGCTTCCACACGCAGGTGCACACACACGTGCAAGCCTTCTTCAGTGCCAATTGGGACTTCAGAGGCGTCCAGCTTTGTGGGCTGAGCAGCCACGGGTTTTCCAACTCTCCAGCCTGCAGCCAGCCATTGGTGAACTATCTGTATCCTGTCAGCCAACCTCATAACCCCCATTTTAAAAATATTTTATTTTTGTTTATTTATCAGAGAGAGAGAGAGAGAATGGGCATGCCAGGGCCTCCAGCCACTGCAAACAAACTCCAGACGCATGTGCCACTTTGTGCAACTAGCTTATGTGGGTCCTGGGGAATTGAACTGAGGTCCTTTGGCTTTGCTGGCAAACGCCTTAACCGCTAAGCCATCTTTCCACCCCATAACCCTCTGCCCTTTTAAGTACATATTCATTCTGATTTCTGTTCCTGTAGAGAACCCTGACTTATACCAACTCCGAGTGGCTTTGGTGCTGGCCTTTCCCACAGCCCACCTCTCCTCATGGGGACGTGCTCAGTAGCACTGGCATCACCAGAGCACCCGTGAGGTGCGTCCACTCCACCTCCAGTCCACAGCCTGCGAACTCAGACGCTGCTTTTGCTTAAGACCCTGAGGGTGACTGGCGCACTCCTGAGGGGTTGTGACCACCAACAGCTCCAGTCATCTTCAAGGAGGTGGTGACTTCACCATGGCCTGCTTAATAGTTATCATTTGTGGAGCACATGAGGCCCAGGAGATTTGCAATTTTCACTAGGTCCTTTACGGTTCTTGGGCAATTCGACCCTCACAAAAGTGTTAAATACATTGTAGGTTCCACCTTCCCATTTTGCTGACAGAGATCTCAAGGCCCTGAGGGGCTGTGTGTCATTGTCCAGAGTCCCACAGCTAATAGTTGGGCCTTACCACCAGGCCAAATGGCTGCAGCCTGATGCTATAGCCGACTGCTATGGTCTGAATGCTTCTGTCCCTTCGAAGCTCATGCTGAAGCACAAACGCCCATGCAAGAGTAGAGAGATGGGGCCTCTGAGAGATTGTGCGTTATGAAGGCTCGCGAACGGGATTGCTGCCCTGGTTCGAGGGTGCCAGCTGCCCCTTCTGCCCTGTGAGGATGCGGCAAGGGCACTGTGTCGGCCAGCTTGTGTCGCTGTAAGGAAACACTCAACACAGGCTGCTTATTCAGTGAAGAGCAGTTCAAGCCTAAGACTGAGCAGCACCACTGGGGCCTCTGCCCAGGGCCACATGCACAGCCGCTGTGCAGCCTGGCGCAGCCTGAGCCTGGCAACAGGAAGAGCAAGGTCGTGTCGGGCTCCGCAATCCCTTCACACTTTCTTTTTGACTTTTCATGGACAACCACCAAATTATTTTTCATTTCATGCTTGTGTGTACACATGTTTGGGGGGGTGTACACCTGTGCATGCACGTGTGTGTGTGTGTGTGTGTGTGTGCTTGCACGCGTGCACATGAGCGCATGGAGGCCAGAGGACAAGGTCAGCGTCAATCCTGGGAATGCCGTCCACCTCCTTGGAGACAGGGCCTTTCAGTAGCCTGGAGCTCACCATTCACGCTACACTGGCTGGCCAGCAAGCCGCGGAGATGCTCCTGCCTCTGCCTTTCCCCCACTTCCCAGCACTCGGATTGCGGACGTTTTATGTGCACACTAGGAATCACACTCAGCTGCCCACGCTGGCAAGGCAAGCACTGTACCCCTGGAGCTACCGCCCCGTGCCACCTCCGTCCCTTTTGACGTCATACCATCGGTGACCTAAGGACTTGCACTGGCTCTATCTTCTGAAGTACTACCATCTCCAAGCTTCATATGTGGCCCTTCAAGGAGATGCTCATCCAGACCACTGTGGAAAGTAACCCTCAGCGGACACCAAATTTGCTAGGATCTTGATCTTGGGCTTCGCAGACCTCAGAATGAGGAGAAAGAAAGTTCTGTTCTTCATAAATCACCCAGTCTGATGCATTTTGTTACAGCTTCAGGAAGTGACTGAGGCCAGCATTTTCTCTGGGTGTTGGGGAGTTGATCACCATGTGAGATGTCAGGGTGCCTTCAGTGTCTTTCATCGGCATCATATCCACCCCTGCTTTCTGAGATTAAGTGGCTATCAATATAATGGTGCCTTTTCAAAACGAGAACCTTTACAATGATCTTTTTTAGAAAACAAAGGAACGCAGAGATTCTAAGAATGCACGCAGATCTCTTTGCTCCTCCACTGAATTAATCAGCCAGATGAATTTGTTAGGTAAAATTTTAATATTAGATTAACCTTAGAGAGATTTATAGAGAGTGTATTCCCTGTGCCCAGCTGCTCCCATGGTCAGCATCTCGAGGCAGTGTGGTACATTTTTCACAACAAATGAACCAATAGTTCACACATGGCTCTGCTCTCCTTCATTTTGAGCCTGATGTCTTTATCAGTCCTAAGATCCCATGTAGAAGTCCACACACTGAGATCATATCTCCTCTGCTGGATTTTAAGAACACTCCTCCCCTCTCTTTCTACCATCACAGCTGCTGCGTCAGCATCCCCAGGATGACCAGATCTGAGATTTTGGATACCCCACTGTTATCAAAGTTAATGGAAGCCAAGCGTGGTGGCGCACACCTTTCATCCCAGCACTCAGGAGGCAGAGATAGGAGGATCGCCATGAGTTCAAGGGCACCCTGAGACTCCATAGTGAATTCCAGGTCAGCCTGGGCTAGAGTGAGACTCTACCTCAGGGGGAAAAAAAAAAAGTTAGTGGAGTCAGGCTGACCCAGCGGTTAAAGGCACTTGCTTGCAAAACTTGATGGCCTGGGTTTGATTCCCCAGTACCCATGTAAAGCCAGATGCACAAAGTGGCACATGCATCTGGAGTGCTTTGCAGTGGCAAGAGATCTTGGCACACCCATCTCCTCTCCCCATCTCTCTCTGCTTGCAAATAAATAAATAAATGTTTTTTTTAAAGAAATTGATGGCTGGAGAAATTGCTTAGTGGTTAAGGCACTTGCCTACAAAGCCAAAGGACCCAGGTTCAATTCTCCAGGACCCACGTAAGCCAGAAGCACAAGGTTGCACATGCATCTGGAGTTCATTTGCAGAGACTGAAGGCCCTGGCATACCCATTTTCTGTCTCTCTCTGTATGCTTCTTTCTCTCCTCTCTCTTGCTGTCAAATAAATAAACAAATAAAATAATTTTTTTAAAAGAAATTGAGCCAGGCATGGTAGCACATGCTTTAAATCCCAGCACTTGGGAGGCAGAAACAGGAGGATCGCCATGAGTTCAAGGCCACCATGAGCATACATAGTGAATTCCAGGTCAGTCTGGTCTACAGTGAAATCTTACCTCAAAAGAACCAAAAGAGGAAGAGGAAGAAGAGGAAGAGGAGGAGGAAGAGGAAATGACAAGGTCTCAAGGCCCCAATGTTGCAGATTCTCAAACTGTTGAGGCCTTTGTCTTTCAACCATGAAAAATCAGGCACAGAGACAATGAGGAGTAAAGTAAGGAGATTTATTGAGAAAATATTTTTTTAAAGCCCAAAGTGTTAAGAACAAGCATGTTTAAGATTTGTGCCAGCATCCAAAGAAGAGATAAAAAAGCAAAAAAGGAAAAGTTACACTTTTTGAGTTAAAACTCTGAGAAGCAGACAGGCTCAGGTACGAGAACCCATAAGCAAGTGCCTCAGGAAAGACTTTCTAAGGGTTTTTTAAGTACATTATCTTACTGAGGGTGTAAACATTCCTATCTTGTGTGGTACACACATTTTTATCAGCACTATGAAGGCAGAGGTAGGAGGATAGCTGTGAGTTCAAGGCCACCCCGAGACTATGTTATGAATTCCAGGTCACTCTGGGCTATAGCAGACCCTACCTCAAAAAACAACAACAAAAAAAAAAAAAAAAATTCCCATCTCCTTAGCATGTCTTTAGATGAGTGGTGATCTCTTGGCCAGGTGACCAACAGGCTCAGTTGGATTAACTCTAGAAGGAAGAGACCATAATCTTATGTTTCAGGTAGCCAAGAATGTCTTGTCTCCATTCAGGGCCAGAGAAAAGACTCAAATTCTATTTTTAATTCTATTCTTTAGACCTGGAGAAAGTAGCTTTCCTTCCACAAAAGCTCTGATGTTCCCTTCCTTTTATGTGGTACTTTCAATCCCATGGGAGGGAGACTGCGATATTTCCTTTTCTAATGTTATCAGGGAAACGGGAGGTGGGCCGTTCCTCAGTGACATTCAGACTTGCAAATGTCTGCCTACCCACAACGCCAGGGCTATAGGAAGGGAACACTACCTCCTTCCAGCCACCACCTCAGTCATATCCCCTATGTCCCATGCAAAGCCCCTCCCTCACAGCTCAATATCCCTCCCCTATATTGCCCCAGAAAGTCTTCAAATCTTCCTACTTTGATTTGAAGTTCCAAGGCCTCTTTTCCTTCCATTCTGGTCCTACCATTCTCTTCCCTGGAGCAGATAGAATATAAAAACCCCAACTTTTCTTTCTTTCAACATTAAAAAAAAAAAACATTTTATTCATTTGAGTGGTGTGTGTGTGTGTGAGAGAGAGAGAGAGAGAGAGAGAGAATGGAAATGAACATGAATGTGCATTCCAGGTCTTCCTGCCATTGCAAACAAACTTCAGACACATACACCACTTTGTGTACCTGGCTTTACAGAGGTACTGGCATGAGGCTGCATTGTCCCCAAACAGGCACCTGTGTGTTTGTGCTGTTCCCACAGCTGAAACTGAGCTGTGTCCACCCTCTCATCCTTTCTGGGAAGATTCTGTGCCTGGGATGCAGGGATGTGCATGGAGCATGCAGGTGAAAAACCCCGGCTAGACCGCTGCTACACTAATAAATGCATCTAACCTGCTTCTTTGGCTTCTGTACAATCGCTTGCTTAACAGTGACTTTCTGCAACCAGCTGCCCGGGCTCAAGTAAAGAAATAGTTAACTGAAGTACCGGCCGTTGCCTGTGCATACCTAATCTCTGAAAAGCCTCCGCTCCCTGGGAAGCCCCACGCCTAGCTGCAGGGGCCCTAACTCCCTGCCGAGGTTAAGATAACACGGCCGGCTGAGGAGACATCCTGAGCTCCCCAGTCCTGAGCTACATGTCTCATCCTACCGCTGTCTCTGATTCCTCTGAAAGCCCTTCCCACAGGGGCCTCCCTGGCTCACCTACTATTTAACATACCCAGCCTTGGCATCACCACAGGGACAACTAGAAATAGTAACAACGGCCAGTGGTTAAAAAACTTCAAACATCCCACCAAGTGCTTCCCTGACATCCCCTCCCTAGTGCCACACATTAACCTCAAGGCAGAAAGAACTGGTTACTTTACGTAAGCTTGGGGATGGCTCAGGGTGTCCCAGCATAACCAGTGTTCAGGAAGCACCCACAAAGAGAGTGAGTGAATGAACATGAAATGTACTAAGACTCAGAGGCTTTTTGGGTCCACCAGCTGGTAGGCATGGGCATGACCCCAGGCTGCTTCTACTGTGTTTGTTCTTGGTAGAGACAAAGGCTTCCAGGACGCAGGGTCATACCACATTTGTGGTGTTGTGCCTGGCTGTCCTGTGGAATAGAATAGAGAGGAGACTGTGGTAGAAGAAATTTAACAATGAACCCAGACCCAGATGATACTCTAAAACAGTTTCAATTGTACAAGCTTTACCAGGGAGACAACATGACACCAAGTCTCCTCTCTATCTATGCAGTACACCCTGTTTGTATTTGGTCAGGGTTCAAAGTGGTGATAGACACACATGCCCTTTGTGTGGTTTGTATTCAGGTGTCCCCCATAAACTTAGGTGTTCCGAATGCTAGGTTCCCAGCCAATGGAGACTTGGGAATTAACACCTCCTGCAGGCAGTGTATTGTTGGTTGCTGCCTTATGGGTATAATAGCCAGTGTCCCCTTGCCAGTGTTTGGCACACTCTCCTGTTCCTATTGTCCACCTGACGTTGGCCAGGGTGTGATGTCCACCCTCTGCTCATGCCATCATTTTCCTTGTTATCATGGAGCTTCCCCCTCAAGCCTGTGAGCCAAAATAAACTTCTTTTTCCCCACAAGCTGCTCTTAGTTGGGTGATTTCCACCAGCAATGTGAACCTGACTGCAACACCCCTGAACAAACATCTTTCTGTTTTACATTTGTACTTTCTTAATACTGATTGCTAAGGACTTTTTGTTTGTGCCCAAAAACCATGTAACCTTAGAAACTTGTAACCCACCAATACTGTAAAGAACTCAATATGATGTCAGACTGCCTGCCATACCGTCTATAAAAACTCTGAGCCAGCAGAGCTCTGGACTCAAGCTTTGGAAGTTATTCCCCTAAGTCCATGTCAACATGAATAAATTTTCTGATTCTCCACTCTCTCTGGTGCCATCTGTGTGACTCAGATTCATGTAACAAGACAATGCCAATATTTCTGATTCTCTGGCTACTGAAATATTATTGTGATGGTTAATATTGTCAACTTGACAGGTCGTGGAATTATCTTGGAGCAACCTCTGGGCATGTCTGTGAAGGAGTTTCTAGATTGGATTAAATAACAGGAGGCCCACTCTGAATGTGGGTGGTGCCATTCCATAGGCTGGGGTCTTAAGCTAAATAAAAAGGAGTGAGCTGAGCACCAATATTCATTTCTGTGCTTCCTGACTGAAGAAGCCATGTGACCAGCTGCTTCGTGCTGCCGCCATGCTTTTCCTACCATGATGGGCTATACCCTCAAACTGTGAGCCAAAAGAAACCCCTCCTCCTTAAGTTGCTTTGCTCAGGCATTTGGTCACAGCAATGAGAAAAGTAACTCATCATCTCTAAACCCTCTTTCCATGGAGTCCTAGGAAGTCAGTTTTAAGTACCATCATCAGTTATCAACTTGCCTCCTCATATGATATAAATGGAGATCAGAGAAAGCAGGACACTTCAAGGGCAAACACCACAGTCAGCTCCGGTAGCCAAGTTCTCGAAATCCCTAAGTCATTTCTGCCCCATGGCCTTCATACAACATGGCGACCTGATTTCACAAAAGCTTTGCTGTGCAATTTGCACACATCCCCCATCCTACTAGCTCTGCCCATGTCCTAGGCCTACAGAGGAATGACCTCCTTCCCTATGCTTCCCTAAGGACTCCCTCTCAGCCCCAGTTAGGCTTTAGGAAAAGAAAGCAATGAATTTTCTTCACGTTTTCATACTTCCCAAGCTCCATGCGGATCGGCAGGGACTTGGCTGCAGAGCCCAGAGTTCCACATGACTACTGGATTCACTCCCCACTTTACCTGGTGCTGGGAATTTGGTAAGGAAGGAAACCACAGCACGATGGATCTTCTCCAAGAGAGTTCCAGCAGACAGCCAGGGAACGGTCAGCCTCGCCACTAGGAGAGCCCCGTTCTTGGCCTGGAAATGGCAGGCAAACTATTTTGATGTCCAACTCTGAGTAAGTCTTTAGAGGGCCTGTTTAACTTCAGGCAAACAGGAAGAGATTAAGTAAGTGAATGGATGTGGTAGCACTTTTTAAACTGTAAAGTGGTTGTGAGAGCACTTTCTAACTGCAATGTGTTATGTAAATGTGCGCTGAGAGGGGCGTGGGAGCCGACAGGATGCTTCCGGCTGTGGGGAGCACTCAGCAAGCGCAGCTCGGGTATCAACAGTGAATTCAGTAGTCTGAGTTAGGGATATTTTGCTCTGCCACAAATGCTTTTTCTCTCCCTGAGGAACATTTCCTGGGCAGGTGCCCTACTATGGGGCTTCTGTTGGAAAAGATTTGCTGACCCTTTGCTTGATGCAAGGGGTGATTCTACATGAAACTAGGGAAATGTAGCAAATTCCAGCAAAGATGGATTCCCGGAAGTCTCCCACAGGGCATAAGCAGCTGTATTTTTCCTACCCAATATGTGTTTTGTGACTGCATGACTGCATTCATTTGCCAAAGCTCAGAAATTATGCACAGAAAAGTGAATTTTATTGTATGGGAACTGTATTTCAATAGAGCTCATTTTATGAAAACAAGCATAAATAGCTAGGAGCAGTTAGGCGTATTTCAAACAATTATTGCTGGCTGCATTTAACCTAATGTCGTCCTAGTAT
The DNA here is from genome assembly GCA_036346955.1 of Dipus sagitta. Taxonomy (NCBI): domain Eukaryota; kingdom Metazoa; phylum Chordata; class Mammalia; order Rodentia; family Dipodidae; genus Dipus; species Dipus sagitta. Next base: position 151,822,946 of record CM070775.1, read on the forward strand.
TATAGGTGAGGGGAAACAGCATTTTTCCTTACAGATTGCCAGGCTCATGGCTGAGGATTCTTTTATACCAAGCACTTAGAAACTGTTCTTACTTTAAAAATAAAAGCTCAGCCTCCTTCCTGGGCCTACAAGGTAACTAAAAGCAGGATGAGTTGCCGTGTGTCTAGGCCTTCATATCATGTCTCTTTGGCTTGGGCTTGGACTCTGCTTGACCTGCACAGGCATGTCTATCACTCAAGAAGGGTCTGGCTATCCAACAACACATCCCTGTTCACATAGGAAGACACGGGAACCCTAAACCTACAGTCACACTGGATTCCAGGAACACAAGAGCCTTGCAGGACAGAGCACCTCCTCCCAAGGTGAAGGCAATTGTCCTTAATGGTGAGGTGGCACCCTGGCAGAAGTAGTCATCTCCTGAGAATCGCTGCCCCTCAATTATGACAGCAGTAACTTCTCTGGATCACCATGCAGAGGCAGACCTGAGACCACCACCCAGGGCACACCCTGAGCAGGACTGTTTGCACATGCCTTTTGTCCCTGTTGTTCCTCTTTATAAACCTAAAGCTCAAAGTAGACTTGGGGAGGGGCACCAAACTTACTTATCTGTTCTCTTCAATGTAGCCACAATTGATAAATCTATACTTTTCAGTAATTTTTATTTTAATTGGTGTATTGGGATGAATGGCCAAAATTAGCCTGCTGGATTTGCCCTGAAACTTAGCCGATTTATAATAAAAGATTTTTTTTTAAAAAAAAAAAGAGGGACAAAAGCATATACATTTACTTGATATAAATTTTATGTGACAAAAGAGTCTAGGAAAGGAAAATGAAGATCCAAAGAAACAGCTAAGCTGGTATATCTTTGTGCTTGTTGGTAAGGAATGGATAGTTACGGAGAATTGACCAATGGGTGATGTTCACAGGGAACCCGAGATCTTCTGTGGCCCCATCTTCAAGGATAAGAGTGCTTTTTTTCCTGGCACTGCTCACTTTAGTGTCTTGTGTCCTGCTGTCAGTAACACGTGGAGGAGAGTGACCTTCCTCCACCACTTTCTCAAACACCAAACGTACTACAAGATGACATCATACCAAACATTTCCCCTGGGATGACACAAACACACATCTTCCCCTGAGACAGGGCACAGATAACAAACCAAAACTGATTTTAGTGAACCACTGAGTTTATTGGGGTTACGTACAGAGCAGGGCGAGGCTTACACAATCAGTGGAAACCTCAAAGCAGCCACAACATGGAGACGTGTCGTCCAGTCCTTGCCAACTTCCCCATAGGCACAGGTGGAGCTCCCAATGTCGGGATTACCACCCCTCCCCCATATGCTCTTCCACGGGCTCAAAGTGAGGGTTTACTTACAGAGCATGGATATCCCAAAGTAGCCACACCATTGACGAGGTCTCATCTCATCCTGGGTGAACAGTGCCCCTCACAGCCACTTCAACTCAAAGGCAACGACATCACCAAAATGCCCACTGTGCAATCTGCAGGTGGTCACAGCACAACCTGGGGCAGATAATAGTGGGAGACTACACTGTACCACTTACATACCGGCAGCTCAATCAGTCACTCCCCAAGCAGTTGTTTTTCCTTTCTGTAGCCTTGGGGCAGGGTCTTACAGTCCTTTCCCAGACTTGTTGACTTCCTTCCTCCTCCCTCCAAGGAAGGAATGTTTCAATTTCTAATTAACATAACCTTGAGGAGTGGCTTTGTGACCTAAGTTTCAGGTCTGACTTTGCTTCCTGAATCAGAGCCTCCTTTCTCTCTCTTCAGGAAAGGATATTTCAATTCCAAGGAATTTGCTACAGAACACATGTCCTTGAACCCCATCAGTATAGCACATTCTCTGTGGCATTTTAAATTGAATCTTTGGAATTCACACCCCAGACCAAAATACAGTTCTGAATCTTTAAGCCAGCTTAACACCAAACACCTCTAAGAATTTTCTCATATTTTGTAACTTTTACCTCATAGTAAAAAGGATTCTTTCCTATAATAGCTTCCTGGTAAAGGAAATTCCTTGTCTTGATTGTCTAACACCTTTAATCAACCGGAAAATTCTACCCAACCCTCCTTTGACTTTGTCCTCATTTGACAGAAGGTCCAAGAGGAAAATGAAGCCATTTTTAATCAGGCTGAAGTGAAAACATGTCCCTTCACTATCCAAGTCCTACTTGGAAGTTCTTGGGACTGTGTAACTTTAAAGTCAGGCAGTATAGCATTTCCTTTGCTACAATCTAGTGTTCCAGGAATTCCCACTATGTGGGAACACTTTTTTCCAACTCTACGTTTCTGCCATTAAGGAAGGAGCATGATTCATGTAACTCGTGATGGCTCCCGTTTCCTTATGTATGGAGGGAATTTTATTAATAGCCTTTTCTCTCCCCTCCTTTCCTCTTTGAGAGCTTAAGTGACTTATCTGATTGGAAAATATGGAAAACAAAGCAGGAAGGATTAGGAAATTTCCTCTGGTGTTCAATTTGAGATGAAGCATGAGTTCTCTACTAACTTGGGAAGATCTTCCCAGAGAGACCTGGTGCCCTGTCCCACTCCAACTGAAGGAGCTAGTGATGAAATCAAACTGATTCTAGGACTTAATTTCAGCAAGTCATTTACCTGAGGATATAAGACACATTCTCCAACCTAGTCTGTATGATATCCTGATATCCCATCTACCCATTCTGGACAAGAAAGAGGCTGTACACTCAGCTACCCCAGGATTGTATGGCAAAAAACTGGACATACGTAGTCCTGCCACTAAAGTAGAGTATGACATTGAGTGACCTGCTTCCTGACTTCTCCGAGCCACATCTGTAAGACATGGGGAGTACTAAGACCAGCATCTTGGGGAAGGAATGAGGCTCTGACTAGGTCATAGATGGGCAAAAGCTTGGAAATCTGGACAACCTCTGAACAAATGCACCCTATCTGACACTGTGACGAGGTCTCACTCACACATATGCAGCATATACATGTACAGCTTTGAGCTGTTTATATCTGGTCACTTGGTGCCTCACTGATCACTGTCTACTTTAGCACGTTGGCTCTGGAATTATCCCTGAGCAAGTCTCCATAGCAGATGAAGGCATCACTTTGTTAGATGTCACATGACTGTACTGAGGTGGCTCAGCACAGGTTCTAGTGCCTAAAAGAACTGGTTTGAGTCCCAGCTATACCACTCACTAGCTAGTTGTCTGTAAGCAAATTACTATACATGTCTTCTTAGATTCTTTGAGAAATAAGTATAATAATGAGAGTGGTAATGGTGCCTGCTTTGTAGAGTTGAGGGACATCTCCACAGTGACAAGCAGTGCTTGGGGAGCACAGGCCATAGTTCCTTCCTAAGAAGCTATGTTCCACTACAACTTCACACACAGGAGGTGTTTCCCAAGCAAAGGAAGGATGAGAAAGAGACCCAGGCAAACCAGGGTGTGGAAGGAGAACGCTGAAATGATTGTGGGAGGAAAGGCCATGGTGGCTCAGAGCCTGAAGAGCTCAGAAAGAAGGGCCATGGAGAACTCTGCGGTGGTGGCTGAGGCCGCATAGCTGAGGCGGTCAGGCCATGCAGAGTCCTGGATTCTAAGTAAGGCCTTCCATGTGCTAGGGGAGTCCACTAAATGGGTCTGGGCCAAGGCATGTGGAAATGAGAGCAGCTCCTTGGGAGAGTGACCACAGTAATTAGGAAGGGGGGAATGTGGCAAGATGGAGATTACCAGAACCTTCTGAAGCCCAGTGGGCAGCATGGTTTCCAGTCATGTGCTGTGTCTTTGTCCAAGAAATGTGTTTTTTTTTTTTTCCTTAAAGAGAATGGGCTCACCAGGGCTTCTAGCCACTGGAAATGAACTCCAGATACATGTGCCACCTTGTGCATCTGGCTTAAGTGGGACCTGGTGAATCAAACCTGGGTCCTTTGGCTTTGCAGGCAAGTGCCTTAGCTGCTAAGACATCAGTCCAGCTCAAGAAATAGGTTTTGAAGTCCCTGTGTCAGACAGTAGCTATAGCTTTGAGTGAGATGCTGGAAACTTCCTGGGCCTCCACTTCTTCCCCTGTGCAAGAAGGGTGTCAGGATTTAGGTGCTGAGGCTCTGCTATCAACAGCTGCTTTCTGGAATCTTCTGCAGTCTTTAGCGTGCACTTGCTAGGACTCTTCTCTGCCTAGCCAAGCCTTCTGGATTGAGGATTGAAAATATTTCCTCAGCCTTTGCTAAGCTCCACTGGACTGTCCACTCCTGAGAACAGAGTCAGACATGTCTAGGTCTTGTGGACGTGCCCAGTAGGTACTTGCTTAGAAGCTGAATGTCACGTGGATGTCCACCGGATGTCAGCGTCGTCTGAAAGGGCATATTCTCACGGTGTGAGCAATCACAGGTGCAAAGTGGGGTCTCCATCTATGGAGCCCTTTGCTTCATGCACATATCCTATGGCTGGGAACTTTGGTGACCTTCAGTTAACTTTCCAAGGACCGCCATTCCCCACCTAGGAACTCAGGTCCAGAAAGACAAACCAAGATATTTTGCTAAAGTCATAAAGCAAGGACACAGGAGAACCAGCACTGGAGACCAATGGAGCTGGCTCCATATCCGGTGTTCTTCCCACAATACCCTGTGTCACACTGGCCCCTGCCCAATCCCCCTCAACCTCAAGGGATTTGGGGTGGCCTTTGTATTTCTGAGGCATAATGGCCTTCCCTACCTCAAGGAGAACAGGGCTGCTGTGGTGAGAGGGTGTGAAGAGGAAAGCACTTCTTTAATGTCTTACCCATCACCCACTCCAAAAGAAATGGCAAATTATTGAACGTGCCCTGAGTGCCCTTTCAAACCCTTGTGGTGAAAAACAATTAAAACTTTTCACTGTCAAAGATGCCCTGGAGACAAATGAAAGGAAATCGAATGTGGAGATGGAAGGAGAGAGGGATTTCCATGGAGGATCCAAAGATCTTCAGGGCTGTTCAAAGAAGCTATCATTTCCCAGCAGGCTTAGCTCACAGTTGTCACATGCAAATACTCAAGAGCAAGCCAGAAAACTTCTACAGTGCTCAGGGAAGAGGTTGTCTCAATATGAGTGTGTGCACGTTAGGCATATAAGCGCACACACGTATGTGTGTGTACACCAACATTTGCTCATACAGATACATTTTAGCCTGAAAAAAAAATATGTTCATTAAAATCTTGAAATGGGGCTGAGGCGATAACTCAGTGGCTATGAGCACTTGCTAAGCAAGCATGAGGGCCAAAGAGGACCTAATTTGCCCCTGAGATCGATTCCCCAGCACCCAAGAAAACAGCTGGGTGTGGCCATACATGCCTGAAGCCCCAGTCCTATGAGGAGCAGAGACTGGAAATCTCTGGGGCTCACTGAGAAACTCTATCTCAAAGAAACACACAGATGAGTGATAAGGAGAACACAGGATATTCTCCTCTGGCATCTCCATGTACATACATAGGGCGTGTGCACCTGCACACACACAGATACACAGACAAAAAATCTTGGGAGGACAGGACTAGGAAGATAGCTCAGTCAGTAAAGTTCTTGCCAGGCAAGCATAAGGATTTCAGTTTGATCCCCCAGAGCACATGCTTATAATATCAGCCCTGGGGAGGTGGAAACAGGAGGATCCCGGGGCTCACTGGCCAGCTGCTAGTTTAGCCTACTTAGGGCGCTCCAGGCCATTGACAGATTCTGTTTCAAATGAGGTAGCCAGAACCCAAGGAGAACACCTGAGGTTCTCTGCTGGCCTCCACATATATGAGCATAAACACGTGCGTAACTGCCGAAAACCCTGAAAGTGAGAAACATCAGGATGATAGAAACGCCCTTTGTTTCCACCCTTTCTCTTTCCTCCTGCCCAGTAAATGGGCTCTCTTGGAAACAGAGTCATGTGGGAACATCTTGTGGTAGAAAAAATTTAGCAAAGAAACCATGCCCAAAGCCTGGCGTGGTGGCGCATGCCTTTAATCCCAGCACTCAGGAGGCAGAGGTAGGAGGATCGCCGTGAGTTCAAGGCCACCCTGAGACTCCATAGTGAATTCCAGGTCAGCCTGGGCTAGAGTGAGACCCTACCTCGAAAAACCAAAAAGAAAGAAAGAAACCATGCCCGGATGATACTCTAATACACAATTTCTATTACAAAAGTCTTTACCATGGAGACAGCATGACCCTGAGTCTCCTTCTGCCTGTATGTTACCTGGTTAGTGCAGCCATAGACACAAACACCCCTGAACACACAGCTTTCCCTTCTACAGTTGTACTTTCTTACCATCGATTTATTGCTAAAGAATTTTCTGTTTGTGACCCAAAATTATGTAACCTTAGACATTTATAGCCCACCAATAGTGCAAAGAATTCAAGGTGATGTCAGACTGCCCGCCATACTGTCTATAAAACCTCTGAACCACCAGAGCTCAGCACTCAGCCATCAGAAGTTATTCCCCTGAGTCCACGTCAACATGAATAAATTTCTGATTCTCCACTCTTTCTCTGGTGCAGGCTCTGTGTGACTCAGTTTCCCATAACAATCTGACTCATTCCATTGTTTCTTTTCACATATTGTCAACTGTGATTTGTAAGGGAGGAGAAATCCTGTCTTAGCCCCTACCATGTACCCAGAATATGCCCACTGTCTGCCTTTACTGCCTCATCTAACTCTTACTGAGGAGACTGAAGCTCTGAGCGGTCTGGAAACCTATCCAGATGGGCCCCCACCCACGTTTCTAGCACACTCAGGCGGCTCCAGGAGACAGCATGGAAAAAGACTGTGGCTTGCCTCTTACAGACCACTCACGATGATGGACAGTGAAGTAGGTGTGGCACTGACCTAAGCCGAGGCAAATCCTGCAACTGAACAATTTAAAGTCCCTGAAGACACAAAAGTATTATCAAGAAGAAGGGGACAAAGGGAGATTAGGCGGATGGAAGGAGTGACATTTGAGCTAGTCTTGACCTGGGGCACCTTGGAAAACGGAAACCATTCTAGGCTGAGGTTTCAGGCTGAGGAAAGCAGAACCCTCCAGAACCAGGAGCAGGAGAGAGATTCTGAGTGTGCTGGGACAGGCCTGCAACCCCGATATGTGGACAGTGAAGGCAGGAGGATCAGGAATTCAAGGTCATCCTTGGCTACATAGCAAGTTCAAAGCCAGCCTGGACTATGTGAGACCCTATCTCAAAAAAGCCAGAAAGAGGCTGCAGAAATGGCTTAGAGGTTAAGTCATTTGCCTGCGAAGCCTAAGGACCCTGGTTCAATTCCCCAGGACCCACGTAAGCAAGATGCACAAGGGGGTGCATACACCTGGAGTTCGTTTGCAGTGGCTACAGGCCCTGATGCACCCATTCTCTCTTACTCTCTGCCCCTTCCTCTCTCTCAAATAAATAAATAAATATTTTTTTAAAGCCAAAAAGAAGGAAGGATAAAGGGAGGCAGAGAGGGAGAGGAGCATCTTTAAGGAATGACAGGCTCTAGGAGTCCCCAGAGGAACACCCTGAAGGCTGGGGGCGGTGGCTTTGGTGGACCCCATGCAGGCTTTCACTATTGCCATAGAGCAAGGGCTGTGAGAGAACTGGGGGTAAAGGAGAATGGGATTTACCAGGGACAGAAATGGAGTTAGAGGGAACAGGTTTCTCACCTGAGTCAGGGAGCAGGGTGGGTGTGGGGAGAGCATTCGCTGGGAGGGAAGAGACTCAGGTTCTGTCCAAGTGAGTTTGAGGTGACCCTGAGGCATGCAGCAGACGTCCTGTAGGAAGGTGGATATGTCAGTCAAGGGCCTGGGGAGCTGGTCTAGCATCCTCTAAACATCCCACTGAAGATCCAGATGACCACCCAGCCTTACCGTGGCAGCACCTTAGCCTTCACTTCACTGACCTTCCAAAACCCATCCTGGGGCCTGCCTCACTCATAGGTCATAACTTCCAGTATCTGCCACTCTGACTCAACCCGCACTGATCAACCTTCCCATCTTCTCCCAGTCCTTGGGATCTCTCCTCGGTCTTTAGTCCACGGTGGCCTCTCCGCTCATTCTGTCACTGTCAGCCTCGTGGCCGTGCCCCTCAGTCCTGCACCAGGTGCTGCACCAGCTGACAAGGCTCCATCGCTGCGTCTTCTTTGTCCTTATGTTACAGCACGGTGAGGGCTGGGGAGATGGCTTCAGTGGTTAAAAGGGAAGCCTAATGGCCTGAGTTCAATTCACCAGTACTCACATAAAGCAAGATGCATAAAGTGGTACATATGCCTGGAGTTCATTGGCAGAGGCAAGAGACCCTGAGATGCACCAACTAATTTTCTCTCTCTTTCCCTTTCCAAATAAATTAAATAAAACTAAATAAGGTATCCCCAGTCCTGCTGGGGTCAGGTGCAGAGATAGAATTGCTGAGGCTCCCTGGTCAGCCAGTTTGAAAAACATCAGTTCTGTTGTCGGGCTAAATGCATATATTATGCCCATCAAATGGCCTTTTAAGCACGTAAGCCAGATGCAAAAGGTGGCGCAGGCATCTGGACTTCCCTTGCAGCGGTTGGAGGCACTAGTGAGCCCATTCTCTCTCTCTCTCTCTCTCTCTCTCTCTCTACCTGACTTTCTTTCTCTCAAATAAATAAATTAAATTAAACAAAACTAAATAAAATCACCAGGCTGAAGAGATTGTTCAGTGGTTAAAGGCACTTGCTTTTAAAGCCTAACTGCCTTGGTTAGATTCCTAAGGACCCATGTAAAACCACACACACAAAGTGATACATGCATCTGGGGTTTATTTGCAATGGCAAGAGGCCCTAGTGTACCCATACTTACTCAGTCTCTGTCTAATAATATACATATATTTTTGTTTGTTTGTTTTGTTTTTTCGAGGTAGGGTCTCACTCTAGCCCAGGTTGACCTGGAATTCACTACGGAGTCTCAGGGTGGCCTCGAACTCATGGTGATCCTCCTACCTCTGCCTCCTGAGTGCTGGGATTAACGGTGTGCACCACTACACCTAGCTAATAATATATATTTAAAAAATAAAATCACTGGGCTGGAGAGATGGCTTAGTGTTTAAGCGCTTGCTTGTGAAGCCTAAGGATCCCAGTTCGAGGCTTGATTCCCCAGTTCCCACATAAACCAGATGTACAAGGTGGCACTTGCATCTGGAGTTCATTTGCAGTGGCTAGAGGACCTGGCGCGCCCACTCTCCTCTCTCTCTCTCTCTCTCTCTCTGCCTCTTTCTCACTGTCTGTCGCTCTCAAAATAAATAAATAAAAATAAACAAAAAATTTTATAAAAAGTAATGATCTAAAAATAGAATGTTGGGAATGACAATTGAGGGGTAGAAAGGGGAAGATGAACCCATGAGGAGTTCAGGGAAGAATGAAAACAGTAGGAGAGAATCTGGTTAAGAGTGGTAACTGCATACAATGGCAACTGCCCGATTTCAAGCTGCCAAGGGCTCCAGCCCATCCCTTGTCCACTGGGCCAACCATGTTTCCTTGCTCTACTGTCCCTGAACCTCCGGGGCCATCGGAGGGGTGCAGGTGACCGTTTGCCTCCTGACAAGCTGGATCCCCGTCCTGCAACCCTCTCTTTACTTTGTTGTGTTGCAAGTTTACTGGGTTCTAATTTCTTGTCTCGTTTTTAGAAATGCCAAAGTAGCCAACAGTCCTCTGAACAAAAACACTGCCCTGAAAGCCGGGCCTATGTGAAGGCGCCTGAGCCCACACTCACCCACACGGATGCACTGCACCGCGAACCCCGTGTCCTCTCTGGATCAGGAAACTCCTTCCAAGGCCTATTCCCCAGTGACACAGTCATCTCTGGTTTTATGGCAAACAGAACGGGCAGTGTTGAGAGGCAGGGTAACAAAAGGTGAGGGGACGGCTGTAACTCACAAGCAGTGGGCCCGAACTGCTGCTGCACGCTGCTGGGCCAACAGTGGCAGCCTCCCTAGGGCAGAATAACAAACCCCCAGGGTTCTCCTTTCTTTCCTGGGTGTCCTGTCTAAGGGATGAAGAGAGAGAGAGAGAGAGACATGTTCTGTGAAATCCTGTGTTCTCAGAGCTCACCATGGTTAATGACTGTGAGACAACTTATAGCCCCCAAGTCCCCACTTAACTCTTAAGATCTTTAAGTTTTACTTCGCAAGAATAGAAAGAGCACTTAAGACTGTCTGGACTCCGTTCATGTCACAAATGACTTAAGAATTGAGGGTTATTTTGTCTTTTATTCTCGAGGCAGCAACTCACTCTATAGTCCCAAGCTGGCCTCGAACTCACAGCGATCCTCCGACCTTTGCCTCCAGAGTGCTCAGACTAAAGGTGCACGCCACCACACCCAATTTAGATTTGAAGTTTTGAGAAAGTTTACCTGTGGTTTCCTTATCTGTAAAATGGGTCGATGCTCTCCACACTGTCAGCTCTCTGAGGCTCTTGTTGCATCAACCTCAAAGGACAGCAGACATAAAGGGTCCCGGCTCAGAACCCCTGTCAGCAAGACTTACCTCTCCAAAGGAAGAGAGCTATGCTGTGCAATGTTCTTTTTCCACAGAGTTGGGGGGAGTAGAGAACCCCAGAGATGTGCCCCCAGCAGCTTTGGGGTCCAAGAGGGATGCCCCAGTTTCCACCTCATGGCATTGGTGAGGTCTCTCTCTGATCACCTTCTCTCCATTAGCAAGACCCACTGGAGAGACTCCCTCATGTCTAGGACACACTGACACTGCCTGGTGTGACAAGTTTCATCAACCTTTCTGGGACTTTGAGTAGCCTGAACAGCTCACTCCATTCCTCCAACCTGGCTTTCTGCCCGAGGGTGGGGGCGGGGGCCAGCAACAGCTCAGTGGAGTTCACAGCGCATTTCCCTCAAGCGTAACCGAGGCGCAGGCAGGCACCTTGTCAGAAACTATCGCGGCCAGTGACCCATGCTGCCTCCTACTTATGCAAGGAGAGAGGGAGGGCCAGATGTGGCCCTTGCCTCCACATCCTTCACCGGGGTCTTTCTAGATCAGTGGTTCGCATAACTCAAGGGGATTCTGCTCCTCGGGGGCATTTTGCCATGCCTGGAGAAGTTCGAGGTTTTTCTCAACTGGTGATGCTACTGGCATCTAGTGGGTAGAGGTCAGGGATGCAGACAAACCTCCCACGGGGCATGGGCAACCCTCTGCCACAAACACAGATCCCGTCCAGTGTTAGCCGTGTAGAGTGTGGGATCCCTGGGCCGATGGTGGTTCAGGGCTTCCTGAAACACTTCAAGCTGCTGTTACCCCACTAGCCTCTGCCCATCTTTGCTTAACGACAAGGACCCTGGAGGAGGGGGTTCCTGGCCAAACCACGGGACCACCGTGAGCCAAATACAAAGCCCATCATCAAAGGTCTGTTTTGAACAGAGTAGTAATGGCTACCATCCTGCTTACAGTTCACACTTTGTGAGACCTTCAGCTTGCGTGCATCTTTGTTTTTTCGTTTGTTTGTTTGTTTTTGGTATTCTATGCAGGGCACTGTCAAAATTTGCTGGTTTCCAACAGATGATGAGGTTTGTTCACTTCCAAGGTCTTTTTTTTTTTTCTTCTCCAAGATAAAATTGTTCACATACACAACGAAGCATTAGATTTACAAATCATGACGCTAGCCGAAAAGCATATTAAATTTGAGTGAGATTCGACCGGAGCTGTCACTTCCGCACTCATCAAGCTGTCGCGAGAAACGTGTGCTGAGCACCTTGGGTGCTCCAGCCTGGGGTCCCAGTGAGCTCCAGAAGCACTCACAGGTGGGAAGGCGCCAGCGGACAGAGAACTGCGGGGGGTGGGAAGGAGTTTGTGCGGAGGCCAGAGTCGGGGACCGGCTAGCTGTCCCCCAAACTGCTCCTTTCCTCCACACACATAGCTAGCCTCACTTCCCAAGCCCTTGCTGATGCCGAGTCTATAGGCTTTAGACATGAGCCACAAGGGATAAGAATCAGTTGGTCTAGCCCAAGACATGGTGGCCTCTATCTGTTGCCTACCCAGATGCCGAGGACCCAGCACAGGACTCAGACACTTTGCATGAGACACTTGGACCTGGATGGCCCTGGGGAAAAACTACTTCCAACAAAGAGTACTCCCTGTACTAGTAGGGCTTCTGAGAGAAACAAAATAAATAGGATGGGCGGATAATGGATGGATGGATGGATGGATGGATGGATGGATGGATGAATAATTGCCTGGATGATGGAGGCAGAGAAATCCCCACATCTGCTATCTGTAAGCTCAAGAACCAAGAAAGCCAACAGCGTGATCCAGGCCCCATCAGAAAGCTGAAGGATGGGGGATTCAATAGAATGTTGCTTTGGACTGAAACCAAAGGCCTGGCAGCAGGGGGACAGTGGGATAAATCTGGTGTGAGGTCCAAGGTCTGACACCCAGGAGTGCCTCTACCCAAGACCAGGAGCTACGCGATCCCGCTGGGAAAGGGAAACTCCGTGCTCAGCTTTTACCTTCAGAAGTTTGGACAGCGTCCCTTCCCTCTGGAGAAGGGGACTGTCTCTGCTCAGACTACTGATTCAAATGTAGTCTTTCTAGAAACACCCTCCAGGCGCACCCAGAAATCATGTTTTACCAAGTACCTGGGGATTCCATAGCCGAGTCAAGTTAACAAATACCATTAACCACCATGCCCATGATGGAATGGGAGATCAATTCATGTGAAGTCGAGCTGCTGAAATCCCAGGCTTGCTTTCTACAGCAGCTAGTGCTACAAAGACCAATGCAAGACCTGTGCCCAGGCCGTCACTCCGAGTGGATCCAACTCTCTTACTAAGACCCTCCTCACGGCACAGGAGCCTGCTGCCCTTGTGCCTACATCTCTCTGAATGCCCGCGGCAGTTGCTACAGGCTTCTCGATAGAGGACTTGGGTATGGAGATCTGCCTGGGAGGGATCCCGGCTAGATGGCTTGTCTTGCTACGAAGAAAGTGCTGTGGCATTCCTGATCTTCCAAGAAAACAGTCCCACAAGGCTTTTAAACACACTGAGGATAAGAAAATGCCCTTTGGTCCAATCCAGAGAAAGGGTAACATTCCCCTCCCAGATCAACGCGAATGCTAGCTGGATTGCATCTCGGCTCTGCAGCTGAACATTTGTGATGTTACACAGGTGACTTCAGCATGCTCGACCTGACTCTTCACCTGCAGAATGCCTAGAATAGGGCACCCATTCCACAGAACTGGAATTAAGTAACACGATGCCTGAAGACGGCACGTCCTCAGGCCCCGTACTGAGTGTTGCCCACGTCATTAGTATTTCCAACCCCTCAGCATTTAGCGCAGTGCCTAAAAGCAGAGAGTTTGTTGAGAGAATGAATAATTAATTTAAAATTTTCCAAGGCACAGACACACAAGGAGAGGGTTCCTGCCCGCCCAGTGCTGACTCGGCTATCATAATTAATTCCGGAGATAGAATCTGTTGGCATCTTTTCAGTGAGGATTCTCCCCACAATTTAATTAGGAAAGCAAAGGCGGTGTCTTATCAAGATGCTTACCTTTTTTTTTTTCATGCTGTTCTTGAAAAATGTTTTTAAAGGTTGAGATGCTACTTTGACTACCACAGCAAAAGAGACTACCCTCCCCCCAGGACTTCACTACAGCGGTGCACACTGAAGGCCAACACTCAGCCAGCCGGGCTACCTCGGTTGGAACAGAGACCAGAGCCAATGCCAGGTCCTTGTGAAACCCCCAGGAGGGCTCAGTGACCATTCAAACCAAAGGACCTCAGGAATTATCTCAAGCGGAGGGAAACTGAGGCCCTGGGAGGATTCAAACTGCCCAAGGTCATCAGCCAGGAGGTAGTAGTTATGACGTCAAGGGCTTCGGCCCTAGCACCTCCCTGACGGTGCAAGTGAGCAGACCGGGATTCATCCTAAGCACCCCACCACCCACCTCTGGATCTAGTGAAAACACAGCAGTTCATTCTGGCCCCTCCAGAGTGGCACGCTGATGTCAGAGGACGGTAGTCACCGCTGAAGCCCTGATGTCACCACAGAAGACAACTGAGCCCAGGAAATGAGTGCGGCTCACAGCAAATGCTGCCATTAGAAACATAATATTGGAAGGTCAGACAGATGTGTCCTCTCCTGCTGCAAAGGGTGGTGAAATCAGCACTGCCCTTGGTGGTCCAGTGGGGATCGCACTACACCATAAACTCAAGATGCCTAAGAAATCATTCGGGGCTAATGTGGGGGTGGAGGGGTCACCACTACCAATTCCTGCCTGATGCAACATATCTAGTTTAGGCCGGGCGTGGTGGCGCACGCCTTTAATCCCAGCACCCTGGAGGCAGAGGTAGGAGGATGGCCATGAGTTCGAGGCCACCCTGACGCTACATGGTGATTTCCAGGTCAGCCTGGGCTACCTAGAAAAACAAAAACAAAAGGACAACAACAACAAAAACATATCCAGTTCAATAAATGTATATACTATGCTTATCAAACTGCCCAGTAAGCACTTCTCTTAAAGTTCATACCCTTATATTAATGCTACTCTCACTTTGGGTAGAGAATCTTCTCTTTTCAGATGGCAGTGACCTTGGGACAACTCAGAAGGTATCATAGTGCTGGAAAGAAGTGACTGGAGTACTGAGTAACATCTCAATCACACCTTCCAAGGCTCAGAGTCTAATGCGGAAGAGGTGGCGGAAAGAATGTAAGAGCCAAAGGAAGGGTAGGACTCCTTACAACGTGCTCCCTCCAGACATAAAATGGCCTGGATATCCATGACTTCACAGTGCCTGACACTACCTATACAAGACCATCACAAGAGGAGGAAAAGATTATGACATTAAAATAAGAGAGACTGATTGACATGGGGAGGGGATATGATGGAGAATGGAATTTCAAAGGGGAAAGTGGAGGGGAGGGAGGGTATTACCATGGGATATTTTTTATAATCATGGAAAATGTTAGTAAAAATCGAGAAAAAAAAACATATCCAGTTCAGTTCAACTCCAGTCCAATGTCCAGCCCAATGGCCTTTCAGCCTCAGGGCCCAGTGGACTGCAAAGGCCCTGTTGATGCCTTTGCAAAGATGTTTCCTCTCTCTCTGTTTCTGTTTCCTCTTCAGTAAAAGAGAGGGTGAGGGTTATTACCAGTGCGCTGTCTGGCTGGAAATCACGAGCAGGTGAGGAATCGCTCTTTCTTCATGTTGGCAGTCCTGGCCCTGTGAGTGCCAAAGGCTATGGGCTATGATGACAGACTCTGAGGCTTAGACCTCCAAGACACAAGGACTAAGAGACTTACAGCTCCAGGCCTTAGAAGCCAGGGACTAGGCTACTCTAGGTTCCCAGGTCGGATGTTTACTGTTCTGGGCAGCCAGTGACGTCCTTAGCTGCACGCATCAATAGCCATAGGTTGCAGCCAGCAGCGGCTGGTCTCGTAGCTCTAAGATTTGGATAGCATGGCCTGTCTTTCCAGAGGCTAGTGTTTTGGATTGTAGGGGTATCTGGACCTTTAGTCTTCAAGCCTTGGTGGCTCCCAAGACCTTCTGTGATGCAGCAGTGTCCCGCTGCCCGGGGGGTTGGGGGGCTGTACTCTCTCACCGCCACCTCTGCAGTCAGGGCTCTCTGCCTGCTCTTGGCTCCCCTAGGTCCTTCATCATTGCCACTGCTTCTACCCCTGGACACGCCTGCTGCTCTTGTTTGGGTAACCAACTCGGGCCAGGGCAGCCACAGGGGTCCTGTGGCTTACTCAGCAAGTGAGCAGAACTAAGTGGGGCATCTCTATCACACCCTCCAAGCTCACTGTGGAAGAGGTGGTGGAAAGAAGGCACGAGCCAATCATATTGTCTTCTTCCAGACACAAAGTGGACATGGCAGGGCAGGCATGGCCTCACAGTAGCTGACACTACCTACTCAAGCATAATAGAAGGGGGAAATGATGACAACACAATAGACCAGGGACGCCGGGTGTGGTGACACACACCTTTAATCCCAGCACTCGGGAGGCTGGATTGCAGTAAATTCGAGGCCACCCTGAGACTACATAGTGAATTCCAGTCAGCCTCGGCTAAAGTAAAACCCTACCTCAAAAAAACAAAAAACAGCCGGGCGTGGTGGCGCACGCCTTTAATCCCAGCACTTGGGAGGCAGAGGTAGGAGGATCACCGTGAGTTCGAGGCCACCCTGAGACTCCATAGTGAATTCCAGGTCAGCCTGGGCTAGAGTGAGACCCTACCTCAAAAAAAAAAAAAAAAAAAAAAAAAACAAACAAACACCAGGGACTAGTTGGAAAGGAGAAGGGATTTAGTGGAGGGGGAATAAAGAAGGGAGGGCAAAGGAAAGTGGTGGGAGGGGCTTATGATAATGGTATATTTTGTGTGTGTATGGAGATTGTCAAGAAAAACAATTTTTTTTTAATTTTTTGTTTATTTATTTATTTGAGAGCCACAGACACACAGAGAGAAAGAGACAGAGAGAGAGAGAGAATGGGCGTGCCAGGGCCTCCAGCCACTGCAAAGGAACTCCAGATGTGTGCGCCCCCTTGTGCATCTGGCTGATGTGGGTCCTTAGGCTTCACAGGCAAGCGCTTAACTGCTAAGCCATCTCTCCAGCCCAAGAAAAACAATTTAAGTAAGCTGAACATACTGGTTATAGAGCCAGAAAGGGCCGGTGGCAATTCAAATGAAGGATTGTATTCACACCAGTCACAGCACAGCTTCCAGTTCCATCAATCACTGGCTTTTAGCTGAGTGACTGTGGAGGTGATTCTCACCTCACGGTGGGTGAGAAGAGCTGCAGTTTCATGTGAAGGTCACCAATGCTGGCCTTACCTGGGACACTGCCATCTAGGGCAGTTAGGAATGGGGCAGGAGTCGGGCTTCCATTGCAGTGGTCCTTGTAGCCATAGTGTTCTCAGGGTAGTCACAAAGTGTTCAAAACATCTGGGCTGCCATGGGGGTCTGCTTGGCTAACAGTTCGCAGCTCTGCTGAAGAGAAGGGAAGTGTCTATCCAGTCTTTCAAAGGCCAGAATGGCCTACTCCTGACAGTTTCCCCTCATTCACACACACACACACAAAAAAAAAAAAAAATTATAGGATACATACAATAAATACTTAAAGAAGGTACAACACAAGACTAATGTTCAACAAACATCTCAACTATTGGCATTTTACAGTGTGTAACAGTGTTTATCTTCTGCCCCAATGCCCTAGAGATACTTGGGTCCCTCTGCCCATCTTAGGATCACTGCTCCTACCCGGCATTATCATTATGTATTAAGCCATATTTGTGAATGTCTGTGTACAAATAGCACCAAATCATGGCTGATCTCGCACTCCCGCCCATCAGATCCAGCATGCTCTGTCCTCTGATGATTGCAAAGGGTTCAAAACGTCCCCCACGCCACTGCGCCGCACGCCAGCTTTCAGCTGTGCACGGTGCGCCATCATTTCTTCCTCTGCACAATGAGGGTAACAGTATCTCCTCACAGGATTTTCTGTGGGGCTTAAGTGAGTAAATTCACATGACCGTCTGGCTCAGAGCAAACAGACTCCCTGTAATGAGCAGGGCCAGCACACTCCCCGTCTTACGTAGCTGTGTGTTGGCTTGTCCTCCTGTCAGATAGCTCTCTTCAAGGGCAGAGGCCATCATTTGCTCCCTCAACACAGTCACCTTCACCGTGCTGTGGGCTGCACACTTTCTCCTAAGATGGAGAGCAATGGCCTCCCCGCGCCCTCGTCTCATTTGACCCAGCCACAGTGGAAATGGCCATTCCTCGGAGCTTTGCTTGACTCTGCCGTTCTCCCTGTCCTGTGGCAGGATCAGGCCTCAGGCCTCCTGTACAAGACTCCAGAGCTTCTGTCAGCACGCCATACTCCTGGGCACCCAGACCTGCATAAGCAGAGTGAACATCCGTGGGGCAGGTCTTCACCAGTAGGGATAGGGTATGACGCCCCTGTCTTCTCTAGGTGCAAGGACAGAGTTCTATTGGACCCAGCAACCAGTGGGGGTGCACTTAATAATGACACTTTAGACTAGGTTCTCCCTTCCCCTTACATCTCCACAGGCCCTCGTTCCTAGCTTCTGCTATCAAGATAAAATAAAATCCACTATGAGCCTTTTGTTGTTGTTGTTGTTGTTGTTTTGTTTTGTTTTTCGAGGTAGGGTCTGGCTCTAGCCCAGGCTGACCTGCTGACCTGGAATTCATTTACATAGTCTCTCAGGGTGGCCTCAAACTCACAGCAATCCTCCTATCTCTGCCTCCAGGGTACTGGGATTAAAGGGGTGCATGACTGCCCACCTTAAGTGCCTTTCTTTAAGGGTTCATTGCTGCATGACCAGCCAAAGGAAACTGGCCAGTCCGCCTACGTTTCCTTTCCGTGGAGTGCAACCCCATTTACACTGTCTCCAGGAGAGAACCTGCAGAGACTCTCCAAGGCTCCTTCCTCTTCTTTACCTACTCTCCACATCACTCAATTAGAGATTGACTTCCTATTCACTTCACCCTACTTCCTATTGATGCTACTTTGCTTCCTGCCAATTCTTCTTCACTTCCTGTTAATCCTCTTCCTTAACAGATGTTTTTTTGTAACAATTCATTTCTCACCATCTCAGCTTCTATGGGTGCCAAAACTACTCTTTCAGGGGTCAGCAATCTTTGCAGGCGGTGTGGTTAGAGTGAAACCATCCCCGGTAAGCTTGTGTTTGAACACTGTTCTTGAACACTGTTCTCCAGCTGGCCGAGCTGGTAGGGAAAGCCACGGGAAGCAGAGCCTTGCCGGAGGAGGTGGGTCGCTAGGGGGTGGGCCTTGAGGTTTTATAGCCACGCCCCATGTCCTGTTCACTTTCTGCTTCCTGGCTGCGGACACAATGTGATCAGCCAGCTTCCTGCAGCTGCCACGCTTTCCAGTGTCCCATTGAAACTGTAAGTCAGAGCGCTGTCCTTAAACTCCTTCCTGTCAGGCATTTGCTCATAGCAATAAGTAACATACAAGAGCGTCCATTTCCAGTGCTTTATGAGGCCAGACCTCGGTCCCATACACCCACTCTAGCTGTCACTGACTCTGAGGACAGGGACCTGCCCAGTTCCAGTTCAGAAGATCTCACTGTGGCAAGGGGGGATGGCGAGGAGAGTCTAAAGACCAGGAGGAAATTGAGACAAGCTAATCCAGCCGAATTTAGCCCAATTTTAAGCTGTGATGAGAATGCAGAGTCAGAGATGGCAAAAGCCCAAGCAATAGCAGGTTTGGCCATGGAAGTTTTGAGTTCACCTTTTCTCTCTTATTTCCTGGGATTCCTGCAACTTAAGATCTGCACCTCCAAGATTTCAGTGGGAAGAGTGAAGCTGGCAGAGTCTTGACAAACCAAGCACTTTTAGCACCGGGGGACTCACGTACCCACTGTGAGCTGGCATCTTGTCCTCAAATAAAAGTGCTGCTTCATCTCTAGTCAGAGCACAGAGCAACCAAAGGGAATTAAATTAATAAGCTGCATAACGGGCAGAGACCCACTCTATTCCTCCCTGAATCATGCTGGCTCTGAGGCCCTCAGCCTTTGTGCTCATTAGCAATAGCTCCAACCTGGGGGATAGGAAACCTGATGTCTGAGGTTTACGTGTCTGTCTTTGTCACACAAAGGCATTGGAAGGGGCGGAGGTCCAGGAAGGGCATGGGTCTGGTTAAACCTAAACTATCATACAAAAATGATTCATGGAGTAATAAAACCCATCTGGGACTCTTTAAAAAAAAAACTGACTTTTTAAAAAAATTTTTTTGTTTTTTTGAGGTAGGGTCTCACTCTAGCCCAAGCTGACCTGGACTTCACTATGTAGTCTCAGGGTGGCCTCGAACTTATGCTGATCCTCCTACCTCTGCCTTCCAAGTGCTGGGATTAAAGGCATGTGCCACCACACCCGGCAAAAGTAACATTTTTATGGCAATGATCATATTTCGTTTTTACAATGCTCTGAACTTGCGTCATTTTACTCAGTTTACAGATGAAGAAACTGGGGTTCAGAAAACAGAGCAACTCCACTGACTCACACATGGCCTGCTTTGCAACGACTCCCAGTAGAAATCCCTTTTAACCTCCTAGAGGAGCTACCTGTGCTAGGCAAAGAGACTTCTCTAGGTAGAAAGAACGGGCTATACCTATTGATCCATTTTTCAAAAGTTTTTTTTTTTTTTAATTTAGAACTCTCTCTGCCCTTGTAGTTGCTCAAGGATACCTCCCCCATGAAGACCCCAGGAATTGCTCCAAGACATGCTGACCACTACTGTTTCAGTTCTCCACGGCATCCAAATCAGTGACCGTCCTTTGTAACTGCCAGCATTCCATATGCCTTCTTTCTGTCACCCAGTACTTGATGGTCATTAAATGTGAACAATTAAAACCTTTTAACTGAACTATAAGAGAGAGACAGCGAAGGCCAAGCACTGTGAATATGCCCATGCTGAGTTTTCACAAATAATGCAGGCTATTATGAATGATGCTGCAACACACATTTGCATACAAATCTTTACGTGCGCATCTCTTTTCACTTCTCTTGGGTAACTGCCCACAAGTGGTGGATGGTAGGATCTCATTATGGTTTTCGTTTGCACGTTTCTGATGACTGGTAAAGCTGAGTGTCTTTCGAGATGATTATGACCTAACTGTGTTTCTTACTTTCCCTAACACCTGTTCAGATATGTTCATTAAAAAAAAAAAAAAAAAAAAAGACTTAGGGGGAGCTGGGCAAATGGCTTAGCAGCTAAAGGCATTTATTCATAAGCCCATAGACCTGAGTTCATTCCTCCTCGGTGCTCACATAAAGCCAGATGCAAAGTGGCTCCGTGATGCCTAAGGCAATGGGAAGCTTCTGGAAGCTCAGAAGCAGCAGCAGTAAGAGAGATCCTGTCTCAGAGAAAGGTAAGGGGAGGGAAAACACCCTGAGGTTGTCCTCTGGTCTCCACATGGGGCCATGACGTGCACACAGCCATATACACACACGCATATGCACGCACACACATGCACACATATAAACACACAAATAAGTAGAAAAAAATTTAAACTAGACTTTTGCTCTACTGAACAGTTTTTCATGTATTTGGAGATATAAGCCTTTTTTGTTATGTACATATTTTCTCCCAGTCTGTTTTGTCTTTATGTCTTTTTTTTTAAAGACAGTTTTAAAATTTGATGACATTCCAGAAGAGAGAAATAAGACACAGCCCTGGCTTCAAAGACCCCCTCCTCCAGAAGTGCTATGGCCGCGGGGAGGGGGGTGTCACCAATCAACATTCGTAGTCCAGTGGGACCAAGATTCAGGGATCAGGGTCAGCCCAGGTGTCAGAAGAGCCTGGGTAGGTGTGGGGGGGAGGCAGGATATCTAACACTGTCTAGGCGGAGGTTCCCTCGGCAACTAAATTTTAATGAATTTTCAAGGACCAATAAGGGAGGGGAAGAGGAAAGACAATCTGGGTGGAAGACAGAGCATGTGCACACATAGTCATGTGACTGACGCAATGTATTCTGCTAACTCTAAGTACAAATCACTATAGTTGAAGCAAAGAATACAAGGTAAGTAGAGCTAAAGAAATGACCCAGCAGTTTAGACGCTTGCCTGAAAAGCCTAACAAACTGGGTGTGATTCCCCAGTACCCATGTAAAGCCAGAAGCACAAAGTGGCACATGCATCTGGAGTTCATTTGCAGCAGCTGGAGGCCCTGGAATGCCCATTCTCTCTCTCTCTCTCTCTCTCTCTCTCTCTCTCTCTCTCTCTCTCTCTGAAAATAAAGTAAATAAAATATTTTTTAAAAAAGAATACAAGGTAAGGGACAGAGGAGGAGAGGCCAGAGGAGGAAAGAGCCAGATCAAAACAACACTTGGCTATTAATTAAAGAAAGTCTGTTTCCTGGGAGGCCACAGGGAGGAATAAATAACACAAAAGGAAAAATAACAGTTGCATCTAAAGTTAATCACAAGGACTAGAGAGATTGTTCAGTGTTAAGACGCTTGCCTACAAAGCATAATGACCCAGGTTCAAATCCCCAGTACCCATGTAAAGCCAGATGCACAAAGTAGCACATGCGTTTGGAGTTCATTTGGTGCAGATGGAGGCCCTGATGTTCCCATTCTCTCTGTCTCTCCTCTCCTCTGCGGGCTCTCTGCTTGCAAATAAGTAAATTAAAATATTTTTTTGAAAAAAGATAATCACAATGGGCTGGAGAGATGGCTTAGTGGTTAAGGTACTTACCTGCAAAGCCTAAGGACCTAGGTTCTATTCCCCAGTACCCACATAAGACACATGCACAAGGTGGTGCATGTGTCTGGAGTTTGTTTGCAGTTGCTAGAGGCCCTGGTACACCCATTCTCTGCCTCTCTCTCTCTAATAAATAAATATTTTTTTAAAAGTTAATCATGAATCTTTACTAAATGAAGTGCTATGGAGGGCTGGAGAGATGACTTGTCTGTTAAGGCACTTGTCTGCAAAGCCAAAGGACCCAGGTTCAATTTCCCAGGACCCACGTAAGCCAGATGCACAAAGTGGTGCATGTGTCTGGAGTTTCTGGCATACACATATTCTCTCTCTCTCTCTCTCTAAAATAAATTTAAAAATTTTTTTAAAAGAAATGCTATAGAATCGATGCAGAAATAGACAAAGAGAAAAGGGAACATTATAGCTAGTCCAGAATTATATCCACACATACAAGTTGTCATGTAACTGAAGTGGGATGACAAAACTGTTGATTAAGACTGCCATTGTTCAATCAATGGAACTACAGAAATTCAGGTGAAAATGGATTTTTACTCTATATAACCCACAGAAATATATTCCAGACCAAAAAAAAAAAAAAAAACATTTTCCAAGTCAAATATAGCAAAATCTCCTTATAGTATCAGGGCAGAGAAGAGAGTCTTCAGCAACAATGGAAGACAGGACTGGGGGCCGGAGAGATGGCTCAGAGGTTAAAGCATTTGCTTGTAAAGTCTAACATCCTGGTTTGATTCCCCAGGACCCACACAAAGCCAGATGCACAAAGTGGCACATGCATCTGGAGCTCATCTGCAGTGGCAAGAGGCCCTGTTGTGCCCATTTCTCTCTCCCCGCCCCTCTCTCTCATAAATAAAAAAAAATTAGATATAAGAAGACAGGATTGGGATATATTTCCACTTTCGCCCCTCTTGGGTTGGGCTTGACTGAGTTAATTTACATTTCCTGATAAATAACAGTAGTCAGTCCTCCTCATGCTTTTATTGTCTGCTCACATTTTCTGTCCATCACCTATTACCTTGTCAAACTTTTGGGGGACTAATTTTGTTGTTATTTTTAATAAGAAAACATTTTAAGTAGTTTTTTTTTCAGCATTATGAAATGTTATGCAAATTATAGCATATCCATATAGCAGAATATTCGTTACAGCGTTATTGGTAGCGGTAAAATTATTACAATATATTAAGTAAAAAGCAAAGAAGCACACAAAACTTCATATAGATTCATCCAAATTTACTAAATATGTAAACTAAAAATAACATATATATATATATATAAAGTGATAGAAAATAAATATGCCAAAATATAGAGCTAACTCCAGAGAAACTTATAGGTGCTTTTTCCTTACAGCTTTTAGAATTCCTTTAGATACTCCTGAGTGAGCACTTTGTCCGTTCTGTGGTTTGCAAACACCTTCTCCCACCTGTGGGATTTTTTTTTTTTTAATCAGAGAGAGAGGGAGCGAGCGCGAGAGAGAATGGGCACGCCAGGGCCTTCAGCCAATGCAAACGAACTCCAGATGCATGTGCCACCTTGTATGCATCTGTCTTACATGGGTCCTGGGGAATCGAACCTGGGTTTGTCTTTGCGGGCAAGTGCCTTAACCACTAAGCCATCTATCCTGCCCCACCTGTGGAATCCTACTTTCTTTGATGAGGAAGAGATGCTCTTAATGTCAGGAAATCCAATTGCTTAGTGTTCTTAGTGGAGAATTTAGGGTGAAAGTTGGTGATCCCCTTCACTACCCCCTCCCCCACTCTCAGCTTTGGATGACCCAATGAGTGTGGCCCTTGTCACAAGGTAAAATTTCACCCAGCGAAGTCATATTAGCTCTTCTCTCAAATATGTAACAAGCAGCAACTTAAGGAAGGGTTTACTCTGGCTTATAGTGTCAAGGGGGGTACGGTACCTTCCTTCATGGCAAGGAAGGCCTGGCAGCGAGAGCAGGAGACCAGCTTGTCACCTTGCTGCCAGAGTGAGAAAGCCACGGAAGAAGAGAAGGAAGTAGGGCTGGGCTGGAAGATCGCAGGGCCCACACGCTATGAGCCACTTCCTTCCACTGGGGATCTGCCTCCTAAAGGTTCTACCGCCTTCCCAAACAGCGCCCCCAGCTGGGGGCAAGTGTGGGTGCAGGGGCACATTTCACATTCAAACCACAACAGAAGTGTTCTTTGGCCTCCTGTGTGCCAGGCTCTCTCCTGGCTGTGGGCATATGAGACAAGGAGCCAAAGTCTCTGCCTTTATGGAGTTGACACTCCAGTAGGGGGTAGACAGGGCCAGGGCTGGAGCCTTCAATGTAATAAATATATCAGCAGGACCGCTGCATGGGCTGAGCTGGGATCAGACTTGACGAACGTGGCATGTTGGAAAGATGCAGAGTCCCCTCGGCCCTCCGCATCTCAGAGACCTGGGGAGAGATGGCATCTGCAAGAGAGGGCTGCAAATTAAAACGAGGGACAAGCAGCAACTCTGGCCTTCATGTTCCAGAAAATGATTCCATCTCCAAAGGTTATTGCCACAGTGGGTTTGCCAGTTTTTGTTTTGTTATGTGGTTTTTGTTTGTTTGTTTGTTTTGGTTTTGGTTTTTCAAAGTAGGGTTTCACTCTAGTCCAGGCTGACCTGAAATTCACTATGTAGTCTCAGGATGGCCTCGAAGCACAGTGATCCTCATACGTCAGCCTCCCGAGTGCCGGGGTTAAAGGTGTGCACCACCACGCCCGGCTGGTTTGCCAGTTTTAGTATAAGCAATGCACAAACTAATCCAGAGGTCAGATACTTGGCACAAAGACAAACCAGGAAATAGATAAGATCTTAGCCAGGCCATGGCTTTGAAAAACATGGCTGCTACACAACCCCTTGCAATCTTTTTTTAATTATTTATTTGACAGAGATAGAGAGAGAAAGGCAGATAGAGAGAGAGAATGGGTGTACCAGGGCCTCCAGCCACTGCAAATGAACTCCACCTGCATGCGTCCCCTTGTGCATCTGGCTTACGTGGGTACTAGGGGAATCGAGCCTCTGTCCTTAGGCTTTGCAGGCAAGTGCCTTAACTGCAAAGCCATCTCTCCAGCCCTCACATTGCCATCTTTAGTTTCTCAAATGGATGACGTCATGGAAAATCAGACAACAGATTGGGAGCATGGCAGAGACAGAAGAGGGAGAAAAGAAAATGTGGGTAAATGTCATCCAGAAGTGCTGGAGACACAGCTCACTGGTAGAGCAACACCCAGCATGCACAGGGGTGCTAGCCCAGAGCTGACAAAAAGAAGGCATCTGTAGTCACCCCAGCTAGAGTGAGGGCCAATTTGCAGTGCCAAGTCTTCAGACTCTGTGTGAGGATTCCCAAATCATAACTCGGTACAATTCCATTGCCTGACAAAAATCAGAACAAGAAGATATATCTAGCCAAGTATGGTGGTGCACACCTTTAATCCCAGCACTCGGGAGGCAGAGGTTGGAGGATTGCTGTGAGATCGAGGCTAGCCTGAGATGACATAGTGAATTCCAGGTCAGCCTGGGCTAGAACGAGACCTTACCTTGAGAAACAAAAAAAAGAAGCAAAAGCTATATAATTTTTAATTCTTTTCATTATTATTTATTTTTTAGAGAGAGAGGGAAAGAAGCAGAGAGAGAGAGAGAACGGGCGCACGAGGGCTTCCAGCTGCTGTGAATGAACTCCAGTCAGGAGTGCAAGTCTAACACAAATACCCAATGTCACCTCTTTTAATCAACATGGGACTAGAAATCCTAGCCAGTGCAATTTGGATTTAGAAAGAAATAACACACATCCAAATGGAAAGAACAAGTTAAATTGTCTTTGTGCAAAGACAATTATATTCCAGAAACTACTAAAGACTCTAGCAAAATGCTGAAAGAATTGACAAGTGGAGTCAGTAAAGTTGCAGGAGACAAAATCAACAAATAAAAATCAATAGCATTTTAATGTGCTAGCAATTAACCATGTGAAAAAGAAATCAAGAAAGCAATCCCATTCACAATAGCTACAAAAAGATGAAGTACTTAGAAATAAACATATTCAAGGGGGGGCAAAAGATTGATAGACTGAAAACAAGATATTTGATGCAGGAAGTTGAGCAAAATATAAGTAGAACAGTACCTTGTGTTCATGAACTGAAAGGTTTTGTTCCAACCGTCTGTGCTGCCCAGTAATGTACAAATTGTATGCAATCTCTGCCAGAATGCCAATGCTATTTTTTCACAGAAATGGCAAAAAAACACTCTAAAATTTTTATGGAATGTCAAAAGGCTTGATACCCAAATCAGGGAAGAAAAAAAGGCCAAAGGAAAACACACTACTTGGCTTCAAGATCTACTGCATAGCTACAGTAAGGAAAGCAGCATGTGGGGGGGGGGGGGCTGGAGAGACGGCTTAGCAGTTAAGACATTTGCCTGCAAAGCCAAAGGACCCAGGTTTGATTCCCCAGGACCCACGTAAGCCAGGTGCACAAGGGGGTGCACGTGTCTGGAGTTCGTTTGCAGTGGCTGGAGGCCCTGGTGCGCCCATTCTTTCTCTCTCTCCCTCTCTCCCACCTTTCTCTCAACTAAATAAATAAAGTAAAATATATTTTTAAAAAGGAGTTTTTGGATATGACCCCCAAGTCCATACAGGCAAGAAAAGCCACACTCAAGAAAAGGAAACCAGCCGGGCATGGTGGTGCACATCTTTAAACTCAGCACTCGGGAGGCAGAGGTAGGAGGATCGCTGTGAGTTCAAGGCCACCCTGAGATTACATAGTGAATTCCAGGTCAGCCTGGACTAGAGTGAGACCCTACCTCGAAAAACCAAAAAAAAAAAAAAAAAAAAAAAAAAGAAAGAAAGAAAGAAAGAAAGAAAAGAAGACCAAGCCAGGTGGCATGTGCCTTTAATCTCAGCACTTGGGAGGCAGAGGTAGGAGGATCACCATGAGTTCAAGGCCACCCTGAGACTACAGAGTGAATTCCAGGTCAGCCAGAGACCCTACCTTGAAAAACCAAATTAAAAAAAAAAAAAGGAGACCAATTGAGCCCATCAAACTACACACCTCACGGCTACAGAGGGGATAATATACTTGCAAACCACACATCTGATAAGATATCAATATCCAAATATATAACACCACTCAAAGCAATTTGGGGGGACTAGAGATGGAGCTCTGCTGGGAGGAAGTGCTTGCCCAGCATACCTGAGGCACTAGGTACAATCCTAGGCACCACAAAGGCCGGGCATGATAGCTCAGTCTGTAATCTCATCACTCTGGCGGTAAAGGCGGGAGGGTCTGGAGTTCAAGGTCATCCTTGGCTACATAGCAAGTCTGAGGCCAGCCTGATGGCCCCACCCCATCCTCTGGCTCTCACATTGTTCCCACCCTCTCTTCCACAATATTCTCTGAGATTTGGGGGTACTGGATGCCCCATTTAGCACTGAGCACCCCACAGTTACTTATTCTCTCCAGTAGTCACAGCCATCTGCAAAAAGAAGCTTCTCTGAGCAAAGGTGGGAGCAGCACTAGTCTGTGGGCATAACCATGAATGTGTAGAGGGTGACTTGATGGACACAACATATCCATTTATTCAAACAACTACAGGAAATGGAACCAGCCTAAATGCCCGTCAACTGATGAATGGATAATGAAGGTGTGAGGTGTGTGTGTGTATGATGGAGTTTTATTCACCTGAAAATAAAAATGAAATTGTGAAATTCACAAGAAATGCATGGATCTGGAAACCATTATATGCAGTGAGGTAATACAGGCTCCTGAATGTTATCTTTCATATGCAAACATTAACCTCAAACTTTGAGATGCATATGCAAGTTGAAGTAAAAGTCAGTAGAGGTCAGGAAGCTAAAAGAGAGCCAGGAGAGGAGTAGGAGGGGAGGGGGTAGGAGAGATGCAAGCTGAGGGTGGCGTACTTACAGTGGAAAAGTTTCAGTGGGGTCATGGGAGGGGAACAAGGAGTGAAGGGGGTAGGAAAGGATTAACAAAACTAAAGACGTTATGACAACACCATAGGGAAACTCATTTCTTTGTTAGCTAATTAAAAGAAAAACCATAATTAAGAAAAAATAAGAAAATTTTAGTTTAGGAAGAAACTTACTGTGGGGGAGGATAATGTGGCTTTCAGAAACCAATGGTTGTTACCGGAAAACTCCACTATGGGGGGGGGAACCTCCTGCTGTGTTAAAGCATTGTAGCCTAAAGCAGTATGGGCCATTGCCAAGGTTCTTCTTTGCCCACCAAAACCAGGCGGCAAACCCTATTGCTGATGACTGCACTTGAGTTACTTGTGGGACCCTAATGGATCAAGCTGGAATGGAGTGGAAAGCCTCGTCCCCACTAGCTAGCTGTCAGTGCTAGAAAGTGCTAGAAAGTGCTATGCAGGCTGCTGGGAGTAAAAAACAAAGTCACCAACGGGCCTGCTCATCAGTGGACCCTGTAAGCTACACAACCGAACAGCAAGGCAAGATGCACTCAATCATGCAATGGTGGCATGTCTGTTTTTGGGGGAAAACCAACTGCTTTCTGCTTGGATTTGAGGCCCACTCCACAGAAGGGAATCCATGCCTGGTACTGAAAATCTACTCAAAAGACACACACACACACACACCCCATCTCTTTAAAAAAAGAATACAGCACAAAAACTACAAGCATACCTGCCCCATACTTAGAGCCAAGATTGTTCTTACTGGTTAAACTTCAGAAATGTCCTTTGTATTTATAGATTTACTTTTTATTTACTTATGTATTTATTCATTTTGAGAGAGGGTCTCACTATGTAACCCAGGCTGGGTTTGAACTTGCAATTCCCCTCCCTGAGTTTCCCTAGGTGTTGAAAATCACAGACCTAAGTCCCCCTGCCTCTGCCGGAAATATTATTACTAAAGACAGAAGGCAGACATGTTTATCATCACTGACTCCTGTTTAAATAACAGTATCTTCATATCAAAAGTCAAGGAGATAGAAAGAACTGGAGACTGAGAGAAAGAGACAGGCGAGGGATAGAAAACAGTTGTGGGGCGGGGAGACAATGATTTGCAGATAAACCCACCATCCAAACTATTAAGAGAATATAGCAAGCATGCTCAGTGAAGACCAACACCAAATTCCAATAGCAATCCTTTACGCCAAAAAGCAGCATTAAAAATATCACTCACAGAAAATAAAACTTTAAAATCATAGAACAATGCTAAACAAAATGTGCAACACTTTCATGGAAGATGTTATAAAATCTGACTAAAGAATGAGCTTTGAGGCTGGAGAGATGGCTTAGCAGTTAAGGTGTTAAGGACCCAGGTTCAATTCCCCAGTACCCACATAAGCCAGATGCGCAAGGGGGTGCATGAATCTGGAGTTTGTTTGCAGTGGCTGAAGGCCCTGGCAGCCCATTCTCTCTCTCTCTCTCTCTCTCTCTCTCTCTTCTCAAATAAATAAATAAAGAAATAATATATTTAAAAATAAAAAGAATGGGCTTTGCCCAATGTATACACATTCAATGAGATGCCAGTAAAATCCCCAGCACAGGACTGGGAGAATGGCTCAGTGGTGAAAGGTACTTGCTTGAAAAGCTTCTGGCCCAGTTTCCAAGCTACGCACATGAGCCTGATGCAAAAAGTGGTGCAAGCATCCGCCATTTGTTTGCATCAGCACGAGGTCCTGGCACTTCCCCCACCCCCAACACACATGTGCACACACACATGCAAATAAATTAATTTTATTTTTTTTATTTTTTTTTAAAGGATAAGTAGCATGTTTATTTATTTATTTATTTATTTTGGTTTTTTTTTTTTTTTTTTTTTGGTTTTTCGAGGTAGGGTCTCACTCTAGCCCAGGCTGACCTGGAATTCACTATGGAGTCTCAGGGTGGCCTCGAACTCACAGCGATCCTCCTACCTCTGCCTCCCGAGTGCTGGGATTAAAGGCGTGCGCCACCACGCCCGGCTTTATTTTGGTTTTTCGAGGTAGGGTCTCACTCTGGCTCAGGCTGACCTGGAACTCACTATGTAGTCTCAGGGTGGCCTCGAACTCACGGCGATCCTCCTACCTCTGCCTCCCGAGTGCTGGGATTAAAGGCATGCGCCACCACGCCCGGCCGCAAATAAATTAATTTTAAAATGTTAAATCCACCAGGCATGGTGGCGCATGCCTTTAATCCTAGTTCTTGAGAGGCAGGAATAGAAGGATCACTACAAGTTCCAGGCCAGCCTGAGATGACATAGTGAATTCCAAGTCATCCTGGGTTAGAGTAAGACCCTACCTTGAACCTGTGCCCCCCCCCCGGAAAAGTTAAATCCCCAAAACATTAAGAATAAATACAAAGCCGGGCGTGGTGGCACATGCCTTTAATCCCAGCACTTGGGAGGCAGAGGTAGGAGGATCGCCAATAGTTCGAGGCCACCCTGAGACTCCATAGTGAATTCCAGGTCAGCCTGGGCTAGAGTGAGACCCTACCTCGAAAAACCAAAAAACAACAACAACAAAAAAAAAAAGAATAAATACAAATATACAAAAGTTCATGGATAGTTAAAACAATAACAAATGGGAGGGGACCCACAGTAGAAGGTATTTCAAATTCAAATTGTTTTCTTTAGAAGTGTGGTTTTACCACAGAACCAGACAAAAGGAACAGAATAGAGCTCAGAAATAGACCCATTTCTTCACAGAAATGTGGTATTTTGTTGTTGTTTTTTTTTTGTTGTTGTTTTTGTTTTTCGAGGTAGGGTCTCACTCGTGCTCAGGCTGACCTGAAATTCACTATGTAGTCTCAGGTTGGCCTGGAACTCTAGGGGATCCTCCTACCTCTGCCTCCCGAGTGCTGGGATTAAAGGCGTGCGCGAAATGTGGTATTTAATAGTGGCGGTATAAGTATTCTTATGCAGAACACAATTCACTAGTGCTTTGCTACTGAGAGGTGATTCACAGACTACTAAAATTAGTCTCATGTAGGTCGAAAAACCAAAAAAATTAAAATGCAGAATTTGGGTTGGGGAAATGGCTGAGTGGGTAAAGTGCTTGCTATGTAAGAATGAGGATCTAGGTTCTGACCCCAAGGAAAATGTAAGGTGTGGCAGCACAGGTCTGTAATTCCAGCACTAGGAAGGCAGAGACAAGAGAATCCTGGGGCTTTCTGGTTAGCTAGTCTAGCCCCACCAATGAGCTCCAGATTCAGTGAGAGACCTTGTCTCAAAAAATAAGGTGGAGGGATGGGGAAATGGCTTAGCAATTAAGACATTTGCCTGAGAAGCCTAAGGACCCCAGTTCGATTCCCTGGGACCCAGGTAAGCCAGATGCACAAGGGGGCGCATTCCTCAGGAGTTCGTTTGCAGCGGCTGGAGGCCCTGGCGTGCCCATTCTCTTTCTCTCTATCTGCCTCTTCCTCTCTCTCTTTCAAATAAATAAATTAAATTAAACAATAAAAAACAAGGTAGAGAGTAACTGATGAAAATTCTTTGATGTTGACCTCTGGTCTCCACAGATCCATATACCCACACATGCATGTACACACATGCACGCACTCTACACATACACATGCAAAAAATGCAGTTTTACAACCTACTCCAACTCTGCCAAATTAGAATCTGCATCTTATTAAGATCTTCACATAACTGAAGAGATGGCTCAGCACTTAAGGACACTGGTTGCAAAGCCCAGTGGCCCAGGTTCAATTCCCCAGTACCCATGTAAAGCCAGATGCACAAAGTGGTGCATGGGTCTGGAGTTCATTTGCAGTGGTAAGAATCCCTGGCATGCCCATACTCGCTCTCTCACATAAAGCACAAGTTGAAGAAGAATTTTAAATGTAAAAAAAAAAAAACTCTGTTAAATTTAAAGTGAGACATGCTAGCTAAGCTAAGATACTAGTAAGTTAAGACAGTAGTCCTTGGTTCGAATTGGAATATTCTTGTCCAGACTCTCCATTAATAAGTGTTACAATTTTATCCCTGTTGATTCAAGTAATAAAATATGTTGAATCTGAGCCCACTTGATCAACAGTTTTAATTATTTAAACTATGCCCCAAACCTAGCAACAACTAGAAACCCCATTCCCTGCACCAGCATAGATCCTGAATCTACATATCAGGGCTTCTGTGTTTCATACCCTGGCAAGATCTCAGATCCATACAATTCTAATAAATGTACTGTTCAGGTTCCTTGCCCACAAAAGATTGGAAGGAGCAAATTTAAAGTAAGGCAAAGTGAAAGAAGTGATATGGGCTTGGGGTGAGGCTCACCGTGAGATGTGATGGTTGAAAGCATGGCTTTGGCATTTTCATGGTTACTTAGTTTTATAAATCTGTTCATACTTCAAAACCAGTAACTCAGACCTTACAGAAGTGGTACTTAGCTTTGGCTGCATGGTAGGCTCACCCAAAGAGTGAAAGACAGAAGGGAGGAAGGGAGGGAGGGAGAGAAGGAAGGAAGGAAGGAAGGGAGGGAGGGAGGAAGGGAACAAAGGGACAAACAGATTAACATACTCAAGCCTGTCTCAGCAATTCTCATCAGTGTAATGGGGGGAGGTGTGTTTGTACACAGTCTCATGCTGCTGGGAGGAGCATCCAAACCAGGCACCGTTCAGTGGAGGAAGGGATTTATTTCAGCTTACAGATCCAAGGGGAAGTTTCATCAATGACAAAGGCTGCTGCTTACCTCCATAGAGAGGAAAACCCACCACTAGCCAGCAAACACAACCTCTCTGCATATCTTTGGGTTGGAATTCAGATCTACCCTCAAACATACCTTCGAGCTGGACCCCAGAACCCCCCCACCCCGTGACACCTCCTCCAGCCAGGCAGCTGAAGACCCAAGTTACAGCTTTAATAAAGCACCTGAGTCTATGGGGAACATACATTCAAACCACCACAAGTGAGATCCTGGTTCAGGTATTTTAGAAAAGCTTCCCAGGTGATTCTTGGTAGGGTAAGGCCAGCCAGCACAGGGCCCAGAGGCCTGGACACCTGAGTAAGGTCCTTTACAGCTCATTGCAATCATTGGCCATGGTTAGGGTGACCTTGATACTAGGAGCCTGCTTTATAAGGAAAATACTTTGTATATTAGTAGGAATTTTGACAGAAATTAAGAAGGCTTGGAACTCAGTGATCCAGATATATCTAACATCTGTGTCATAAAGAAATGCAGAGGGCATTGGTGCTTCTAAGAATGAATTCCCCGTGTTGATTCTCTCCCTGTAGACCAATGCCTATCTTGTCATGCCCACAAATCCCCAAGGGGTCTTCTTGCAATGCAGATTCTGACTCTAGGTCTAGGAAGGGCTAGGATTTTGCATCTTCATGAGTTCCAGTTGGTGCTGTGGAGATTCAAGGACCACACTTGTGCAGGGCGTGGTGGCACGCAGCACACCTCTAATCCCAGGACTCGGGAGGCAGAGGTAGGAGGATCACTGTGAGTTGGAGGCCAGCCTGGAACTGCAACAGAGTGAATTCCAGGTCAGTCGGGGCTACAGTGAGTACCCAGGCTGACTGTGGCTCCCAGTGAACCTCCTTCTTAGAACCCGAATAAGAAGGACGGCTTCTTGGCTCCTGGGCAGTGAGCTCCACTCCTAACCGTTGCCTTCTCCCATTGGGCAGCATTACTGGCGGGTCAGAGACTGTGGAGTCAGAAGCAGGCTTTGAGCACAGCTCACTCTACTCACTCCTTACCAAAGTGGAGCACTGGGGCCAAGCAGGCCAAGGTTGCAGGTGAGAGCAGTCAAGTCAAAATCAGACCCATGGCCGGGTGCAAAAGCATTGGTTAAGGATTGTCAGAACACGATTGCTTTGAACATCCACTATCTTATCCGAAAGGAACGTCTGGGAAAGGAACGGGAAAAATCTGAAGCTCAGGCAGACTGGTGGGAGCCCAGAGATGGGGCAGAAAACACATTGGGGAAGGAGGCTCCCCTGTCTGAGACCATAAATAGCCATTGTCTCCTCTTGTAGGATTTTCATGACAAAGGGTCATTGGCATGTCTTGGAACACCTGAAATACCTACACAAGAACCATGAGTACTCTTGCTCAATATTAAGAAGACCCTTTGCAGAATTAAAGAAATAATGTGTTTGTTTGTTTTTTTTTTTCAGAGTGGGGATGAGGGAATCTTCGTATTCCCAGAACTTTCCACCTTTCTCAGCTGGATTCTGCTTGTTTTCTCCTTGTTCTCTGAGGATGGGAGAATTGAGTGGGGATGAAGTAGGCAAATTCAGGGACATTGTGAGTCCCAGGGAGCCATGAACGGGGTTCTGTTGGCCACAGAGGCTACTGAGGGCACTCTTCTCTTGGTGCAAAAGCTATGCCGGCAGCACTGTTGGGACAGGACTTGTGACTGTCTGACCTTTTTGAGACTTCCTCAGCTGAGCTTCAAAAGCCATAGACAGGGAAATCAACCTGAAAGCCCAATTGTGGATAATAAACACCAACGCCCTGCCTCTGCCCTAGGCGTTCCTTTGTCTTGTAGTTTCTTTTCCTGGCTAATCCAATTACACTTCTCTGACCTTGGGCCATCTCTGCAGATCTGGAGAATGTGCTTTCCAACATAGGCTAAGAAGTAAAACCCCACCAGCAAGGTGAATCCGGGTGTCCTCCCTTGATCGCTCATTGTCACTTGAATGGCTTTCAAAGACTACAAATTCTATCCCCAAGGGCTTCCTCAGAACAGAGAATTAGGTGAGGCGCCCAGTGGTTACCAGTAGTGGTGCTTGAACAATAGGCCTGGAGCTAGTTTTACATGTTTCCCATTAATTTCTTAATTGTCTTAAGGAGTGTGTGCAACTGCAAACCCAAGTGAGGCCGGTTCTCCTTAGCTGTTGTGAGTTACACAGAGACAGTTGGCAATTGTGTAACCCCGGGGGGACTTTTCGCATACATTGATCCCGGCTTGGAGGAAGGGGGCTCTTTTTAAGCAGTCGTCTCAAATGGAGCACTAATAAATTTAAAGCACAAAGAGAAAAGTCCCCGGCTCATTTCAGCACCGACTTTCGCCATAGCTATTAGACGACCACAGCACGATCAAAGCCACGGAAAAAAAGTCACGTGTGGGAGAGGGCGGGCTCTTTCACGGTCCCACCAGGGAAAATTGACTCCAAACTCAAATGCGCAGGAAGTTAATTGAGAGAACCTGGAAGAGCCCAGGCATGGGTCTGGCTCTCCTGGGACTCTACTCCACAGGACGGGGGTGGGGGGAACCCCAACGTGAGCTCTGAGCAGAAGGCCAGGGTGTGGCGCGAGGTTCCACACACACAGTTGGGGACTTGGACTGAAGGGTCAGCAGAGAGCAAGGCCTCCCGCCAGGTGAAAAGACGTGGGCACCTTTGGAGCCTTGGGGCGCCCATGAAGAAGGGAAAGCTGGCTTGAGGAAGCCCTGGATCTGATGGGTCCAAATCTGCACTCCTAAGTCAGTCAGAGGATTCGGGGTAGGAAGTCCACCTTGTTGCCCCGCCCACCTGCCATGCACTCTGCCCCCTTGCCAACCTCCACCCCAGCCCGGTCCACAAAGCCCACGCTTTCTGTGGCCTGCGCCCCACCCACCCTGTCCTCCTCTCGCCCCGCCTCCAGGGGTTGCGCGCACCTGACCTTTATTAAAGAACACAGACCTCGTCTCTCAGCCTCTCACCTTCTCACCTTTGCAAGCCGGACCCTGCTTCCTTACTGTCTGGATGCCATGGCCGCCTTCCAGACAGCAGAGACTCCAGAGAACCCGGATCGCCTGTGGATCTGGGAGAGGGATGTGTACAGAGACGAGGAAGATCGCACCTGGGTGCCAGTGGTCATCAAGGTACAGCCCACCTGGGGGCCAGCCTGTGGGGCAGCAGGTCTCTCCAGCTCCCTGGCCAGTTGCTGGGAGATGGAGGCGTCAGGCAGACAAGGTCCTGGAGGGGACACAGGAGTCCTCCTCTCCTGCAGCTCCAGGGCCCTGGGGAGGCTGAAAGGCCAGGTCACCCAGGAGGCCCCAGGTGAAACTTCTTTGAGCTTAGCTTTGCAGGAGGAGTCGTTTTCCAGGCCAGGAAAGAGGCTGGGCAGAGCCATCGGGTTATGTTAAACTCAATGGAGCCCCAGTTTCTCTGAGGTGTGCGAATACTGGTGTTGGGTAAAGCAGGACTTGGGGACGTTCCTAACGATAAAATGGGATTATCTTTCAAGTAATTCAGAAATGGAACTGATGACCAGAAACCCCTTAGGCCTCGGAAATCTAGATTTCAACAACCACCTTCAGTCGGTCATGACCAACTCATTTAAGAATTACTGCCCTGGAGTGTGGGGTCTTTCAGACTTTATCCAGGGCAAGGAATAAATTTAAAGAGTAGCAGAATAGTATGGAAGCTTGTGGTAAACTGTGTTTCATATGTGAAGTCTTGATGGATCTTTCATTAGAATGCGAGCTTTTTCACAAGAAAAATTTACAAGTGTTTTCCATCAGATCTTGGGATTACGCCCAAGAAACTGAAGCTAGAATTATTGAAACATCTTCCATACACAGAGCAAAGAAACGTGTAACACACTAGCATGGGTACTGTTAACATCACACAGTTAGCAGCAATCAGCTGCTGAGTACAGACTGTGTCACCACCTTGCAGATGAAGCTGAGCTGGTTGTAAACTTCTGCAAGGGCAGCCCACAGCAGTGATGGAGGTGCGAGTCCAGGCTCTACTTCATATTCTTGTCATTTCAGGTTTAAGCTTACATACGTACAAAATCAGGCTAATGTTTTTCTTTTTCTTTTTTTTTTTTTTTTTTTTTTTTTTTTTTTTTTGGTTTTTCGAGGTAGGGTCTCACTTTAGTTCAGGCTGACCTGGAATTCACTATGTAGTCTCAGGGTGGCCTCGAACTCACGGTGATCCTCCTACCTCTGCCTCCCGAGTGCTGGGATTAAAGGCGTGCGTCACCACGCCCAGCAGGTTAATGTTTTTCTAAATACCTATTTTTTAATATTTTATTTATTTGAGAGAGAGATACAGAAATAGGCAGAGAGAGAGAATGGGTGCGCCAGGGCCTCCAGCCACTGCAAACAAACTCCAGATGCCTGCACTCCCTTGTGCATCTGGCTTACGTGGGTCCTGGAAGTCGAACGTGTGACCTTTGGCTTTGCAGGCAAATGCCTTACCTGCTAAGCCATCTCTCCAGCCCCAGGTTAATCTTTTTAAGGCAAATAGTTGTGGAAAACTTAGGTACACATCATTTTTAATCTCAGGTTAATTTAGGTGCATATCGTTTTTAATCTCAGATGGCCCAAAACATGAATGAAACAACTTTTCACGTCCACATAATAAATGCTGACTGAAAAACAGCCCATTAGCAAACTTCAAGGCAGGGTTCATCTCCCATGAGGGAAAGATGGCATCTTCCTAACATATAAAGATTTAGTTATATCAATTAAAAAAAAAAAGGTATAAAGAACACAGTTGAAAATGGATCACATGTGGATTAACAAGGATAACGAATTCTAGGGCAGTTACACCTTGCGGTGTGGTCTGAATCCTTTCACAGTGAGTTCCAGTTTATGGAAATGTTACAAATTCATTTTCACCTTGGGAAAATAGTGGCTAAACATACGTGAGCGCCTGGTTTATATACGGCACAAGTGTGGGCTGTGAGGGCCTGCGGACCATGATCGAATGCGCACGCTGGGGAAGCCTGAGCGCTGCTGGGGCAGGGGAGACGCCACAAGTTAACGAGGCTGGTGAGCAGTTGTGAGGGAGGAGGAACCAGGCATAAGGGGCTGTTGTGAGTTTGAGGGGGTCATCAGGTGAGAGTCCTCTGGAGTGTTAAGTTTGTTATATTTTTGACAATATCAGGCATGCATGTAATGTATTTTGATCTTATTAATCCTCCATGACCCGCTGTAGCCCCCTCCAATTCCTGCTGACCCTTTTTCTTCTACACTAATACTCTCCTACATTCTTTTATTATTTTTATTTGTGACAGATATAGAGAGACAGGGATAATGGGCATGCCAGGGCCCCTGGCCGCTGCAAACGAACCCCAGATGAATGTGCCTCTTTATGCATGAGGCTTTACGTGGATACTGGAGAACAGAACTTGGGTCGTTAGGTTTTATAGGCAAGCAACTTGACCACTGAGCCATCTCTCCAGCCCCTCATGCTTTATTATTATTGTTATTATTATTATTATTATTTTTGGTTTTTCGAGGTAGGGTTTCACTCTAGCTCAGGCTGACCTGGAATTCACTATGTAGGCTCAGGGTGGCTTGCCCTGTACATTCTTTATGTGTGTGACCATTGAGTTACATTAGGGTTGCCTGTGTGAGCATAGGTACAGGGTTATTTACTGGTGTGGGGGCAACTTAGCAGTGGCTGCACCACTAAAGGACAGGACTCTTCGTTCCCCAGCAACCAGCAGCTGCCAACAGCTTCCCTGGGAAGAGTAGGGGTCTATGAGCCTCTCCCCCATCCATGATGGAGTGTTGGGTGACCCATCTGTTTATTTGTAATCTTTCTGGGTCTTAGTGTTTTGGGGTCTCCTCATTTTACTGACAGCATCTTGCTTAGTTGCTCAGGCTGGCCTTGATCTCAGTCTCTAGCACAGGTAGCCTGGAACCTGTGATCCTCTTGCCACAACCTAAGAGGAGGATTGAAGGAAGACCAGGGCCTTATTCTCACCTGTGTCATAGAGTTGGATGTTGCTGCACTCATTTTCAGTTCCTGGTAAAGCCAACGAGTTTGAATGTAGAGTCCAATGTATGCTCCCCTCCACCCAAGGTAGGGTTTCATTCTAGCCCAGGATGATCTGGAACTGTCTGTAGTCCCAGGCTGGCTTTGAACTCCTGAGTGCTGGGATTGGCGTGTGCCAATGTATACTTTTATGTTTTATTATACTTACTAACCATACATTTGAACAGAGACCAGCTTAAAACAAGGAGTGAGCCCTATGTAGATCTGGAGAGGACAGATCTGAGCAGTCCTATGCAAACAGGGAGGACAGCAGACAGACACACAGCATTAGGGAGTGAGAACAGAAGTAGTGAGGAAGGTCTGTGTGGCTTCCAGGACGTAGACAATGGTGGACAAACAGTGGGAGAGGAGGGAGGCAGGGCCCTCTTGTGTTAGGGCTTCCTGGGACTTCTATGGACTTCTTTCTTGCACTAAGGGAAAGCCCCGAGGAGACATCCAGCAAGGTGGGTTAGGCTTTCAGTCACCCACGGTGGCTGCTGTGTAGCCAGGACAAGCAAGTCAGGATGGTGTTGCCAGGGTCCAGGTGAGAGACGCTGTAGTGGGAATGAGGAGAACCAGTCTGCTATCAGACTCAGGGGTCCACAAAGGAAGAGGCCCCAGGGAGATGGCTCAGCAGTTAAAGGTACTTGTTTGCAAAGCTTGCCAGCCCAAGGTTCAATACCCCAGGACCCATGTAAAACCAGATGTACAAAGTAGTGCGTGTGTGTGGAACTGGTTTGCAGTGGTAAGAGGCTCTGGAAAGCCCATGCTTGCTCTCCTGTGTTTGTGTGTTCACTCTCTCTGTCTGTCTCTCTCT
This sequence comes from Dipus sagitta, assembly GCA_036346955.1. NCBI lineage: Eukaryota > Metazoa > Chordata > Mammalia > Rodentia > Dipodidae > Dipus > Dipus sagitta. Next base: position 151,862,603 of record CM070775.1, read on the forward strand.
CTAACGAGTATATTTTTTAAAAAAGAAAAAAAATAGGTCAAAATCAAAGTCAAAAATCCCATGGCCCTAAGTTGAAGGACGCTATGGGTTAACCTAGCAGGGGAGGTGGCATCTGGATGTCTACACTCAGGCTGGCCCAGGCAGAGAACCAGAGAGGAGTGGGCGTGGCCTGTGGCTCTCACCCCAGGGAGGGGCAGTGACCTCAGCACCTTGTGCTCTGCATACCCTGGGTCAGCCTGGCTGATGGGGGAACCTGGGAGAGCCCGGAAGTGATATGCAGAAACTCGAGGCATGCCCTGCTTCTTCTACAGACAGACAGCTGCATGCGGGTGCTCATGCGCCAGGAAGATGTCCCCCTGGGGGAACCTCAGACCCCCAGCCAGCTGGTTTCATACCCACTGCCTTTGATGTGGCAGCTGTACCCGGGAAAACGATATCGCGGCACAGACTCCATGTTCTGGCGGATAGTGTACCACATCAAGGCAAGAACGACTTTCCCCAGGGTCCTAGCAGGTGATCTCAGATGGCCTGTCCTCACCCTGGGGCTGGCCTGTGCATTCCCTCCATCCCAGCACCAAAACCAAAGATAACCGAGGAGAATGACTGCAGATGTGTAAGGAATGGGTTAGAGGACGGGAGAACTGGAGGACTGGCCGCCCTCTGAGGTCTCCAGCATGCCCGTTGGTGCAAGCGAGCCTTCTCTGGTGACAGTCACAAGTTGAGGGTGGTGGGGATGGTTGGGCCCCACCAACTGTCTAGTTGCTGCTCCTGGCCAGAATGAAGGGGGGTTCTCAGGGTTGGGTCTGATCAGCTCCTTCTCTCCTTCCTCATCCTCAGTTCAGAGGCGTGGAGGACATGTTACTGGAGCAGCTGCCATCCCTGGATTAGCAATGACATGGTGAGCAAAGAAAGGAGTATGTCTGCTTCTCCCCAGGCATGCCCTCTAAGGGTCCTCGGGGTGGGCCAGGCTTCCCAGGGGTGCCCGTGTTTGTCCTTTGCATGTTGGGAGCTCCAACTACACACATCTGTACAGTGCCCAGCGGGAGCTCACTTTTCTCCCTGACCCTAACACACCTCAGCAAGGCCCCCCCTTGCCCACCCACCCCGCCCTGTGGTTCCTTCCCTTTACCTCTGACCCCGACTCCTCTTTTCCCAGGTCCTGCACTTCCTGTCTCCAGTGGGCAGCAGGCCCGCCCACGGGGGAAATATTTGTGCTTGAATTCACCTCGTTTCCTAGTCCCATTCTTTCTCCACCACCACGCTGGGCTCCAGGAAGGAAGAGCTGATCAGAGAATGCATCCTGCCCAGGTGGCTAGATCTGCCCACATCCTGGTCGGTACGCTCAGTTCTGCTGCGTGCCCTGCAGATGGCGCCAGGGAGGACCCAGGTTCTCCCTCCAGGTTCCCAGAGGTACCTGTGCCTATGGTCTTCGAGGCTGGATAATGGTTTTGAGTTTTCTCTGCCTTTTGTCCCCATGATCACTAATGTCTAAATGCTTGCACCTGGCTGTTCCGGCTCTGGTCCCTCAGCGCCATGTACCACAGAGCAGGGGCAAGGCCATTTGCCTGAATTCCCAGCCAGGCCTCAGGCCAGAGACCCCTCTCTCTCAAGGGGCTGTGCCTGCACACACTTTGGCCTGTAACAACCCCCCCCCACCCCCACCAATCAGTTAAGCTCCAAATGCAGGGTAGGGCCTGAGAGATCCCCACTAAAGTCTCAGAGCCTGCATCCCCGGGGCCATGGCCCACACCACAGCAGGAGGCCAGGAGAGCAAACACTGTGAAGGAGCCCACAGGTTGCCAACCTGTGCCCGTGAGAGAGGTTAGGTTTTTTCCCCCTTTTGACTGGTGCCCACACATCTAGGTGTACACTGTATATCATACGAGCACTTCGGAATGTTGGACGATTAAATATAACATGTTCATCTAGCTGTGCCATGTCTGATTCTGTTCTTTTTCTGGGGATTTCAGGCATGGACTGGGAAGTGGATCATGCCTGTAGTGCCAACACTCAGGAGGCCGAGGCAGGAGGATCAGTGACAGTACAAGGCCAGCCTGGGCTACATAGAGAGACTGACTGTCAGGCCTGTTGACTGGCACACACATGTTCTGCCAAAGCTGCTCTGTGAGGTGGCAGCACATGCCCTGAGTCCGTTTTGCCCCTTTTCCTGGGATGCAGACTCCCTGTTGGGGTCAGTGGGGAATCCGTTTTTGTCTATCCATAACTACGCATGGACACAGGCTCGGGGTCTCCGCTCACTGGCAGACGTCGACACCACGCTTCTGTGATCCCCAGCACAGCCGCAGGCCGCATTAGTGTCTCTCCTCGGCCACACCGAGGACTGTGCCCAGTGGGTCTCTGTGTGGCCACTGCCAATGGCCACTTCCATTGCCTCAGTCTCTCACCTGAGCACAAGCTGCTAAAAACACTTTCTCCTTTGCTGCGGGTCACTGTCGTCTCTTTGGAAGTGACCTCAGTCCGCTCCCTGGCTTTCTCACTTATAAAGACTAACAGTTTTCTTTGATTCTGACCTGAGTTCTAAATTCATGCTCGGGTCAACAGCTCTGCACACGTCCAAAGGGAATTTTCAGTGCGTCATGTCAGCATCGAAATACCTAGTTCCCCGGCTAAGCTCACACCTCCCTGTTGAAGAGTAGGAGAGAGAAACTGGCTATGTGATGAAGCTGGGGGTAACAGGCCCCCCAAAGAAAACAGTTGGTATTTTTCTCAAGCAGGAACTGTCCTTGAGACCAGAAGAAGGCAGTAGGCAGCTTTTTCCTTCTCTTTCCCTAAAGGAGTTCCCCTTCCCATGAAGCCCCAACCAGAGACACCAGGTGGGCTTTTCCAATTCTGTGGACCCCTCCTGCCTTACAGCAGGGGCTCTGCCTTTCCTTCTCTTAAGCTGTATACTAAAATCTAACCATCACCCTCTGTGGTCTGTGGACTTCATTGTTAGACTTTATGAGAAGAACCTGGGGCCACAGACTCAGGGCGCGCTGTGCGACCATGACTCTGCCCCCACCGCCTGGGTTGAAACCCAACCAGGAGCTGAGAATGGTTCTGTCGCTCAAAGACACCACAAAAGTCCACATTGCTATCATGATAAACAGTGCCACAGCCCAGTGCCCATCTTGCCATGAAACATGCCCTGCATTTTTGGTTCCCATATTAGGGCCACTGAAACCCAGCACTATGGCATTTTTTTAAACAGGGTCACGTTTAAATTCCTGAATTTTACAGTTTAGCATTAATGTCACTACATGTATACAAATGGTGTAAAACAAGTACAGTGGTATGTTTAACAAAAAATAAACATCTGTTTTATGGAAAAACTAGACTTCTTATCTACACAGACAGCCCATCTTTTCCAAACAATAGCCAAAAATATTAACTACAAAATCTCCAAAATGGGAAATTTCTTCAGCTTAAGCTATTCCAGGAAAAATGGACCCATACACATTACAAAGGTGATCTATAGACTGTAGCTTCAATGAACTATTTTTAGATTATTTTTTTCCCAATGCACTAAATTGTACTTTGGGGACAGTTTTCTCATCTCAGCATGATGTCAGATCATAGATGAGAAAACTAACATTGAAATATTTACAGTTAACTTGCTGTGCTAAAAATAAAAGCTCTTAACTCTTTGCCTCGATTATTTTAAATTCACTTACGTGTATTCATTACATATACGGTTGTTCTCTGAAACAAGCAGCTCTCATGTGACACCCTATTTATGGAAAGTTTATTTGCTGCATGTGACTGACACGGAAGTAACTTCTTGGATCAAACTGGCTTCAAGATATTAAATGCCACTTAATTTAGCACTATTTATTAGTCTATAAATTATACTACCCTTGAGCCAGGCGTGGTGGTGCACCCCTTTAATCCCAGCACACAGAGGCAGAGGTAGGAGGATCGCCGTGAATTCAAGGCCTCCCTGAGACGACATAGTGAATTCCAGGTCAGCCTGGGCTAGAGTGAAACCTCTACCTTGAAAAGCCAAAATAATAGCAATAAATAAAATTTTAAGAGTTCTTAGCTGGACATGGTGGTGCACACCTTTAATCCCAGCACTCGGGAGGCAGAGGTAGGAGGATCACCACGAGTTTGAGGCCAGCCTGAGAATACATAGTGAATTCCAGGTCAGCCTGGACAAGAGTGAAACCCTACCTCGAAAAACAAAAACAAAAAACAATAACAATAAAAAATTATACTACCCTTGGCAAACTTTACTAACAAAGCAGAAAGTGACTTCAAAATATCTTCCACGAAAGATTGAACTGGTGGCTGGGAGGTGATTCAAACAATGTTCTCGCCACTCCCCATCTCTAGAAAGGATCTTAAAAGTTATAGTAATCAGACTAACCATTTGGAATCTAGCTTGTTTTTGTCAAAAGACATAGGAAATTCCTGGCATAGAAAATTCAACATGGCTGTTGTTATACAGGGTGCACTTCCCCCAAATACCCATAATACTGGAGTTCTGTGAAATCTTTAAAGTAATGATTCTGACAACAAAGCTTCATTTTTAATGAATTCAATGTTTTACATAAAAATTTCTTTTAAAAAGAGGCCAGAGGAGAAAATCATGTCCTATCACTTTTTTTTTTTTTTTTTTTTTTTTTTTTGAGGCAGGGTCTCACTCTAGCTCAGACAGACCTGGAATTCACTATGTAGTCTCAGGGTGGCCTCAAACTCACAGTCATCCTCCTACCTCTGCCTCCCGAGTGCTGGCATTAAAGGCGTGCACCACCATGCCCAGCTTAAAATATTTTTGTTATTTGCAAGCAGAAAGAGAGAAATGGACACACCAGAGCGTCCACCACTGCACCCAAACTCCAGATACATGTGCCACTTTGTGCATCTGGCTTTACACGGGTACTGGGGAATCAAACCTGGTCCATCTGGCTTTGCAAGCAAGTGCCTTTAACTACTGAACCATCTCGTCAGCCCCTCTTGGCCTTTCTTGCTCTGCTCTGACTTCTGCACATAGGACAAGACACAGGAACCCATCATTCACGTATGGTGGCAAAACTTCTAATCTTTCCAGAGTAACAGACTGGGGTGTGGACAGAAACCATAAGTAGGAGGAAGGGTATTTCTTATACATTTCTCTAGTGAAATGCTCACAGCACTTCACTTTAATTACCCCTGCGTCGCCAGGGAAACACTGAAAATGCCACACCCCTCGACTATCTGCAAGGATAGACTGAAGTCACAGAGGTGGGGTTCAGGATGCTGTTGGCTGGCTTCTGGCTTCCTTTCTCTGGGGAGTGTCCCCTCATAATCTCAGGCAGACGGTCCTAACAAGCAACAAAGAGACGGGGCCCAGGGTGGGAGGGCTGTGGATGCAGGTCACGGGATGTGGAGAGATGGGAGCAGTTTTCATTGCAGGGGCTCCTGCCGGGATTGAGAAGGACCTGTGCATGGCCACACCTGGGGCCTGGGCAGGAGGTGGCAGAGGAACAGGTGAGTAAAACTAACCTGACTGAGGCGGAGAACCAGGAGTACTGAAAAAGGATGCTCAGTGGTCCCTGACACTCATGGTTCTCATGTGTGCCTCTAGGAACATTGCAGTAACTTTTTCCCTTTTGAGGAAGGGTCTCATTTTAGCCCAGGCTGACTGGGAACTCATTCTATGGTCCAGGCTGGCTTCAAACTCATGAGGATCCTCAGCCTCCCAAATGCCAGGATTACAAGTAAGCCAACACACCCTGCTCAAACACTGCAGTTTTGAGAACTGAACTATATGAAAAAAAAAAAAAAAAAGGCCTGGAGTGATGTCTCAGTGGTTAAGGTTCTTGCATGCAAAGCCTAATGACCCGAGTTCGATTCCCTAGTACCCATGTAAAACCAGATGCACAAGGTAGCACATGCATCTGGAGTTTGCAGTGGCTAGAGGCCCTGGTGTGCCCATTCTCTCTCTCTCTCAAATAAATAAAATTTAAAAACATTGAAATCCAGGCTTATTTCCAAAGTAGAAGAAGTATATAAAATTCCAGGACTCTCGCTCTCAATTCTCTTACAAGGCAACTCCACTTCTTCTGCCCCGCTCCCCACCAGCATCTACGTTCAACAAGTTGGGACTTGTTTTATTGAAGTACTTCACATATTTCATAATTTCTCAAGTATCACTATATTTACATTTATTTTTATTTACATTATTTTATATTTATTTTTTAGTTTCTAACTTCTTTCAAGAAAATGTAATTTTCGGGCTGGAGAGATGGCTTAGTGGTTAAGGTACATGCCTGCGAAGCCTAAGGACCCGGGTTCGATTCTCCAGGTCCCACGTAAGCCAGATGCATATGGTGGCGTATGTGTCTGGAGTTCATTTGCAGTGGCTGGACGCGCCCATTCTCTCTCTTTCTCTAATAAATAAATTTAAAAAATAAATCTTAAAAAAAAGAATCAAAAGAAAAAAGAAAATGTAATTTTCAAGACATGGGTTCATGTATATGTGAGGGGTGGGGAGAGTGAGAGTAGGATATTTGATCAAATCTAGGGCTTTGCACATGCTAGACAAGTGAGTGCTGCATCACTAGGCTATATCACCAACCCCATGATTCTTTGCTTAAATAGATTCAAAACTATTTAGTTCTTTTTGTCTTGACGATATAACATGAACTCTAAACTGTTAGCAGACTTATGGTCACCATGTAACATGGTTAGACTTATGAGATTCTTGTTACTACAGAGCTCAAGAACCTTTTCCTTTCTCCTGTTTTTTTTTTAATTATTTTTATTTTATTTATTTATTTATTTATTTTTGAGGGAGGGTCTCACTCTAGCCAGGCTAACCTGTAATTCACTATGTAGTCTCAGCATGGCCCTGAAGTCACGGTGATCCTCCTACCTCTGCCTCCAGAGTGCTGGCATCTGCTTTTTGGGGGCAGGATGTTTTGAGGTGTGGTCTCACTCTAGCCCAGGATAACCTAGAACTCACTCTGTAGTTCCAGTGAGGCCTCAGACTCACAGAGATCCTCCTTCCTCTGCCTCCCGAATGATAGGATTAAAAGCGTGCACCACCACACCTGACCTTGCAAGTGTGTATTCTAAATGGCAACTCCCCTGCCCTGCCCTTCCCTGCTCCTGACAATAATCCCTCTGCTTTCTGTTTCTGACATGGAAGATTCTAGTCTCATGTGAGTACAGTCCTGCACTGCCTGTCCCACTGAGACTTGCTTATTTCAGTCAGGACCATGTGCTCCTAGCCCACTTGTATAGGACCATGTGACAGGATTCCATATATTTGAAGACTGAGCAATGTTACTTGTACATTCCCACCACAATTTTTCATATGCCAGGGGACAGTGAGGTTGTTTCCAGCTCTAGGCCATTATGGATAGCTAGCAATAAAAACACAACAATCAGGTTGGGGATTTAGCTCAGTGGAGGAATGCTTACCTAGCAAGTGCAAAGCCCTGGGCTCAGTCCTCAGCACTGGGAAAATAAAGGAGAAATCTGTCTCTCTCCTCCCTCTCCCTCTCTCTCTCACACACACAAATGCAACTATCTCCTTGAGTTCCTATTTTCTAGTATTTTTTTTAAGAGAAAGAGAATTGGCACACCTGGACCTCTAACCACTGCAATTGAACTCCAGACGTGTGTGCCACCTTGTGTGCATGTGCCACCTTGTGTGTATGGCTTATGTGGGTTCTAGGGAGTCAAACATGGATCCTTAGCCTTCGCGAGCAAGTGCCTTAACCAATAAGCCATCTCTCCAGGCCTATTTATATCCCTACCAACACTGCAGAAGGCTTCATGTTTCTCCACATCTTTGGCCCCATATGTTTTTTTTTTATCTTTTTCATAAACCTTTTAATATATATATATTTATTTGCAAGGACAAAGAGAGAAGATGGGTGCATGAGGGCCTCTTGCCACTGCAAACAAACTTCAGAGGCAATGCATGACTTTTTGCATCACGCTTTACATGAGTGCTGGGGAATAGAATCTGGGAAGTCATAATTTGCAATTAACCACTGATCCATCTCTGCAACCCTATTTCTCTCTTTTTTTTTTCCTCTAGCCAAGGCTGACCTGGAATTTACTATGCAGTCTCATGGTGGCCTCAAACTCACGGTGAACTCCCAAGTGCTAGGATTAAAGGTGTGTACCACCACATCCGGCATTCTTTTTCTGTTTTTTTGTTTTGTTTTGTTTTGGTTTTTTGAGGTAGGTTCTCACTCTAGCTCATGCTGACCTGGAATTCATTATGTAGTCTCAGGGTGGCGTCGAACTCACAGTGATCCTTCTACCTGTGCCTCCCGAGTGCTGGGATTAAATGCACATGCCACCACGCCCGGCATTTTCTGTTTTTTTAAAAGCAGCCATCCTACTGGGTATAAAGTGATATTTCATGTTGTTATTCTTTTCCAACGTGGGTGATATTCCTTCTTTTTTCTTTCCTAGTTACAATGGCTAGAACCTCTATTATAATGCTGCAGAACAAGTAAGAGACATATTCCCCTTGTGCCTGTGGGGAAATTTTTCAGTCATTAAATATAATATTAGTTAGTGCTCATAAATGTCCTTTTTAGGGATAAGAAAATTCTTCCAGTTTCAGTGTTTTTCATAAAGGAATGTGGGAGTTCTGGAGTTGGTTTAGTGGTTAAGGAACTGGCTTGCAAAACCTGTGAGGCCTCTGTGATTCTCAGAAACACATAAAGCCAGGGTCACAAAGCAATGCATGTGTCTGGGGTTCATTTGCAGTGGAAAGAGACCCTGGGGTGCCCATACATTTCTCTCTCTCTTTCTCTCCCTTCACCCCTCTTTCTCTCTTTCAAATAAAAAAGTTAATTTTTTTTTAAATAAAGGGATGTTGGATAATACAAAGTGGTTTCTCTGCATCTGTTGAGATGATCTGAGAGTTTCTGGTCCATTGCCCCATTGCTATGGAGTATTACAGTAATTGAAACCTGTGTGTTGAATCACCTTGTTTTCCAAGGATGATTCACAATTGATATACTGTATAAAATGCTTTATATTTTATGTCACGGGATTTTTTTTTTTTGAAGACAGGAATTCAAGCTACACACACACACACACACACACACACACACACACACACCGTGCTTGTCTCAGCCCCAAGTTTCAACAGCACCATCACAGCCTTGGAAGAAGTCCCGTGTGGGGGAGGGGGCCTCTTCGGCAGCCCCCGAAAGCACAGGAAGAAGTTCACTGAGAGAGCCTGGCGTGGGTCTGGCTCGCCAGAGACTCTATCCAGAAGGTGAGGAAGAAAATGTGAGCTCTGAGCCCAAACCCAGGGTGGAGTCAGGGCCTGGCTTGAGCAGCCACACAAACAGGGACTTGGACCAGAGGGTCTTGCACCATGGGGACCAGAGAGCAGAGCCTCCCACTAGAAGACAAGACTGGGGTACCTTTGGAGCCGTGGGGGACTCCATGTCCAAGGGCAATGCTGGCTGGGGGCTTGGGGAAGCCCTAGGTCTGAGGGCTCCAAATCTGCCCTCCTAACTCAGCCAGGACCACCTTGTTGCTCCGCCCCCCTCGCCCCACCCTCGCCCCCCTCCGCGCCCGGCCTCCAGGGGGCGCTCTCCGCCGCCCTAGGGAGCGCAGACTCCCCTCGCGTCACCGAGCTGCTGGGCTGCCATGGCCGAATTCAACCCCGAGGAGTTCACAGAGGAGACGCCCCCGGACCCCCAGCACCTGTGGATCTGGGATGTGGATGTGTACAAGGACGAGGACCATCGCACGTGGGTGCCAAGAGTCATCAAGGTACAGCCGGCCCATGGGGCGCCAGCCTGTGAGGCAGGAGGGGCGCCCCGTCGGGGCTGCTTCCTGCGAGCTGGGGTCCCCAGGGTGGCCAGGTCCCCAGCCTCCTGTCCCACAGCTCCGGGGCACTGGGGAGGCTCCGAAGGACGGGCCATCCAGGAGGCCCCACGTGAGACTTCGTTTAAAACAAATAATTTATGTGTTGATTTATTTGAGAGAAAGGAGCAGAGAGAGAGAGAATGGGCGCGCCAGGGCCTCCAGCCACTGCAAACGAACTCCAGGTGCGTGCGCCCCCTTGTGCATCTGGCTTAGGTGGGTCCTGGGGAATCGAACCTCGTTCCTTAGGCTTCACAGGCAAGCGCTTTAACGGCTAAGCCATCTCTCCAGACCCCACCCCCTCCCGCCCCCATGGAAAACTTCTCTGAGCTCAGTTTTGCCGAGTGAGTAGTTCTTGGGGCCAGGGACCCACCAAGGAATGTTAGACTCACATGGAGCCCCGTTTTGCTGGGGTGTGTGCGAGACCACTGGTATTGGGTAAAACAGGACTCTGGGTGTATTCCTAATCATAAAATGGAGAGATCTATCAAGTCATTCAGATGCAGAACTGATGTCCACAAACCACTTAGGCCACAGAAATCTAGTCTTTAACTAACGTGCTCAGTAGGTCATGGCCAAAGCACTTAAGAACTACTACCCTGGAGTGTGGGATCTTTCAGACTTCAGCCAGATCTTGGAAGAAGTAACTTGAAGAGTAACATAGGACCGTGGAAGCTCGTGATAAACTCGTTGTTTTATGCATGAACTCTTGAGATGGACTTTTAGTGACTGAGCTTTTCCACAAGAAAATTCTCATACGTGTTTTCCATCAGATCTTGAGTTTACTCCATGAAACTGAAACAAAAATTGTTGAAACACTCTCCATACACAGAAAAAAAAGCATATACAGCAAAAAAAGAAAAACCCCACATATAAACCACTATCACATGTACTAATAGTACTACTGAGTTACCCTGTGTCCCCACCTGGCAGACGAGGAAGCTGAGCTGCTTGTAAACCTCTCCACAGAGCCCATGTCAGTGACGGAGGTGCCAGTCCAGGCTCTGATTTACACTCTTGTCAATTCGGGTTTAAGTTTACATATATGCTGTTTAAAACTAAGATATAAGCTGCGTGTGGTGGTGCACGCCTTTAAACCTAGCACTTGGGAGGCAGAGGTAGGATGGTATCTAAGAGGCCACCCTGAGACTATGCACTGAATTCCAGCCTGTATTAGAGCCAGACCATACCTCAAAAAAAAAAAAAAAAAAAAAGATTTAGCATTTATATTAAGTTGAATATTTGAGGAAAAATTAGGTGCCTATCTCTCTCTTTTTTCTTTTTTTTTTTTTTGTTTTTGAGGCAGGCCCAACCGACTGTCTTTTTCTTAATGTGAGAGTAAAAGAGAGACTGGGAGAGAGAATTGGTGTGCCAGGGCCTCCAGCCACTACAATCAAATTCCAGATGCATGTGCCTCCTTGTGTGCAAGTGCGACCTTGAGTGCTTGTGTCACTGTGTGCCTGGCTTATATGGGACCTGGAGAGTCAAATATCAGTCTTTAAGCTTCACAGGCAAGTGTCTTAACCACTAAGCCGTTTCTCCAACTTGGCCTCTGTGTTTTCACCCAAACCATGAACCAGACAGGTTTTCACATCCTCATAATAAATGCTGACTGAAAAACAGCCAATTTACAAATTTCAAGGCAGGATGCATCTTCCAGGAGTGAAAGATGGAGTTTCATAACATAAACAGTTTTCCTTATGTTGGGCTGGAGACTTGGCTCAGCAGTTAAAGGCTCTCGTTTGCATGTAGTGAAAACCTGGGTTCGATTCCCCGGAACCCATATAAAGCCGGATGCACAAAGTGTTAGATGTGTCTGAAGTTCATTTGAAGTGGCAGGAGGCCCAGGGTACTCATTTAATCTCTCTCTCTCATAATTAATTTTTAAAAATATATTATTATATTACTTATATTAATAAGAAAAGAGATGAAGAATGCAATTTAAAACAGGTTAAATGGTGAACTGGCAAGGATTATGAATTCTAGGGCAGTTAGACCTTGCATTGTAGTCTGAATCCTTTAACAGTGAGTTTCAGTTTATGTCATTGACAGAAAATATTACAAACTCATGTTTACCTAGGGAAAATAGTGGCTAAACATACGTGAGTACCTGCTTTATATACAAGCACAGTTGGAGGGTGTGAACACTTGCAAACCATGATAGAGTCCTCACTGCTGGGTGGGAAGGACACTATAACAAGATTAACGAGGCTGAAGAGCAGTTGTGAAGAAAGAAACAAGCATGAGAGGCTGTCGTGAGTTTGAGGGGATCATTAGGTGAGAGTCCTCTGGAGTGTTGTTTTGTTTTTTTGAGGTAGGGTCTCACTCTAGCCCAGGCTGCCCTGGAATTCACTATGTAGTCTCAGGGTGGCCTCGAACTCATGGCGATCCTCCCACATCTGCCTCCAGAGTGCTGAGATTAAAGGTGTGTGCCACCACTACCAGTTTAAATTTTTTATTTGAGAGAAAGAAAAAAAAAGACAGATGAGAGAGCCTCTAGCCACTGCAAATGAATTCCAGATGCATTGTGCATTTGACTTACATGGGTACCGGGGAATCGAACCTGGGTCCTTAGCTTCACAAGCCTTAACCACTAAGCCGTCTTTCCAGCCCAAGTTTTTTAATTTTAGTTTTTTCTTTTCTTTTCTTCTTCTTTTTTTCTTTCTTTTTTTTTTTTTCTTTTTTTTGCTTTTTGAGGTAGGGTCTTACTCTAGACCAGACTGACCTGGAATTCATTATGTAGTCTCAGGGTGGCCTCAAACTCACAGCAATCTTCCTACCTCTGCCTCCCAAGTACTGGGATTAAAGGCATGCACCACCACACCAGACAATTTTAATTTTTGACAATATCATGCATGCATATGATGTATTTTGATGACATTCACCCTTCATTAACCTTTGTAGTTTTTCTTCTCCCATTCCTGCTAACCTGATTCCTTCTAAACTAATCCCTTTCATACATTCAATTAATATGTGTGCGTGACCATTCAGTTACATTAGAGTAGCCGGCATGAGCATGGGTACGGGGTTATTTACTGGAGTGTGGGTGACTTACCAGTGGCTGCACCACTGGAGGACAGGACTCCCCCTCCCCCAGCAACCATCAGCTGCCACTAGTTCCCCTGGGAGGAACGGGGCTTCATGGGTCACTCCCCCATCCACGATGGAATGCTGTGCCCATTATTTTATTTGTAATTGTTCTGGATCTGGGGACTTGGGGGGCCAGCTGATTTCTGAAACAGGGTCTTGCTTAGTTGCTCAGGCTAGCCTAGATCTCACCATGTAGCACAGTTAGGCCTGGACTTGTGATGCCCCTGCCTCAGCGCACTGACTAGTAGGACTGCAGATCAGGGTCTTAGCTCTCACTTACGTTGTAGAGGTGGATGGCACTGCGCCAACTTCCAGGTGCTGATAACAACTGATATCTTTGATTTGCATTGTATCACATCATTTTCTGTTTTGTTTCATATAGAACTGCCTTATAGATGTTCTTCATTCATTAGATTTGGGGAGGACAGATCTGAGGAGCACTATGGAGACAGGGAGGACAGCAGACACAAGGCATTAGGGGAAGCAGGTGTGAGAGCAGAAGAAGTGAGGATGTGGCTTCATGAGGTAGACAGTGAACACAGAATTGGAGAGGAAGAAGGCAGAGGCCTCCTGTGTGGGACTTCAGGAGGAAACACGAGAGCGCACCCAGTAGCATGGGGTATGTGTACAGTCACCCATGTGGCTGTTGTGCAGATAAGACAACAAGTCAGGAGGTTGTTGCCAGGGTCCCGGTGAGACATGCCTTAGTGGGGATGGGAAAAACCAGTCTGTCACTAGACTCCGGGGTCCATGTTGAGGAAATAGGTGAAAGTCAGAGTCAAAAATCCCACCAAGTTGAAGGACCCCATGGCTTAACCTAGCAACACGGGAGGTGGCATCTGGATGTCTACACTCAGGCTGGCCCAGGCAGAGCCCCAGAGAGGAGTGGGCGTGGCCTGTGGCTCTCACCCCAGGAGGGGCAGTGACCTCAGCACCTTGTGCTCAGCATCTCCTGGGTCAGCCTGGCTGACATAGGTGGCAGGACAGACTCTGGTTCGTGGGAGAAAGTGGGAGCGTCTGGAACCGGGGTGCAGAAACTGGAAACATCTCTTCCTTCTACAGGCACACAACTGCCGCCAGGTGCTGTGGCGCCAGGAAGACATTCCTGTGGGAGAACCTCTGAGCCCCGGTCAGCTGACTTCATATCAGCTGCCTTGGATGTGGGAGCTGCACCCTGGAAAATATTACATATGCTCCGGCGCTATGTACTGGCGGGTAGTATACCACATCAAGGCAAGAACGACTTTCCCCGGGTCCCAGCAGGTGATTTCAGATGGCCCTGTCCTCACCAAGTGCCTGGGCTATGCATTCCCTCCATCCCAGCACCAAAAACAAGGATAACACAGGAGAGTAACTGCAGATTTGTAAGGAATGGGTTAAAAGACTGGAGAACTAGAGGACTGGCCACCCTCTGAGGTCTCCAACGTGGCTCCTGATGCAGAAGTCCTCTCTGATGAGAGTCACAGGTTGAGACTGGTGGGGCAGGTTGGGCCCCATGCAAGTTCCCTTTGTGCCCCAAGCCAATGAAGTCAGGGCCGGCATGGACAGGGGAAGCTCAGGTCTGATCACCCTGTCCCTCTCTTCCCCCATCCTCAGCCCAGAGGCCTGGAGGAGATGTTACTGGAACAATTGCCATTGCTGAAATGGAAATGACAAGGTGAGCAAGAGGACTGTGAGTGCCCGTCCCTGGCCACAGCTTTCAGAGGGTCCCCAGGGTGGGACAGGCTTCCCAGGGATGCCCAGGTCTCTCCTTTGCCACCTTGGGATTTCCAGCTGCACACATCTGCACTGGGGCCCCAGGTGACCGTCCAGCTCCTCCCTGACCCCACTACCCCAGCAATCAGCTTTCATGAGCCTCATTCCCACAGCTTCTCCTACTTTTTGCTCCTAACTCATCTGTCTCACCTTTTTTAGGTCCTACACTTCCTGCCTGCTTTGGACCCTGGACCCACAGGGGAGATGTTTGTGCTTGAATTCACCTTGTTTTCTAGTCTAGTTCTTTCTCATTCACCATGCCAGGCTCCACAGAGAAATAGTTAACCCTAGGTTGCCCCTGCCCAGCTCACTAGATCTGCCCACATCCTGGTCTGCTGCGCTCCCAGGCACCAGAGACGACCAGGCCATGACTGCTGCTCCCAGGTGTATGGTGTTCCCAGCAGAAGGATGGTTTTCAGCTTTTTCTACTTTTGTCCCTTGGATCAATTAGTGTCTCATGTTCACACCTGGCTGTTCCTCCTTTTGTCCCTGAGCTCCATCACCACAGGGGAGCAAGTCTATATGCCTGAATTCCCAGACAATCCTCAGGCCCCAGAGCCAATGTCCTTCAAGGTACCATGCCTGCACACCATTGGATTGTGAACTCCCACCTGTTTTACAGACTTATGCTCCAATGCAGGGCAGGGCCCGAGAGATGCCCTGCTCAGGACTCAGAGCCTGCATCCCCGGGGCCATGGCCCACACCATAGCAGGAGGCCCAGAGAGCAAGCACTGTGAAGGAACCCACAGGTTGCCAACCTGTACCAGTGAGACAGGACAGGCTCCCCTCTGTTTGCTGGTGCCCCTACATCTAGGTGTTCATTGTACATGCTATGAGCACTTTTGGTTAAGTATAAAATGTTCATCTAGCTGTGCTGTGTCTGATTCTGTCCTTTCTCCGGGATTACCGCAGCAATTTGCAGTGGATCATGCCTGTAGTGCCAACACTCAGGAGGCCAAGGCAGGAGGATCAGTGACAGTACAAGGCCAGCCTGGGCTACATTAGACTGACTGTCAGGCCTGTTGACTGGCACACACATGTTCTGCCAAAGCTGCTCTGTGAGGTGGCAGCACATGCCCTGAGTCCGTTTTGCCCCTTTTTCTGGGATGCAGACTCCCTGTTGGGGTCAGTGGGGAGTCCGTTTTTGTCGATCCATAACTACACATGGACACAGGCTCGGGGTCTCCGCTCACTGGCAGACGTCGACACCACGCTTCTGTGATCCCCAGCACAGCCGCAGGCCGCACTAGTGTCTCTCCTCGGCCACACCGAGGACTGTGCCCAGTCACAGCACTGAAACCCCAACAAGGACGACGTGGGTCTCCGTGTGGCCACCGCCAATGGCCACTTCCATTGCCTCAGTCTCTCACCTGAGCACAAGCTGCTAAAAACACTTTCTCCTCTGCTGCGGGTCACTGTCGTCTCTTTGGAAGTGACCTCAGTCAGCTCCCCTGCTTTCACACTTATAAAGACTCTTAAATTCATTTCTTTGGCTCTGAGAATTCTAGATTTAAACTCACTCAGCAGCTCAGCAACATTTCCAAATGCCTCACAATAAAATCACCTGGCTTAACTCATACCGCCCATTGATGGAGAGCAGGAGAGATAAACTGGCTATGCTATTAGGCTGAGGGTAACAGGACCCCCAAACCAAATATTTGGTATTTTTTTCAGTGGGACATGTCCTTGAGACTGTAAGGGGGAGTGCAGATTTCCTCATCTCTTTCTCTAAAGCAGTTCCCCTTATGAAAGACACAATAGAGTCACCACTGGGCTTTTCCATTTCTGGGGAGCCTCTCCTGATTTAGAGGCACTCTGTCTTCTTTCTTTCTCTTAAGCTTTATACTAAAATCTTTCTAACCTTCACCCTCCGTGGTCTGTGCACTTCATTCTTGGAGTTCACGAGACAAGAACCTGGGGCCACGGACTCTGCAAGCACTGTGCGACCATGACCGTCTGGCACCCTAACGCCTGGGTTAAAGCCCAACCAAGAGCCCTCAAGGGCTCCGTAGCTCTCAAAGTCACCCTCAAAATTCAGTGTCACTGTCATGGTAAACAGGGCCTCAGCCTACTTGGAGGTTCCAGCCCAAACCCAGGGTGGGGTCAGGGAGAATGTGCTTGAGCAGCCACACAAACAGGGACTTGGACAGGAGGGTGCCTTCACCAACAGGAGCAGAGAGCAGAGCCTCCCACCAGAGGAAAAGACTGGGGTACCTTAGGAGCCCTGGGGTGTCCATGTAGAAGGGCAATGCTGGCTGGGGGGCTCCAGATCTGTACTCCTAACTCAGCCAGGACTCAAGGTAGCAAGTCTACCTTGTTGCCCGTGCCACCCACCATACACCTTGACCCCTGCCTTGCCTCCTCCCACCAGCCCTGTCTAACCCAGCCCACTAACCCTAAGGCACAATCCTCTGTGGCCTTCACCCCACCTACCTGGCCCTCCTCATGCCCAACCTCCAGGGGGCACTCACCCGGCTGCTATAAAGAGCACAGACTTCCCCTCTCACCACCAAGTTGGTTTTACCAGACAGAGACTGCTTGTTCTGCTTGTCTGCTATGGCTGAATTCAACCCAGAGGAATTCATAGAAGAGACCCCACCGGACCCAGAACACCTGTGGATCTGGGCTGTGGATGTGTACAAGGACCAGGACCAGCGCACCTGGGTGCCAATAGTCATCAAGGTACAGCCGGCCCATGAGGGGGCAGCCTGTGAGACAGGAGGGACACCCCGTCCATGCTGCTTCCCGGGAGCTGGGGTCCCCAGGGTGACCAGGTCCCGGAGGAGGATAGGGCAGCCTCCTGTCCCACAGCTCTAGGGCACTGGGGAGCCTCCAAAGGACGGGCCATCCAGGAGGTCCCACGTGAAACTTATTTGAGTTCAGCTTTGTGGAATGAGTAGTTCTCCCAGCCAGGAAACAGCCTGGGCAGAACCATCAGGGTATGTTGAACTCAGGTGGAACTCCAATTTCACTGGGGTGTGTTAGAGACCACTGGTATTGGGTAAAATAGGACTCTGGGCACATTCCTAACCACAAAATGGGGATATATATCAAGTAATTCAGATGTGGGACTGATGTCCACAAACCACTTAGGCCACAGAAATCTAGACTTTAACTGACGCCCTCAGTAGGTCATGGCCAACTCATTTAAGAACTACTGCCCTGGAGTGTGGGGTTGTTCAGACTTCATCCAGGGCCTGGAACAATAATTTAAGGAGTAAAGCTCACACCTTTAATCCCAGCACTCTGGAGGCAGAGTAGGAGGATTGCAGTATGTTTCAGGCCACTCTGAGAGTACATAGTGAATTCCAGGTCAGCCTTGACTAGCATGAGACCCTACCTCAAAGAAAAATAATAAAAAAGAGTAACATAGGAGTGTGGAAACTCGTGATAAGCTCTGCCTGTGTTTTATGCATGGGGTCTTGAGATGGACCCTTAGTGGGTATGAGCTTTTCCATGGGAAAACTCTCATAAGTGTTATCCATCAGAGCTTGGGTTTACTCCATGACACTGAAGCAAAAGTTGTTGGAACACACATCATAGAGAAAGGGGAAAAATGTATAAAAATAAAGCAAGCACATTTGATGTGTTAACACATCACACAACGTAGCAGCAGTCAGCTACTGAGTCACACTATGTCCCCACCTGGCAGAGGAGGAAGCTGAGCTGCTTGTAAACCTCTCCACAGAGCCCGTGTCAGTGACGGAGGTGCCAGTCCAGGCTCTGATTTACACTCTTGTCAGTTCAGGTTTAACTTTGCATATATACAAAATCAGGTTAACGTTTTTAAGGCAAATAGTTGTAGAATTTAGGTGCATATCATTTTTAATCTCAGATGGCCCAAAACATGAATGAAACAACTTTTCACGTCCACATAATAAATGCTGACTGAAAAACAGCCCATTAGCAAACTTCAAAGAAGGGTTCATCTCCCATGAGGGAAAGATGGCATCTTCCTAACATATAAAGATTTAGATATATTAATAAGAAAAGGTACAAAGAACACAGTTGAAAATGGATCACATGTGGATTAAGGATAACGAATTCTAGGGCAGTTATACTTGTGGTGTGGTCTGAATCCTTTCACAGTGAGTTCCAGTTTATGTCATTGGCAGAAAATGTTACAAATTCATTTTCACCTTGGGAAAATAGTGGCTAAACATACGTGAGCGCCTGGTTTATATACGGCACAAGTGTGGGCTGTGAGGGCCTGCGGACCATGATCGAATGCGCACGCTGGGGAAGCTGAGCGCTGCTGGGGCAGGGGAGACGCCACAAGTTAACGAGGCTGGTGAGCAGTTGTGAGGGAGGAGGAACCAGGCATAAGGGGCTGTTGTGAGTTTGAGGGGGTCATCAGGTGAGAGTCCTCTGGAGTGTTGTTTTTTATGTTAATTTTTGACAAAAGCATGCATGTATATGATGTATTTTGATGGCATAAATTAATATGTGTGTGAGTGAGAGACAGAGAGACCTACTAGTTACATTAGGGTAGCCGGCATGAGCATGGGTATGGGGTTATTGGAGTGTGGGTGACTTACCAGTGGCTGCACCACTGGAGGACAGGACTCCCCCTCCCCCAGCAACCATCAGCTGCCACTAGTTCCCCTGGGAGGAACGGGGCTTCATGGGTCACTCCCCCATCCATGATGGAATGCTGTGCCCATTATTTTATTTGTAATTGTTCTGGATCTGGGGACTTGGATGGCCAGCTGATTTCTGAAACAGGGTCTTGCTTAGTTGCTCAGGCTAGCCTAGATCTCACCCTGTAGCACAGTAGGCCTGGACTTGTAATGCCCCGGCCTCAGCGCACTGACTAGTAGGACTGCAGACCATGGTCTTAGCTTTCACTCACGTCATAGAGGTGGATGGCACTGCGCCAGCTTCCAGGCGCTGATAACAGCTGATGTCTCTGATGTCCACTGACTCATTGTTTCAGCCATTTTATATATGCGTTGATCCTTGCATAGATTTGGGAAGGACAGATCTGAGCTTACCCTATGGAGACAGGGAGGACAGCAGGCACAAGCGTTAGAGGAAGTAGGTCTGAGAGCAGAAGCAGAGAGGAAGGTATCTGTGTCTTCAACCAGGTAGACAGTAAATAACAACAACAAAAAAAAAAAAGAGAGAGAGAGAGAGGGGAGAGGCCAGGACCTCATGGGCAGGCATTTGTGGGACTTGTGTGGGCTTTAGTAAGATATAGGCTCACTGCTCCAATGAGGAGAAAACACCAGAAGGCATCCAACAGTGTGGGATCTAAATCAGAGCCCCCACCATGGCCACTGTGCAGGTCAGACAGCAAGTCAGGAGGTGGTTGCCTAAGTCTCTGTGGCGGCGCACACCTTTAATCTCAGCACACAGGAGTCAGAGGTAGGAGGATCACTATGAATCCGAAGCCAGCCTGGGACTACAGAGTTCCAGGTCAGCCTGGCTTGGAGCAAGACCCTACCTCAAAAAAAAAAAGGAGAAATGCCTTAGTGGGGATGGGATGGGATGGGGAAAAACAGTCTCCCACTAGATTCTGGGAGTCCATGTTGAGGAAATAGGTCAAAATCAAAGTCAAAAGCCCCATGACAAGGCGGCTATGCTCACCACTACACCACCAGGGCAGACAGGGTTGGCATCTGGATGTCTACACTCAGGCTAACCCAAGAGCCCCAGAGATGAGTGGGCGTGGCCTGTGGCTCTCACCCCAGGGAGGGGCAGTGACCTCAGCACCTTGTGCTCAGCATCTCCTGGGTCAGCCTGGCTGACATAGGTGGCAGGACAGACTGGTTGATGGGGGAAAGTGGGAGCGTCTGGAACTGGTATGCAGAAACTGGATTCATTTCCTGCTTCTACAGGCACACAACTGCCGCCAGGTGCTCTGGCGCCAGGAAGACATCCTTGTGGGAGGACCTCTGAGCCCCGGTCAGCTGACTTCATATCAGCTGCCTTGGTCCTGGGAGTTGCAACCTGGAAAACAATACCTATGCTCTGGTGCCATGTACTGGCGAATAGTGTTCCACGTCAAGGCAAGAGCGACTTTCCCGGGTCCCAGTAGGAGATCTCAGATGGCCCTGTCCTCACCAGGTGCCTGGGCTGTGCATTCCCTCCATCCCAGCACCAAAAACAAGGATAACAGAGGGAGTAACTGCAGATGTGTAAGGAATGGGTTAGAGGACGGGAGAACTGGAGGACTGGCCGCCCTCTGAGGTCTCCAACGTGGCTCCTGATGCAGGAAGTCCTTCCTCTCTGATGAGAGTCACAGGTTGAGACTGGTGGGGCAGGTTGGGCCCCATCCAAGTTCCCTTTGTGCCCCAAGCCAATGAAGTCAGGGCTGGGTCTGATCACCCTGTCCCTCTCCTTGCCCACCCTCAGTTCAGAGGCCTGGAGGAGATGTTACTGGAACAATTACCCTCAGGGAACTAGTGAAGACAAGGTGAGCATGAGAAGGAAAGACTGTGAGTGCCCGTCACTGCCCACAGCTTTCTGAGGGTCCCCAGTGATGGGCAAGCTTCAAAGGGGTGCTCATGTCTCTCCTTTGCCACTGTGGGATTTCCAGGTGCACACATCTGCACAGGGACCCCAGGTGACCATTTGTTCCTCCCTGACCTAACTCATCCCAGCAATCCCTGCTTTATGAACCCCGCTTTTCCCTGCTTCTGTGGTCCTTTGCCTCTGACCCACCTTTCTCGTCTTTTCTCAGGTCCTTTTTGTTTTGGACCCTGGACCCACAGAGGAGCTTGTTGTGCTGGAATTTACCTACTTGGCAACTCCTATTTCTCCCACTCCACGCTGAGCTCTGGAAAGAAACAGCTGCACCGACCAAAGAATGCCCAAACCCAGATGGCTAGACTGGCCCACATCCTGGGCGGCTCTCAGCCCTCAGCTGTGCCGCCTCCCGACCCTGCCACGCCCATGCCCTGGCAGATGGCCACAGAGGTGACCAGGTCCTAGTTGCTTCCTGCAGGTGCCCAGAGGTACCTGTGCCTATGGTGTTCCCAGAACAGTGATGGCTTTTAGTTTTTCCTATTTTTGTCCCTCAGATCAATTGGTGTCTCAGGTTCACACCGGGCTGTTCATTCTTTTGTAGGTCTATGTGCCTGAATTCCCAAACAGTCCTCAAGCCCCAGAGCCAGTGTCCTCAGGGTACCATGCCTGCACACTCTTGGCCTGTGATCCCACACTTGCTCACCAGACTTAGGCGCCAATGCAGGGCAGGGCCTGAGAGATCCCCTGCTCGGGACTCAGCGCCTGCATCCCAGGGGCCATGGCCCACACCACAGCAGGAGGCCAGGAGAGCAAGCGCTGGGAAGGAGCCTGCAGGTTACCAACCTGTACCAGTGAGAGAGGTCAGGTTTTCCCCTTCTGACTGGTGCCCACACATTTAGGTGTACACTATATATATATGATATGAGCCCTTTTGAATGTTGGGTGATTAAATATAAGATGATCATCTAGCCATGCCATGTCATTTCTGGCCATTCTCAGGGATTACTTGCAGGAAGTTGAGGTAGGTCATGTCTGTAATCTTCACACTCAGGAGGCCAAGGCAGGAGGATCAGTGACAGTACAAGGCCAGCCTGGGCTACATAGACTGACTGATCAGCCCACACAAGTACCTGTCAAAGTGCTTCGTGAAGTGGCAGCACATGCACTGAATTTGTTTCACCCCTTTTCCTGGGATGCAGACTTCCTGTTCTGGTCATGCGTGAGACCCTTTCTGTAGATCCATTACTACACACATGTACGCATTCTCATGATCTCCCAGTGACCAGTGCACCACACTTCTGCGATCCCCACTACAATTGCAGGCAGCCTGAGTGTCTCTCCTCAGCCACTAAGGGCTGTGTCCAGTCACAGCAATGAAACCCCAACAAGGGTGATGTGGGTCTCTGTAGCCACATCCAATGGCCACTTCAATTTTTTTCATTCTCTCAATTGGTCACAAACTGGTAAAAAACACTTTCTCCTCTGCTGTTGGTCATTCTCACCTACTTGTAGGTGACCTCAGTCAGGTCCCTGGCTCTCACTTAAAAAGACTCTTAAGGGGCTAGAGAGATAGCTCAGCAGTTAAGGTGCTTGTCTGCAAAACCTAATGACCCAGGTTTGATTCCCCAGTACCCACGTAAAGCCAGATGCACAATATAGCATATGCATTTGGAGGGTTTTGTTTCCAGTGGCTAGAAGCCCTGGCATGTCCTCTCTCTCTCTCTCTCTCTCTCTCTCTCTCTCTCTCTCTCCTTGCAAATAAATCATTATGTTTTAAAAGATTCTTAAATTTATTTTTTTGGATCTGAGAATTTTAGATTCATACTCACTCAACAGCTCAGCAACATTTCCAAATGGGATTTTTAATACCTCACAATAAAATCACCTGGCTTAACTCACACCGCCCATTGATGGAGAGCAGGAGAGATAAACTGACTATGCTATTAGGCTAAGGGTAACAGGACCCCCAAACCAAATATTTGGTTTTTTTTTCAGTGGGACATGTCCTTGAGACTGTAAGGGGGAGTGCAGATTTCCTCATCTCTTTCTCTAAAGCAGTTCCCCTTATGAAAGACACAATAGAGTCACCACTGGGCTTTTCCATTTCTGGGGAGCCTCTCCTAATTTAGAGGCACTCTGTCTTCTTTCCTTCTCTTAAGCTCTATACTAAAATCTTTCTAACCTTCACCCTCCGTGGTCTGTGCACTTCATTCTTGGAGTTCTGCAGGCGCTGTGCGACCATGACCGTCTGCCACCCTAACACCTGGGTTAAAGCCCAACCAAGACCCCTCAAGGGCTCCGTAGCTCTCAAAGTCACCCTCAAAATTCAGTGTCACTGTCATGATAAACAGAGCCTCAGCCTACTTGGAGGTTCCAGCCCAAACCCCAGAGACCCCAGTGGGCTGGGCTGTGACTGCAGGTCCTGGATTTGGAGAGAGGAGGACAGTTTTCAGTGCAAGGGACTCTTGCTGGGACAGAAACAGGGGCTGCTGCAAGGACATAACAGTGGCCTGGTCAGGAAGTGGCAGAACAGCAGAAGAGAAAGTAAGCTGAACCTTACCAGGGTGACAGCCAAGAGGGTCTTGACAAGGATGTCCCACCCTGCCTGTAGGAAGACCACAGTTGTAAGAATTGAGTTATCCTGAGAGCATTTAAAATCCAGTCTTACACACCAAGTGGAAGCTATGCATGAAATTCCTGGACTCTCCCTGTCAGATCTGTCTGTGGGTTCTCACCTCCCTCCATTCACCAGCACCTGTGTCCACAGTTGGACCTAGTTTCACTGAAGTCCTTTACATCTCTCATAGTTTCTCAAGTACTGATACATGTACATGTCATACATCTATTTTTATTCATATTATTTTGTATCTACTTATAGTTTCTTGAATTTCTTTCAGCAACATGGATTTTACACTTGTGTGTTGGGGGGATGAATATGTGTTGGGGATTAATCCTAGAGCCTTGTTCCTGCTTGACAAGGACATGCTGACCATTGGGCTCTAACCCCATGCCTGTATGTCATTTATTAAGTTGATTAAAAAATACTTAATTCAGCCAACGTGGTGGTGCACATCTTTAATACCAGCACTCAGGAGGCAGAGGTAGGAGGATCACCATGAGTTTGAGGCCACCCTAAGACTACAGAGTGAATTCCAGGTCAGCTTGAGCTAGAGTGAGACCCTATCTTGAAAAACAAAAAACAAACAAAAAAAAAAAGCAAAACTTAATTCTTGTTACAGCATAACTCAGGGACATTTTTCTAGCATTCCTCCAACTTTGCCTTTTTAAAATCTTTTATTTTCAGAGAGAGAGAGAGAGACTGGGCATGCCAGGACCACTATCCACTGCAAACAAACTCCAGATGCATGAGCATCTTTGTGCATCTGGCTTTACCTTGGTACTGGGGAATCAAACCCAGGTTGTTAGGCTTTGCAGGCAGGCATCCTAACCACTGAGCCACCTCTCCAGCCCATGTATTCATATTCTCTCTCTCTCTCTCCTTCCTTTTTCCCTCTTACTCTCTCTGATAAACATATAAATAAAATATTTCTTCTGTATTTGAGAGACAGACAGATAAAGAGGCAGATAGATAGAGTGAGAGAATGGGCACACAAAGGCCCCTAGCCACTGCAAACAAACTCCAGATGCATGTACCACTGTGGTAGTTTGAATGGATGTCCCCAATAGATTCAGGTTTATTAAAGCTTCTTCAATCTCTAGCCTCCTGGCTGGAAGACGTATCACTGGGGACAGATTTGAATTTTAGTCCTAAGGTATGCAAAGTGCCTGAGTTTTGTCTGGGGCTCACGGAGTGTGCTTGCTTATGGTGGCGGTTGCTTTTCTCTCTGCATGGACCCGTGAAAGGAACTTCTTCTGCTGTTATGGAACTCCCCCAGGATCTGTAAGCTTCAAATAAATTCCCTTCCTCTTATAACTTGTGCCTGGTTTGGAAGTTCACCTCAGCAACCTGAAGCTGACTGTGATAGAATTAGTACCAGAAGTGGGGTTTTGATGAAAAATCAATCTGACCATGTGGAGTTTGGTCTTTTGGAACTTTTGTTTTGGAGGAATGGGTATGAACTTGGTGCTTGCAACTGAAGATACCTTCCAGAGTGGTAAGTCAAGTATTATGGACTATTCTGATGAGAGACAGAAAATGCTAAGTGCAGAAAAAATTATATGTGGAGGCTGTGTTTATGAGCTTTCTAAGAGGAAGGGAAGATTGCAAAGAACTTTATTGGAACTGAGCTACTTGCATAAGGGTTGGCTGTGTTCTGCTGCCCAGACCCAGAGAATTTGATCAAGGTTAAATTTATAATGGACTGATGTGCTTGGCTAAGGATATGGAACTGAAATTTTTAAGATTTAAAATTAGAAAAACTCAAACACATTTAAAATTACTGGCACAGAGAATGGCTGATGAAGCTGCTAGTGTCAAATATATTAACATTTATTAACATTTAAAAGAAATATGTACAACTACTTTACATTAAAACAATAAAAAAGATGCCTGAGTGATTCCACCCCAAAAAGACTGAATGGTAAAAATACAAACTCTTTCGTAAAGAAGGAACCTGCTCTTCAAAGTCATTGATTTATTTCATCCATGAATTAAAAATATGGCTGTGTTCTACACACCTGGTATTTTTTTTGAAACTATAAAATATACATAAACTTGGCTGGAGAGATGACTTAGTGGTTTAGGCGTTTGTTAGCAAAGCCAAAGGACCCAGGTTTGATTCCCCAGTACCCACATAAAGCCAGATGCACAAGGTGGTTTATACACCTAGAGTTTGCCTGCAGTGGCTGGAGGACCTGGCATACCCATTCTCTCTTTCTCTATCCTCCTCTTCCTCTCTCTCTCTCTCTCTCTCAAATAAATAATTTTTTAAAAATACATAAAATGGGTCATGAAGTATACACGGTTCCAAGAGTCACTGCTGAGATGTGACATATAGGCAAGACAGGATAACCATGATCAAGAGACTGGTGAAGCCATTAAAAGATGGACTGTGCTTTTCATGGAAACCCAAAGATGTTTTGGATATACCAGGATTGTAAAAGGACTACCATGGAATATTGTTGGCCTGGGATAAGTTTTCCCTGGCTCTTCTGCCCAGCTGGAGGGGTGGAATTAAGAAATTCAGAGACTCAGGGCTAGAGGGATGGCTTAGCAGTTAAGGCATTTGCCTGCAAAGCCAAGGGACCCAGGTTCAATTCCCAAGGACCCATGTTAGCCAGATGCACAAGGGGGATCGCATGTGTCTGGAGTTTGTTTGCAGTGGTTGGAAGCCCTGACACGCCCATTCTCTCTCTATGTCAAATAAATAAATAAATAAAATATTTTAAAAATTCAGAGATTCCTCACTGGTCACTGGTTATGATATTGGACTTGAACTATGATGTTTGATGTTTGCTTGATGATTGTTAAGTTTACATTGTTCCTGTCTCCCTGTTATGCCTTGTAACAGTTAAAAATATTTACTCTGTGCCTTTATATGTTAAACATATATAACTTGATTTGCTTTTACACAGCTAAGATTCACAGGATTCACAACTAAGAGACAACCTGAATTCTCAGATGAGACTTGGGACTTTTGAAACTATCTTAAGTTGCTAAAGACTATGGGAACCTTCAAAGTTGGGCTAAATACAATTTACAATGTGGAGTAGTTATGAATCTATTTGGCCAGGGGCAGAATGTGGTAGTTTGAATGGATGTCCCCAACATATTCAGTTTTATTAAAGTTTTTTGGGTCCTCAGCCTCCTGGCTGGAGAAGGTGTCACTGGGGGCAAATCCTGGGGTCCAGCACTACGGTGTTTGCTACTGTGGGCAGATCTAAATTCCAGCCTAAGATGTACAAAGTGCCTGAGTTTTGCCTGGGTTTCCTGGATTGTGCTTGCTTATGATGGTGGTTGCTTTTTTCTCTGCATTCATCTGTGAAAAGGGGCCAGCTTCTTCTGTCATTATGTAACTTCCTCTGGATCTGCATACTTCAAATAAATTCCCTTCCTCCCAATACTTGTGCCTGGTTTGAAAGTTCATCCCAGCAACCTAAAGCTGACTGCAAAAGCCAGCTTGTGCATCTGGCTTACATGGGTACTGGGGAATCGAACCTGGGTCCTCAGGCTTCACAGGCAAATGCCTTAACCACTAAGCCATCTCTCCAGCCCATAAATAAAATATTTAAAATTAAAATATAAAATAAAGGAATGTTGAATAATACAAAATGGTTTTTCTGCATCTGTTGAGATGATCTTAGGGTTTCCGGTCCATTGCTTCATTGCTCTGAAGTATTATACTGATCTTATTTTTCAAGGATGATTCCCAATTGATATACTATATGAAATTCTTTATATTTATGTTATGGGTTATTTATTTATTTATTTGGCAGGGTGGTAAGACAGAGTGAGAGAGAGAGAATGGGCACACCAGGGCCTGTAGCCACTGCAAATGAACTCCAGATGCATGTGCTACCTTGTGCATCTGGCTTTACATGGGTACTGGGAATTATACCCAGATCTTTAGGCTTTGCAGGCAAGCGTCTTAACCACTGAGCAATCTCTCCAGCCTTATTTTTTTTTATCAAGTAGAAACTTCATGTGGCTGAATCTGTGTTGGTATCATTTCCCTCCTCCCTATCCCCATTCCACTAAGGGCCCTAATCAGTGGCTAACTGGTATTCACCATGGGGTTGTGGGTTATCATTTGTGAGAGCAATAGTCAGTCATTGTGAGGGGGGAATGCCTCTGGATACTCCTTCCCACCCTTTGGCTCTTATAATCTTTCCACCCCTTCTTCCCCAATGTTTCCTAAGCCTTGGCGAGCAGGATTAAATGTTTACTTTAGTATTAAGCACCCAGCAACTTCTGGAGTTCTGCTTTGATAGGTTTTGAGTGTCCTCAGTGTCTATGGCCATCACCCTGGTGCAGACTGTATTACAGGATTTTTAAAAGATATGAATTTAAGCCAAAAAACAAAAAATCCCATGTTTCCCAGCAGCTACCAGATGAGCCCAGCACCATCCCAGCCTTGGAAGAAGTCATGTGTGGGAGAGGGGGGCTGTTCTGCAGTCAGAAGGAAGTTGAAAGAACCTGAGAGGGCCTGGGCAT
Organism: Dipus sagitta; assembly: GCA_036346955.1. NCBI lineage: Eukaryota > Metazoa > Chordata > Mammalia > Rodentia > Dipodidae > Dipus > Dipus sagitta. Next base: position 151,890,868 of record CM070775.1, read on the forward strand.
AGGTCTGGCTCTCCTGACTCTCCAGAAGATGAAGAAGAAAATGTGAGCTCTGAGCAGAAACCTGGGGTGGGGTTGGCACAGTTAGGGACTTGGACAGGAGGGTCCCATACCAAGGGGAGCAGAGAGCAGAGCCTCCCACCAGAGAAAAAGACTGGGGTACTGAGAGGGAGTCAGGCAGCTTTTTTAGGTAGTTTAGGGTGATTGGGCCCTGAAAATAAAGGCAGGAATGTCTGTCCTTGTAATCTCCACTTTGCTAGAGATCAAAGGATGATCTGACTTATCTCTTACCTAAAAGAGTTTCCTAGATCTGTTTTTCCACAACAATCTGAGCCCCTCCTTTCCTAGAATTTAAATATAATCCTGACATTGTGGTTGGTCAAGTTCAGCCCCCAGAACTTGGCATCATGCTGGCCTCGTCCTGAGCCAGCCCCTAGCCCAGACCAAGAGAGACCAGCTCTCTCTCAAGCTTCACCTCAGCCTGAAGGTTATGCCCACCACGGTAAGGTTATAGATAGACGTGAGCCAGGGGACGAGCATGTCTCTTGGCTGGCTCCTGAACTTTGAGTTTCTGGTAAGCTTCCCTTGTTGGGCCAAGAGGGAAGACCCCCACCCCGCCACCCCTTATTCCCTCAAGGGCTTTCTACCTCCTCCTGCTCCACATGGCAGGAACTGTCATTACTTTTCCTTCTATTAAGGGAATAAAGCCTCTCTAAGCCTTACCCTCTCATCTATGGATCTGAATTCTTTAAATGCATAAGACAAGAATCCAGGGTACCCTAAACTTGTTGGTGCATTGGCATATTGGTGTATTGGCAAGAAACCTCAAAATTCCCATTTCAGTACCTTTGGAGCGGTGGGGAGTCCATGTCGAAGGGCAACGCTGGCGGGGCTTGAGGAAGCCCTAGGTCTGAGGGCTCCAGATCTGCACTCCTAACTCAGCCAGGACTCAAGGTAGCAAGTCCCCCTTGATGCTCCACTCACCTGCCAGCCATGCACTCTGCTCCTTCCCTCCTCGCCCCACCCAGCCAGCCACCCGGCCCAAAGGCGCACCCTCCTGAGTGCTTCGCCCCACCCACCGCGCCCGCTCACGCCCGGCCTCCAGGGGGCGCTCCCCGGGCGGCTGCAAGGAGCACAGATTCCCCTCGCACCACCAAGCTGCTCAGACCAGAGGGACCCCAGCTGCTTTCCTCCGCTCCTCTGCCATGATTCCCTTAAACATAGCCGAGTCACCACTGCATCCACAACACCTGCAGATCTGGAGCGTGGACTTGTACAGGGACGAGAACCTCCGCACCTGGGTGCCAAAAGTCATCAAGGTACAACCTACCTGGGGGGCCAGGCCATGGGGCCGAGGGAGTAACCCATCCATGGCTGCTTCCTGGGAGCTGGGGTCCCCAGGGTGGCAATGTCCCAAAGGAGGACAGGGCAGCCTCCTGTCCCACAGCTCCAGGGCACTGAGGAGGCTCCAATGGACGGGTCATCCGGGAGGCCCCACGTGAAACTTCTTTGAGCTCAGCTTTGCAGAGGGAGTAGTTCTCCAGGCCAGAAGGCAGGATGGGCAGAGCCACCAGGGAATATTGGACTCAGATAGAGGCCCAGTTTCGCTGGGGTGTGTATGAGACCACTGGTATTGGGTGAAACAGGACTCTGGGTGCATTCCTAATCATAAAATTGGGATATCTGTCATGTAATTCAGATGTGGAACTGATGTCCACAAACCACTTAGGCCGCAGAAATCTAGACTATAATATAATAGACACTCTCCATAGGTCATGACCAATTCATTTAAGAACTACTGCCATGGAGTGTGGGGTTTTTCAGACTTCAACCAGGGCCTGGAACAATTATCTTAAAGAGTAACAGGAGTGTGGAAGCTCGTGATAAACTCCACCTGTATTTTATGCATGGGGTCCTTGAGATGGACCTTTTGAGGGTGTGAGCTTTTCCATGAGCAAATTCTCATAAGTATTATCCATCAGAGCTTGGGTTTATTCCATGACATGGAAGCAAAAGTTGTTGGAACACACCACAGAGAAAGAAAAAATGTATAAAAATAAAGCAAGCACATTTGATGTGTTAACACATCACACAACGTAGCAGCAGTCAGCTACTGAGTCACACTATGTCCCCACCTGGCTGAGGAGGAAGCTGAGCTGCTTGTAAACCTCTCCACAGAGCCCGTGTCAGTGACGGAGGTGCCAGTCCAGGCTCTGATTTACACTCTTCTCAGTTTAGGTTTAAGTTTACATATATACTTAAAAAAAATCAAATATTTACAGCCAGTCATGGTGGCGCACTGCCTTTAATCCCCACACTTGGGAGGCAGAGGTAGGAAGATCACCATGAGTTCGAGGCCACCCTGAGACTACATAGTGAATTCCAGGTCAGCCTGGGCTAGAGTGAGACCCTACCTCGAAAAAACAAAAAACAAATAATAGGAGAGGAGATAAACAGGGCCTCTTGTGTAAGCCTTTGTGGGACTTTTATGGACCCTAGTAAGAAGTAGGCTCATTTTTCCAGTGAGGAGAAAATACCAGAAGGTACCCAGCACTGTGGGATATCTATCAGACACCCACTATGGCTGCTGTGCATACAAGACAGCGAATCAGGAGGTTGTTCAAGAGAAACCAGTAGTGGGGATGGGGACAAGCAGTCTGTCACCAGACTGTGGGGTCCATATTGAGGGAATAGGAAAAAATCAAAGTCAAACATCCCATGGCAAGCCGGGCGTGGTGGCGCACGCCTTTAATCCCAGCACTCGGGAGGCAGAGGTAGGAGGATCACTGTGAATTCAAGGCCACCCTGAGACTCCATAGTGAATTCCAGGTCAGCCTGAGCTAGAGTGAGGCCCTGCCTTGAAAAACCAAAATATAAATAAATAAATAAAACAAAATCCCATAGCAGGGCTGGAGAAATAGCTTAGTGGTTAAGGTGCTTGACTGCAAAGACTAAGGGTCTAGGTTTGACTCCCCAGAACCTATGTAAGCCAGATGCACATGATGGTACATGCGTCTGGAGTTTGTATACAGTGGTTAGAAGCCCTGGCACGTTCAGTCTCTCAAATAAATAAGTAAATATTAAATATTAAAAATAAATCTCGTGCTAGAAGCCAGACATGGTGGTGCATGCCTTTCATTGCAGCAGTAGGGAGGCAGTGGTAGAGGATTGCTGTGAAGAGGCTAGCCTGAAAATAAATAGTGAATTCCAGATCAGCCTGACCCAGAGTGGGATCCTACCTTGAAGACCCAAAAGTAAAAAAAAAAAAAAAAAAAAACCCATGGCCCTAAGTTGAAGGACCCCATGGCTTAACCTAGCAACAGGGGAGGTGGCATCTGCATGTCTACACTCAGGCTGGCCCAGGCAGAGCCCCAGAGAGGAGTGGGCGTGGCCTGTGGCTCTCACCCCAGGGAGAGGCAGTGATCTCAGCACCTTGTGCTCAGTATCTCCTGGGTCAGCCTGGCTGACAGGTGGCAGGACAGACTCTGGTTGATGGGAGAAACTGGGAGAGCCTGGAACTGGTGTGCAGAAACTGGAACATTTCCTGCTTCTTCTACAGACCCACAATTGCACCCAGGTGCTCTGGCACCAGGCAGATGTCCCCTTGGGAGAACCTCTGAGCCCCAGTGAGTTGGCTATATATGAGATGCCTTTGATGTGGCAGCTGTACCCAGGACAACGATATCTAACCTCAGGCTCCATGTACTGGCGGATAGTGTACCACATCAAGGCAAGAATGATTTTCTCTGGGGTCAAGCAGGTGATCTCAGATGGCCCTGTCCTCACCAGGTGCCTGGGCTGTGCATTCCCTCCATCCCAGCACCAAAAACAAGGATAACAGAGGGAGTAACTGCAGATGTGTAAGGAATGGGTTAGAGGACGGGAGAACTGGAGGACTGGCCGCCCTCTGAGGTCTCCAACGTGGCTCCTGATGCAGAAGTCCTTCCTCTCTGATGAGAGTCACAGGTTGAGACTGGTGGGGCAGGTTGGGCCCCATCCAAGTTCCCTTTGTGCCCCAAGCCAATGAAGTCAGGGCTGGGTCTGATCACCCTGTCCCTCTCCTTGCCCACCCTCAGTTCAGAGGCCTGGAGGAGATGTTACTGGAACAATTACCCTCAGGGAACTAGTGAAGACAAGGTAAGCATGAGAAGGAAAGACTGTGAGTGCCCGTCACTGTCCACAGCTTTCTGAGGGTCCCCAGTGATGGACAAGATTCAAAGGGGTGCCCATGTCTCTCCTTTGCCACTGTGGGATTTCCAGGTGCACACATCTGCACAGGGACTCCAGGTGACCATTTGTTCCTCCCTAATCCCACTACCCCAGCAATCTGATTATATCAGCCCCATTTCTCACAACTTCTCCTGCCCTTTGCCTCTGACCCTTCATTCTTATCTTTTTCAGGTCCTACCCTTCCTGTCTGTCTTGGACCCTGGGCCCCCAGGGAAGATGTTTGTGCTTCAATTCACCTCATTTGATAGTCCAGTTCTTTTTCCTCCACTATACTGGGCTCCAGGAAGAAACAGATGACCAGGAAATGCCCCTGCCCAAGTCATTAGATCTGCCCACATCCTGGCCTGCTCCCTCAGCCATCAACTGTGCTCCCAGGCAGATGGCACCAGAAAGGACCAGGTCCTAATTCCTTCCTTCAGGTGCCCAGAGGTACCTGTGCCTATGGTGTTCCCAGCAGAATGATGGGTTTTTCTTTTTTTCTACTTTTGTCCCTCAAATCAATTGGTGTCTCATGTTCACATCTTGCTGTTCCCTCAGCTCCATCACCACAGGGGAGCAAGTCGAGGTGCCTGAATACCCAACTAGGCCTCAGGCTCCAGAGGCTTTTTTTTTTTCCCAAGGAACTATGTCTACACACTCTTGCCATGTGAGCTCCATCTGTCCAGCTGACTTAGGCTCCAATGCAGGGCTAGACCCGAGAGCTCCCTGGTCAGGACTCAGAGCCTGCACCTCTGGTGCCATGGCCCACACCACAGCACGAGACCAGGAGAGCAAGTGCTGTGAAGGAGCCCACAGGTTTTCCACCTGGAAGAGTAAGAGGGTTACGGTTCCCTCCTTTGTGCTGGAGCCCACAAATCTAGGTGTACACTGTATATGATATGAGCTCTTTGGAATGTTGGCTGATTAAATATAAGATGGTCATCTAGCTGTTCTGGGTCAGCTTCTGTCCTTTCTCAGGGATTATAGGCATGGACTGGGAAGTGGATTGTAGCTCCAGGTTCACTGAGATGAACTTCCAGACAAGACACCGTTATGGAGGAAGGGATATTTATTGAAGCTTACAGATCCAGGGGAAGTTCCATAATGGCAGAAGAAGCTGGCCTGCCTTCACAGGTCCAAGCAGAGAAGGAGAAGCCAAAAGCCACACAGCGCACTTTAGGAACTCCAGGTGGAACTAGGTACTTTGCATGTCTTTAGACTGGAATCTCAAACCCACCACCACACCTTAGGGCTAGACCGCCCAGTGACACCTCCTCCAGCCAGGTGGCTGCAGATGCAAATTACAAACTAATAAAACACTGAATAGATTGGGGGCCATCTCTTCAAATTACCACATGGATCATGCCTGTAGTGCCAACACTCAGGAGGCCAAGGCAGGAGGATCAGTGGCAGTACAAGGCCAGCCTGGGCTGCACAGACAGACTGACTGTCAGGCCTGTTGACTGGCACACACACGTACTGCCAACACTGCTGTGAGGTGGCATCACATGCCCTGAGTCCACTTTGCCCCTTGTTGTGGTATGCAGACTCCCTGTTGGGGTCATGAGTGAGTCCGTTTCTGCAGTCCATTTCTCCTACACATGTATGCATTCTCATGATTTCCCATTAATCTTTGACACCTTAATTCTACAATCCACACTACAATAGCAGGCCACACGAGCATCTGTCCTCAGCCACACGGAGGACTGTGCCCAGTCACAGCACTGAAACCCCAACAAGGACCACATGGGTCTCTGTGTGGCCACTGCCAATGGCCACTTCCATTGCCTCAGTCTCTCACCTGAGCACAAGCTGCTAAAAACACTTTCTCCTTTGCTGCGGGTCACTGTCGCCTCTTTGGAAGTGACCTCAGTCCGCTCCCCGGCTTTCTCACTTATAAAGACTTTCAAATGTAGTCCCTTAGACCTGAGAGTTCTAGATTTGAACTCACTTAATAGCTCAGCCCTGCTTCCAACTAGTAATTTCTAACACATCCCAGTAAAATCAGAACTCCCAGTTGGCTAAACTCACACCTCCCCATTGATGAAGAGTATCAATACAAAGCAACCGGGCAGCTATGGTAACTGTGGTTTTTATTGTTTTTTTAATATTTTTAAAAATATTTATTTATGTATTTGACAGAGAAAAGGGGAGGAAGAGAGAGAAAAAGAAAATGGGCATGCCAGGGCCTTCAGCCATGGCAAACAAACTCCAGATGCGTGCACCCCCTTGTGCATCTGGCTAACGTGGGTCCTGGGGAATCAAACCTGGCTCCTTTGGCTTTGCAGGCAAATGCCTTAACCACTAAGCCATCCATCCAGCTCTTTCTTTTTTTTGTATTTTTTAAATTACTTATTTATTTGAGAGTGACAGAGAGAAAGAGGCAGGGAGAGAGAATGGGTGTGCCAGGGCCTTCAGCTGCTGCAAATGAACTCCAGATGCATGTGCTATCCTAGGGAATTAAACCTGGGTCCTTTGGCTTTGCAGGCATGTGTCTTAACTGCTAAGCCATCTCCTTAGCCCTGTTCTCTATTTCTGAAGTATGGTCTCTAGCCCAGGCTGACCTGTAACTCACACTGTAGTCCCAGGCTGGCCATGCACTCACAACAGTCCTCCCATCTGTGCCTCCTGAGTGCTGGGATTAAAGGTGTGTGCCACCATGCCCAGCCAGAAACAGTGTTCTTTGTTGTTGTGGGGATTTTGTTTTGTTTTGGTTTGGTTTGGTTTGGTTTGGTTTGGTTTGGTTTTTAGTTTTTCGAGGTAGGGTCTCAGTCTAGCCCAGGCTTATCTGGAATTTACAGGGTGGCCTTGAACTCATGGTGATCCTCCTACCTCTGCCTTCCCAGTGCTGGGATTAAAGGTATGTACCACCATGCTCGGCTTAGCTGGGTTTTTTGTTTTGTTTTGTTGTTTAATTTTTCAAGGTAGGGTCTTGCTGTAGCCCAGGCTGACCTGGAATTCACTGTGTAGTCTCAGGCTGGCCTTGAACTCACAGTGATCTTCCTCTCTTAGCCTTCCGAGTGCTAAGACTACAGGCGTGTACCACCAAGCCCAGCCAGAAACAGTGTTTTTTTTTTTTTTTTAAGCAGGAAATTTCCTTCTGCCTGTAAGGGAGAATCCAATTTTTCCTTATCTCTCTTTAGCTAAGGAAGTTTCCCTTCCTGTGAAAGCCACAGCCAGGGACACCAGGTGGTGGGTGTTATTTTTCCCATTTCTGGGACCCCCACCTGCCTTACAGCATAAGCTTTGCTTTCTTTCTTGCTCTTAAGTTGTATGATAAATCTTTCTCACATTCACCCTCTATGGTCTGTGGATTTCATACTTAAAGTTCATGAGACAAGAACCTGGCGGTGACTCTGCAAGCACTGAGTGATCATGACTTGTCTGGTACCCTTACTCCTGGGTTAAAGCCCAGCGGAGGGTCTACAAAGGCCCCACAGCTATAAAAGCCACTACAAAATCCAGTGTCACTGTCACGATAAACAGTGGCACACCCCACTTGGTGGTTCCAGTCCAAACCCTAGAGCCCCCAGTGGGCTGGGCTGGGCTGGGCTGTGACGCAGGGAATGGATGTGGAGAGAGGAAGGCAGTTTTCAGTGCAAAGGACTTATGCTGGGATATAGACAGGAGCCACCTGTGCAAGGACACGTCTGGTCCCTGGCCAGGAGGTGGCCGAGGAGCAGGGGAGCAGGCTGGCCTGACGGGTGGAGAACCATGAGTGGCTGATAAGGATGGTCACTGACTCTAATAGTTCCACCCTGCCTCTAAGAACACTGCACTTGTGAGAACTGAATTACATGAAAAAAATTAAACCCAATCTTATATTCAACATGTAACAAATGCATGAAATCCCTGGACTCTCCCTTTCAGTATTGTTAGTGACTTCACCTCCTCTCCACCAGCATCCGTGTGGACAAGTTGGGGCTTGTTTTACCGAAGCGTTAAGTATTTCATAATTTCTAAAGTATTGAGACATTTACACATCTTACATCTATTTATATGTATATTATATTTATAGTTTCTTTAATTTCAAAAAAAATGTGGCAATTTTCAGGACATGGGTTTTATATGCCTGTGTGTGTGTGTTGGGGAATTTAACCTAGGGCCTTGCATATTCTGGAAAAGTGCTAGCCACTAGGTTATATCTCCATGCCTGAATTTCATTTATTAAACTGATTCAAAACTATTTAATTCTTTTATTGTGATAATATAATATGAAATATACCCCCCACCCGAACAGACTTTTATGGTCACAGTACAACATAGTTAAATTTACAGGCATCTTGTTACTGCAGAGGGCGAGAATCTTTCTTGCATGCCTGAGACTCTGCCTTTTGGAAGGAAAGTCCTATTCCCTCCCTTGCCCTGCCTGACAACCATACCTCTGTTTTCTGCTTCTACAATATGGACAAGGTTAGTTATCTCATGTAACTAGCATCCTGCACTGTGTGTCCCTCTGTGACTGGTTTATTTCACTTAGTATGATGTCCTCAGCATCCATCTGTATGGGAACATCTAAGAGTATTCCTTCATTTCAAAAACATTTATTTACGTATGTATATATTTATGAGAGAGAGAAAGAGAGAGAGGCAAATAGAAAAGATGGGCATACCAGGTCCTCTAGCCACTACGAAGGAACTCCAGATACATGCACCACCTTATGCATCTGGCTTTATGTGGATACTGTGGAATCAAACCTGGGTCTTTTGGCTTTGCCAGCGAGTGCCTTAACCACCAAGCCATCTCTCCAGCCTGGATTCCCTCATTTTTGAAGGCTGAGCAATATTGTGTTGTTCTTACACATCAGGGTTTCTCCATCTGCCAGGGTCATGTGGGTTGGTTCCAATCCCTGGCCACTATGGATAATGTGATAGTGCAAATGCAATTATCTCCTTGAGTTTCTATTTTCCATTCTTTTTGATACACACCTTGTGGTGGGACTGCTCGGTCATACAGTACTTCTGGTTTAATGTTTTAAAGAACTCCATGATGTTTTCCATAATGGATGCCTCACTGTACATTCCTACAACAGTGCACAAGGCTCCACATTTCTCCACATCCTTGCCCACATGTGCTACTTTCTGTCTTTTATTTTTTTGTTTTTTCAAGGTAGGGTTTCACTGTAGCCCAGGCTGACCTGGAATTCACTGTGGAGCCTCAGGGTGGCCTCGAACTCATGGTGAACCACCTACCTCTGCCTCCGGAGTGCTGGGATTAAAGGCGTGTGCCACCATTCCCAGCTCTGGGGTTCTTATTCTTTCCTCTCTTTTTTTGTTGTTCTTGTTCTTTTCTAATATGTGCGGTCTTACTTCTTTTTTTCTTGCCTTATCGTTGTGGCTACAATCCCTAGTTTTTTTTGTTGTTGTTGCTGTTTTGTTTTTTGGTTTTTCGAGGTAGGGTCTCACTCTAGCTCAGGCTGACCTGGAATTCACTATGGAGTCTCAGGGTGGCCTCGAACTCATGGTGATCCTCCTACCTCTGCCTCCCGAGTGCTGGGATTAAAGGCGTGTGCCACCACACCCAGCTTTAAAATCCCTAGTTTAATGTTGAAGAACAAATGAGGATGACATATTTCCCTTGAGCCAAGTATTAAGGGAAAAATTTTTCAGACCTTCCATATGATATTAGCTAGAGCTTCTTCAGTGTCCTTAGTCAGGTTGACTAAGTTCCCCTCCTGTCCTAATGTTAATGTTTTATCATGAAGCAATGTTGTATTTTGCTAAATGACTTTTCTGCATCTGTTGAGATGACTATATGGGTTTCTGGCCTTTTGCTCCATTTTTTAAAAATTAAAAAATTTATTTATTTATTTATTTATTAGAGAGAGAGAGAGAATATAGGTGTGCCAAGGCCTTTAGCCGCTGCAAATGAACTCAGACGCAGCGGACCAGCAGTGTCGAGGTTGCAGACACATTTGCAAAGCTGGCGCTTCCCTCTCTGACGTGCCGAGATACAGCTCTCCATTGTTAATACCAAGCTCTGCTTGTTACTATTGCTTAGGCTTTCTGTATTTTCTACCATTATTTTTGTCCATTTGATCTATATGAGCCTGAAAAGAATACATCAGCATTTCTGATTAGCAGTACATTCCCACCCTCGGCTTTAATGTCTGTAGTTTACGCTTCACAAAGTTGTATCATTGTCTGCATAAAGATTCACTGTCATGTCTTGTGAATTGCAGCTTTTAGCAGTGAGTTTGCCTCTCACTCTTCCCAGATGAGATTCTACCATGTTATATACAAAGATCCATGAGCCATGTGTTTGTTTTATTAATGTGCAGTTGCCTGATCAGTTTTTTATGTAAGTATTTTTATTTATTTATTTGAGAGAAAGAGGCAGATAGAGAGAACGGGCAAGCCAGGGCCTCCAGCCACTGCAAACAAACTCCAGATGCAGGTTCCACCTGGTGCATCAGCTTTACGTGGGTCCTGGAGATTCAAACCTGGGTTTTTTTTTGGCTTTGTCACCAAGCACCTTAACCACTAAGCCATCTCTCCAGCCCTTGGTATGTTTTTTCCATCATTTTCTGTATCTCTTTGTTTTAGATATGAGAGAGAGAGAAAGAGAACATGCATTTTTAATTTTGCTGATTTTTTTTTTCTAGGTAGGGTCTCACTGTAGCCCAGGCTGACCTGGAATTCACTATGTAGTCTCAGGGTGGCCTCAAACTCACTGCGATCCTCCTGCCTCTGCCTCCTGAGTGCTGGGATTAAAGGCGTGCGCCACCACGCCCAGCTTTTTTTGTTTGTGTGTTTTTGTTTTTGTTTTTTTGAGGTAGGATTTTGCTGTAGCCCAGGCTGACCTAGAATTCACTGTGTAGTCTCAGGGTGACCTCAAACTCACAGCAATCCTCCTACCTCTGCCTCCTGAGTGCTGGGATTAAAGGCGTGTGCCTTTAAAAACCATGCCTGGCTTTTGCTGAATTTTTGAATTAGTGAATTAAACCCACTTCCAGTTATTGATATATCTGATCTGATATGTGGTCTTGGCATTGTTTGAAGTCTATATATATTATTACTATTCTGTGGGGCCTATTTTCTAAATTCGTTTTTTAAAATTTTTATTTACTTATTTATTGAGAGAGAGAATTGGCACGCCAGGGCCTTTAGCCACTGCAGACAAACTCCGGACACATTTGCCACCTTTTTTATATGGCTTACGTGGATCCTGGCGAATTGAACCTGAGTCCTTTGACTTTGAAGGGTCTCTCTCTATCTTCTTTCTCTCTCAAATAACTAAATAAAACTAAAAATATTTGAAAGAAAGAAGAAAGAAAGAAAGAACATGCATTTGGAGTGGCTGGAGGTCCTGAATGCCCATTCTCTCTCTGTGTGTCTTTCTCTCTGAAATAAATAAAAATAATTAAAAAAAAAAACATGCTGTTGTGCTTTGAATGTAAAATTGTTCCCCTATAGGCATATATGTTTTAACACTTGGTCACTACCTTGTGGTGCTATTTGGGAAGGTTATGGAACCTTTAGGAGGTGGAGCCTTGCTGGGGGAAGTGGGTCACTGAGGGGGTGGGCCTTGAGGTTTCATTGCCCAGCCCCACTTTCTTTTTCTTTTTCTTATATATATATATATTTGAGTGAAGGAAAGAGGCAGAGAGAGAGAGAGAGAGAGAGAGAGATTGGGTGGGCACACCAGGGCCTCTAGCCACTGCAAATGAATTCCAGATGCATATGCCACCGTGTGCATCTGGCTTATGTGGGTCCTGGGGAATCAAACTGAGGTCCTTTGACTTTGCAGGCAGACACCTTAATCACTAAGCCATCTCTCCAGCCCCCAGCTCCACTTTCTGTTCTCCCTCTGCTTCCTGATTCTGGCTGTGATGAGACAAGCGGGCCTGCCATGCCTTCCCCACCATAGCGCACTCTGTCCCCTTGAAATGTGAGGTGAAATAAAGCCCATGGTTCCTTTCCTTCTGCTCATGTGTTTGTTTACAGTAATGAGAAAGGGACTGATTGAGAAACTGAATTTCTTCCTTCCTTCCTTTCTTTCTTTCTTTCTTTCTTTGTTTCTTTCTTTCTTTTTGAAGTAGGGTCTCGCTCTAGCCTAGGCTGACCTGGAGTTCACTCTGTAGTCTCAGGGTGGTCTTGAACTCACGGCGATCCTCCACCCGCTGGGATTAAAGACATGCACCACCACGCCAGGTGAAACATCCGATTCTTGTCCCATGCAGGTCACTCCACCCTGACCTGCCATCCACACGGAACCCTCACCACAGGATTGTAGGGGATAGGGTGAGGGAGGGGGCTGTTCATGTGCAGACAGCAGCTTACAATGGGAGACTGGTCTTGATGGCAAAAATCCTCCTAGTAGCCACAGCCTCACTTCCCCTCAGGAAAGTCCTCCGTTGCATACCTTTCTGGGCTCCTTTCTGCCTCACAGTCCTCCCTCTCCCTGCCTCACATCTCATCTCCCTCCTCCCTTCATACAGCTCATCTTTGAAATAGTGAACATTCTATTTCACTGGGCACAGCCAGTGTTCTCTTGCTTGTGACTAGCTTTTCTTGATTCCAAGGCCTTATTGATATGATGTGTTAGTTAAAAGATTATTAAAAAAAATAATAATAAAGGTCTGCTGTGATCAATCACAGGCTTTCAATTTTCTTTCTCCTTCCCAGCATGCCTGCTTCATTAAGTGCCTGAATGGAGAAATAAGAGGAAAATGTATGTATATGAACAGGACTTATTCTGGAACTCTCTGGAGCATGGGTGGGATTCAGATCTGCTGAGGGAAGCCCCCAGGAGCTCCGGGAGTGGGCAGGGATAAGGAGAAAGCACCGTGCCTGCATGCCCCAAGACTGAGCGCCAACTGCTAGGCTAAGAGAGACGTATCTCAGGGGTGTCTTACACAGAGGTGACGAGGGCTTAGGATGGTCAGGCTCATGCTAGTGGTTACAGGGCCAGTAAGTGGCAGGGCTGGGTTTGGAGTTTGTGCCGCGTCACCATGCTCTGTGGTGGAGACCCGGGACACAAATGCCACTTGATTGGAACCCCAGCTCACCCTCTTCCTCAGACCCACAGGCGGTGTTTCCCCTCTCAGAACCTTGGTTGCCTCAACTGTAATAAAAGGGGCACATTAAGCCCTACCTCCTAATGCTGCCTTGAGTATTCAATCAGCCACCAGATGGAAAGTGCTGGGCACATGGTCGTTTCCACAAACCTTAATGTTCCTCTTTTATGATATTTTCTATTTTTAGTGGAAAATATCATTACCACTGTTCTTAAGGGATAAAATCAAAAATTCCCCTACCATCATTCTACTTTGCAAAAACAGGATGAGCACCGGGGTCCCCACACCAATTGTCCTTGCCTGTTCTCTCATTGGTGTGATTTAAATGGGAGGGAAGGGTGAGCCCTGTGACAGCACACATCCTTAGGATGACTGTCGGTCGGCAGAAGAGAGGGAGAGAGCCGTAAGACCAACGAAACTGGCTCAATTTCATTTTATTTCTTTTACTTGCTTATTTTTGAGATGGGCTCTCACTCTGTAGCTTAGGCTGGCCTCAAATTCTGTACATAATCCCAACTGGCCTTGAATTTGTGGCAGTTCTCCTGCCTCACTTGATCAGTGCTAAAATTGTAGGTGTGAGACACCATGTCTGGCTGTATTTAAAACAACAACAACTGGCTCATTTGTTGTGGGGCTTGCTCTAACACATGACATAAAATCACAAATAATTAGGCTGATTTTGACTCCAAGATACAACTTCCCTTTTTCAGCATTCCTGCTTTCCTTGGGGACTGCTAAACAGAGTGACAAACACCCTCATTCTATGTGCTTTGCGCTACCTAAAGACAGATTTCTCCAGGCGCTTGTCCCTAGAGGGAAGCCAACCCTGGAACAAACCTGCATTGTTAGTTTTGGGTACTAAAACAAAGGTCTCTGTATATAAATGGAAACGGGTCCAACTTGTGTGTTCTGCATATTCCTCCTCAAATTTCCTGACAATCCTATCCCTGAAGACAGAGACACGTGCACGGGTCCCAAATTTTATCAATTCTGGTTTCCAGGGGTTTGTTTTTCCTTTATTTGGGACTAGGTCTCTAGTAGTCTAGGCTTCCCTCGAATTCATTATGTAGCTAAGTGTGACCTTAAACTTCTGATCCTCCTGTCTCCTTCTCCTGAGTGCTGGGATTATAGACACGTGCCTCCATACCCTGTTTTATGCAATACTGGGATCAAGCCGAGTGCTTCATGCATGCCAGGCAAGAACTCTGCCAAGTGAGCCACATCCTGAGCCCTCCAGTGATTTTTATTATTTTTTAAAAATTTATTTGAGAGAGAGAGAAAGAATGGGTGTGCCAAGGCCTCTAGCCACCGCAAATGAATGCCAGACATATGCGCCACCTTGTGCATTTGGCTTTACATGGGTACTGAGGAATTGAACCTAGGTCCTTAGGCTTGCAGGCAAGCACCTTAACCGCTTAGCCATCTCTGCAGCCCTCCAGTGCTTTTTAGAAATATACACTTACATCAGGCCCATGAAGCACAAGGCAATTTGCCAAATGGTTGGTGGCATGAGGCTGAAGGCAAGTACTGTCATGCAGAGCTGCCAGGCTGGGATTTCAGCCCCAAAGATATGCCAACTTGCTGCAGGGTTCAGTCATGGCAGCCTGATTCTCTGAGTTCCTTCTTCATTCAGTAAAGGAAGTTGGGCTCAAAAGCAATGATTAATGTAGAATATCTTGAATAAGCATTGTTAAAAAATAAAATAAAATAAAGGAGAAATGGGCTGGAGAGATGGCTCAGCCATTAAGGCACTTGCCTACAAAGCCTAAGGATCTAGGTTCTATTTCCCAGTGCCCACACGAAGCCAGGACAGGGTGGTGCATGTGTCTGGAGCTCATTTGCAGTGACTACAGGCCCTGGTATGCCCATTCTCTCTCTCTCTTTCTCTCTCTCTCTCTCTGCCTCTCTCTGTCTTGCTCAAATACATAAATAAATAAATCTTATTTACCTATTTCTTGGGTTTTTTTGAGGTAGGGTTTCACTGTAGTCCTGGCTGATGTGGAATTCACTCTGTATTCTTACGGTGGCCTCTAACTCATGGCGATTCTCCTACCTCTGCCTCCTGAGTGCTGGGATTAAAGGCGTGCGCCACCACGCCCAGCTAATAAATCTTATTTTAAAAAGGGAGAAATTTACTGGAGGCCTCTGATTACTGACTGACCTCTGGCATGGAGCCTATCAGACCATACCAAAATAGAGTCACACATGCTAAAGTCAGCAAACAGCAATGAAACTGGTTTCCTGACCTTCCAAGAAGTCAAGACAAGGATAATAGCCACATCTGCAAACACTCGCGACGAGCAAATCCCCTCTGCCTGAGAAGAGAAGCGAAGAAACGGCCAATCCACCCGTGGTGCCTGCGCTCCTCAGCCTTTTCCAGACCGCGCGACCAGCCTCTTCCTCCGCCTGGAGGACACTCGTCCTAGGTGGAGAACAGGGGTTGTTTCATTTTTGAATCGGCAACCACATCTTTAAATCTGCGAGAATTTTGTTTTCCTGTGGGAGTGGACGCTCTTTTAATCCTCAACTTCCTGGTAGGAAACAGGCGTAACTGCCAGCAGCTGCGTGTCCCGGGTCACTAGGTGGCCTGGCCTGGATGTGAACCCTCCTCGCTGGCTGTCACCGTTCACCTACTGGCCAGGCTCCACCTCGGCGTCTTAGCCAGGAGCGGAGGAGGCAGAGCGCTCACCGGGCATCCCAGCAGAGGAATGAGAGCTGAGGAAGAAACAAAGGGCCACAAACAAGAAATCAAGGAGAGCCGGGCATAGTGGCGCACACCTTTAATCCCAGCACTCGGGAAGGGAAGCAGAGGTAGGAGGACTGCCATGAGTTCGAGGCCACCCTGAGACTATAAAGTGAATTCCGAGTTAATCTGAGTTGCAGTGAAACCCTACCTCAGGGAGGGGGGAGGAGGGAGAAACCAAAGGAGGCCAATCTAGCAGGACCTCCCTGAGGAGGCCACAGGCATGTGGAGGTAGGAGAAGATGTGATGGTCACCATTGTTACTCCGAAGGGGAGCCCACAACCACGGCTCAGCCAACATGCCTGGCAGACAGCAGCTTCCTGTTCCTGGAGGGTGAATGGAAGTAAAAGGGTCAGGCCTTGCTGGTTAGGGCAAGGATTTATGCTAAGAGCCTTGGGAAGCCAGGAACTAACTGGATCTGGCTGACCTCCAGCTGCTGCGTGGAGAATGGACCCTAAGGGGACAAGAATAGAAGCTGAGAAACCAATTAAGCTAAGAAACCTAAGGCAGAAGTTGGCAAAAGTTTTCTATAAAGGGACAGATAGTAAATTTTTTGGCTTTATGGACCATAATAGTCTCATTGCTTTTCAACTCTGCCATTATTGTGAGAACAGCCATAGATAATACATAAATGCTGCATGTGGCTGTGTTCCAATAAAACTTTATTTATAAAAACAAATGCCTGACTGTACTCAACCCACAGGCTATAGTTTTGACTCCTAATCTAGGTGTTAAGTTCTAAGATACAAAGTCACCAGTTATGAAGGTCTTCAGGTAAATGGATAGAGAGCCACCTGCAATTATATATTTTTCACAAGGGGTATTTATTTTTCCAATTCTTCAATATCAACTTTGATTGCAGAAGTGAGAGATGAGCACACTTCCTCTCCAACAAAATAAAGCCTCATCCCTTCTGATGAAGTAGAAAGGTGTGGACTTGGACGGGAGAAGAGTCTCTTGCCATCTGTTGTACAAGGAGAATAAGTGTGAAGATGGGGATTTGCTGAGCAGAGGCGAGACACTTCTTGTCTGAAAGCCACTCTTTCCTCTGTCACTCATGGATGAGAAGAAATGTCTGGGGCTGGAGAGATGGCTTAGCGGTTAAGGCGTTTGCCTGCAAAGCCAAAGGACCCTGGTTCAATTCCCCAGGACCCACGTTAGCCATATGCACAATGGGGCACATGTGTCTAGAGTTCATTTGCAATGGCTGGAGGCCCTGGCGTGCCCATTCTCTCTCTCTTTCTCTTTCTCTGTCAAATAAATAAATAAATAAAAAGAAATGTCTGAGTAAGTCTCATGGGCTGAACTGTATGCCCCTCCCATCTATACATTTAGGTCCTGACTGTAAACCCCTTAGACTGCAACTGCATTTGGACAGTGTCTTTGAGGAAATTATTAAGGCAAAATGGAGTCATACATGTGGGCCCTAATCCACTATGATAGGTGTCCTTGTAAGGAGAGGAAGTTAGGACACAGACAGAGGGAAGGCTTGGAGAGACACAGAGAAAATGCAAGTTGAGAGAGTCCTCAGAAGAAACCATTCTGCCCACACCATGGTACCAGGCTTCTGGCCTCTGGGACTATGAGAAAATAGCTTCTGTCATGTCTGCCACCCAGTCTATGGTTCTCCACGGCAGCCCTAGCAAACAACACAGAGTACGGCAATAAGGCTTCTAGCGTACTACAGGGACAGCTGAGACTTGAACCAGCTCCCTGGCCTGGCCTGCGCAGCAGCCAGTGTGTGGAGTGACCACAGCTTTATTGAGATGGCTGCTTCACAAAGCACTTACAGAAGGTGTGATGATTAACCCCAGTCATCAAATGATGGGACTTAGAATCACCATGGAAACAAAGCTGTGGGCAAGTCAATGAGAGAGTTTCTAGATTCAGTTAACTGAGGTGAGTGTGCACACCCCGAATGTGGGTGGCACCGTTCCGTGGACTCAGTCTGCTCTGAGCACCAGCAGTCCTCACTGTCTGCTTCCTGACTGCAGATGTGATGCGGCCAGCTGCCTCGTGCTCCTGCTGCTACGCCTTCCCAGCCACGGTGAGCTGTAACCCCAAATTGGACACTGAAATAAACCCCTCCATTTTTCAGTTGCTTTGGTCAGGCATCTTGTCACATCAACAAGAAAGGTAATTAATATGGAAGGAGATCTATCCAGGTGAGCACAGGACTCAGTGGTGGGAAGGTGGGACTATCACTTGACGAAAAGCTTGGGACAAGGGAGACTGGGTAGTCATCTTATACCTGGTTTTGAAAAAATCCTAGGGGGGACGAGGAAAAAGAGGATACCAACACACGATGTATCCATATGAAACATCTTGTTAATAATAATAATAAACATATAAAAAATCCTAGGGGATGGGAAGTATAGAGATGGCTCAGCAGTTAAGGTGCTTATCTGCAAAGCCTAACAATCCAGGTTCGATTCCCCAGTTCCCATGTAAAGCCAGATGCACAAAGGGGTGCATCTGTCTGGAGTTCATCTGCAATAACAGGATGCTATGGCACACCCACAATCTCCAGCTTGCACATTCTCTCTCAAATAAATAAATAAAAGCTAAAAATAAATTCCAGGAAAACCGAGTTGCTTAGCTGATCTCTGGCCTCCAGAGGTTTGGTGGCAAGAATTCAAAATGAAACCTACTAACCTCTTCTGTTTGCCATTTGTCTGCCAGGACCTTCTTGCCAGGTTTAGAAAAGAGGCCACTGGGATTAAAACAAGCCTTGGTATTTTACCTAGTATAGCAGTTGCCTTCTTGCTGCTGGGATAAAACCAGACGCTGCTCGTGGAAGGAAAGGGCTCATTGGGTTTATGGTTTCAAGGAGTGGTTTTAGACAGCAGAGTGTCCCATCAGTCAAGAGGGAGCAGCAGGCATGAGCTCCTGAACACCCAGTGGGCTGGACTAATACACCTCAAGGTCCGTCCCCAGTGACACACCTCCTCCAGCAAGGCTCCACCTCCCAACGTCTCCACCAGCGGGGAACTAAGCGTTGCAGTCAGCTTCATTGTTGCTGGCAGAAACCACCCAACCAAGAGCAGTTTGTGGAAGGAAAGGCTTTATTGTGACTTACAGACTTGAGGGGAAGCTCCATGATGGCAGGGGGAAATGATGGCATGAGCAAAAGGTGGACATCACCTCCTGGCCAACATCAGGAACAGGAGAGCATGCCAAACACTGGCAAAGGGAAACTGGCTATAACACCCATAAGCCCGTCCTCAGCAATGCATCACCTCCAGGAGGCTCCAATTCCCAAATTGCCACCAGCTGGGGACCTAGCATTCAGAACACATGAGTTTATGGAGGACACCTGAATCAAAACACCACAGTGAGGCTTAATCACAAACACATGACACTCTGGGGGGGGGACATTTTACATTCAAACCACCACACCTGGTGAGTAAACAGAGAAGCAGGGTCAAGCAGTCTCCCATGTTTGCAAAGGAATGTTTGGGACAAAGACTCAAGGCTGGGAGGGAAGACTGGAGTGTGGGAACACTGCAGGGGTCTTCACATCCTGTGCTCAGGAAAGAAGTCCTCTGCCAGCGTCTCCCACATTCCTGTGCTCTTACTGTGGCTAATTTGTTTTGGAGGGGTTTTTATTTTGTTTTTGTCATCGCTGTGTTTTTTCCTGCTATGAAGAGATTCTTCATTTTTTAATATAGTCACATTTATTGCTTCTTCCTTTGTGTCTTCTGTTTTGTGTTCTTGGTAAGAATTCTCTATAATTTTTTCATGTTTTCCTCTAGTATTTTGTAATTTCCTTTGTTTAAATCATTAGTCCATCTGGAATTCATTTTCATATAAGAAATGAAGCAGTAATCTAACCAAGTTTCTTTTTATTTCCAAATGGCTAGCCAGTTGTTACAAAGCCTTTTACTGCATAATGTGTCTGTCTGTCACCAGTGCCTGCCTGGAAAAGTCATCTAGATTGTGTGAGGGAAGCAAAATATCATCTCTTCCCTTCTAAGGTTTTTTTTTTTTTTGCCCCCCCCCCACCTGAGAATTTCAAAAGGTACAACAAAGGGGGAAACATACACACTTACCGAATGTAAGTTTATATGACAGCAGCTATCCTAAGCAGGTGAAAACCGAAGACACTGGGTGAGCCCTTACAGTCAGGCTGAGAGCTATAGATTGTGAAAATGTGTCATGGGGGCTTGCGCCAAGGTAGTTAACCATGAAAGTCAACACCCCAAAATCAAAGGCATCACTTTATTTAGGCTGGACCCTGCCTCCTCACCTGTCCCCAGCCCAGCCATCCATCCAGGACTCTGTGAGGCACGCGTGACTCCGAGGCTCCGTGCTCACCCACACCTGTACTCACCTGCTCTCACAGCTGTCTTTTCCCGCCACCCTCACTGCCTCTGTCTGGCTGAGACAGGGTCCCAGCCCCTGTTTAGGGCTTGCCCAGGGCTCTCATTTGGAGCAAATGAGACCACAATCCTCACTTACTTTTGCTTAAAGAATCAAATTTTCAGCTGGGCATGGTGGCGCGCACCTTTAATCCCAGCACTCGGGAGGCAGAGGTAAGAGGATCGCTGTGAGTTCGAGACCACCTGGAGACTACATAGTGAATTCCAGGTCAGCCTGAGCTAGAGTGAGACCCTACCTCAAAACCACACCCCCCCCAAAAAAAAATCAAATTTCACATCAAGTTGGGCATTTTGTTTATATTACACACAGTGCTATGGGGAAGGCAGAGTGGCACTGTCAGACTCCCTGAATGTCCCCAGCTGCATGCCACACCACCTTCATCGCATGGCAGACTCCCTGAATGTCCCCAGCTGCATGCCACACCACCTTCATCGCATGTCAGACTCCCTGAATGTCCCCAGCTGCATGCCACACCACCTTCATCGCATGTCAGACTCCCTGAATGTCCCCAGCTGCATGCCACACCACCTTCATCGCATGTCAGACTCCCTGAATGTCCCCAGCTGCATGCCACACCACCTTCATCGCATGTCAGACTCCCTGAATGTCCCCAGCTGCATGCCACACCACCTTCATCGCATGGCAGACTCCCTGAATGTCCCCAGCTGCATGCCACACCACCTTCATCGCATGTCAGACTCCCTGAATGTCCCCAGCTGCATGCCACACCACCTTCATCGCATGGCAGACTCCCTGAATGTCCCCAGCTGCATGCCACACCACCTTCATCGCATGGCAGACTCCCTGAATGTCCCCAGCTGCATGCCACACCACCTTCATCGCATGTCAGACTCCCTGAATGTCCCCAGCTGCATGCCACACCACCTTCATCGCATGGCAGACTCCCTGAATGTCCCCAGCTGCATGCCACACCACCTTCATCGCATGGCAGACTCCCTGAATGTCCCCAGCTGCATGCCACACCACCTTCATCGCATGTCAGACTCCCTGAATGTCCCCAGCTGCATGCCACACCACCTTCATCGCATGGCAGACTCCCTGAATGTCCCCAGCTGCATGCCACACCACCTTCATCGCATGGCAGACTCCCTGAATGTCCCCAGCTGCATGCCACACCACCTTCATCGCATGGCAGACTCCCTGAATGTCCCCAGCTGCATGCCACACCACCTTCATCGCATGGCAGACTCCCTGAATGTCCCCAGCTGCATGCCACACCACCTTCATCGCATGGCAGACTCCCTGAATGTCCCCAGCTGCATGCCACACCACCTTCATCGCATGGCAGACTCCCTGAATGTCCCCAGCTGCATGCCACACCACCTTCATCGCATGGCAGACTCCCTGAATGTCCCCAGCTGCATGCCACACCACCTTCATCGCATGGCAGACTCCCTGAATGTCCCCAGCTGCATGCCACACCACCTTCATCGCATGTCAGACTCCCTGAATGTCCC
Organism: Dipus sagitta; assembly: GCA_036346955.1. Lineage (NCBI taxonomy): Eukaryota > Metazoa > Chordata > Mammalia > Rodentia > Dipodidae > Dipus > Dipus sagitta. Next base: position 151,912,697 of record CM070775.1, read on the forward strand.
CAGCTGCATGCCACACCACCTTCATCGCATGTCAGACTTTGGTTCGCCTCAGTGGCACTAGGCCCTGGTGCACAGTCCCCTGTGAGCTGGACCAAGCTCCAAGTCAGCAGAGAGTCCCACACATTTCTCCTTCTTGGCACAGGGGGCAGCCAAATGGAGGCTCTGTCAGTGCCTGTGGGGCCCATACAATGTTCCCAAGAAGCTCCCAGACTTTAGAAAGAACTGACACACATGAGTCTCATGGCCCTGGCAGAGCAGTCACAGAGAGGGGGCTCTATACATACGGTCTTTAGTGGTCCCCACTGGTAACACAGCAGAGAAGGGCAGGGACCGACTCATCCAGGATGCCAGGGGTGTGTGCCCAGCACTTATTCTCACTCATCAGTGCAGAGACTGCGTGGGTGGGAGAAGGTGCTAGCCCTCAGGCCTGGGCAACAGATCTGCGCTGTGACTCTGCTTTTAGGCTCTGGGGTGTCCCTTTCTTCAGCCATTCCTGCATAGCACCCTAGAACCCTGAGGACCTTCCCTGTGCTGACATCCTACCCACAGGTGCTGGTGTGTCTCCAAGGCAGTGTTCTCAGCCGGGAGCAGTCTTCCTCTCCCAGATATGTGTCTGGAGGCATTTTTGTGTCATCACCACTTGGGGCAGGGGTAGAGGCAGGCCATCCTGCAGTGCTCACAGTCAGTGGCCCAACTGGTCTTGGCCAAGCACTCTCCGTGCTGACATCAGTGAACACCCGGGAGAGGGCGCGGGCTACCCTCAGAGCCTCTGTGAACCAACCTTCCCCTTCCCCAGAACAGCAAGCTCTCTGTCAACTTGACTCCAGTGCCTGTAAGTGGTTCTGTTACCTTGTCGAACAGAAAATACTTGCTTGGAAAAGGTCATCATCTTACACTGTCTGCTTTCTCTGCTTGGTTTGGAGCTGTTCTGACCCCAGAGGTCACAAACGTATTTCCCTGCACTTTTTTTTTTTTTCAAGGCAGGGTCTCACTCTAGCCCAGGCTGACCTGTAATTCACTATGGAGTCTCAGGATGGCCTCGAACTCACGGTGATCCTACCTCTGCCTCCCGAGTGCTGGGATTAAAGGCGTGCGCCACCACGCCCAGCTTCCCTGCACTTTCTATAGATGCAGTTCAGCTTTAATAAGGTTAAGGTTTCATTGAGTTGTGATTTCTTGAGAATGGTGTCTCGTTTCTTGCCACTCTCTGGTTCCAGGAAGGTTCTGCTCAGGGCCTGTCCCGCCCCTCCTTGCTCAAGGATTGCGTTCCTTCTGTCCCTAAGTGTTTCCCACACAGGGGCATTTTCTCCCTCTTGCCCGTATTGCTGGGTATCCTGTGGTGACACAACCAAGGCGTCTGTCATCGAAAGCTCTCCCTGGCTTGTGGCTCTCCAGTGACTGACCTGCCATATCTTCTGCGCCTGCGTTGTGTGTGGATGGGCACATGCATGAGACGGCACTGATGTAGGTCTAAGGTTAACCTCGGGTGTCTGCCCCTCCTTCCATGTTGCTTGATATAGGGTCTCTCTTGTTTTCTTTCTTAACATTTTTATTTTTATATATTTATTTGACAGAGAAAGAGGGAGAGAGAAGGGGCACGCCAGGGCCTCCAGCCACTGCAAATGAACTCCAGACGCATGAGCCCCCTTGTGCACCTGGCTAATGTGGGTCCTGGGGAATCGAACCTGGGTCCTTTGGCTTTGCAGGCAAATGCCTTAACCGCTAAGCCATGCCTCCAGCCCTCTCTCTTGCTTCTGACACTGAAAGTGTGATAGTCTAACTGACTTGTAAGCGTCAGGATTCTCCTGGCTCCACCTCCCATTGTCATGGGCACATTGGGATGAGAGACGCGAGCTCCATTCGGTGTCCAACTTTATCGTGGTGCTCCGGCATGGAACTTGGGCAGGGCGGCTTGCAAGCAGGACCGTTTAACCATGGAGCGCTTTTCCCAGCCCCATGTGCACCTTCACCCCCAGCCTCCCCTTCTGGGCCTTCCACGAGTGCTCTGCTGCTGACGAGCCCCGCCCCCGTTCCCCCCAGCCAGTGCTGAACCCAGGTAAAACACACACGGTGACTGAGCACAGGGGGGTAAGGCGCAGTACTGTTTAATGGGGAAGAGCACAAGTCATCTTCAAGGGCCAGCCTCACTTCCAGGAGCAAGACTGAACAACTGTGAACCGTGGTACCACCACCCCCCGCACCCCCACCCCGTGCCTGTGGAACACGGATACTGGGGGGGCAGCGTGGCAACTGCCGGCACTGGATCTGCTTCTGGCCAGCATCAAGAGCTCTGAGGTCTGCCCATAAGGGTTAGGGTTAAGTCCCCGCCACAGCTGCTCCCCTAAGGCCTCTCTGGAGCTGAGCCATTCTCCTCTGTGGGGGCTGAGGGCTGTTGGCAAATCTCTAACCATGGGCTACACTGGGGAGAGGCTTGAAGAGTGGCACCAGGAGGGTTAGGATGAGGGGCACAAAGGGGAAGGAGAGGCCGCAGCTTGCAACCAGCAGGGGACATGGCCAAAGCACAGACAGGCCCCTGGCGGCAAGTGAGCCTAACTGCAGATCTGAGCAGGGCAGGAGCGAATGCCAGCCGGCGGCACGTGGAACAGCAAGTATGCAGCGTCCTCACTGAGGGTGCCCACAGGTACAGGAGGGTGAGAGGCAGCAGGCCAGGACCCACCATCAAGATCTGAAGAAGGGGAAGGAGATGGTCAGCAAAGCACAGCAGGTCTGGGCCCCTGAGTGCCAGCGGCTCCAGCACCTCTGATGGGCCTGGTCCTGCCCAGCCAGCTAGAGCTGCTACCAGTTTGGAGAAGAAGCCTGTGTGAGTTGCGACAGGGTCCTTCTCAGGCCCATGGCCCCCACACTGTGGTCAGTAGCAACGTAAAAGCATCAGATTTGAGATTAATTGCTGCTAGTCCTGGACTCTATGGTCTCGTTAGCTTCTCTATAAAATGGAATGTTAATGCCCACAATTCTTTCTGGGATTAGTGGTGACCCTCATACAGTGAGGACCTCTGCTTACTGTGGGGGCCAGCCCTCAGCAGTTGTATCCATGGGAGAAGGTAATGAGTAGCCACACAAAAATGAATAAATAAATAAAAATAAAAACCTCAGACCTCAGGGAGCAGTGAGGGAGGAAGGGGAGGGAAGCAACACTGTCTTCCAGAAAGAGGAAAGGTCTTCGGGCACCTGTCAGATCTCTTCCTTAAGAGGCACGGGCCCCGACATACCAGGCCATCAGCCGCTCCCATCATCTGCCACATCACATCAGTCGATGGCTCAGAACCAGCTGTTCTGTGGTGCCAACCTGCAGGAAGAGGCAGTGGCCATCAGGACCCCTGGACGACACACACCCAGCCAGCAGTATAACAAAGCAGAAGTGGTGGGGAGGGGGGGATAAAGATCCGGATCCGGGGGTTCTGGAAGCTGAGGGTGGTGTCACCTCTACCCACAACCCCACCCATGCCTTCTCTCTCACATTCTTCTCTCTCCCTCCCTCCCTCTCCCCTCAAGTCCACTACTGTGGCTGGACCCTGTTTGAGCTTTTGAAGAGGGAGACAAGAGCCCCCAAGGGTGGGAAGGGGAACAGGGTAGCCACTGTTTGATGCCCCCTCACACATTCACCTGACGCCATCACACTTGCCTGACTGTAGTCCACTATTTCCCAGAACCTGTGATCTGATGACCAGTACCTCCTCCCGGGGTACAACTTCCACATGTGGGGCAGCTGGTAGAGACCTATGTTGTGGAGGTGCGTAGATTCCTGGAGGTACGTTGGCATCTGCCACAAGTGAACCATGACGCTGCGTTCAGGCTGGAGCACAGAGGAGGGACAGATGAGGACCGGGCCCTGCCGGCCGGGCTGCGAACCTTGGCGTGGCCAGGGTCAAGGACAGAGGTGCACGTTTCAGTAGCCTAGACCACAGTCTTGCTGCCACCACCTGCGGCTTCACCTGGACTGGGGCTGCCTGGTGCGCTTCTGCTCTGACACAGTGCTCCCCTACCAGCCCCTGCCTTCCGCCACTGTGCCACCCACACCGCGGTTGCGGTCCCCAGGCACGCAGATCCTGGAATAGCCCCTTGGGGCTGTGTTGCAGCCGGTTCCATGGTTTCTTTAAACATTAGAAAGATACCCACGGACGCCACAGTGATGATTTTTTCCAAAGAAATATCTTGCAGTTTGGCTCATGACCTTTACATACCTTTACTAAACACAAGACACAACAAAATTCAGCCATCTCAGAAAGCTGCAAAGAAAACTCACTAGAAGCCATAACCAAGCTCCAAGTGTCACACGAGGAAACAGAAAACACGGGGGATTGGAGGAGAGGAGAGGGCTAGAGAGAGAAGAGGAAGAGACGGGAAGACACTCTTCATTAGGGAAAAAGACACTCTGCCCCATCCATGGCCAAGTTACTTCAGAAGCCATTCTATCCCTAGGGAATGTTTTCTTGCACCACTGTGGCCCTTTCTAAGCACATAGTTTTTTTTTCGAGGTAGGGTCTGGCTCTAGCCCAGGCTGACCTGGAATTCGCTGTTGTGGTCTCAGGCTGGCTTTGAACTGCACAGGGATCCTCCTATCTCTGTCTCCTGAGAGCTTGGATTAAAGGTGTGCGTCACCACACTCAGCTGGATTTTTAAATGAAAATATTTGGTCTATAACTTTTTCATGCTTTATTTAGCATAGGGTACACAAATGACTTTCCAAGTTCTGTCTCAAATTTTCCAGAATAAGCTATAAAAAGTTGCTAGGAAATGCACTACCTTGTTTAAAGCACAGGGCTGGAGAGATGGCTTAGTGGTTAACGTGCTTGCCTGTGAAGCCAAAGGACCCAGGTTCAATTTCCCAGTACCCATGTCAGCCAGATGCACAAAGTAGCCCAAGCATCTGAAGTTTGTTTGCAGTGGGTAGAGGCCCTGGAGTGCCCATTTTCTTTTTCTCAAATAAAAACAATTTTTTAAGTTAAAAAATATTTTATTTGTTTATTTATTTATTTGACAGTGACAGAGAGAAAGAGGTAGAGTGAGAATGAGGGCACCAGGGCCTCCAGCCACTGCAAACAAACTCCAGATGCATACGCCCCCTTGTACATCTGGCTTATGTGGGTCCTGGGGAATCGAGCCTCAAACCAGGGTCCTTAGGCTTCACAGGCAAACACTTAACCACTAAGCCATCTCTCCAGCCCAACTTATTTTTTTATTTTTTGTTTATTTTTATTTATTTATTTGAGAGCGACAGATACAGAGAATGAGGTAGAGAGAGACAGAATGGGCGCGCCAGGGCCTCCAGCCACTGCAAACGAACTCCAGACGCGTGCGCCCCCCTGTGCATCTGGCTAACGTGGGTCCTGGGGAATGGAGCCTCAAACCGGGGTCCTTAGGCTTCACAGGCAAGCGCTTAACCGCTAAGCCATCTCTCTAGCCCCCAACTTTTTTTTTTTTAAGTGAAGGGCAAAATTGGGTTCCACTGTTTTATTTTTCTGCAACATTGGGATAGGGCCCAGGTTTTCCCAAGCTAAGGCACCGAGACCTTTTGTCCTTTTTGTTTGGTTTTTCTACCTTGTGCATCTGACTTATGTGGGTGCTGAGGAATCCAACCTTGGTCTTTAGCTTTGCAGGCAAGCACCTTAACTACTAAGCCATCTCTCCAGCCCTTCTCCCCCCCTTTTTTTTGGTTTTTCAAGGTAGGGTCTCCCTCTAGCCCAGGCTGACCTTGGAATTCACTCTGTAGTCTCAGGGTGGCCTCAAACTCGCAGAGATACTCCTGCCTCTGCCTCCTAAGTGCTGGGATTAAAGGTGTGAGCCACCACGCCCACAGAAAAAACTGTTACCTGAGGGCTTTGCTACCTATTTTAAACTCCAAGGCAGGCTGTGCTCTGAGGCACAGCCCACAGCAATTTCCACCGAGTGGAGTGAAGGGTCTAGGATCCCACCCAGGCCCTGGGTCATTTTCCACGGGCGGGATCTGTTAAATGTTTCCACTGGCTATTCAAATTCATGGGCTGCAGAGGCCTTAGCATTTGGGACCCTGTGTGCTGTTTTCACATAGCGCCCTCGTCTCCTATCACCCTGCCTTCTTTCCTACCCGGGGGACTCCTAGTCCACCTACCATACCCAGCTTCATGGCTGTCACTCTGGCTGCAGTCCTCACCACCATAGTACGGTACCTGACTGCCTCCAGGCAGAGACTCCTGGTGCCAGGGCTGGGCTGGGCTCAGTGTCATGTGCTCCAGCTGGCCAACAACCACCCCTGCCCATCAGGGTCCAGTCCTCCCAGTGTCCTGGGTGCCGCCCCCCCCCCCCAGGACTTACTGTGCCGCCCTGGCTGCCCTGGCCCTGAGCTCGCTGGGAGGGACTGAGTCTCATCACCACGACCACCCAGGTCCTCCTGAGGTTGTCCTCATAGATGCCAGGCCGGAGGAACCACAGGCGGCCTGGTGGCAACCTTAAAGGAGGAAGGGAAAGAAGGGAAGGAGGGGGTAGAGAGGGAGGGGGAGGGGGAGGAGGAGGAGGGAAAGGGCGAGGGGGAGGGAGAGGGACAAGGTGACGGACAGGGAGAGGAGGGGGAGGAGGAGAGGAGGGAGGAGTTGCTGAGGAAGCCATCGCAATGCCTGGGCCCGACTGGAGCCCACGTGCAATGATTGGCCTCCCTTAAGTGGAGCCAGTCTCGCGTGGGGCGAGTCAGGGGGCGGGGCCGCAGCAGGGTGTGAGAAACAGGTCTCCTGTGAGATGGAGGAGCACCTGTGTCCTCTGGTTACCCTGCCTAGTCCTCTCCAGACACCCCCCAGGACGGCTGCTTCCGTCTTGCCCGCTCCTGTGGCCTCTTCTCCATCAGGACTCCATCAGGGACCTTCCTTTGAGCTTGGAGGCAACTGTGCCTGGCTGCAAGTCAGTGACCTTGGCCCTAGGGGGGTCAGGCCAAGCCCACTGTGGGCCAGACTTCTCTCCTTGGAGAACCAGGAATGTTTACTGTCAGGACCATAGATAGAAAGCATGGCACGACAGGTGTGGGAGGCTGGGGCACCTCACAAACCCTGCTGACTGTCCTTGGCTCTAGAGTCTAACTGCCCGGCCAGCTGGCCACGTGATTCTTTCTGCTTTGCCAGGAGGAAGTAGGAAATCAGGCCTGTGGGATCAGCATCCGGGCTTCTCTGAGGACCGTGTCGGGGTGGTCGTTTTCCTTTTGGAAGCTTACGTAAGCGTGGTGTTTCTGATTCACACAAGAGCATTGCACAGTGCCCACGTCATGTCAGTCATTTTTCCACATGCCCCCCACTGCCTCCTCCCACAGCTGCACCCTAGAGACTTTCACCCCATTTCCCAGATGAAGAAACCAAGATGTGAGTGGTTAGTAGCCAGAAAGAGGTGGGTGGTAGTCGGAAGCAAGAGCCCCGCTCTAACAACACCCAGGCTGTTTGTTGCCTGCCTTGCCTGAGTTTGAGCAGGGGCACTGGGGCCTGGGGAGGTGGCTGCAGACAGATGCCCGGGCCCTCGTCCTTCAGCGTCGTGTCAGATGCGGCCATGGCTCCTGGCCAGGTTGTTCCTCTCAGCTACCTGGAACTCACTGGAGGATTCACCCTCCAGGGTGCGGGTCACCAAAATCTTCAAAAAGCACATCTGCCTCCCCAGGATTGATCCTTCTCCTTGCTGGGTCCTGACGACGGAGCCGCACTTGGCGATGCTGTCCTCTTCCAGCAGAGGGAGCACTTCCCAAGCCCCAAGCTCAGGTGCAGAGGACCCGGGCACCAAGCTGGGCGCAGGTGTGATTCCAGACCGCAAACACCTGGCACTGGGCAGACCTTAGAAGGCTGTGGGAGGGGCACTGAGCCCCCAGTACACTTTTCCCGCCTCCTCTCTGGTACTGGGCCAGAGCAGGCAGGATGCTGGAGATACGGAGAGTGGGAAGTGCATGACCCAGGTGGTGTGTGGTCTGGGAGTCCTCGGGGATCTCCCTGTACTGGAGCTGTGGGGTACAGACAGGAATACTAATCTGGGCAGAATGAGGAGCAGGGACCGCGCTGGAGCACGGGAGTGACGTCATGCGCACCTGATAAATGCCTGAGCCGAAAAGGTGTCTGGACCCAGAGCTGGACGGTGGCGATGAGGAAGGGCTGGCTGGAGATGGGGCAGAGCACAGGTGCCACGAGGGGCGCAGTGCTGCTCCACAGGACCAGGAGTTAGAGCGAAGGGGCAGGATGAGGAAAGCAGCTTAGCTCCACCGTGGAGACGAAGAAGGGAGTCTGGGCGCGTTTTGCATGGTCTAAGTCATTAAAGATACACTTTGGGGGCTGGAGAGATGGCTTAGCGGTTAAGCGCTTGCCTGTGAAGCCTAACGACCGTAGTTCGAGGCTCGATTTCTCAGGACCCACGTTAGCCAGATGCACAAGGGGGCGCACGCGTCTGGAGTTTGTTTATAGTGGCTGTAGGCCACTGGCACGCCCATTCTCTCTGTCTGCTTCTTTCTCTCTCTGTCACTCTCAAATAAATAAAAAGAAACAAAAAAAAATCTTTTTAAAAAAGATACACTTTGAGGGCTGGGGAGATGGCTCAGATGTTAAAGGTACTGGCTTTCAAAGTCTGCCAGCCCAGATTCAATTTCCCAGTACCCACATAAAGCCATGTGTTCCAAGTGGCCTGTGCATCTGGGATTTGTTGCTATGTCAAGGGGACCCCGGTGTCCCCATACTCTCTCATAAATAAACTTAAATATATGTACATATATATGTATATATATGTGTGTATATATATATATATATATATATATATATACACTTTGTTTTCATCTCAATATTTGCTGAATTTAGATTAACTTTCCCTGTTATTCATTTAGGTCGACGCTATTTCTACCACCATTCCTCCTTGAATGCGAGTCTTACATACTGTCATTAAAAACTGCTTTCTTTACTGGACTGCTGTCACTTCTGACATCAGTCTGGGGACACATACGGATGTACCTGCTTCTGGACAATCCGTTCTAGTTGTCTGCCTCCCTAGCTTTGTGTTGACCCTCACTGCTCATAACTCCCTTTACGATGGTCTTGACACAGCATAAGCTCCCCAGCTTAGTTCTTCTTGGTTTTTGATGGTTAGTTTATGAGTCAAATGGAGAGAGTTTGGGGATGAGATTCACAGTCAGATCAGTGAACTTTGGCCTCTTCAATGCATGTAGGCCTCTTCTGAGCAGTTGAAGGTTCTGAATAGAAAAGACCAGCTTCCCTGAGCCAGAGCAAGTCCTCAGAACATGGTCTCCCGCTGGAATTGCCTGCCAGGTGCTTTGAGCCTGGAGCCCACCAACCCATGTAAATCACATAACCTAGTTCCTTACCATAAATCTCACGTATCCCGTTGGTTTGTGTGTGACACTGTGCTCCAAGGAAGACAACCAATGACATCTCCATCAGAGCAGCTGTGACTGCTCATGAGAGACTCAAAATTGGGCCTGTTGACATTCCCCTGTAGAAGGAAGAGGGTAAGGAGGCTTGTAAGACACTCGCCTAAGACCTCTAAGGCACTCTCGGTGCCAGCTGGAAGCAATATTGTCTCAAGGTTTTAAGGGGGGATCAAGAGACGGGGTGCTCCATCTGTGTAGCTATGGGGAGGTGCTCATCCATGCTAGGATGAGACCTTTGGATGCCAAGGCTGCTTTGGGGTCTCCAGGCTCCTATAAGTAGCTCCTCAGCCATGCCCTGTGTGGAAGCTCATAAACTCATTGGTTCATAAGGGTGACAGCTGGTGGAAGGGGCCTTTGGTCTGTCACTGGTGTCCTGCCGGGGGCCTGGGGGAAGCAGGCATCTCCCCAGAAAAAAATCTCATTAACAGTTGTTTCTCTGGAGGTGCTGACTAACCAGGTGGCCTTTGCCCTTTATATTTACAGATGAGCTATAGAGTCAGTTCATTGCAGCCTAGTTGCCTGCAAAGCCTGCTGGGATCCTAGTTTGCATAGTGCTGAATAGAGGTAAGTCCATCATGTTGGAATCACAATGGGCATGCCCCTCTGTGTTCATGGCTGTCTTAAATTTAGCTCTATGACTTCATTATTCTTAGATATTTGGGTTGATGCTACTTAAGTCTTGCTATTTTCTTTCTTTCTTTTTTTAAATTCATTGCCACACATACTTCCTAGAGTTCTGCTTGAATGACTTAGAAACTCATGAAGTTCTTTAGGGTTTTTAAAAAACTATTTATTTGAGAGAGTGACAGAGATAGAGAAAGAGGCAGACAGAGAAAGAGAGAGAGAGAGAGAGGGCACACCAGGGTCTCCAGCCATTGCAAACAAACTCCAAGCACATGTGCCACCTTGTGCATCTGGCTTACGTGAGTCCTGGGGAATTGAATCTGGGTCCTTTGGCTTTTCAGACAAACGCTTTAATGGCTTAGCCATTTCTTCAGCCCAAGTGTTGCTAATTTCAATTCTGTAGTATTTATAGCTTGTTGCCAGTATAGAGAGATACAATGGATTTTTGAACATTGACCCCATTTACAGAGACCTGGGTGAATTCACTTAACTGTAATAGTTTATTGTTTGTGGAAAGTTAGCCACTGTGTCTTCAATGACCCCTACCTCATTTTTGCCTCTCCTTTGGTGTGTCCAATCATATGGCTTTGCAGTATGTCTCAAGCCCCTCCATTGTTTTTCTCTTTCTCTTTTTCCCTGTCAGCTTCAGGTTGTTGTTGTTTGTTTTTCAAGGTAGGGTCTCACTCTTGCATAGGCTGACCTGGAATTCGCTCTATAATCTCAGGGCGGCTGCCTCTACCTCCGAGTGCTGGCATTAAAGGCATGCGCCACCACGCTGGGCTTCAGCTTTGGTGTCCATGGTTTTCATGGGCTTATCCTCTAGCTCACTAACTCTGGCATCTGCTGTGTTCAGTCCGTTCTTACACCAGATAAATGATTTCTTATTTTTGCATGTATATGATGTATATGTGCCTGTTCACATGTGTGTAGGCACAGTATGTGTGATGCATGTGCATGTGTGTGTGCATGTGTGTGGGGGCCAGAAGTTGATGTTAGGTGTCTTCTTCAATTGCTCTCCGTTATGTACTGAGGCAGGGTCTCTCGTTTGAACTGGACCTTGCCCACGTGGCTAGTCTAGCTAGCTAGCTTGCTGTAAGGATTCCCTGTCTCTGTGCTGTCCTGAGCACTGGGATCACAGGTGGGCCGCCGTGCATGCGCAGCATTTGGATGGATGCTGGAGATCTGAACTCAGGTGCCCCTCCTTGCATAGCAAGTGCTTTGTTGACGGAGCCATCTCCCCAACTCGACAGTTGATCAATTGAGATACTCTCTCTCTCTCTCTCTCTCTCTCTCTCTCTCTCTCTCTCTCTCTCTCTTATTTATTTGCAAGTGGAGAGAGAAAGAATACAGACAGAGAGGAGCCAGGCATGGTGGCACATTCCTTTAATCACAGCACTTGGGAGGCAGAGGTAGGAGGAGCGCCATGAGTTTGAGGCCACCCTGAGACTACATAGTGAATTCCAGGTCAGCCTAAATTGGTGTGAGACCCTACTTCAAAAACAAAAAAAGACAGAGAGTATGGGCATACCAAGACCTTCAGCCCCTGTAAATAACTCCAGATGCATGTGTCTGTTAGTGCACCTAGCTTTATGTGGGTACTGGGGAATCGAACCTGAACTGGTGTTACAGGTGTCTGTGGTCATGCCCAACTGTTGATGTGGATACTGGAGAATTGAACCCGGGGTCAATCAGGCCCTCATACTTGTGTAGCTAGTGTTCTTGCCCTCTGAGCTATCTCCCTAGTCCTTGTTTTTATCGTTATATCAATAAGCAAAAAGGCTGGAATGCTAGAATACAGATGCAGTCACTTTAAGAGGCTCTGCTGCCAGGGCTTACAGCCATATGGGAAAGCAAGACCAACCCCCTGTTGCCAGGGAAACCCAAGGCCTCTTGAATGATGAAGGCACTGGTCCTGTGTAGTGCCTTCTTGTGAGCAGGAACAGTCCAACAGTGCAGGAGAGCTCTCCCCCTCAGGCACCTTGAAGGACTAGAGATCTTCTGGATACCCTACCCTTGCGTCCATGGCCTGCATGAGACTCACATAGTCCATGTCTGGATGCCCCTTCCCCCCAGAAACTCCTTTTTGTTCCTGGATCCTCTTGTTCTCTGGCTTTGTATCCCATCATGCCTCCTGTGACAGGGTGCTCCTAACAGAGCTCAGATTCTAAAACATTGGTCTCAGAGCCTCTCTCCACAGCAGCCTGCTCTGCCAGCGCCCTCCCTCTCATAACTATCTATCAGAAATGTAAAAGCACTCGTGGAGAAAGAACCACAACAGGTCTCTGGCTGACCCTAGAGGAGGCAGAGACTCGGGTGTGCTGGGCTGGGGCAGGAGTAGAGGTGCTGCTGCTGAAAAATCGTTTCGTAGCCATCATGGATGAGACTGGGTAAGTCCAAGAAAATGCACTCTTTTTTCTTTTTTTTTAAATAGATTTTTTAGAGAGAGTGAGTGAGTGAGTGTGTGAGAGAGAATTGGTGCACCAGGGCCTCAGCCACTGAAATTGAACTTCAGATGCTTGTGCCACCTAGTGAGCAATGTGCAACCTTGTGCCTGTGTCACCTTTGTGTGTCTGGCTTACGCAGGACCTGGAGAGAGATGGAACATGGGTCCTTAGACTTTGCAGGCAAGGGCCTTAACTGCTAAACCATCTCTCCAGCCTCCAAACACAAACTTTTAAGCATGAGATATACTTAAAATCTATAGTCATAGCCAAATAACCAACCAACCAACAAGCCGAGCTTGACAGTATTAAGTGTTAGGACACAGTATGGTTTCCCTTATTGTTATGGTCTTTCTCCAGAAGGAGGGGGTGACATGGAGCCAGCTCTGCTCCCCGTGTCACCTGTCCATCAACTTCCACACCTGTCACACCAGGGCCGGGCAGGCAATGTAATCTGCTTCACTCCAAGTTGGTTCCATCTCAGAAGGACTTTTTTAAAAATATTTTATTTATTTATTTGAGAGGCCAGAGAAAGAGAGAGAGAATGAGTGTGCCAGGGCCTCCAGCCACTGCAAATGAACTCCAGATGCCTGCGCCATCTTGTGAATCTGGCTTTACATGGATACTGGGGAATTGAATGTGGGTCCATGAAACCATCTCTCCAGCTCCTCAGAAGGAAATTTAAAAAAAATTTTTTTTGTTTATTTTTATTTATTTATTTGAGAGTGACAGACAGAGAGAGAAAGAGGCAGATAGAGAGAGAGAATGGGCACGCCAGGGCCTCCAGCCACTGCAAACGAACTCCAGATGCATGCACCCCTTGTGTGTCTGGCTAACGTGGGTCCTGAGGAATCCAGCCTCGAACTGGGGTCCTCAGGCTTCACAGGCAAGTGCTTAACCACTAAGCCATCTCTCCAGCCTAGAAGGAAAATTTTGATAGAGATAAATTTTAGAGTCTGAGAGGCTTTTCCCTTTTGAGTTTTACAAAAATACAAGCAGCTTAAGTAGTTGCCAGGAGAGACACCCCAGTGGCCTGTCCCTGCAGCCCCTAGCTCCTGCCTGTGGGACTTTCCTCTCGCTCATATACCCATTCCTCATGCCTCCCATTTGCATAAATCCTATGGGCTCATGGTGACCCCTCCCTTCCTATGCCCTTTACCTCCCCCATGCAGAGTTCTTGGCAGCCCTTGGTGTAGAACAGGTGGGGGCTGTGGCCAGCTGCATGCTGCCAGCCTTGCCAGCTCAGTTTGGGGCAATGGACACACTTAAGATGAGCTCCAGGAAGCCGGGCGTGGTGGCGCATGCCTTTAATCCCAGCACTCGGGAGGCAGAGGTAGGTGGATCGCCATGAGTTCGAGGCCACCCTGAGATTACATAGTGAATTTCAGGTCAGCCTGGGCTAGAGTGAGACCCTACCTCGAAAAACCAAAAAAAAAAAAAAAAAAAAAAAAAAAGATGAGCTCCAGGGCTGGGGAGAAGGCTCAGCAGTTAAGCCACTTGCCTGCAAAGCCTAATGACCTGGGTTTGATTCCCCAGTACTCATATAAAGCCAGATGCACAAAGTGGCACATGCATCTGGAATTCATTTGCAGTGGCTGGAGGCCCTAGTGCACCCATTCTCTCTGTCTCTCTTCTCTCTGCTTGCAAATAGATAAAATAAATAAAAATGGGTTTTGTTTTTTTTTTTTTGGAAAAAGATGAACTCTTATTTGTTGGCCCAGGGAGAGCCTGACCACTCCCATTCAAGTTTCCTCCTGGCAAGAACTGAGAGCAAGTCGGTTCTTTCATGACTAGATGTCTACGTTGGCACTTTTTCCAAGGGCAGACATTCTCTCTGCAGGATAAGATGCTCCACAGCCAGACTGAGGAAAGGACACTTTGTCCATCAGCAGCAGGCTCGTGCTGCCCTTGCAATGGATGGTCCCTGTCACTGTCAGGCACTCCCTGTTCCGATGGAGGGGGCCTGGGTGGGGAGAGCTCAGTTGTTGGAGGAGGACCCAGGGTGAAGCGTATTGGCCCTTGCCATTGCTTCTCTCCACTGCACCCAGATTAGACAGGAATCCTCCAGGACAACCAAAGTATTTTCCACTTACAAATGAGTTAGAAAAACCCAGAGCCCCAGGGTCCAGCTTGAAGTAGAGGTTCTTGCCTCCCCTTCCATCAGAAAACTCTCCCCCGCCCTTGTATTCAGACTTCCGTTCAAGCGTCCATCTCACTTGGCCATGACTTCTGGCAGTCTCCCTGAGTGACCTCACCCCCCAGCCACTGAATCTGTCACCAAACAGCCCTGAATCCGAGGCCTGGCTCTGGCCTCTACTCTGGTGACCCTAGGCTTACAACGTGCTGTTCTGAGCTTTCTACCTTCCCCATGTAGCACAAAGGCGATGTCCACCCTAGACAGCTACAGCCAGGAATGGTAACTTTGAGAACTCGTGTGGATATTCCAGCAAGGAAACACCGCTACTCCTCAACCCTTGATCAGAGAACAACCCTTCTGTGTTGGGGAAAAGCCATCCTCTTTGGCTGAATGTGCAGCTGCAAGAAGGACGGAGCCTTGAGGGAGGAAGAGGGCACCCACCTAGCCAGACCGATCAGCTGAATCAACTCTGCCAACCGGATGAAAGGTGTCACCTGGCCAGATCGTCTCACATCCAGGAATGGTAATATTTGTAAAGACCCTGGCACATGGTATATCCTTCAAGTGGGGGACACATAGCATCTCTTATTCATCTCTCTGTCTCCAGCAACAGACCAATGCCAGGGGCATTGGCAGAGCCTAGTAACATTGGTTGGAATGGAATATCCTTTGGAATAAATGTTTCCTAGTCTAAACCACTCTAGCCAAGTTCACCATGAGTCCAGAGGTGTGCTGGAAATACAATTCATTCAGAGACTCCCTTCCTGCCCAGACCTCATAGAAGCAAGCTCACAAATAGAAGTGTTCATAGCCAAAGCCAAGGGCCCAAGTTTTGAAAGTGCACCATGGAATGGAGAGGTCGAAGGGGCTACAAGAAACATAGCATCCTGCAGTGCCCGTGGTCCCCCAGGGCCCTGTAATTACCCCACCCTCATTTTTTAAAACTTTTTGTTTAGTTTTATTTATTTATTTGAGAGCAACAGACAGAGAGAAAGAGGCAGATAGAGACAGAGAGAATGGGCGCACCAGGGCCTCCAGCCACTGCAAACGAACTCCAGACGTGTGCGCCCCCTTGTGCATCTGGCTAACGTGGGTCCTGGGGAATAGAGCCTTGAACTGGGGTCCTTAGGTTTCACAGGCAAGTGCTTAACCGCTAAGCCATCTCTCCAGCACCCCCCCCCCCACCCATCCTCATTTGTAGGACTGCTTTGTGATGGGCCTGTTCAGGTTAGCAGAGCTGCCCAGATGGGACGACCTGATTGGTCAGGAAGCTGCCCTTGTGGCCAGCAACCTTTTATGATCTCGGTCCAGAACGTGCTGGCACACATGCTCGGCTCCTCTCTGTTGAATCTCCCCGGGCTGTGGTTTTAAATGGTTCTTCATTTAATCCATCCGAATGGCCCGGAAGGAAGCATTTGTCTTTAAGTGGGTCATTCCATAGAGTGGCTGCTGCCTTCTTTTGCTGACGAAATTGGGTCTTTGCAGTGATCAAGTATCCACTCCGAGGCTGGGGTGACGGGAGGGAGCTGCCCATGGGAACTATGCCGCACTCTTACACTCATGTTAGTGGCAAAGAATTGAGGCTGGGAAGTAACTGTCCCTTAGCCAAGTTGCCCTTAGCTGGTTACCAGAGGAGCTGGAATCTGAATGCCAGACTCTGCTTCCAAGTGCCCTCTTTCTGCCACCACATTGCAGGTGCCTGGTGGACCTGCTGGGAACTCAACCACTCATCGCCAGGAAGTGGCTGGCTTTCATGAGCTGGCCCTATGTGCTGAGGAACCGATGTGCAGCCACATGGCTGAGGACGAGTCATCCACACTCCCATCTAGAACGTCTCAGGCCGGTCCTAGCTGCTCCACAGTCACGAAGGTCGGCATCCTTTCTTAAAGCCAGCCCTCACGAGACCCAGTTCATGCACAAGGTGTGTTGGGGAGGAAATGGAAGGAATCCATTGGACAAATTCAGGAAGAGGGCTAGAGAGATGGCTCAGTGGTTAAGGCATTTGCCTGCAAAGCCCAACCATCCATGTTCGATTTCTCAGTACCCACGTAAAGCCAGATGCGCAAAGTGGCGCATGCATCTGGAGTTCATTTGTGGTTGCTGGAGGCCCTGGTGTGCCCATACTGTCTCCCTATTTCTCTCTCTCTCTCTGTCTCTCTTTCTATGTATCTCTTGGCTTGCAAATATATGTGTATATATATATATTTTCTAGGTAGGGTCTCTCTCTAGCCCAGGCTGACCTGGAATTCACTATGTAGTCTCAGATTGGTCTTGAACTTACGGTGATCCCCCTACCTCTGCCTCCCAAGTGCTGGGATTAAAGGCATGCGCCACCACGCCTGGCTGCAAATAAATATTTTTTAATGTCATGAATAGAACATCTCTTATGTAAGACCATGGTCATAGTTGCTTGGAGCTCTCAGAACTCTTAGGGATGTCAGTTGACTTATTTGACTTCCTGGGAAGGAAGCTGTTAAGGCCATCCTCCTCTCTCCATTGTTCATATAGATATCAGGAAGGCCTTTCAATCCTTATTTTTTTTGTTGTTAGTTTTTGTTTTCTGTTTTTCAAGGTAGGAGCTCACTCTAGCCCAGGCAGTGCTGGAATTCACTATATAGTCTCAGGCTAGCCTTGAACTCGTTGTGATCCTCCTCCTTCTGCCTTCCCAGTGCTGAGATTAAAGGTGTGCACTGCCACGCCTGGCTCCCTTTAATCCTTAGAAACAAGCCTACCTGCCACCATGATTACAGGAACTAAAACCAAGCCCCACACACAACAGTACTACGTGTTCCTGTCAGCCCTAACTGTATTTGGGTCCTCAGATACTCCTGACTCCTACCTCCATTCAGTAACGGCCCTGTGTTGGGCATGGGCCTAGCACTGCGGATGCCCAGTAGAGAGCCGGGTTTGCCCCTCCCAGCTTGCCTCCCGGGCCTTTCCAGTGGCAGATAATCAACAGAAACCACCATCGTGATTCTAGATGCTAAGGAATGTGTGGGAAAGGAAGAGGGAGATGGGGTGGCAGGAAGAGGCAGCAGGCCAGACCCCTTGGTCCAGCAGGAGCCCTTGAAGAGGTCTCTGAGCAGAAAGATTTGAGGACTCCTTCCAAGGTGATAGAAAGATTGAGCGGTTCCCAGGAAGAGGACAAAAACGGAAGAACGGAAAGGTTGGCTTGCGGAGGAGAGACTGACCTTGTAGAGGCCATGGAGACAAACGGCAAGTTAGTCACACGGGGCCTCGAAGGCTGAGGTCAGTCTGCTGGCTGTGTGAAGCACCGCAGGCTTTGACATAGCAGGCTGGCCCCCAAGGGAGACAGTTACAGAAGTCTCTGGAGGGCTTTATAGTTCTGCATCCCAAGAGCGGAGATGGGAATGGAGAAGGCGCCGGGACTGAGGTGTACATGGCATGACTGGAGGGTGGACTGGGCGGGCTGTGAAGGAAGAAGGAGGACAGCTGCCTCTCCTGAACCCACGAGGGCCTTGCCAGCCTTCCTGTCCACTGGAGAGCTGGGGCGTGGCTTCCCCTGGGCTCAGACACCCCAGAGCTCTCTGCATCCTCTCTCTCCTCTCACCTTCCAGCTTCTCCTCTGACCGACGCTAGGAAGGAGGGCGGTATTGATGGCTGGATTCTGTAGTGGTGGCTGCTCTTGCCCTCTGTGAGTGTGTCTGCACTGGAAGTCGGTTGGCTGTGGGATAACAGGAAACAATTACTCATGCAGACGTAGCACTTTTCATCCCCTCCTTGACAGCCAGCACGTCTTGGAGCCTTTCCCGTGTCCGACCTCTGCGGAGACAGAAGCTGGTGCTTTGCATCTGTAGGCTGGGGGATAAAATCAGGCAGCTTTTGGGTCTAATAATGAGCTTCCAGCTTTTGGCAGGGCCACGGAGTTACAGCAGGAGGAGGAGGGAAGCAGAGAACAGTGAAAACCCTTCCAAGAAAGTGCGCCTGAGACTTGCAGGAAAAAGTTACTTCAAGGTCAGGGCAAGTCAGATGTGGTACTGGCCCAGTTACTGAGGTGGAATAGGGATTCCTGGGGCACGTGAACCGTCACACAGCCCTGGGCAGGGGACAGGGCCCACAACTGGATTTCCAGCTGGGACTCATTATTTCATTTAACCATTCACTCATTCATTGCACATGCGCGTATTGAACTGTACAATGTGTCCAAACTTAGACCCTGCTTTATGTGTTGTTGGGAAATTACACCTGTGGGAGGTGGGTGAAGGTAAAGGGGTGAGATTCCAAGTAGAGGGAACAGCATTTGCAAAGACAGAAGGCAAGAGGTGCTTAGTGAGCTCAGGGAGTGGGTAGGAGCTCAGAGGAGCAGAAATGTGCATCGTAGTCTGGTGGGTTACCTCACTTCCTGGAGTTCACATTCTCTTACTTGGTTCTAACCCACACAATACAGAACTGCTGGCCCACAGAAGCCATGAGGCAGGTGACACAATGCAAGCCATCGTCATGCTCATGTGACTCTGTTAGGTAGAATTGTGGTGTCTATCTGACTGGGGCAGAAACTTTTACAATATTCAGGCAAGAAGCATCGATAGAGTCAACTACTTGTCAGCAGGATAGATACGGAGCCACGGGGTGCTTTGAATGAAGCACCTCCCATAGACTCGTGTGGTTTCAATGCTTGGTCCCTAGCTGGTGGCAATTCGGAATCATGTGGGACCACTGAGAGATGGAGCCTAGCTGGAGGAGGTGTGTCACTGGAGGTGGGCTTGGGGTAATGTAACCCAGCTCCAAGCCCAGTAGTCAGACTGTTTCCTTCCTGCTGCTGTGGAGGTGTGACCCTGTCATCTCCCTGCTGTGCTGAAGCTTCCCCTCGAAAGCACAAGAAACAAGCTGGGCATAGTGGCGCACGCCTTTAATCCCAGCACTCTGGAGGCAGAGATAGGAGGATCGTCATGATCTCGAAGCCACCCAGAGACTATGTAGTAAATTCCAGGTTAGCCTGGGCTAGAGTGAGACCCTACCTCAGGAAAAAAAAAAAAAAAACTAGTTTGAGCTGGAGAGATGGCTTAGTGGTTAAGGTGTTTGCCTGCAAAGCCAAAGGGCCTCGGTTTGATTCCCCAGG
Source organism: Dipus sagitta (assembly GCA_036346955.1). Lineage (NCBI taxonomy): Eukaryota > Metazoa > Chordata > Mammalia > Rodentia > Dipodidae > Dipus > Dipus sagitta. The sequence goes on from CM070775.1 coordinate 151,932,370, forward strand.
ACCCATATAAGCCAGATGCAAAAAGTGGCGCACGCGTCTGGAGTTCATTTGCAGTGGCTGGAAGCCATAGTGTGCCCATTCTCTTTCTCTTTCTGCCTCTTTCCTGCTCTCAAATAAACAAATAAAAATAAAATATTAAGAAAAAGAGCTGGGCATAGTGGCATATGCCTTTCATCCCAGCACTCGGGAGGCAGAGGTAGGAGGATTGCTGAGAGTCGAGGCCACCCTGAGACTATGTAGTGAATTCCAGGTCAGCCTGAGCTAGAGTGAGACCCTACCTAATAAAACCAAAAAAAAAAAAAAAGAAAGAAAAAAAAATGTGAGAAACAAACCCTTTCCTTCCATAGGCTGCTTCCGGCTGGGTGTTTTGTCCCAGCCAGTGCGAAGGTGACTGCTACGCAGGGTGTCGTTTTGCCCTGAGAGGAGCCAGCCTGAGGACAGCTGACTCGGAGGGTGGCGGGGGCCTGCGTCCTGCACATGCTCTGTCCGAGCTCTCACCCGGCACACATGCTGGTGCTCAGAGCGAAGACATCCACATCCATCCTCAAAAACGAAAGAGGAAAACTGCTCACAGGGATGCTGCTCAGTGCCCAGATCCGATGGACCGATGCCGGAAGCTTCTGTTCTGGGATAAAAATAAGCCTTTTATTATCTCAGACATGTCGGCCAGGTGTCCTGATACCTGCTGAATTGCTCCTGTCTGGCGCACAGCAGCCCCAGCCCCTGCGCCTCCCCACGTTCTGCAGGAGCGGGACGGATGCTGTGGGGCTCCGTGCTGTCTCCACGCTGGGCTCTGTGCCGCTGGCAGTTTTCTGAGTTTCGCTTGTTTGGTGCACATCCTAAATCTGGGACAGATGTTCTGATTCACTTTTATTTCTTAACTTATTCTTGATCAAAAGTCCTTGACGTGCCATCTTTTAGTATACCTCATGCTACTTTTCCAAACAGGCACGCCAGCCAGGTGCTGTTGCAGCTCAGATTGCTGTACACTTAAGTCACATGAGGCCGGGTGTGGTGGCGCATGCCTTTAATCCCAGCACTTGGAAGGCAGAGGTAGGAGGGATTGCCATGAGTTCGAGACCACCCTGAGACTGCATAGTGAATTCCAGGTCAGCCTGGGCTATGGGGAGACCCTACCTCAAAAAAGAAAACAACAAAAAAAACCTTCCAGTAATGTTGACGGGACCTTGATGCTGAAACCACACATCAGCAAACTTGATGCAGAAAACCTTTTGTTCTGTTTAAGTGGAAAACTACATGTTTCATAGGCGGTTGGTCCCACCCTACATTCTTGGTGATAATTAATACACCCTGACCCTGGCATTCAGTTGCAATCAACTCAACCTGCGAAAAAGAAACTTCTAGGAAAATCAGGAGCATAGCTAAAGGCATTGTTCTCCGGATAAGTAATTGTTTTGCAAATCAGAATGAAATGACTTTAAACAGGTGTAGAATAACAATTTGTTTCACTCCAAATTATCCAGCGAGAGGCAGGCAGGCCCCTTTCAAGTTCAGCTGCTGCGGCCTGGACCTTTGGATCTTCGGAAGCAGGTCTATGAACATTCTAGGAGTAAAAGGTTCCTGGGGGAAAGATGGGACACTTCTCAACCTAGACGCCATCAGTCCTTTCCAGGCCCTGCAACCTGTCATGCCCAGGTGGAGATCTGCGCTGTGTCCACTTCTCAGAGCTGGAAATACACGCTCTGGATCAGCACCATCCAAGAGACACTCGGAGCATCATGTGTGGGTCAAGCAGCCAGGCCCTCCTCTGGCACTGGGGGGTGGAGGCAGAGCAGGTGAAGACACTCTTTTATTACTATTTATTTATTTATTTATTTACGAGAGGGGGGGGGAATGAATAGGCATGCCAGGCCTCCAGCCACTGCAAATGAACTCTAGGTGTATATGCCCCCCTTGTGCATCTATCTGGCTTACGTGGGTCCTGGGGAATCAAACCAGGGTCCTTTGGCTTTTCAGGCAAACTCCTTAACTGCGAAGCTATCCCTCCAGCCCCAAGACACTCACTCTTGTAGCTCCTACTGTCATCACTGACTTGCTGGCTCGCCTCCTGGGTGTGGGCAGTTGGCCTCTGCCGTCCGACCAAACAGGTCACTTCTCACTTGTACCATAGGCAACTGCATAAGTCCCTTAGCCACTGGCTAATGTCCAGCTGGCTTGTCGACTACTTAAAATGCAGGGTCTGTGGCCACTGTCTTCTTTACATCCTGCGGTGTTAGTCATCCATTCATTCCCTTGTCTAACAAGCTCTGTGGTGACCACTCACAAGGTGCAGACCCTCCCGGAGGATCTTTAGGTGGAAGGAGACAAGGTAAGTTCAGTGGTCCTTCCCTCAAGCAGCTGCAATCTGGAGGCAGATGGAAACAGCATAGGTATGTTGTGCCAAGACCCCTGACCAGGAGCTAAGACCCCTGGTCACCCAGGAGTCACCCAGAGAACCGCCACAGAAGCTGAGACACTCGAATGTAAAAGCAACAGGTTTCTTTTAATGTCAAGCTTAAGCAGGGACTCTATCCACACAGACCGATGCAGAGGGAGTGGGAGAGAGCCCCGACCTTCTAAAGTAGGGGTTTATAAAGGAAAAAGAGCGGGAAGGGGACAAAGGGTTACATCACATCGCATCTTTTAAAATGATTGGTTCCAAGAAGGCGCGCGCGGGAACATTTCTAGCTGTTTATCTCTGGTCAGCAGACCGTTTGCAGAAGTATTTCTGCAATGTCCTGTTGAGCAAGCGAGCATGAGTTACAGAAGCAAAGGTCAGCACATTAGTCAGCTAGTTCCTTATCTGAGCCGAGCCCAGACTCTTCTTTTGTTCACAATGATGTGTTCTAAAATGGCAGTACCATTGTTTAATTATTTACATGTTATTTCTTTTTGGTCTCTCAGGTACAGCCACTCCAACAAGTCAACTACAGGAGACAGAGGGACTGAGGTCTCACCTGCCAGCCTTAGGGTTACCAACAGGAACCCACCCAGAGATGGTGATCCACCCTGATGCTCTCAAAGATGCCTGGGGTGTAATCTCTGATTTCTGTGAGTGGTACTTTACATGGCAAGGTGCGCTTTGTAAATATAGGTAAGTTACAGATCTTGACATGGGGAGATGGTCCTGGATTGTCCAAGTGGGTCCTAATGTCATCACTAGTGTCCTGTGGGAGGAAAGCAGGAGACCGGTGGTTTGAATAAAATGTCCCCCATATGGGATGGAGAGATGGATTAGAGGTTTAGGCACTTGCCTGGGAAGCCTAAAGACCCAGGTTCGATTCTCCAGATCCCATGTAGCCAGATGCACATGGTGGCACATGCGTCTGGAGTTTGTTTGCAATGGCTCGAGGCCCTGGTGTGCCCATTCTCACTCACTCTCTATCTCTCTCTCCCCCTCTCTCTGTCTCTAATAAATAAATAAACTTTTTTAAAAATGTCCCTTGTAGACTCGTGTGTTTGAATACTTGGCCCAGTGGGTGGCAATTTGGGAGGTGGGGCCTTGTTGGAGGAGGTGAGTCACTGGCTGTCCACCTAGCGATGTGACAAGACATGAAGCAGCTGTCTGCTTGTGCCATCCCTTCCCTGCCATGGTGAAGCTTTCCCTGGAGACACAAAGGAAAACCAACTGCTTTTTTTTTTTTTTTTTTTTTTTTTTTTTTTTCTTGCTCTTGCTCTTGCTCTTGCTCTTGCTCTTGCTCTTGCTCAGGTGTTTTGTCTCAGCAATGAGAAGAGAATTGCTGTAGAGAACGAGCTCCAGACCAGGAACTGGTGGTATGGAGATGGAAACAGAGGCCAGAGGGTCTGTACTCTTGTGCATGAGGTTGGAAGATAGGCCTTAAGGTGCAGACAGACTAACCTCTGTGAAAGCTGGACATGGCCAGGGAAAAAATTCTTCCCCAGCCCCTCCGGCAGGAGCATGGTCCTACTGTGCTTTCAGCCCAGAAAAACCCACCCTGTACCCCTGATGTCCAGAACTGTAGAAAACAAATGTGCATCATTTGAAGACCCGCAAGTTCCAGCAGCCATGGGGGCTTTTCAGACCCAAGCCAGGACAGGTTCCCAGCAAAGGGCTGCAGTAACGGGCACTTCTTTTTCTTTTTCTTTCTGGTTTTTCTGAAGTCAGGTCTCACTGCATCCCAGGCTAACCTGGAACTCACTCTGTAGCTCCAGGCAGGCCTTGAAGTCATAGTGATCCTCCTACCTCTGCCTCCCCAGTGCTGGGATTAAGGGCATGCGCCACCACGCCCGGCTGCCATGGGCACTTCTGTCCAAGGGAAATAGCCAACCCAGGGTGGCCCTCTAGGTATGGACTCTCCTGCCACATCATGCTTCCCTATCGGAGGAGAACTGTGTGCACAGAAATGGTGTCACAGGTCATTTAAAGGACGCAGGCTTAGGATGTGACATCAAGTAAAAAGAACCAGGATTTCTACACATCCAATACGAGGCCCAGCACTTGAGGCGACAGGAGAGCACTACAAGTACCACGGAATACAAACGGTATCTCCCTTGGGTCTCAGGGGGACTCAGAGCCATGGCACAGCAGCTACCCAGTGAGCGAGTGGCAGGCAGAAGTTGTTGAAATGTTGACAGATAAGGCAAATGTAAGCTGCTCCTGGGGCCTTCAGGGTGAGAAGTGGGATGGAGATGGGTGACAGAGAATTTTGACCACTTGCAGAAAAAAACAAACAGAAAAAAAAAAAAACACATCTGGTTTCACAGTGCTTATGCATGCTAGGTGAGTGTGAGTGCTCTACCGCTGAGCAGGACTCTCAGCCTGATGCCACTGGAGTGTGTGTGTGTGTGTGTGTGTGTGTGTGCGTGTGTGTGTGCGTGTGTGTGTGCCAGTAGACAGCCTTGGGTGTCATCCTCAGGAATGGCACCTACCTCCTTTGAGACATGGTCTCTCATTGGTCCTGGAGCTGACCAATTACATGAGACTAGCTGGCCAGTGAACCCCAGGAATCTTCCCGCTTCTGCCTCCCTCAGTGTTTGAATTACAGACGTGCACTACATGACCTGTTTATTTTACATGGGTACTGGGGATTGAACTCAGGTCCTCAGGCTTGTAAGGCAAGCACTTTATCAAGAGAGCTATCTCCTCATCCCACCACCTGGGTTTCTAACCCTCCCCTGTGTCTGCCCCGGCGCTCTCCGTCATCAGCAGGAGGAAACTCGGCACTCCTCTTCCGGCTCCCTGGGCTCTCTGACTTGTTTAGAGAAACTCATCTGGCACGAACAGGCAGGTTTGCCTTGTTCCTGACCAGCCACTCACTGCCCTGCTGCTGGCACGGGTGGGGCTCAGAGGTCTGGAGACCTCTTCCAGGTCCCCAACCTGGTTGAAATGCCTCATGTCATTGTCCCAGGCTGGAAGGGTAACTCTTGCCTGAGAAAGAGTTACTCCTTGTCCACCACATAGTTCAGACAGGAAGAAACGCAGGACCAGGAGGCCAGAGAGCAGCACTGGCAGGTTACTGAGTAATGCCAAGAACACCTGGTGCCACCGTGCGTATCAGGCGGGTCTTGATGCCCAGCAGAGCCCTTGTCCGTCCAATTGTTGGGATGGAGCCTTCTAGGAACAGGAGCCCAAGCCTCATCTGATGGGTTACAAGCAGATCTGCCAGCTGCATGTAGTCGGATCAGCACTGAGGTAGCTGGTGACCAGAGGCTCGAGCAAGAGCCCGCTCCGGACTCAGCAGTGGTGGGTTGTAAGCAGAGACACATCTTCCAAGCTAGCAAAGCTGAGGCTGGAGGCTCCACATGGTAGAACTGCCTTTTTGGCATTAAAAAAAAAAAAAAAAAAAAAAAAAACAATAATGAGCAAAGCCTAGGAAAAGCGGGGCTTGCGAGCCCACCCGCCAAGCAGCCTGAGCAGACGTGTGTGTGTCCTATTTTTACCAAGAAGCACCGCATTCTGCTGCACTGCCATAAAGAGAGGCTTATTTCAACATGAGGAGGAAGTCTCACAAGATGTGAGCACACATGCATGTGTAAGCACCCTTGGACGCTTTCCGGAGAAGCGGCAAGCACTACCAGTAGGAGTTCTGACGCCCGTAGTCTGGCTGGGCCAGAGGTAGGCACCTGCTCACTCTTGCTCCCAGGTTTAACACAAACAACCGGAGGGTCCCTCCAGACCCCTGCATCTTTGCTCAGATTGTAGGGAGGGGATTGCGGAATTCTCTTCCCTCCTGTTCTGATCCACCTCTCCTGCTCTAAGCTTCATGCGGGGACCACACAAGTGGAGGTACATCCGCGACACCAGCCGCCTCTCACCCAGGGGCCACATCTTCTCAGCCCAGCCCTCACCTCTCTGCCTTAGGATAACTAATGTCCATCCAATCTGGCTCGGAATCCCTCACACCCGCTGCCCTCCCTTCCTCCTTCCATAACTGGCACACTCTGGAAGTTTGTTTGGCACCGGGCTCGCCTTTCAAATGCCCTAGAATTCTTTGGCTCCCTTCTCTACCTAAATTCAAAACCCATAACACTCCAGGGACTTCTGCCTTCCCAGTGCCATCAAGAGATGAAAATGTCACAGTACCGGCCTCTTGCTTCCAGGGCCCCAGTCTTCATATTGAGCAAGTTCCCTCCAGGCCTAGCCACCTGTCGCAGGAGGCTACATTCTCCTTCGGAGCTGGGGGTCACCTGTAGGAACCAGCTTTCTACTAGTGAGACCTGTGATTTGCAAGGGTCCTCGCTGATATCCAGAAATGGAGGGCGGGGAGCGCTGCATCGACCTCTGGTCCTGCAGCTTCAGGGCCTGGGAGCTGTCCTAACTCTTCCTCCCCCTCCCCTCTGTGGTGCCCAGTTTATAAGTGAGAAGAGTCAAGGTCCTCACCACACTGTGGTGCTCTTTCCGTCCAGGACATTAACCCCGGCTGTCAACTTGACAGGATTTAGAATCCCCATGGAAACAAATCTCTGCTCATACCTTGGAGGGATTTTCTAGACAGGGTTAACTGAGGCGGGACAACCCACCCTAACTGTGGGCAGCACCATTCTGTGGACCCTGAACTGTGTAGAGAGCTAGCTGAGCTCAGCACGCAGTGCACTCCGCTTCCTGACTGTAGACGCAATGCACTGTTTCCTGTTCCTGCCGCCATGCCTCCCTGCCACAATGGACTGTCTGTTAGGAGTTCTCAGATAATCTAGCCAAGTCCATGGTGGCCTGAGGTGGGAGCCAGGAGGGAGTGAGAGAGGTCAGACTCACACACAGCTGTACTGTGGGTTATGGATGTCTTCCCCCAAGACATCCCACTGTGGATTAAGAATGGCTTGGTGAGGGGGAGGGCTGAACAGATGGATTAGCAGTTAAGGTGCTTGCCTGTAAAGCCAAAGGATCCCAGTTTGATTTTCCAGGACCCATGTAAGCCAGATGCACAAAGGGGCGCATGCATCTGGAGTTCGTTTGCAGTGGCTGGAGGCCCTGGCGCACCCATTCTCTTCCCCTCTCTCTCTCTCTCTCTGCCTCTTTCTCTCTCTCAAATAAATAAATAAATAAAAATATATTTTTAAATAAGAATGGCTTGGGGAGCTAGGGAGATGGTTCAGTGGTTCAAAGTACTTTTTACACAAGCCTGATCGCCAGCTTGGATCCTCAGAACTCAAGACGGACCCGAGTAGCACATGCGTCCATGACCCCAGCACACCCACATCAGCGGGAGGCAGAGTCAGAAGAGCCCAAAGCTTGTGGGCCAGCTAGACCGGCATCTGCAGGGGCAAGCAAGACCCTGCCTTGAGCCAGGTGAAAGGTGAGGATCAACACCCTGAGGGTGTCCTCGGACCTCCACATGGCCGGTATACGCACACACACACACACACACACACACACACACACGGCCATTACAAGCCAGTTATCATGGAACAGTTCAATTTCCCAGGGCTCTGTTTCCTCAGTGGTACTATTAGGGGAAACTGAGTCACACAGAGATGGCACCAGAGATAGAATGAAGAAACAAAATTGATTCATGTCAACATGGACTCAGGGGATAACTTCCAGAGCCTGAGTCCTGAGCCCTGAAGGCTCAGGGTTGGTTTTTTTTTTTTTTAATTTAATTTTTTTATTTTATTTATGTGCAAGCAGAGAGATTGAGAAAGAGAGAGAAGAGAGACAGACAGAGAATGGGCGTGCCAGAGCCTCTAGCCACTATAAACGAACTCCAGATGCATGCGCTCCCTTGTGCATCTGGCTTACGTGGGTCCTGGGGAGTCCAACCTGGGTCCTTTGTCTTCATAGGCAGGCGTCTTAACTGCTAAGCTATCTCTCCAGGCTTCAGAGTTTTATAGGCAGTATGACATCATCTTGAGTTCTTCACACTATTGGTGCGCTACAAGTGTCTAAAATTACATGATTTGGGGGAACAAGCAGAAAATTCCTTAGCAATCAGCCAGTGACAAGGAACTACAAATGTAGAACAGAAAGCTGTTCGTTCAGGGCTGTTTTTATACAAGGTTGGTCTTGTAAGATATCTGATGGACCCCAAGATGGGACTCAGTGACACAGTGGGATTGGGTTATGATAAGAATGGGACAAGGTTGTTTGCATTCTTTTCAGTTTAGAATCTGAGGTGTTTGCAAAACACTGCTCAGCACAGAAAAAGGAGAGAGGGGCTTTAGTTTGATTGAAATCTCCACCACAGTACCCCAGATGGTATCGCTCAACCTCTGCTGGGCTGTGAGTGCACTAACCCACCCCACCCAGCCACGCCTAACCTCTGACACCCGTGAGTGTGTCAGTGAGGCTCAGCCTCATGGGTCCTCCTCACCTTCACTGTGTTACCAGCATCCGCAGGGCAGAGACCACAGTACCCTTTCCTCAGCTGTGCCCTAGCTGCCTCTTTTTCTAACTTTTTTGTTGTTGTTTTAGTTTGGTTTTGGTTTTTCGAGGCAGGGTCTCACTCTAGCTCAGGCTGACCTGGAATTCACTATACAGTCTCAGGGTGGCCTCGAACTCACAGGGATCCTCCTACCTCTGCCTCCTGAGTGCTGGGATTAAAGGCTGTGCGCCACCACGCCCAGCTTATCTCTTTTTCTAGAAGCACTCTCTGCTCCTCCTTCTCAGACACTTTGACCCAGAGGCCATGATGGTCTTTTAATGGTGACCTCAGAGATGGCTTACCTCACGTTTGTACCCAGGATCCTTTAAGTCCCAACTAGGAATGATGACTTTGGCCAAGGTAAATATCTTTCTTTCTTTTCTTTCCTTTCTTTTCTTCTCTCTCTCTCTTTTTAAGTAGGGTTTCACTCTAGCCCGGGCTGACCTGGAATTCACTATTAAGTCTCAGGCTGGCCTCAAACTCATGGCGATCTTCCTACCTCTGCCTCCTAAGTGCTGGGATTAAAGGTATGCACCACCATGCCCGGCAAGCCAAGGTAAAATTCTGACATGACCACCACTGAGTGTCAAGATTTAGAACAGGCTTGCTCATAGTCTGAGATGCATCCACTTCCCACGTTTCCATCACTAGCTTGGCCACTCAGGAAAACTCTGGAAAGCTGCACAGCTCCCTCTGTTCGAGCTGCCCCATCTTGTTCCTCCCCTCCACCCAGCTGGTGGCACTGGGGGAGCACTCCCAGCCAGTCTCCTGCATGCCCCTTCCTTTTACAGATCCCTGGCTGAAACCAGGTATGACATCTGGCCACCCACAGGTGAGGTAGGAGGTTCTTGGTGCACCATCCCCCCCCATAGGGACCCTTCCTGAGTGTGATCTCCCCGGACTGCCATTACATTGGCATGTTGGTTCATTCGTGACACAAATGTTGAGGAGCCCTTATTCTTTTTTTTTTTGGTTTTTCGAGGTAGGGTCTCACTCTAGCCCAGGCTGACCTGGAATTCACTATGGAGTCTCAGGGTGGCCTCGAACTCACGGCAATCCTCCTACCTCTGCCTCCCGAGTGCTGGGATTAAAGGCGTGCGCCACCATGCCCGGCTGAGGAGCCCTTATTCTTGTCTTCTACCTCATTCAACTGTTTACTGAGCCTTCACTCTGTGATAAGGATCAGAAGTGAACAGTCAAAATATACCTGCCCTTCTGTGGAAGTTTCCAGTGGCTATTGTAGCAAATGCCCACACATTTAGTGGCTAAAACAACGCACATGGCCTGGGGAGATGAGTCAGTGAAGCAAATAATGCGCAAACACGAGGACCAGGGCTCAGACGCCCGGCCCCGTGTAAAAGCCGCATGTAGGTTCACACCTGCAATCCCAGTGCTGGGAGGGAGGAGACAGGAGGCTCCCTGAGACTCGCTGCCTAGCTTGTCTAGCCAAATTCAAAGCTCAGTTCAGTAAGAGACTCTGTCTCAGAAATAAGGTGGAAAGGGCTTCGAAGATGGCTCAGTGGTTAAAGGCACTTGCTTGGAAAGCCTGTCAGTATAGGTTCAAATCCCAAGCCACTCATATAAGCCAGATGCAAAAACTGGCACAAGCATGTGATTTTTTAAATTAAATTTATTTATTTATTAGAGACAGAGAGGAAGAGAAAGAGAGAGAAAATGGGTGCACCAGGGCCTCCAGCTGCTGCAAACGAACTCCAGACGCATGCGCCACCATATGCATCTGGCTTCATGGAACTGGAGAATTGAACCTGGGTCCTCAGGCTTCGCAGGCATGTACCTTAACCACCAAGCCATATCTCCAGCCCGCTTTTTTTTTTTAAACAGCAATAAGAGACCCTAGCATGCATGCATATGCAAATAAACACACCAGTAATCCTAGGACTCAGGAAGTTGAGGTAGGAGAATTGTGAATTTGAGGCCTGCCTGGGCTATGTAACCAGACGACACTATCTCAAAAACATGCCCACGGCTGGGGCTATAGTTCAGTGGTTGAGCATTCACCTATCCTAAAATGAGGTAGGTCCTAGATTTAAATCCGTAAGACTGAAGGTTAAAAAAAGGACACAGGTTTAGTTGGCTCAAGGTTCTGGCACCTGGGAAGTCTAAAGGCACCAGCAGCGCTCAGCCTCTGATGAGGACCTCCTGCTACCTCAGTGCAGACGGCACCTCCTCATGAGCTCAGGTATCAGAGCTTGTTTTTATAACAAAACCATTACCTTTTTTTTTTAAAAAAAAAAAAAAAAGTTAATTTCTTAAAATTAATTTGTTTTTATTGACAACTTCCATAATTGTAGATAATATCCCATGGCAATTCCCTCCCTCCACTTTCCCCTTCAAAACTCCACTCTCCATCATATCCCCTCTCCATCAGTTTCTCTTTTGTTTTGATGTCTGATCTTTTCCTCCTATTATGATGGTCTTGTGTAGGTAGTGTCAGGCACTATGAGGTCATGGATAGCCAGGCCATTTTGAGTCTGGAGGAACACGTAAGGAGTCCTACCCCTTCCTTTGGCTCTTACATTCTTTCTGCCACCTCTTCCACAATGGACCCTGAGCCTTGGAAGGTGTGATAGAGATATTTCAGTGCTGAGCACTCCTCTGTCACTTCTTCTCAGCACCATGGTGCCTTCTGAGTCATCCCAAGCTCACTGCCATCTGAAAAGAGAAGGTTCTCTAAACAAAAGTGAGAGTAGCATTAATATATGGGTATGAACATTAAGAGAAGTGCTTATTGGACAGTTTGGTGAGCATAGTAGATGCATTTAGCCAGACAGCAGCAGACATTACACCCCTAGGGCTCATGACTACCCCTGTTGTAGGTTTTCAGTATTAGGTATGTATTCCCTCCCATGGAGTGAGCCTCCAGGCCAATTAGAGAGCGGTTGGTTTCCCCCATAACAGACGTGTCACTATTGCACCCATTGGCTCATTTGGCCTGGCTGGCCAAACATAAGGCTTGCAGTGTCTGCTGTTGAGTATCTCCACTGGTGATTTTTCTCTCTCCCATTGAACTGCATGCAGCATAGCTTTTTCCAGCTTTCTATCAGCTGGTCTGTAGGGAAGGAGGAAAAAAACATTCTCTTGACAACCCATTAATCCATGAATTCACATTAATCCAATCACTTCCCAAAGGTCCCATCTCCAAGCAACTTGAGCCCCTGACTTCTTTAAGCTTCCAACACATGCCTTCCTTCAAGAGGACATGCAAAGCAGACACAAAATGCACAAGGGAGTGCATGTGTCTGGAGTTCGTTTGCAATGGCTAGAGGCCCTGGTGCTCCCATTTTCTCTCTCATCTGCCTCTTTCTCTCTCTTGAATAAATAAATAAAAATATAAGCTGGGCATGGTGGCACATGCTTTTAATCCCAGCACTCGGGAGGCAGAGGTAGGTGACTCACTGTGAGTTCGAGGCCACCCTGATACTACATAGTGAATTCCAGGTCAGCCTGTGCTAGAGTGAAACCCTAGCTCAAGAAAAAAAAAAAAAAAAAGAGTGCTTTAGGGCAACACTGGCAAGGATGACATATAGGAGAGGTTCAGGAGAGGTGATAGGGATGAACACTGGGTTTAGGGCAGTTATCTCAGCACTAAATGTGCAAGACAAACACACAGTTGGAGGCTGGTCAGTGAGTTTGGCCCTTTCTTTCTACCACTGCTGGAATCTGCTCTGTGAAAAAAGTTTCTCCTGAGAAAAAAATGACTTCTAATGCCAGACTGACTGGTACACATCTGTAATCCCAGTGTTTAGGCAGAGGCAGAGGATTAGGAGTTCCAGGTCATCATCAACAGAGAATTTCAGGCCAGCCTTGGTAACATAAGATTTGGTCTTACCCCCCTCCCATAGTATCTATTCAGAACCAATGGGCAGACATGTTCCAAATGTTGACTTAATCATTACACCAGCCCTTCAAGGTTATTAAGAACTACCCCATCTTATAAGTGAGAGAGGCTGGGAAAGGTCAATTAACCTGCTTTTATTGGGTACATATTCTGCATAACAAATTACTCTAAAACTGAGTAGTTTAAAACAGCAAATATGGGGCTAGAGAGATGGCTTAGTGGTTAAGCGCTTGCCTATGAAGCCTAAGGACCCCGGTTCGAGGCTCAATTCCCCAGGACCCACGTTAGCCAGATGCACAAGGGGGCGCACACGCGTCTGGAGTTCGTTTACAGAGGCTGGAAGCTCTGGCGCGCCCATTCTCTCTCTCTCTCTCTCTCTCTCTCTGCCTCCTTCTCTCTGTCGCTGTCAAATAAATAAATAAACAAACAAACAAAAAAGAAGTGTAATAAACACATTAAAAAAAACAGCAAATATGTTACCTCCATTTCTGAGTCAGAAATCAGGGAAACATATGTAGCTGGGAAATCGGGCTCAGTTTCTGGGTCAGAAATTAGGGAGACATGGAGCTAGGGGAATCAGGGCTCAGTTTCCTGTGAGGCTTTCCGTCATGGCACTGAAGAAGCTTCACTTACCTGAAGGCTTAGCCAGGATAGGTAAAGCCATTCTAAAAAATGGTCCGCATGTCAACAGTCCACACACCCCAAACTCTGAAGCTTGTGAATATGTCAGGTGGCATGGCAACGGAGAATTAATACTGCAGGTAGAATTAGCACTAGTAATTTGCATGTAGGGACATTATCCCAGGTTGTCCAGGTTGATATTGATTATCAATTTGACAGACCTAGAATCACATGTGAGGGATTGTCCAGATTGGGTTAGCCTCTGGGCACGCCTATGAGAGTTTCTCTTGATTAGGAGCAAGTTGCAGAGGCTTCACAGGGTGGTGGGAAGGAAACAGAGAAACAAGACCAGGAGAAGTAGGGGCCAAGCTATAACCTTCAAAGGCACTCCAAAGTGACCCATTTCCATCCGCGAGGCTCCACTTTCTAAAGGTTCCACAGTCTTCCCTAACAGCACCACCAGCTAGGGACCAAGTGCTCAAATACATGAGCCTATGGGGACATTTCATGAGTATTCAAGCATTAGCCTATAGGGACATTTTTAGATTCAAACCAAGGGAAATGAGCAATTTTTAGAAGCTGGAAAGGACAAAGAAATAGATTCTCCCTAGAGACCCCTGGGAGGAGCACACCTGGCTGACACTGAAATGGGACCTTTTACTTTGGGGGATTCAAATGCAAACCCCAAACCTGAGCTCATGTCTGCTTTACTTGAAGAATTGAAATAAATAAAGAATGAGAAGGATTATTTTTGTGAATTATTATATTTATTCAGAAGTCAGGAGGGGTGAGAAAGAGTCCACGGACCAAAGAAGGGGGAATGGAAGGGGAGGTGACTCTGAGAACCAAAGGGTGAGGAGTGGACACATCCACATGGTCTAAGGGCTCATGTGCATCCTTTCCCACCTTGGCAGCAGATAAGCTAAGTTGTCAGGGTGGGAAGACCTAAAAGCTTACCAGTGGCAAAAACCTCAGATGCTGAGAAATGAACAACTCAGGGAACAGAAAAGAGGAAAAAGCCCACCAAAAGCCTCATGAGCAGCCAGGCATTTTATTTTGGGCCCAGGGCTGAATCTGGAAGGGTGAATATGTGAGATAATTTCTCTCTCAACACCTTTATTTTAGTCCAAATAGACACACATTGGGCTTCTAACCTACAAAATTTTAAGAAGAATTTGTGATGCATGGTGGTTTGAATGTAAAATGTCCCCCATAGCTTCATGTGTTTGTGATGAAGCCTTATATTTGATCCCCAGCTGGTGGAGCCTTTAGGAGGAGGAGCCTTGGCACACTGAGATCTATTAGTCCAGCTCACTAGGCATTCAGCTAGCTTGCTCATTCTTGCTGCTTCCTCCCAGCTGATGTGATAAAATGTGACACCCTGCTGTCTGCTCTGCCATTCTTTTCCTTCCATGGCAAAACCTCCCCTCTAAACCGTAAGCCAAAATGAACCCATTGTTTTCCTTCTGACCAGGTGTTTTGTCCCAGCAATGAGAAAGTAACTGCTATGTGGTGCTATAAGCCACTAGGTTTGGGGTAAATTGCTACAGCAGCAACAGAAAACTGATGCAGCTTCCCAGATGGTTCCGTGGCATGGCTGCTGGCAGCAGGGGTCAGCTCCTCCCATCATGGGTCAGCTGGTCCCTCCAGTACTTCCTCTGTAGGCTGCTTGCGTGTCCTTACAACATGGTAGCTGTCTTCCTCCAGAGAGAGCTATGCCTGAGAGAACGGGGAGCCTGACATCTGGTTATGACCTGGTCCCATGTGTTAGTTACCTTCCTCGTTTCTGTGACCAAAAATCTGACAAACAGCATCTTAAGGGAGGAAGGAGTTGCTTATCCTTACAGTTCCAAGGTACACAGTCCATCCTGGCTGAGAAGGTGTGGTGCAACAGGTGTCTGTCACATTGAAGCCACAGCTAGGAAGCCAAGAGAAAGACCAGGACATGGGGTCCAGCTATAAAGCTTCAAGGCCTGTCCCCAGCGACTCCTTTTCCCCACTAAGGCTTCACCTCTGAAAGGTTCCACAACCTTCCCAAACAGTGCCACCAGCTGGGAACCATGTGTTAAACACGGGAGCCTATGGCGAACATTTTGTATTCAGAACACAACAAACCAGAAGCCAGCATCAGCATCTCCATCATATCCTATCCATAGAGTCAAGCAGGGTCCACCCTTAAGAAGAAAGTAAGAGGGCTAGAGAGATGGATTTGTGGTTAAGACTCTTACCTGAAAAGCCTAACAACCAAGGTTCAGTTTCCCAGTACCCATGTAAAGCCAGATGCACAGAGTGGCACATGCATCTGGAGTTCATTTGCAGTGGCTGGAGGCCCTGACACATCCATTCCCTCTGTCTCTTCTCTTTTTCTCTCTCTCTACTTGCAAATAATAAATAAATAAAATATTTTTTAAAGTTTTGGGCTGGAGAAATGGCTTAGCGGTTAAGGCATTTGCCTGAGAAGACTTAAGGACCCAGGCTCGATTCCCCAGGACCCACATCAGCCAGATGCACAAGGGGCACATGCATCTGAAATTCATGTGTAGTGGCTAGAGGCCCTGGCATGCCCATTCTCTCTATCTGCCTCTTTCTCTCCCAAATAAATAGATAAATAAATAAAATATTTATTTAAAACATGTTAAAAAAAAAGAAGAAGGAAAGTGAACTCGACCTTTTGAAGGGAGGAGTTTCAGAGAATTTGTAGAGTTTTTTTTTTCACAGTGCCCATGGTTACTCCAGAATAATTAGCAGGCTTGAAATAAAATGGAAACACTTGGAAACAAAGCCTTCTGTCTCACAGAAAATTACAGAGCTGGCCTAATGTCCAGACATGCGGTGGTACTAAATTTGAGTTTCCCAGGAGTAGTCATGGTGAATGGAGAACTCTCACCCATATTTTTAAATTGTACAGGGAACACTGTGCTGCCAACCAAAATGAGGCTATACCAGCTCTTGCATGAAATGACATCAACTCAATTTGCTTATACTGTGATCGGGTGCTCAGGGTGGAAGTTATAGATGTCTTTAATAAAACATGGAACATCTAATGTTATTAAATAAGCTCTATCTGACAGACAACATCCTTCAGAAATGTGGCCTCTAAGGCAGAAAGCCAGGAGCATGTTGATGGGGAAGAAGCAGGGCATCCCCACATTCCTCTCATTTTATGACTGAAGAAAGAGAATTTCGGAGACAGGAGGATCTCACCCATGATGCTCTGGAGGCTGAGAACAGCCGTGGTTGGGTCAGGATACTCTTAACAGAGAAGGAGGAGTGGTAAAGGACTTTCTCATCGTTCCTCCAGGCAGGCCCTGGCCACTTTTAAGGTAGAGTTTGATGAGGAGAAGCCATCAGTGTGTTTCCATGGGGATTCATGGACTAATGGGAGGAGATGATCTTCATCCTGGAAGGGGGAAGTTTGGAGGAAGGAAAGATCGAGCCTCTGTCCAACCACTGCATGGATACCATGGGGACTGTCCAGCAGGTCAGACACAGTCTATGCGGAGTCTCTGACCTGTCATGAACAAATAGACCCAGAAAAAGAAGGGCTCAGAGGATGAGATGCTTTGGGATCCTAGAACAATTCCCATGACCCACCCCCACCCCTGCCTCCCAGTTACACTCAGAATTCCTGAGTGGTCAAGGAGGAACCATGTCATTAAATTTTTTTTGAAATGCTACAGTTGCTATGGAAACAGTACGGTGGTTCCTCATAAAATTCAAACCAGAACCATCATACAATCTAGCAACTTCACTTTGGTACACACGCCACAGAAATAAAAGCAGGGGCTAGCAGACATTTTCACACCCACTTCCCAGAAACAGTCATCCCAACAGCTGAAACAAGAACCAAACCTAATGCTCATGGGCAGATGAATAGAGAGACAAAATGTGGTGCATATATATAACAGAAATAATGTCACCTTGGGAGACTGGGGAGATGGCTCAATGGTTAAAGGTACTTGCTTAATAAAACCTGGTGGCCCGGGGTTTGATTCCCTAGTACCCATGTAAAGCCAGATGCGCAAAATGGCACATGCATCTGGAGTTCATTTGCAGTGGCAAGGGGCCCTGGAGCACCCATTTCTTCTCTCTCTTTTTTTAAAAATTTATTTTTTATTTTTTTATTGACAACTTCCATAATTGTAAACAATATCCCATGGTAATTCCCTCTTTCCCCCCACTTTCCCCTTTGAAACTCCACTCTCCATCATATCCCTTCCCCCTCTCAATCAGTCTCTCTTTTATTTTGATGTCATCATCTTTTTCTCCTATTATGATGGTCTTGTGTAGGTAGTGTCAGACACTATGAGGTCATGGATATCCTGGCCATTTTGTGTCTAGAGGAGCACGTTGTAAGGAGTCCTGCCCTTCCTTTGGCTCCTACATTCTTTCTGCCACCTCTTCCGCAATGGACCCTGAGCCTTGGAAGGTGGATAGAGATATTGCAGTACTGAGCACTCCTGTCACTTCTTTCCAGCACCATGATGCCTTCTGACTCATCCCAAGGTCACTGCCATCTGAAAAGAGAAGGTTCTCTACCAAAAGTGAGAGTAGCATTAATATAAGGGAATGAATATTAAGAGAAGTGCTTACTGGGCAGTTTGGTGAGCATAGTGTATACTTTTAGCCAGACAGCAGTAGATGTTACACCCCTAGGGCTCATGACTACCCCTGTTGTAGGTTTTCAGTATCAGGGATGTATTCCCTCTCTCTTATTATCTCTCTCTTTTCCTCTCTCTTGCTCTTGCTCTCTCTCTTTCTCTGCTTGCAAATAAATAAAAATATTCTTAAACAGAAATAATGTAGACTTGGGTGCAGGAGATGGCTCAGCAGATAAGAATCTGGGAGGTGGGAACCTGAGAGGGCCTGGGATCAGCTGAAGTCAATCCCCAGCACCTGTATGAATCCTCAGCATGGCCATGCATACAGAGACAGGAGAATTGCTAAGGCTTGCTAAGGTCAGCTAGTCTTAACTAAAAAGAGCAGCTATGGGGTAAGTGAGAGCTCTGTCTCCAAGGAACACTCCAGTGAGTGGTAAAGACACCCAACTTTCTCCTCTGGGCTCTACAAGTGTTCATGGGGTACACACATCCACACACATATGTCTATACCACACACAACACAGCACATATACTACACAAATAAATTTTTATGGAAATTATGTAACCTTAAAGAGGAATCAAATTCTAACAGCTGCTACAATGTGGGAGCAACTTCAAGACATTGTGCTAAGCGAAACAAGCCAGTCACAAAAGGCACCGTATGTGTGCTCCTAGGTGGAGTTCCAAGTCCAATTCTCAAAGACAGTAGAATAGTGATGCCAGAGCCTAGAGGGGCAGAGAATGAGGAGTCCTTGCTTAATGGGGTCAGAGCTTTATTGTGGAAAGATGGAAGGCTCAGGTGTGAAACAAATGCCTTTAAGCCATTGAGATGATGAATTTCATGCTGTGTGTAGTTTATTATAACATTTTAAAATTTTAAGAAAGACACTGGGAAGGTTACATTCCTGGGGAAGCTACAGAGCCAGGCTTGGAGGCTACACCCCAAACTTCCCCACAGATACACAATGCAGACACAGCTACTTCTGAGCTAGACATGGACACTGTAACCAGCACTGGACATGGGACCCACCACCGCAAACCCAGAAGTCCAGTGGGCTGCTGCTGTTCGGACAACTTGGCAGTGTACTTCTCAGCCTCCGTAGTCATCTCCGTAGTCATGTGAGCCAATCCCTCTGATTACTCCCCTTGCACCTGTGGTCCATGGGAAAGATTTATTCCAGGACCCTGCGAACACCTAACTCCACAGATATTCATGCATCTTATGAAAAAAAGCCTAGTGCTTGCATGCGACCTGTGTAATCCTCCTATATGTTTTTAAATATTTTATTTTATTTTATTTTATTTGACAGAGAAAGAGGGAGAGAGAGAGAATGAATGGGCGTGCCAGAGCCTCCAGCCACTGCAAATGAACTCCAGACTCATGCACCCCCTTGTGCATTTAGCTAATGTGGGTCCTGGGGAATCGAACCTGGGTCCTTTGGCGTTACAGGCAAATACCTTAATGGCTAAGCCACCCCTCCAGCCCTCCTATATGCTTTTAGATCATCTCTAGATCATTTATAATTCCTAGTACAACGCAAATGCTGTGTAAATAGTTGTTATACTATATTGTACTATATACTATATATAATATACTATACTTCCCCCTGATAATAGCATGCGCAGCGGGTGGGGGGTCAGGGAAGAATCTGTCTGTGGTCAACACAGTCTTAATTCTTTTTACATATTTTTTGGCCTGTGGTTACTTGAAGTGGATATGAAACCTACAGATATGGGAGGACTGGCTATGTCTAAGTGTAACTTACTGGTTCATCTCTCTGACAAGAGTACCCACATTAAAGAGACCCAACAGTGTCCTCCTCACAAGAACTTACTGGTACAACCATAACCCATTGGTGACTACTGATACCCTGCTGAAGATGGCCAACAAGGGAACGGGGAACAGGGCAGAAGGGACAGAAGAGGATAACTTGATGGGAATATGACCAATTTGCAATATGTTTATGTATTTAACTTCCCAATAAAATTTAAGTTTTAAAAAAGTCTCAGTGATAGAGTGCTTATCTGTCATGCACAAGGTCCTGGGCTCAACTCCCAGCACCACAAGAAAGAAGAAGCCCGGCAGAGATTTCTTGGCCTTCCTGCCATAGAGGACCCAGCGGCAAAGAAGCTGTGTATGAAGCCGAAAGCAGACTCCCACCGAGCATTTCTTCTGGGAGTGTGCAAAGTAAGTGTCCATTGCCTAGTGAGATGCTGTGTTACAGAAGCCAGTGCAGACTAGGACCCTCCTTTCTTCCACCCACAGACATTCCTGTAGGCGGGGCCCTCAGCCAGTCAAGCAGAGGAAACCGGAGCTAACACATCTTGTTACAGCTTGGTTGTGGTCATTTCCCAAGGTCCCACGTGTTGGAGGCTTTGTCTGCAGGATGTTAGTATCAGAAGGTGATATGGAACCTTGAAGAGGTGGGCCTAGTGGGACATGCTGAAGTCAACTGTGGGCACTGTCTAGGCAAGGGGTTACACTGGTGTAGTTGCCTTGTCATGGCGGGGACAATGTGCTCCACCAGAACAGCTGGTGGAAGGAAAGGGTTTACTTCAGTTTACAGGGTTTTATTTTTTAAGATTTTACTTTTATTTATTACAGTCAGAGAGAGAAGGAGAGAGAAAGAGAAAGTTATAATGGATGCACCAGGGCTTCTAGGCACTGCAATTGAACTCCAGACGCATGCGCCACCATGTGCATCTGGCTCACATGGGACCTGGAGAATTGAACCTGGCTCCTTAGGCTTCGCAGGCAAGCACCTTGAATGCTAAGCCATTTTTCCAGCCCTCAGTTTACAGTTTTGAGGGGAAGTTCCATCATAGAAGGGAAAATAAGCATGGCAGCACAGTCAGCCAGGGTGTCACATCTTCTCACATCAGCTACGAGTGAGCTTGCCCTGCTGTGGTATTAATGCACATGCTTGTGTTACTGGTAACCCATTGGCCAAGGGGGTTTCCACAGACACATCTCTGCTACTGGCCATGTGTTTTCCATGGGATTGAACAATTCCTCAATGAGGCTTCTTACATGAGCATTTTAGAAATGACGCCAGGGTTTGGAGATAAGACATCCGCTGTCCAGCGATATTGTAATGTGGGCGTACAATCCATGAGATGTATACATGATTTTTGGTGCTAAATATGTTGGTGTTGGTGAATCAGATGGGAGTATATGGAACCAGATGGTATTGCCCAAAAGGAGCTCAAAGATTCAAGTTGCAACATGGTCCCATTCTAGGCTTCCCAAAGCAAAGATGTATGAAGGAAACATCTTAGGAGCTGACTATGACATACTGATCCTGCCGCCAGTGAGAGACAGCTGCCCAAACCCTCTGTGACATACTGATCCTCCACCAGTGAGAGACAGCTGCCCAAACCCTCTGTGACATACTGATCCTCCACCAATGAGAGACAGCTGCCCAAACCCTCTGTGACATACTGATCCTCCACCAGTGAGAGACAGCTGCCCAAACCTGACTGTGACATACAGATCCTGCCACCAGTGAGAGACAGCTGCCCAAACCCTCTGTGACATACTGATCCTCCACCAGTGAGAGACAGCTGCCCAAACCTGACTGTGACATACTGATCCTCCACCAGTGAGAGACAGCTGCCCAAACCCTCTGTGACATACTGATCCTCCACCAGTGAGAGACAGCTGACCAAACCCTCTGTGACATACTGATCCTCCACCAGTGAGAGACAGCTGCCCAAACCCTCTGTGACATACTGATCCTCCACCAGTGAGAGACAGCTGCCCAAACCTGACTGTGACATACAGATCCTGCCACCAGTGAGAGACAGCTGCCCAAACCCTCTGTGACATACTGATCCTCCACCAGTGAGAGACAGCTGCCCAAACCTGACTGTGACATACTGATCCTCCACCAGTGAGAGACAGCTGCCCAAACCCTCTGTGACATACTGATCCTCCACCAGTGAGAGACAGCTGCCCAAACCCTCTGTGACATACTGATCCTCCACCAGTGAGAGACAGCTGACCAAACCCTCTGTGACATACTGATCCTCCACCAGTGAGAGACAGCTGCCCAAACCCTCTGTGACATACTGATCCTCTACCAGTGAGAGACAGCTGCCCAAACCTGACTGTGACATACTGATCCTCCACCAGTGAGAGACAGCTGCCCAAACCCTCTGTGACATACTGATCCTCCACCAGTGAGAGACAGCTGCCCAAACCCTCTGTGACATACTGATCCTCCACCAGTGAGAGACAGCTGCCCAAACCCTCTGTGACATACTGATCCTGCCGCCAGTGAGAGACAGCTGCCCAAACCCGACTGTGACATACTGACCCTCCACCAGTGAGAGACAGCTGCCCAAACCCTCTGTGACATACTGATCCTCCACCAGTGAGAGACAGCTGCCCAAACCCTCTGTGACATACTGATCCTGCCGCCAGTGAGAGACAGCTGCCCAAACCCGACTGTGACATACTGATCCTCCACCAGTGAGAGACAGCTGCCCAAACCTGACTGTGACATACAGATCCTGCCACCAGTGAGAGACAGCTGCCCAAACCCTCTGTGACATACTGATCCTCCACCAGTGAGAGACAGCTGCCCAAACCTGACTGTGACATACTGATCCTCCACCAGTGAGAGACAGCTGCCCAAACCCTCTGTGACATACTGATCCTCCACCAGTGAGAGACAGCTGCCCAAACCCTCTGTGACATACTGATCCTCCACCAGTGAGAGACAGCTGACCAAACCCTCTGTGACATACTGATCCTCCACCAGTGAGAGACAGCTGCCCAAACCCTCTGTGACATACTGATCCTCTACCAGTGAGAGACAGCTGCCCAAACCTGACTGTGACATACTGATCCTCCACCAGTGAGAGACAGCTGCCCAAACCCTCTGTGACATACTGATCCTCCACCAGTGAGAGACAGCTGCCCAAACCCTCTGTGACATACTGATCCTGCCGCCAGTGAGAGACAGCTGCCCAAACCTGACTGTGACATACAGATCCTGCCACCAGTGAGCCAGATAGCTGGCCAAACCTAATGTGTCCAGAGACAAAGACAAGATCACTGCTGCAGATGTCAATGGACCAACCACTGGAGAAGCTGATGAGATTTTTCTGGAAAGAGCACCGTGGTTACTCCAGATCTCTACATAGTTGCTGGAGTATGTTGAGCGGCTGAAGAGTCTAAATCATGTCAGCTACGGCCGATTGACTTTCAAATACAAAAGGCACTCCTTAAAAAAAAATTTTTTTTGAGGCAAGCCCAACAGACTAGCCTTTTTTTATATGTGAGGGAGAAGAGAATTGGCGCGTCAGGGCCTCCAGCCACTGCAATGGAACTCCAGACATGTGCACCCCTTGTGTGCATGTGCGACATTGCATACTTGTGTCACTGTGTGGCTTATGTGGGACCTGGAGAGTTGAACATGAACCCTTAGACTTCACAGGCCAGCACCTTAACCACTAAGCCACCTCTCCAGCTCACAAAAGGGACCCTTCACTACCACTTGCCCATGTCTGTCCGAGAGAGCTCAGGGAGAAAATTTGGAAAGCGTGGCGGAACTCTTCCCACCGTGCTCATGGCAGGAGCCGAGGTCAGGGTATCGGGCACATCAGAGAGAGACCCTGTGCTCTGGCTCAGACTACACCACGGGGCGCTCTGTCATGCACACAGCCACGAAGTCATAACCTGAGCTTGGACCTGAGCATGGCTGTCTATGTCAATGCCATTAGGAAAGGCTTCAAAGTGTACAACTGAGCCTGTGTGAGCTTCACATAGAGAAGTTCCCACTGCCCTCTTCACTTGTAAGTTCCGCACACCTATCACAAGTTTTCAGTAACCACAGAACTCTTTTCTATGACTCCAAGATAATGGACACTTAACAAGCCAACCTGACTCTTCCCCCACGCCCTTTTTAAAAAATATATTTTATTTATTTATTTATTTGCAAGCAGAAAGAGATAGAAGAGAGACAGACAGAGAGAATGGGCATGCCAGGGCCTCCAGCCACTGCAACTGGGCTCCAGATGCATGGGCCATTTTGTACATCTGGCCTTTATGTGGGTACTGGGGAATCGAACTCTGGGCCCTAGGCTTTGAAGGCAAGCACCTTAGCTGCTGAGCCATCTCTCCAGCCCCTGATTCAGCCCCTTGTACAGAAAGACATAAAAGTTAGAGGGTCATGAATGAGCTGGTAGGTGTAAAAGTAAAAATTACATACACCAGGGAGCCACTTGGATATTTTGCCCTTAAATAAAGTCTCTTGCCCCTGGCTGTGCTGCCTTGCTCTGGGGTTTTTCCAACAGGGTCAGCACTGTTGCCAGGGAAGACAGTCAAGAGTGCTCAGTTACTCACTTTTGCTATGGACAATTCTGGGATGTGTTAGAACTTTGACATGTACTGGGTGTGGTGGTGCACGCCTTTAATCCCAGCACTCCGGAGGTAGAGGTGGGAGGATTACGGTGAGTTTGAGGCCACCCTGAGACTACATGGTGAATTTCAGATCAGCCTGGATTAGTGTGAGACCCTACCTCAAAAAAAGAAAATAACTTTGACATGTGTAAGAAGTAGATAGGGGGCTGGAGAGATAGCTTAGTGGCTAAGGTGTTTGCCTGCAAAGCCTAATGACCCAGGTTCAATTCCCCAGTACCCATGTAAAGCTGGGGACAAAGTGGTGCATGCACCCAGAGTCTGGAGTTCATTTGCAGTGACTTGGGGCCCTGGCATGCCCATACTCTTTCTGTCTCTGTATCTCTCTATCACTCTGTTTGCAAATAAAGAAATAAAAAAATTTTTAAGTGTTTAAAAACAGAAGTAGATATGTGTCATTGTCTGAAGGCTTTATAAGTTGCAAACAAAAGAATCTGTATTTTCCAATTCTATTCTTCCAGAATAAAACAAGTGCATGCTACTATAATAAAATTGCTTTTAATCACTTAACAAGTCTAACTTTGACTCAAGCAGGGAATGTCTATAAACATAATCAATGCAAAAAGCAAGTATTTTTATAACATGTAAATAGTATCATTTGTAACTTATCAGCCATGAATTGTTGTCCTGCAGTAATAAAAGGTCCTGTGGAGAATGTTTCCTACCTGCAAATGATGGAAACTGTCAGGGAAATTTGCTAACTACAATTATGACACAGCCCAAAGGGCAAGCAAGCCTCTTTATCATGTGATTTAGTTATACTTCCTTTTAGAAGATCTATTTCTTTTGTTTCTTTCTTTCTTTTTAAATTATTAAATTATTATATTTATTGAGGGACATAGAACCAAGGAAAGGCACCCACGTGGCTAGCGATCCCATATGGACGGCCTGGAGGAAAAAGTGTGGAAAGAAAAGAGAAAAGAAAGTTCAAGGAGCTCCTGCCATGTCAGGAGCTGGCGGGGGGGGGGGGGGGGGGTTAAGAGCTCATGTGGACAGTAAGGGTTAGGGGAGCCTCCCTGCTGGTACTGGGCCTGGGCTGAGACAGCCCAAGCCCAGCCAAGGGAAAAACACCCACAGCTGGAAGTTCCCAACTGATCACAGAGAGACTTTTGTTTGTTTTCTTGAGGTAGGGTCTTATTCCAGCCCAGGCTGACCTGGAACTCACTCTGTAGCCCCAGGGTGGCCTTGAACTCACAGGGACCCTTCTACCTCTGCCTCCTAAATGCTGTGCTAGGATTAAAAACATGGGCCACCACTCCTAGCCTGGCTTCCCTTTTGAAGATCTGTTGTGTAATTGAACAATAGTTTGTCCCAGAGAAAAAAAAAAGAAAAAACTTGGGGGTATGGAGGGCTCTGAGCGCTGCCGCTGGCCCAGCCTGTGGCATCTTGTACCCTGCTTCATTACAACAGGCTGAACACCTCCTGGGGTTGACTGTTTTGTTTAGGAAGTAAATTGGCCCAGGGATCATTGACACAGTAGTATCCCAGTGAAGTACAAGATAGTATATCTATGAGAATGAGCACTGTTTTTAAACAATATTACCCTTTCAAATTTCTAACTACTTTGTAACTGCATGATTAATCTGGTGGTAAAAACAGTTATTAAAAGTCTACCTTTCCCCCCCAAAAAAGAATTAAAGTAGTCCTGAATGCCCAGTGAATTGAAGTAATAGACCTCAAGACCCACCGCTCCACCAGCAGTGACACACCTTCTCCAGCACGGCTCCATCAGCTAGGAAACGAGCACGAGGCTTCATCACAAACACCAGGCTGTGGGGGGCATTGTCCGTTCCCACTGGCACGGGTAGTTCTCATGGGACCCTTGGTAGTTCTTCACAAAGAGTTGTAATACACGCCTGAGACTGGCCATGTCCAACTCCCCGGCTCCTCTTTCCAACATAATCGCTTGTTCTCACATGCAGTCCTACCGTTGCCATCTGGTCTACTGAGGCACAGTCAAGGCGGGTCCTTCACCAGAGCCCACACAATGCTGTTTAGGTTTTTTGCCTCCAAAACTGTGAGCTACATAGACTTCTGTTTTTTAGATTTTGTGTGTGTGTGTGTGTGTGTGTGTGTGTGTGTGTGTGTGTGAAGCTAGCCTATGTCTAGACTAGGTTGGCACTCTCCCTGCCAGGCATCTAATACAGAGGATCTCACTGCCTCCTTCCCACAGCCTCAGATGCTGGGAATATGACACTTGGATTATAAAAGTGAAAATTGTTCTGACAAGCACAATCATTTGTCCAACTCACTCATTAAGACACTGGCCGGAATCCAAACCTGATTCCAGAGTGCACACCCTTTCCCATGCACTGTCTGCTTTCTATGGTCTGACAGCTTTTTCTGAAAGAGGGGGTGCAGCCTGGTTCTCTTGCTGTGAAAGGACTGTCAGAGCCACATAAAGGAGAATGCTCCCACCTGTCAAAACTTCAGACAGAACGTAGGAGACATCTAGTTCATGCCTGACAATACTTCGGTCCTGTCTTGAAGAGCAGATGGTGGTGTTTGGTCCCATAGAGATGCCTTGCCTACTGTGTGTGGGGCCTTGGGTTCTAGTTCTAGCATCAGTAAACAAAAAGAAGTAGATAGAATGTGGGCTTCAGGGAAGAAAGCTCAAGGGCAAGAAGAAAGTTGGCTACAACACCATGCCACCTTCCTTGCAAGCTCGTGAGGCAGGTGTGTCCCTGAGAAGTGATGCCTACCTCTGAAGAGAGGAAATGGGAATATTGAGCAATGGCGAGAATGGCACTAGGAGCGACGTTGGCATTCGTTGAAACGACCTGGAAGGTGGGACATGGCTGATCTCTACTAGAGAGGTTGTTCTGTCTGTCTGGTACAAGCTCTTGAGACTGGGAGTCGGGGGAGGGGCAGGAGCCATGAGACTTGGGTTTTCATCTTTGTGGAAAAAAAAATCTGAAGTCGGGCAGTAACCACATAAAGCCAGATACACAAAGTGGTGCTTTCATCTGGAGTTTGTTTGCAATGACAGGAGGCCCTAGTACACCCATTCTCTTCCCCCCACCTCTTTCCCTCTCAAATAAATAAACAAATAAAATATCTTTTAAAAATTGAGAAAAGCAATTACAGGAAACAAGGAATGTTAGAGCCACATGTTGGGTCATTATGCACAGAGACATTGCCTCTTCCCCACAATGCATGACCCATATTCTCCAATGAAGAGGGTCCGTGTGGAGGGGAGAGGACAGGGAGGAGGCTAATGATGGTACCAACATAGCTGTATGCACACTGTACGCATAACTAACAAAAAAAATTGAGAAAAGCAACTACAGGAAACAAGGATTCATTTTAGCTCACAATTTCAGAAGCTTTAGTCTCTGATCAGCCAGCTCTGTTGGTTCTAGGCTAAGGCAAGGTGAGATATAGCAAAGACATACCTTTCAAGGGCAAACCCCAGTGACTTACTTCCTCCAGTCTTCAGGCAAGCCCCATTCTTAGTTTTCACCACCTCCCAATAATGTCATCAAATGATGAATCCATCAGTGGATTAGGGCAGAGCTCTTATGATCCAGTCGCCTTTCAATGGCACCACCAGTTGAGGACCAAGCCTTTAACACATGACATTTCATGTGGGGCCACTTCATATCCAAACAACAAGAAGAACAGACAAATGACTCTATCACTCCAGGTAGAGAGGTAAGATAGATATTTCCCTAAGCCACGCCTAAGCCCCATCTTTATATCCCAGAGCTTGCTGTTTGCAGGGGCAGGTCCTTGAAGGAAATGAAGTATGTAAACTATAATGATTGATGAACACAATGGTGAAAACTAAGTAGCTCCCTCCCCTCGGGATGATTTTTGTTTGTTTGTTTGTTTTTCAAGGAGGAGTCTCGCTGTAGCCCAGGCTGACCTGGAATTCACTATGTAGTCCCAGGGTGGCCTCAAACTCAACAGCAATCCTCTTGCCTCTGCCTCCTGAGTGCTGGGATTAAAGGCGTGCATCACCATGCCCAGCCTCTGCCAGAGTGATTTTAACAAAAGGTCACAGGCACACTGGCAGAAGGCCCAGGGTTGCATCTGCCCAGCCCTGGGGACTTCTCCCTGCAGGCCCTGGGGAGCAAGACTCAGCTCTCCTCCAGACTTGCTGGAGGCACTGCTTTGTTTCTGGGTTTTCTTAGCAAAGTTCACCCTTGGTGAAGAAGCTGTGGAGGCCTGGACTAACATGCTAATTACTCCTTGGTAATTAAATTAACTTTAATTGTCAGAAAGTAAAAGTTATCTCCCCTCCAGCCATTTTCCTGGCTCCTGTAGCTGCTGGAACGTAAAGCCCATTTAGCCTCTAGTCAAAGAGCATACACTGGAGGAGACTGGGAACGGTCAGCCAGTCCTCTTCCTTTATAAGTCACAAAACTGACAGCTTCCAACAGTGCCACCAAGCCCTTAACATGTGAGACTTTTAGGGGCCATTTTATATCCAAACCATACAGGTAAGTAGGCAGAGAGACCCAGATACTTCCTCAAGTTACAAAACCTACCCATACCTGAGTACCCCAGGCAGCCAGGGGCATCCCAGCAGCTGTGTGTGCCACGCTGGTTTATCTGTGCCCGGCTCCACAAAGACAAGTCACCCTTGTAAGGAACGTGCATGCTGACTCCTGCAAAAATGAAAACTTCTCATTGTTCCAAAAAAAAAAAAAAAAAAAGCAATCAAAGTGCTTGATGATGGGATAAAATAGGAACCAGATGTTCAGTGGCCTACTTTTTAGATGAGAACGTTTGAGACACTCGCCAAGTCCCACAGCCCACTCTGTGTAGCCCTCACCACGAAGCGGCCCAGAAAAACACAGAGCTCAGCCATTTACCTCAAGAGGAAGAGTCAAGATGAGTCCTCCCTACAGGCCTCTTGTGTTTATACAACAGGGTGTCCACAAGAAAGCTGAAAAGAAACGAAGGAGTGCAATGTTAACCTGCTAGCAAAGTTTTGCACACAGAACAGCATAAATAGAATAGGAGCCATGACCCACACTGCAATGGAAGAAAACCTCGTAGACTTCACGGCCATGGTGCCGGCTTCTCACAACAGGGAGGCCAGCCAATGCCTATGATGAGGATGGCGCCCACACTGCTGCTCTGCCTTCCACCCCCCATTCTTTGCTCTATCCTCAAGGAATGACTCCAAGCCTCCCCAACATGTTCCTCCAAGGTTTTAAAAAATATTTTTAGCTGGGCATGGTGGCACACACCTTTAATCCCAGCACTTGGGAGGCAGAGGTAGGAGGATCACTGTGAGTTTGAAGCCAGCCTGAGACTCCATAGTGAATTCCAGGTCAGCCTGAGCTAGGGTGAGACCCTACCTTGAAAAAACAAAATATATACATATACATACATATATGTGTGTGTGTGTGTGTTATTTATTTGCAAGTGTGTGTGTGAGAGAGAGAGAAAGAGAGAGAGAATGGGCACTCCAAGGCTTCTTGCCACTGCAACTGAATTCCAGATGTATGTGCCAAATTGTGCATCTAGCTTTACATGGGTACTAGGAAATTGAACCTGGCTAGTAGGCTTTGCAAGCAAGTGCCTTTAACTGCTGAGTGATCTTTCCAGCCCCCAAGCTTTTTAGAAAAAAATATTAAATATTTTTATTTGTTTGTTTAAGACAGAGCTTGGGCATTCCAGAGCCAGAGCCTCTTGTAGCTGCAAACAAACTGCAGACACGTGTAACACTTTATTATGTGTATGGCTTTACGTAGGTACTGGGGACTAGAAACTGAGCCAGCAGGCTTTTCAAGCAAGCCCTTTTAACTACTGAACCATCTCCCCAGCCCTAAGCTTTTTTAAAATATATTTTTATTTATTTATTATTTGCAAGCAGAAAGAGAGAGAGAGAGAGAGAGAATAGGCATGTCAGGGCCTACTGCTGCTGCAAATGAACTCCAGATGCATATACCAGTCTGTGAATATAGCTTTATGTGGGTACTGGGAATCAAACCTAGGCCTGTTCAGCTTTGCAAGCAAGCACCTTAACCATTGACCCGTCTCTCCAGCCCCCAAGCTTTTTTTAAAAATCTATCCTCAAATTCTTTCCTAAACTTAGAATCCCCTTCCCAGTCTCACTTTATTTTATTTTGGTATTTCGAGGTTAGTGTCTCACTCTTGCTCAGGCTGACCTGGAATTCACTATGGAGTCTTAGGCTGGCTTCAAACTCACAGTGATCCTCCTACCTCTGCCTCCCGAGTGCTGGAATTAAAGGCATCTGCCACCATGCCTGGCTCCAATCTCACTTTTGACCTGCCCCAGCCCTGCCCCTGCCCTCACCATCTTCATAGCCCCACTCTCCTGCCAAGTCAGAGTCAAGCACCTTGGTATCCAAGAAACCTACACCATGGCCGCCTCCTTCCTTTTGCTGAGCCCACTAAACCCAGCACCTCTCCCTTGAACATGCTTCTTCCCCAGCGCGGTCATGTCTGTCTTTCCATCTTTGTTTTCCTCTAAGCTAACTGTCTAGAACCCAGGACTCCGGCCTTATTTTTTCACCTTTTCGCTAGGGCATTTCCAACCCTGCTGTGCTCCCTTAATGCTCAAGGTCAGATAAGCACAGTGCCCAAGTCCAGTAAATTCTCATGTGCCAAAAACTAAATGTGTGAGACCTTAAAAAAAATGGTAGCTTCAAATTTATGAGGAAGAAATAAAAAATTAAATTAGTGGTTGTCTATTAATCACAGCCTTAAATTGGTTTCATTAATCTTTCAGTTTGGTATTCACAAAAAAAAAAAAAGTCATCACAACTGGAAAGACTGTTACAGGACAAGCATTCACTTTGCATGAGTCCCTCCTAGGCACAGCGATGCATGGAAAAACATAGTAATCATGATGAGCTTCTCATATACAAATAATTTTTAATGGAAAAGGAGGTATATGGAGCAGATGTTGGTCAAAGGATATAAAATTTCAGACAGGATATCTCTTAAAGCATCAAAAACAGTTGTAATTGGGCTGGAGGGATGGCTTAGCAGTTAAGGCATTTGTCTGCAAAGCCAAAGGACCCAAGTTCAACTCCCCAGGACCCACGTAAGCCAGATGCACAAGGGGGCGCACACGTCTGGAGTTCGTTTGCAGTGGTTGGAGCCCTGGCATGCCCATTCTCTCTCTCTCTCTTCCTCCCTCTCTTTCTCCCTCTTTCTCTCTGTCAAATAAATAAATTAAATTAAATATTTTAAATAATAATAATAATAATAATTGTAATAATTGGGGCTGGAGAGATGGCTTAGCAGTTGGGTGCTTGCTAACAAAGTCAAAGGAACCAGGTTTGATTCTCCAGTACCCACGTAAAGCCAGATGAACCAGGTGGCACACGGAGTTCATTTGCATTGACTGCAGACCCTGGTGCACCCATTCTCTATCTGTCCATCTGTCTCTCTCAAATAGATAAATCAAATATAAAAA
This sequence comes from Dipus sagitta, assembly GCA_036346955.1. Lineage (NCBI taxonomy): Eukaryota > Metazoa > Chordata > Mammalia > Rodentia > Dipodidae > Dipus > Dipus sagitta. Next base: position 151,964,099 of record CM070775.1, read on the forward strand.
AGTTGTAATTAATAATAAAGTAGCCAAGCATGGTGGCACATTTTTTTATTTAATTTATTTTTGATTCACAATTTCCATAATTGTAGAAAATAACCCATGGTAATTCCCTCCCTCCCCCCACTTTCCCCTTTGAAACTCTACTCTCCATCATATCCCTTTCCCCTCTCAGTCAGTCTCTCTTTTACTTTGATGTCATGATCTTTTCCTCCTATTATGATGGTCTTTTGTAGGTAGTGTCAAGCACTGTGAGGTCATGGATATCCAGGCCATTTTGTGTCTGGAGGAGCACATTGTAAGGAGTCCTACCCTTCCTTTGGCTCTTACATTCTTTCCACCACCTCTTCTGCAATGGGCTCTGAGCCTTGGAAGATGTGATAGAGATATTTCAGTGCTAAGCACTCCTCTGTCACTTCTTCTCAGCATCATGGTGCCTTCTGAATCATCCCAAAGTCAACACTAACTGAAAAGAGAGAGTAGGATTAATATATGGGTATGAACATTAAGAGAAGTGCTTACTGGGCAGTTTGATGAGCATAGTATATACATTTAGCCAGACACCAACAGACATTACACCCCTAGGGCTCATGACTACCCGTGTTATAGGTTTTCAGTATTAGGGATGTATTCCCTCCCATGGAGCAGGCCTCCAGTCCAATTAGAGGGCAGTTGCTTTCCCCCATAACAGATGTTCTACCCATTGGCTCATTTGGCCTGGATGGCCAAATATAAGGCCTGCAGTGTCCACTGTTGGGTATCTTCACTGGTGATTTCTCTCTCTCCCATTGAACTGCATGCAGAATGGCTTCTTCCAGCTTTCTGTCAACTGGTCTACATGGAGGAAGTTTTCAGCTCAGCTCCAGCAGGGTTTCTTAGTGACCTTGCAGCCCAAGAATGTGGGGTCTTCAGCAAGAGGGTCTTACCCCCTATTCCTGGTGGGAAACCAAGAGCCTTGGCAGTGGAGTGGTGCATACTTTTAATCCCAGCATTTGGGAGGTACAAGTAGGTGGATCACTGAGTTCAAGGCCAACCTGCGGCTACAGAGTGAGTTCCAGGTCAGCCTGAGCTAGAGTAAGACCCTGTCTCAAAATTTAATAATAATATGCTGGGCATGGTAGTGGATATACCTTCAATCCCAGCATCCAGGAGGCAGAGGTAGGAGGATCGCCATGAGTTTCGGGGCACCCTGAGACTACATAGTGAATTCCAGGTCAGCCTGGGCCAGAGTGAGACCCTACCTTGAAAAAACAAAAACAATACCAAAAAAAAGAAACCTGAAAAAATAGTGTGTACTAGAAAATGCAAAATAATGAATATGTACATTAATGTGACCTATCCATTCTACAATGCATAACATTTTAAAATATTGTGTTGTGTACCCTAAATACATATAATCTTTGCCAATTGAAAATAATAAGAATAAATAATTAAATAAATATAAATTGATCTAAAACGTTTCCAAATTTCTAAGATCACAGACATTTCTAATTTTTATTTATTTATTTATTAACGAGGCAGATAAAAAGAGAAGGAAGGAGAGAGAGAGAGAGAATGGGCATGCCAGGGCCTCTAGCCACTGCGAATAAACTACAGACACATGTGCCCCGTTGTCCATCTGGCTTACATTGGGACTGGGTCCTTAGGCTTTGCAGGCAAGCACCTTAACTGCTAATCAATCTCTCAGCTCAGATCAAAGACATTTCTAGTGTGGGATGGTGATGTGTTTCAGTGTACTAACATGATGTAGTGGTTTGATTCAGGTGTCCTCCATCAACTTAGGTGTTCTGAATTCCATGTCCCCAGCTGATGCAATTTGGGAATTAAAGCCTCCTGTGGGCAATGTATTGTTGGGGGCGGGCTGATGGGTGTTGCTTCCTCTTGTCAGTGTTGGGCGCACTCTCTTGTTGCTATTGTCTATCTGATGTTGCTCAGGAGGTGATGTCCACCCTTTGCTCATACCATCATTTCCCCTGTCATTGTGGAGGCTTCCCCTTGAGTCTGTAAACCAAAATAAACCTTTCTTCCCACAAGCTGCTTTTGGTCGGGTGATTTCTGCCAGCAATGCGATCCTGACTGGAACACATGGTATGTGGTGGCATCGTAAGGCAAGAGTCCAGAAGGCTTGCAAAACCTCAACATGCCTGTCCTGGTATAGAAACAGAATGGGTGCACCAGGGCCTCTTGTCACCGAAAACAAACTCCAGATGCATGTGTCACTTTGTTTTTCTGGCTTTTGCAGAGCGAATTGAACCCAGGTGGGCAGGCTTTGAAAGAAAGCACTTTTTTTAATTTAATTTTTTTTGTTGTTGACAACTTCCATAATTATAGACAATAAGCCATGGCAATTCCCCTCCCCCACCACATTCGCCTTCACAACTCAAACCTTCATCATATCCCCTCCCCCTCTCAGTCTCTTTTATTTTTGATGTCATCATCTTTTCCTCTTATTATGATGATCTTGTATAAGTAGTGTCAGGCTCTGCAAAGTAAAGCCAGCACTTTTAACCTCTGAGCCATCTCCCCATCTCCAGCCGGCTTCTTTGTTCCCTAGCTACCGTAATCTTGGCCTGTGGGAGGCAGATTTGGGTGTAGGCCTTCAGAGTTGACATGACTGGTTTCTCCATGGGTAAACTCTTTTACCAGGCTCACCATGCCACTGGTTGGTGCACTGCGTGGCAAGCACAGTGGGGGCCTGGTTCTGTGAGAGATGGAGCTCAGCCACCATCTTTCACTTACCGGCTTTTCCTTTTCTGTGGGAACATCTTCAGGACAGACACCGAGTGTCGTACACACACTGAAATCCCAGCAGCATCCCCCGCCCAGCTCCTGGCTCTAAGCAGATCAATGGCGTAGTAGGGTGGGGGAGGAGCTGACTGACAGGGCCTTGTGGGCACATGTCTGGCTTTGTAAGTGACACTTCCCAGCCTTGGCTTTCCCACACTGTCAAGATCCAAGGCAGAGAATGGTGGGAGCCTGGTGGCCTGACCCCCTGCCTCTGCTCAGCGCAACATGAGGCTTCTGGTTAAACAGACCAAGTTGACTCCTGGGAGCCATTAGGGCCTGAGACCTCACATGAATTATTCCTCACATCAGACAGCTCCATGCTGGGGTTTTCAAAAGCTGGGTCATATGATTTTTCAAGGACAAATCAAGTACAGGGACAGGTAGCAGGGACTTGGGAGTCTTGTTTCTGCTCCTCTAGCCTGTGCCTTTGCAACTATTAGAAGTATAGTGAAGTCCTGGAGCCTCAGTTTCCTTATGTCTAAAACAGCCACTTAGCCACCCGAGTCCTCTTCTGATACTTAAATTTGCACATTATAGATACCCAGAGTCTGGCCCCCAGTAGGCCCTACTTAGAATCAAGGGTCTTTTTCTTTTTCTTTTCTTTTCTTTTCTTTTTTAATCTTGGCAGCTGCTGGACTTTTGGCTGAATGGGCTTTTTATAGCATCTTTGGCCCATAAGACTCGAAGGCAATTCTATTTTGTTTCAGTTCATCTTGGGTCTGGCTCATTTGAGGAGAGGTAAAGCAGAGAAATGCTGATTTTGGACTATTTTAAGGACTTCCCTCACAGTGTGGACACATCTCTCAGTGGCCTATATGGCAGCCTCGCAAACTGGGGAAGGAAGTGTTCACTCCGTTCGAGGCCACCCTGAGACTACACAGAATGTATTCACTCTGCGGGCGTGGTGGCGCACGCCTTTAATCCCAGCACTCGGGCAGCAGAGGTAGGAGGATCACCGTGAGTTCGAGGCCACCCTGAGACTCCATAGTGAATTCTAGGTCAGCGTGAGCTAGAATGAGACCCTACCTCCAAAAAACAAAATAGAAAGAAAGTTTTCGCTCTGACCCTAAGTCTCAGCTGACCCGACCTCACTCTGTGTATCTGTCCTCTCAACCATGCAGGGGTGTCCCCGTGGCCTCCTCGACACCCTCCCTCTCCACACTGGCACATCTGCCCTCCTCTCCCCGTGCAGTCAAGATCCTGCCCTGTGTACGGAAGGATGGGAATGGCCCCCTCCTCCAGGCAGATTTCCTCACAGGCAATGCAGTGTACCCAGCGTTGGAAGCAGCCTCGGCTTGGGATTCACCTTCATGGGCTGTGCACCTTTAGGCAAATGGCTTGACCTCTCTGGGCACCCATTTCTTTGTGTGAAGAGACCAGTCACTTAATTTAGAAGAGCCCTTGTGAAGATAAAACAACCAAAATTCCTTCCATAAAGGCTCATAAGAGACACTCAGGTTTGGGTTTTTGTTTGTTTGTTTGTTTGTTTGTTTGTTTTGAGGTAGGGTCTCACTCTAGCCCAGGCTGACCTGGAATTCACTATGTAGTCTCAGGGTGGCCTCGAACTCATGGTGATCCTCCTACCTCTGCCTCACAAGTGCTGGGATTAAAGGCATGTGCCACCACGCCTGGCTCAAGAGACACTCAGTAAACACTGCTTCCTTTCTTCCCCCGGCCCCCTCCAACCCCGCACAGGCTAGCATCATGGCCTTCAACTTGGATGACCGCTCCACTTCCCCTCCAATCCCCATAGGCCAGTATCACTGCCTGCAGTTTGGATGGATGCTCAGGCTTCCCTCCCACGCGCAGATTAGCATCACAGCCTTCAACCTGGATGACCACTCAGGCTCTTCAGCTTGTCCTTCACACCACAAATAGTCATTTGGTAGCTGGGCGTGGTGGCGCACGCCTCTAACTCCAGCACTCTGGAGGCAGAGGTAGTAGGATCTTCATGAGTTGAAGGCTACCCTAAGACTAAGAAGTGAAATCCAGGTTAGCCTGGGCTAGAATGAGACCCTACCTCAAAAACCAAAACATATATACTAAAAATAGTCATTTGGGCTGGAGAGATGGCTCCGTGGTTAAAGGCACTTACTTAAAAAACCTAAAGGTGGGCTGGACAGATGGCTTATCAGTTAAGGCATTTGCCTGTGAAGCCTAAGGACCCAGGTTCGATTCTCCAGGACCCACGTAAGCCAGATGCACAAGGGGGTGCATGCATCAGGAGTTCATTTGCAGTGGTTGGAGGCCCTGGCACGCCCATTCTCAATCTCTCTCTCTCTCTCTCTACCTCTTTCTCTCTCAAATAAATAAATAAGTAAAATATATTTTATAAAAACATACATTAAGGCATAGGTTCGATTCCCCAGTACCCACATAAAGCCACATGCACCAAGTGATGCATGCACCCATGTTCATTCTCTTTCTCCTTGCAAACAAAGAAATGAAATAAACTTCAAAAATAGTCATTCATGGGCTGGAGGGATGGCTTAGCAGTCAAGGCACATGCCTGTGAAGCCTAAGGACCCAGGTTCAATTCTCCAGGTCCCACGTAAGCCAGATGCACATGGTGGCGCATGCGTCTGGAGATCGTTTGCAGTGGCTAGAGGCCCTGGAGTGCCCATTCTCACTCACTTTCTCCCTCTCTCTGTCTCCAATAAATAAATAAATAAAAATCTTAAATGTATTCTTAAAAATATCTATTTAAAAAAAAAAGAATAGGCTTGAAAGAGAGGCGCCTGCTTGTTGGACGAATAAGTGCTCAAATGAAGGCAGAAAGAGCGATGTCCCACTTGTCTCTAAGGGAAAATGATTCCCAGCAAGAGCCTGACACTTAATGAGATTTCTGCCAAGCCCTGATGATATCTAATTAATGGAGGAGAGGGGAATTGTCACCATATTGGTCCTAGAAGTCACAGGCCTCTTAAACAGTGGCATGCGGCTTATGAGAAATGGGGTGGGGGACTCAGTCTACAGGGGAAGTTTTAATTGACTTCCCGGATAGCTGATAGTTATAAATTACATCTGACAAGAGAAATCTGTTTGCATAGCAATTAATTCCTCTAGCTCATTCTGCCCACTGCAGAGAGAAAGGTTCTGAAAAGCGGGCAAAGGGCTCAACCTGCTTGTGGCCCAGGAGGCTGCCCCGTGGCCACCTGCCTCACCACAGTGCCACCTGCCTCGCCACCTCACTCACAACACCGACTGTACAGGTGGCTTTCCCCTTGTGGTCATCCAGGCCAGCAACCCCAGCGGGTCACAGAGGCACCTTCTCATTCTTACTTCCTAGATAAAGTACCTGAGGCTCAGGGAGGACAAGTGGGTCCCTAAAGTCACACAGCCATTGCCCTGTAGGCTCAGACTCGGGCCATCGGGTGTCCAGTCCAGTTCTGATCAGCCCAGGCCAGTGACGTCCAGCCTGAGGAGGGAACAAAGTGGAGAAGGCTTCCCTGGGCCACAAAACCTTTGTTAGCCAGAGTGCCCTATGAGGCACATCACCCCCGCCAGCCCCCAGCGGACCCAGTCCAGCTCCGAGAGCAACTCTGCCTGGCGGCGGGAAGGCTTGGAACTGGAAGTCTCTAGATGTGAGCACTCGCACCTGGCACCACTTCAAACCTGTTCAGCTCTGCAAACCTGCCGGAAGCTGCTCAGCATATACTCTTCCTCCTGGGGCCAGCCACACCTGGAACTTTCTACTGGACATCTCTAGGCAGCATTTGGACCTGAAGGGACTTCTTTGGTGAGACCTTACATTCATTCATTCCCAACGTTTGCTGTGTGCCTGCAATGCACTGGGACACCCCTCAGGTGTTGAGACCCTGCTGATAATGACCTCGGCCTGAGCTCAGCCCATGGCAGCATTTGCAGGAGTGTGTGGGGGAGGGGAGTAAACACTGAGAATAAAGGAGCCTGGAGTGAGGTTCCTAGCTGTGACCACACTAGGCCTAGGTCAGGGGATACTGGGATTCTGGGCTACTGGACCAGTATGGAATGTACACCAGACCAGCTCTCTTCTTCCCCCTACTGTCCTCTAAAAGCAACTACACCTCGCTATGGGCCTTGCAGCTCCCTTACTAATTAATTCTAGGCCAGGGTAGCCAACTTTTCTACAAATACGAGGTACTACAACCTCTGAGCTTTGCAGAACATCTGGTCTCTGTTACAACTATTCAACTCTGATGTTGCAGAGCTAAGGTGAGACATAAACAGATGAGTGTGACTGGCTTCCAGTAAAACATTATTTGGGCACATTAAACCTTGCATGGCATACAGTTGTCACAACTCATGAAGTTTCAAAGAATTGTTTGATTTTGAAATAGGGTTCCACTCTAGCCCAGGCTGACCTGGAACTCACTCTAATCCATGCTGGCCTCAAACACAGAGGTACTGCTACCTCAGCATCCGGGGAGCTGGGACTAAAAAGACATGCCCGGCTTTCTTCTTCTTCGTCTTCTTCTTTTTAAAAGATATTTTATTTATTTGTTTGTTTATGGAGGGAGAGAAAGAGAGCCAGAGAGAGAGAGAGAGAGAATGGGTGCACCAGAGCCTCTAGCCACTGCAAGCAAACTCTAGACGCCTGCATCACCTTGTGCATCTGGCTAACGTGGGTCTTGGGGAATCGAATCTGGGTCCTTTGACTTTGCAGGCCATCGCCTTAACCACTAAGCCATTCCTCCAGCCCAAGTTACTTGATTTTAAAATGAGCAAAACTAGAGTTGTGATGGTACATATCCACTGAGCCATTTTCCCAGGCCCATGACGGGTCTTTTGTGCCAGTAGCCACACAAATAAGAGTAAGGTAATATCCCAGCATGACTTTGATTGGGGTTTCTCTGATTATTAGAGAGGCTGAGCAACTTTTCATGCGATTGTTGATTAATCGTCTATTTTACTCGAAAAGTAATTTTTTCAAGGCTGGAGAGATGACTTAGTGGTTAAGGTGCTGGCCTGCAAGACCTGATGACCCAGCCTTTCCTCAGTACCATGTAAAGCAGATGCATAAGGTGGCTCAGGCATCTGGAGTTCATTTGCAGTATCTAGAGGCCCTGGTATGCCTGTATCTCTCTGCTTGTAAATAAATAAATAAATTTTAATAAACCACAACATAACAAAAAATAATAATCTTTTTGTAGCTGGGAGATGGCTCAGTGCTTAAAGTGCTTGCTTGCGAAGTCTGCTGGGCCAGGTTCAATTCCTCATTGGATACTGGATACAAAGTAGCTCATGCATTTGAAGTTCATTACAGTGTCAAAAGACCTTGGCGTGCCCATACACACACACACACACACACACACACACACACACGTATGTGTGTGTGTGCATGCGTGCATCTGCAATTTAATTAAAATTTAAAAATAGCCCAGTTTTAGTATGTATGTATGTATATATATATATATATATATATATATATATATATATATACACACACACACACACACACATTTGGTTAGTCGAATTTTTTTGGCTTGGTTTTTTTTTTAATTTATTTATTTATTTTTATTTTTATTTTTTTTTTTTTGGTTTTTTTCGAGGTAGGGTCTCACTCTAGCCCAGGCTGACCTGGAATTCACTATGGAGTCTCAGGGTGGCCTCGAACTCACGGCGATCCTCCTACCTCTGCCTCCCGAGTGCTGGGATTAAAGGCGTGCGCCACCACGCCCGGCTAATTTATTTATTTGAGAAAGAGAATGGACATGCCAGAACCTCCAGCCACTGCAAATGAACTCTAGACACATGTACCACCTTGTGCAACTGGCTTACATGGGATTGGGGTTTCTCTGATTATTAGAGAGGCTGAGCAACTTTTCATGCGATTGTTGATTAATCGTCTGTTTTACTCGAAAAGTAATTTTTTCAAGGCTGGAGAGATGACTTAGTGGTTAAGGTGCTGGCTTACAAGACTTACGGTACCACGTAAAGCAGATGCATAAGGTGGCTCAGGCATCTGGAGTTCATTTGCAGTGATTTTCATTCTCTCTCTCTCTCTTGCTCTGTCTCTCGTAAATAAATAAATAATGTGTTTTTATTTTTAAGAAAAGGTACAGAAATGTGCTAGGCAAGAGGAATTTTCAGCTCCACTACAACCTTGTAAGACTGCTTTCACACCATGTCCTTGGGACATGTCATTGACCCACTCAGCTATAAATTCCTCAGTGGATTAACCCATGATGAGTTAGTGCTCTCAGGATCCAGTCGCCTCTCAATAGAATCACCAGCTGGAGACCAAGCCTTCCACACATGAGCCTTTTGGGGACACTTCATTTCCCAGTCATAACACTTGTTATGATTATTATCCTGCTTTGTGTCTTAAGGTACAAAATGTGAGCCTAAGCTTCTATTGGTTCATTGAGTTGATTGTCAGATGAGCCATTCTTTTGCGTATCATTAAGAAACAGCGGAGGACTGGAGAAATGGCTTAGCAGTTAAGGCATTTGCCTGCAAAGCCAAAGGACCCAGGTTCAATTGTCCAGGACCCATGTAAGCCAGATGCACAAGGGGCACATGCATCTGGAGTTTGTTTGCTGTGGCTAGAAGCCCTGGTGTGCCCATTCTCTCTGTGTCTGTCTCTCTTCTCTCTCTCCTTACAAATAAATAAATAAATAAATAAATTTAAAATAACCCTTAAAAAACAGCCGAAAAAAAACAGTAGAAATTCTGAAATGAGCTCGGTCTCGTCTTGTAGCTTTTGTATTTTGTCTGTATTGGGAGCGCTCTTTGCTTATTTTGACTTTGACATTTCTCATGTATCATTCTCACACACACATTAAGAAGAGCATAGAGAGGAAATTACCTGCACAACATCTTGCTCACATCGAAAACACACCTTTTTTTTTTTTTTTTTTAAAGGCAGGGTCTCACTCTAGCCCAGGCTTGCCTTGAATTCACAGAGCTCCTCCTACCTCAATGCTGGGATTACAGGCATAAACCAGCACACCCACCTGCAAAGAACACCTTCTTTAAAACTTATTTCTGTGGAAATGGCCAGGATATCCATGACCTCACAGTACCTGACACTACTTACACAAGACCATCATAATAGGAGGAAAAGATCATGACATCAAAATAAAAGAGAGACTGATTGAGACAGGGAGGGGATATGATGGAGAGTGGAGTTTCAAAGGGGAAGTGGGGAGAGGGAGGGCATTGCCATGGGATATTTTTTATAATCATGGAAGTTGTTAATAAAAAATTTGAAAAGAAAAAAAATATTTTTGTGGGCTGAAGGGATGGCTTAGTGGTTAAGGCATTTGCCTGCAAAGCCAAAGGACCCAGGTTCGATTCCCCCGGACCCACATGAGCCAGATGCACAAGGTAGCGCATGTGTCTGGAGTTTGTTTGCAGTGGCTGGAGGCCCTGGTGTGCCCATTCTCTCTCTCTCTCTCTCAAATAACATACCTTCCTGACCACCCTGTGTGACTTTTCTCAGCACCCCCATGCTCACGTGCAAGCCTATAACATTGAATAGTAATCCCTTCCATGTTATTAACTCTGGAATGCAAGCTCCATCTTGACACCAAAGACAGTCCCTAGTGCATGGTGTGTGCTCCAAACAACTTACTGGGCCAACAAAGAAGCAATAAATGCTTGTGGTTTAGTATGCAGAATATATATTGTTTTCCCCATATTATGAGATGGTTGATGGCAGTTTTATAATATGGTCACATATTCATTGGTATTCTTTCCCTCAAAAGGTTATAACTGATTATGCTCCCTCTGAATGCACACTGAACTTAGTGACACTTCTACCAAAAAGAATGTGGCCAAATGATCTTAAGTGACTTAGAAGTCTAATATATACATTCTTTCTCTCTCTCTCTCTCTCTCTCTCTCTCTCTCTCTCTCTCACACACACACACACACACACACACATATATATATATATATATATATATATATGTATATATATATATATATATATATATATATATATATATAAAAGATAGCTTCTACTCTCTGCCCCCCACCACCGTGTGTGTATCTCTCAGCAGATGCCACGTTGTGAGACAAGTATCCAAATAGCCAAAGATTCACTTTTCTGGTTTAAGGGTAAAAGGTCCCCCCACAAGCTCACACACATTTGGATACCTGGTTCCCAGCTGGTGGTTCTGGTTAGGAGGTTGCGGGAACTTTAGGAGGTGGGACCTACCTAGAGGAAGTGGGTAACAGGGGGTGGGCTTTACAGATGGTAGCCCAGCCTTGCTTCTGACTGGAATTTGTGCCACTTCTTTTTTAAAAAACTTTATTTGTTCTCATTCACAAGCAGAGAGAAAGAATGAGCACACCAGGGCCTCCTGCCACTGCAAATGAACTCCAGATACATGCACCACTTTGTGCGTCTGGCTTTATGTGGGTACTGGGGAATTGGACCCGGCCTGTCAGGCTTTTTGCAAGCAAGAGCCTTTAACTGCTGAGCCATCTCTCTAACCCTCATGCTGCCTCTTGACTGAAGTGACCAGCAGTCCCCCACTCTCAGCACCGTCCTTCCCCACCACTAAAACACTCCTGCGAGGAGAAAATGCAACCTTGCACTAATATTCAGTGACGATTTTCCAGCCGTGAGAGTGATTCGCTTCCTTGGTTGTGAGCGCTTCAGCCGCAGGCAAGCCTTCAAAGAACCGTAGCCCCAGCTGAAATTTTGACTCCAACTTTGTGAGGAATTGCCAAGCACTTCTAAATTACTGAATAAAAAACTGTGAGTGCTAATAAATATTTAACATCACTAAAGCCATTCATTTTTGAATAATTTCTTGCTCAGCAGTAGCTAGTCAATATAGCCAATGAACAAAGGAACATAGATGATTCCTGGCTATGAATTTCATCGGGAAAAAAAGGTTAAAGTTGATCTGACCTGAGTTTTTTTTTTCTTTTTGATTTTTCGAGGTAAGGTCTCATTCTGGTCCAGTTGACCTGGAAATCACTCTGTAGTCTCTGGGTGGCCTCGAACTATTGGCAATCCTCCTACCTCTGCCTCCCGAGTGCTGGAATTAAAGGCATGCGCCACCACACCTGGCTCTGAGTTTTTACTTGTGATGAACTCATTTTGACTCTGAGCCCAGAGCTTCTTCTGGGTGCTTCATGATACATTTCTGAAATTCTCTGGTATCCTGACCCAGCTAATGGAACCAAAATTGAACAGAGAGAAGTTTTCCTTTCCTGACACATACATACTATCCCAGTTTTTAGGCACTTCATTTGCAATTTCTTTTTCTTTTCTAATGACCATCCAGAGCAAGAGGCAGATTCTTCTAATCTCACCATGCACCTTTGATAGGCCCCCTTCATTTCCAGAACCCCTCAACATCTTCTACAATCCTGCTGATCTGCATTCAGATTGCAAAGTGAAGTCAGTATGCATGGCTTTCAGTCAGATATCTGGCACAAATCAGCTTCCTAGATCCACTCACGCTGCTACACGTGCACACACACACACACACACACACACACACACACAGAGTGGCTGTCAAGGCCAGACAAGACAGAACACATGAAGAGCTTTGTGCAGGACCAGTGCAGAGCAGTTGTGTATCTAAGCCATCGTTCCAACACTGTGCATTGGTTTGCTTGTCACGGACCCGGAGCTGTCTAGAAAGTCACCCGGGAGAGGATTATTATATCTGAGTGGTTAGAAAACGTTGAACAGAGGCAGACCAAAGTGGACAGGAAGAGGAAGTGACCTGTATTGATCATCCACTCCGTGGTCAGCCTTTTACAAGCACTGCTTCTCCTGTTCCTGCCAGCACAGTACGCCAGTGCTCCGCTGCACGTGTGGGGACACCAAGTCATGGGGCTTGTGGCCACTAAGAGGGACAGCCAGCATCCAAGCCACATCTAACCAGTGATTTCTTTCTCTTGAACATACAAGTATTGAGCTAAGTATGTGAGGCTCAGTGGTAGAACGCTTGCCTAGCACATTGCAAGGCTCTGAGTTCCTCCCTTGCACTGGAAATCAAAAACAAACGTGTTTATACATATATTGAAAGAAAATTCAAAAGTAGCTGCAGTTTCCTGAGTCCTTGAATTCTGGAGCCCTGTGTGAGATTGAGGTGAGAATACAGGTGTGTGAGCACTGGTCATGTGGTGGTGAGATTGAAGGGAGAACATGTATGTGGGAGCACTGTTCTTGTGGTGGTAAGATTGAGGTGAGAACATGTGTGTGAATAGTGGCCTTGTGATGGTGAGATTGAGGTGAGAACATGTGTGTGAACACTGGTCTTGTGGTGGTGAGAGTGAGGTGAGAAAACGTGCATGTTAACAGTGGCCTTGTGGTGGTGAGATTGAGGTGAGAACATGGGTGTGTGAACACTAGTCATGTGGTGGTGAGATTGAGGTAAGAACATGTGCATGTTAACAGTGGCCTTGTGGTGGTGAGATTGAGGTGAGAACATGTGTGAGAACACTGGTCTTGTGGTGGTGAGATTGAGGTGAGAACACGTGTGTGAGCACTGGCCTTGGAGTGGTGAGACTGAGGTGAGAACACACATGTGTGAGCACTGGCCTTGGAGTGGTGAGACTGAGGTGAGAACACACATGTGTGAGCACTGACCTTGCAGTGGTGAGAATGAGGTGAGAACACACATGGGTGCAGGCGATGCGCCTTGGCCTGCCACCTCAGCAACACAGGATTCCCTTTATTCTCCCCTGGTCTCTGCATGAGAGCCATTGTGGTGGGGTCCCAGAGAGGGTCTTCTACACATGCTGGGTCTGCAGAGACAGTGGCTTGTCCTTCCATTGTTTCTTTCCCCCCCCCCCTGTCCTGGTGTGTGCCTTCCTGAGTTTCTTAGTCCCTCTGAGCCCATGAGTCAAGATGGCACATCTGGGGATTTAATGAGGCCATGCATGTAGCAGGCCTGGCACACAATTAGATGGCATCATGGCCCAGGGTGTGGCATGAAGGAGGCTTTCAGATACTGGCAGTGGCTTTCTGCAGGTTGACATTGTCATTGCTCATCACCATACCTCACCCTGTGTACTCACATGCATGTGCACACTTTACATACATGTACATGCACATATGCTCATGTGCATCCCATACACATACCACTCATTTATAGATACTTATTTATATACCCTTATTTACATATGTTTTGAGGGGAACTTTCTTCATGGTAGGGAAAGCACTACATGCTTAAGTAGGACCTCCACCTCAGCAGGAAGGAAGTGATCTGGATGAGCTCTGAACACCCAGTAGGTTGGATTACTAATCCTCAAGGTCCACCCTCAGGGACACATCCCCTCCAGCAAGGCTCCATCTCCCAAAGGCTCTATAACTTTCCTAAACTGCCACCAACTGGGGACCAAGGATTCAGTATACATGAGCCTGGGCTGGAGAGATGTCTGAGCCGTTAAGATGCTTGCCTGCAAAGCCTAAGGACCCATGTTTGACTCTCCAGATGCACACAGGTGAGGCAGGTACAAGGTCACACATGCCCACTAGGTGGCACAAGCATCTGCAGTTCAATTGCAGTGGCTAAGGCCCTGATACACCAATTCTCTCTCTCTGTCTCTCAAATAAAAAACAAAAATACATGAGCCTATGGGGGACATTTAATTCAAATCAGCACACCCTGATTTCAAAGCTGATAAAACCATACAATGGTCTTTTAAGCTTCTCAAGGGACATAACAGACAGAAGTTTTTCCTCTAGCTTTCATTTTGAAAATGAGAAGAGACTCCCTCCCCCCAACCCCCGGCCTTCACCAAAGCTATGAAAAACTGACCAGTCCCTGGAAGAGCCAAAGAAATGCACATGGAGTCAATGCAACCAGTACAGTGTGCTGTTTCTCACAGGTCAAGTTGGCACAAGCCTCCCAGGGTGGGTGTAGATGTGTGAGGTCTCGTCTAATGCTGGGGGAGAAGGATGGAGTGGGCAGATGGAAGAGGCAGTGCTTTCTAAGTGTGCAGTGACCCCTCTGTGTTTGGGTGGCTCTGTCCTCAGCACATCATCCAAGAGGTCTCATCACGTAGCCTACACTATGACACACACCAGCCCAGACCAGGAATCAATAACACGGGAGTGATGTTTCCCACCTAAGCACATGGCACCAGCTTAAAGGCATTTTGTGGGGGACAAAAAAATATCCACAAATCCATTCCCAATGCCGACGCTAAAAGGTGGTCGGGGTAGGGCAGAAGAGATGGCTCAGCAGTTAGGCGTGTTTCCTGACTAAGCGTGCACATCTCCAGAGCCCACATAGGACCGCTGGGTGTGGCTGTGCAAGCCTCTAGCCCCAGTCCTGCAGGGGAGCAGAGAACAATGACCTGAGCTCCAGAAACTATTGACTCAAAACAAGAGCGGGCAGGAAGGCAACAGAGAAGGACACCTGGCATTCGCCTCGTCCACCGCAGGTGAGTGGCCTCGCCACAGGTGGGCATGTGAGGTACAGCGAGGGCCATGCATGTGCGCACACCGCAGACACATGTGCGCGTACCCAGATGAATGTACAAACCCCATATATCACATGTACTATATCACACGTGCACAACACACACACATATGAAGAAAGGTTTTTAGAGGTGGGGCGATTCTACCGAGCAAATAGATCCAGCTAGATGGCTTATACAGGTGATTCGACTTCCTGTGGGCGCTCCTCCTCCATCGCTACCCAGCCAAGTCCTTCCGGGCGCTGAGCCGCAGCCACCTCCTTCTCCCTGCAGGGAGCAGCCTCTTTTCTCAAACCTGCCCCAGTGTGCTTCCTTATCTTTCTCCTGGAATGAGACTTACTGAGTTTTTCTCTCGACTGGGTCCTAACCTCATGTTTGCAAATGAATAAAGGGTGGGGGTCCCTGGGGATAGAACTTTACCCTACTGCCTGATAGGCCACGACATATTCACTGCATTGAACGGGGTATCTGGGGCTGAGCACTGAGTCTTCCTCCTTCCTTCCTGCACGGAGCCCAGACTTGCGCACCTGCTTGGCAAAAGGGTGAGGTGGCTCCGTCACAGCTTCAGGCAAACAGCAAGGCCTGGGCAGTGGCTATTTTCATGCACGTCTAATAGGAAAGCTAGTTAAAGCGGGCCCTGCTCTAAACTCAGCAGGAGAAGGCAGGGGTCAGCCAGGCAAAGGGACATGTGCCTGTAAGCCTGTCTCTGGAGGTGGAGGCAGGAGGATCAGGAGTTCAAGTTCACAGTGCTATAGCGAGCTTGAGGCCAGATTGGGTTATATTATACCCTGACTCAAAATAAAATAAAATAAAATAAAATAAAATAAAATAAAATAAAATAAAAGGAGGGCTAGAAAGATGACCCGAGTTTGATTCCCTAG
Organism: Dipus sagitta; assembly: GCA_036346955.1. NCBI lineage: Eukaryota > Metazoa > Chordata > Mammalia > Rodentia > Dipodidae > Dipus > Dipus sagitta. Next base: position 151,980,142 of record CM070775.1, read on the forward strand.
TACCCACATAAAGCCAGATGCACAAAAGGGGGCACATGCATCTGGAGTTTGTTCGCAATGGCTAGAGACCCTGGTATGCCCATTCTCTCTCTCTCTCTCTCTCTGCAAATAAATAAATTTAAAAGAATTTTTTTTTTTGAAGGAAAAGAAAAAGGCTAGCAAGGAGCTTTAAGGCAGGATCAACTCAAAGTGTGCTAGGCTTTCTTGGATCCCTGTCACCTGACCCAGAGCCAGGCCCAGGGCTGCCCCTCCAAGAATGTGCAGAAGGATTAGATTTCCAGACCCTGAATGCAGTCTTCCTACCACTGTATTCCTTGGACTTTAATCAATAAGTGTTTGCTGAAAGATACGTTGGAAAAATGAACTCGCTTCTATCAGGAAATGCAAAAGACAAAACCCCAGCTTGGTCAGGACTCAGATGACTCCCTAATTTACTGGAGCAGCACGGGGACAGAGATTCGATCTGATTCCATCTGTTCCCAAAGGCAGAGTCAGGACCAAAGGACAGTGAGGGAACAAACGTGGAGAACCTCCAAGCTTAGACCCTGGGTAAACTCCTGCCCGATCCTGTCACAAGGAAATGGGACAGCTCAAGAGCAGCATCCTCTCCTGGCCTTCCAGAGGAGGCAAAAGGGGCCTCTTGAATGCTTTCAGCTTTGAGTAGAACAGGTGAAAATCTACGAACATCAGCAAGTATACAGTCCCTGTGCTTAGGGAAACTGAGACCTCTCTCCACTCTGTGAGGCCCCATCGGTATATTTAGCCTTCGAGGATATACACACAGAATGATCTCTGATCCCCTGAGACATCATCACACTTTAATAAATCCTACAATAACTACAAATTTTAAATAATAGGCCATAGGTCAAAATCATGGGAAGGTAGAGACAAATAAGAAATAACTCATGCTAGGCATGGTGGCACATGCCTTTAATCCCAGCATTTGGGAGGCAGAGGTAGGAGGATCACTGTGAGTTTGAGGCCACCCTGAGACTACATAGTGAATTCCAGGTCAGTCTGGGCTACAGTGAGACCCTATCTTGAAAAACAAAACAAAACAAACAAACAAACAAAAACAACAACAACAAAAAATCTCTTAATTTCAAGGGGCTCATATCTAAAATGAGAGATGAGGGTAGCAAAAGAGCATTTTCAGGGCCAGAAGATGCTAAGTAATAAGGCTCTGTTTTCTCTTACCTTCAGAATGGACTAAGAAATAAGAGACAGGAGACAGACAAAAGGGAATCAACCTGTGAGCTTTGGTGCTGATACAGTTGATTAAAGATTAAAACCAGGGCAAAACATGATCTCCATCCCCACAGTGAACCTACCACTTACCCATAATCTGTTCATCACCACACCCAAGTCCATCCATTCATTACTCAAAAGCCAATACTCAGAATCTGGTGAGAGTGGGTGGAAGAAAGTCAGATTTATTCAAGGGCTGCACCCTGATAAGATGGAATGGCTATATATCATATCCTAAAAAACTGACTTAGGGACTCAGGTATGAGAAAAGACTATAGGGAAAAGGAGATGCAGGGGAGCAGTAGGTGGGGAGACTGTGGCCGGGTAGAGGCTTTGTCATACAGGAAATTTCCATTCTGGAAAGAACATTGCAACTGGTCTTTACCTGGGGCTTACCTGAGAAGAGAAAAGACCCAGAGCTGAGCCCCAGGGAACTCCGCTGATGGAAGTCAAGCAGAAGACTTGATTGAAACTTCAAAGCAATTGACATGGTCTGTGTTTGTAGATAGGACCAAGGACTAAGGACACATTCTGATGTTATCTGATGTTCTCTCTGAGTTTTGTAAATCTGAAGATTAGTTAGCAGTTAACAACTAAATTTTTATATGTGGCTTTTCTCTCTTTTCTTTTTTTAAATTGTTTTTTATTTGAGAGAGAGAAAGAGGCAGCAAGAGAGAGAAAGACAGAGAGAATGAGCATGCCAGGGCCTTTAGCCACTGCAAACAAACTCCAGACTCGTGTGCCCCCTTGTGCACATTGTGTGCTTGTGTCACTATGTCTGGCTTACATGGGACCTAGAGATTCAAACATGAATTCTTAGGCTTCACAGGCAAGCACTTTAACCATTAAGCCATCTCTCCAACCCTTTTAAAAAATTTTTTAATGACATGCCTCCCTCCCTCTCCTCCTCTCTCTCTTCCTTCCACTTCAGGTAAACTAGGTTGGCCTCATACTGAACTCACTATGTAGCCAAGGATGACCTTGGAATTCCTTTTTATATTTTTAATATCTTTATTATTTGAGAGAGAGAGACATAGAAAAAGAGAGAAAGAGAAAATGGGTATGCCAAGTCCTCCTGCAAATGAACTCCAGGTGCAAGCATGCACTCCCAGGGCCTCCCTCCTGCCTTGGCGGCTGTCTTCACCCTGCAGCCAGAGTTACCACCCTCACCTCCCCCTCTGCCTTCCCTGTCCCTCACCCCTCCCACTCTCTTTGGGGGGCTCCTACCCTCTTCCCTGGGCTCCTGGCATCCTTATGACCTGCGCTCAGCGTCACCTCCTCCAGGCAGCCTTCCAGGAACTTTGATCTTGGTCAAAGGACCTTTCCATGTGTTTCTGTCACTTGCCCTGAGCTCTGGTAACATGTGTCACAACCGTCCTGTGTCCTTGTAGTAGACAGCTTCACATTGCTGGGATGAACATCCAAACCAGGCACAGTTTAGAGGAAGAAGGGATTATGTCAGTGTACAGATCTTGGGGAACTTCCATCAATGGCAGAAGCTGGCTCCCATTCATAAATCCAAGCAGACAGAGAGACTCCACCACCAGCAGCAGCCAGCACCACAAAGAGCATGCAAGCACCACCCTGCAGCAAACGCAGAGCGCAGACCTCTCTGCACACCTTTGGGCTGGAATTCAGATCTACTCCCAAATGTACTTTTGGGCTGGATCCTACAATCCACCCCCTGCGACACCTCCTCCAGCCAGGTGGCTGGAGACCCAAGTTATAAACTTCAATAAAACACCTGAGTTGGCCTGGAGAGATGGATTAGTGGTTAGGGCATTTGCCTGCAAAGCCAATAGACCTATGTTCAATTCCCCAGGACCCACATAAGCCAGATACAAAAGGTGGTGCATGCATCTAGAGTTCATTTGCAGCGGCTAAAGGCCTGGCATGCCTATTCTCTCTCACTCTCTCTCTCTCTTTCACTCTCTCTTTCTCTCTCTCTCTGCCTTTCTCCTTCAAATAAATAAAAATTTAAAAATCTGAGCCTAGGGCTAGAGAGATGGCTTAGCAGTTAAGCGCTTGCCTGTGAAGCCTAAGGACCCCGTTTTGAAGCTCCATTCCCTAGGGCCCATGTAAGCCAGATGCACAAGGGAGCGCATGCATCTGGAGTTCATTTGCAGTGGCTAGAGGCTCTGGTTCACCCATTTCTCTCTCTATCTACCTCATTCTCTCTGTGTCTCCCTGTCACTCTCAACTAAACAACAACAACAAAAAAAAAAAAGTAAAAATCTGAGTCTATGGGGGACAGACATTCAAACCACCACAGTCCTTATCTGACCATCCTTAGACTGTTAGCTGACCAGGCCGGAGACCGTCCACCATGTTTGTACATACACACTGGCCTGAGGTTGTTAGGGTCTTGTCCGACTATCCAGCGAGCAGGTCTGTGTTTCCGTACTAGAAGTGGCAGACTCCTGGCAGTTTCCACTCCATCCTGGGCACTGCCCTGGCACTGAGTATTCTAGAGCTCCTGTTGTTCTGGTCACAAGCCAGGCAGCCCACGTCCCCACTTCACAGAGGGACGGAAAAGTCAAGGGATTTATTTGCTAAAGTCCCAGGGGTGTACATGACACAGCCAACATGTGAGTCAGAGCTGCTGATTCCACAATCCATGACGATCTGAGGCCCCATGAAGCTTCCCCGGGAGGTGGAAAGAGACAATGTGGCCCATGCTCACCAGCTGAGGAGACAGGTCCCCAACAAGTGAGAAGAGAGTCCAGTCGAGCTGAGAGGCAGGCTCGTGACAATGCACTCGTAAAACCTATTACCACATGCTCCCTTCACAACCCAGTGTGCGGACAGAGCAAACAGCACTTTAGGGGGCTGAGGATCAGAGAGGCTGAGTTACTTCCACACAGGAGCACAGCTGATACGTGTCTGGGCTGAGCTTCTTTAAAAAAAAAATGTTTGTTTATTTATTTGTTTATTTAAGAGAGAGACAGAAAGCGGCAGAGATAGAGAGAGAGAGAGAGAATGGGTGTGCCAGGGCCTCTAGTCACTGCAAACGAGCTCCAGACACATATGCCAACTTGTGCCTCTGGCTTATGTGGGTCCTGGGGAATCAAACCTGGGTCCTTTGCTAGGCGTGGTAGGGCATGCCTTTAATCCCAGCACTCGGGAGGCAGAGGTAGGAGGATTGCCGAGAGTTCGAGGCCACCCTGAGAATTCAGAGTGAATTCCAGGCCAGCCTAGACTACAGTGAAACCCTACCTCGAAAAAAGAAAAAAAAAAAAAAAACCTGGGTCCTTTGGCTTTGCAGGCAAATGCCTTAACCATTAAGCCATCTCTCCAGTTCTGAGCTGAGCTTCTTAATCCAAGACAAATGTCCAGGCTAATCTTGGATTTGTTCTCAAGTGTTCAGGGCCAGACTGGACCTGCTTCACTCCAAGTACAGTGGGCCTCAGCAAGAAGCAAACTGCACAGGGAAGTGGAATTTTCAACTGAGCCAGGCTGGAGTTTATAATAAAACAAGTGGCTGGGAAGCCGCAGGTGTCAGCTAAGAGAAGAAACGGGATTGAGTGGGGTTGAGGGCAATGTCTGAGGAAGAATGAAGCCATTACAGGTTCGTACAATCGGACTCCAAAGGGCACAGCAAACCAGTCCCATTTGGCCCTCCTCAGTCACCTTTCAGGTGACCTTCCCCTGCTCTGCCGGCTGTGGGAGGCAGCCCAGGGTCTGGGTAGCGGACTGGCCTGTGGGGCTGCGAGCAGAGTTATTTGATGTGGGGCTCTGTGAGCGAGATGCTATTACTGCAGAATAATTGGTTTCTCGAAGGTGCTTTACTCCCCTTGTTAGCAGACTGCCGTCATCGAGGATTTCAATCTACTAACATTTAGATTGTCTCATGAGTGGAGCCAGCAAGTCCCACCAGCGCCGATCTGCAAGGCATACAGCAGCCGGCGTCCCCCTGCCGACTCTGGTGGAATGCCAGTGAGTCCCATGACCTTAGCTGGGTCAGTAGAGGCCGGATGTTGCCCACCTCCTCAGAGAAAGGGAGATTGTGGCACCTAGTAAGGTGGGTATGTCTTGTTGACTTCAGTACCCTGAAAGCATCACCTGGGGCTCTGGTCAGCACGCAGCTGACCCCTGATGTTTGTGGGGAGTGAGTGAGCAGGTGTCCACACCTCCCCTCTCCTCACCCTCTGCTGCATTAGGACTGTGAAGCCCTTTGGGGTAGGTGGGAAGTGAGAGGTGACCTCAAGATGGAAGAGGAGGCAATATGTGACTCTGGGTCAGCAGGCCTGCATGCTAACCGCTAGGTGATCTGGAAAATGGATGGTAATATGGTTGAACTACATAGACCTGAAATCGCTATGCAATATGCCATCCCAAGACAAAACCCACACCCATCGCTATCATCACTTCTGTGTACGCCCTGCAAGTGCCCTGAGACATGCCAGATGCCCATAAATGCAATGGGCGGTCTTTTGAAAGGGTTTCTCGGGCTGGAGAGATGGCTTGGCAGTTAAGGCACTTGCCTGTGAAGCCTAAGGACTCATGTTCAACTCTCCAGGTCTCATGGAAGCCAGACACACAAGATGACACAAGCATGCAAGGTCATACATGCTCACAAGGGGTGTGCACGTCTGAAGTTCGATTGCAGTGGCTAGAGGTCCTGCAATGCCAATTCTCTCTCTCTCTCTTTCTTACTCTTGCTCTCTCACATAAAAAAAAAAAGGGCAGTCTGTTGTGATTGCCTCAAAAAAAGGTTTTCTCCAGTGGGATTTCCCATCCTTTCAAGAAAAAGTGGTGTTTGTATTCTAGAGTGAGGCTGGCCTTAACCTTTGGACACTGCTCTTGCTCTGAGAGGGAAGTCCTCAGCTAGCATCTAAGATGAGCTATTCCCAGTGTCTTGTGTTCTCAGGGCACTGAAGAGGGAGGGGGTCCAGATGTAGCTGCTGCAGTGAACTCCAGATCAGCCTGGGCTAGGATAAGACCCTACCTTGAAAAACCATAAATAAATAAATAAATAAATAAATAAATAAATAAATAAATAAAGATTCCAACAGGTGCTTTTGAGGGGCCTCGGGCAAACTCTAAAGTTCCTGGCAAGAAAAGACAAGGATTCATCCATTAAAAGAGATCTATAGAGAAAGCCTCCTTATCGTCCTGAGACCTACACAGGTCTGTACTCCCAAGCCTTCATTTCACACCGACTTACCACGTTTTACTGACACCCCCTGGATTTGATCTTTGCCATGGGGCTATTTATTTTTTAATATTTAATTTAATTTATTTATTTGAGAAAGAGAGAGAAAAAACGGGCACACTAGAGCCTCTAGCCACTGCAAATGAACATGCACCACCTTGTGCATCTGACTTACTCGGGTTCTGGTGAGGTGAACTTGAGTCCTTAGGCTTTGCCTTAACTGCTGAGCCCTCTGTCCAGCCCCATGGGGCCATTTCTGACTTTGGAAAGCTTGTCCTGAGATCTTCACATGTATTCTCTAAGTTCTGGTTGAAAATGAACTTTCTTGTTCAAGTTCACCTCTCTATGTTCGTATGTTGCCATAGGCAACCGCGCTCATGGTTTTCTACCCAGAAAACTCCTTAGCCAGACCCGCCAGTTCCTTCAGCACAGTCCTTATGTTCCAAGTTGACACAGGTAACTCTTTCCCTAAGTGTCCTGTCACTGTGTAAATTAACAGCTCCTCATTCTCTTTCCAGCTCTGACTGGCGTCTTCTGGTATATATCTCTGGCTGTTTTTATCACCCATCCAAACAGCCTTCCCTCACCTCCCAGTGCCAACTCACGTGCACTTAGCCATCGCTGTGTAACCAGTGACCTAGAGTGCAGGCTCACATTGAAAGCATCCACGTCTTGTGGCTCTCTGGGCTGGCTGGGCCCGCTGGGATCGCTACATGGTTATTTATGGCCATTCAAACCCTATCCAAGGTGGTCAGGAGACAGCGTCCCTTGTGCATCAGGCTTCTCACAGCACGATAGCTGGCTTCTGAAGGGGGTCTCAAGAGTCAGCATTCCAAAAGAAGCAGGAAGAAGGCCCAAGACTGCTGATGGGGTAGCCTTGGGCAACCTTCCGCTGTGCTTTGCTGATCAAGGCAGTCACAGGCTCACCAGATCCATGAGGATGAGGAATTGGCTCCACTGTCAATGGGGAGGGCCTCGTGTGCCAGGACAAGAGAACCCGGGGGCATGCAGGGATATCACCCCTGGTGGAGAAGGCCAGGTATGCCAGGAGAGCAAGCAGCACCTCATCTCCAGACCCTGTAACTGATCGTGGCACTGTGGACGCAATACAGTTCTCACCTCAGAGGAATCAGAGAATTTATTCTGAGCCAAATATGAGTGGCCATGGCCTGCGAACACAGATGGGTTGTCCTGAAAGACGTGTTCCACCATGACAATTGTATGAGTTTTTATTAGTCATAGAACAGAAGACAGCCACAAATCAAGGCATGTACCCAGTGCACCGTGGGGACCTCAGGTAGCCACTTACAGCAAAGCCAGGGAAAACGACAACAGGTTTGCAGTGCTGTCTGATGACAGCCTCGGCTTTTGGATTTGTGTTAGCCAGTAATCTGCTTGGATGCACTGGAATACATCCCAGGGCCAGGGGGTGGCTCCATGGTTAAAAGCACTGGCTGTGTATGCCTGACAAACAGAGTTTACACCCTTGGAACCCATGTAGAGCCAGACACAGGTAGTGCATGCATCTGTAATTCCAATGTCCCTGTGACACTGAGAGGTAGAGCCAGGAGAATCTCAAAGATAGACTGCCAGCTAGACTGTTCTTTCCATTGGCAAAACAAGACACCAAGAGAGTCCCTCTCTCAAACAAGGTGTGAGAACTGGACCAACACTCTGAGATTACCCTCTGACCTCCACACATGCACCATTATACACCTGCTCCCATACACACATATCCCCCCCCCCAAAATGAATGCATTCTAAAGGTTTTACCTGATAGTTAAGTTAGGACAGACACAGGGGTGGCAGTGAATAACTGTTAAGAGGCCTGAAGGTGGCCCAAGATAATTTAGCTCTAGAACCATAACATTCTGAATCTCTATAATCATGAATTCTAATCAGTCAAACAGCCTTGTAGAATCTTCCACACAGGTGTGCCCCATGCCCCACCCCCAGAGCTCCAGTTTACAATGCTTATAATTCTAGTCGTGTGTCCATTTGACTCTGACTATTGCCTACTGCCTTGTACTGTAGGAAGGCAGGGGGTGCATTTCATGCTCTGCTGTGTCTTCATACTTAGTACAATGACTGTCGCCTTACTAAATTGCTCAGGATGTATTGTGTTTGCTTAGTAAGTGAATGAACCAGGCATGTGGCTGCCTGGTCATTGTCTTGGAGGTTTCAAGGGAACCAGAAGGTCACAGTCCCTGTCAAATAAAGAATAATGGTGCCACCTCCATCTGTTTATCTCTCCACCCACCCCATCTATTCATCCATCCATTCCTTCCATCCACCTACCCATCTATACACCCACTCGTCTACCTACCCATTCATCCATCTTTCCACCTATCCACCCACTCATCCATCCATCCTCCTACCCTCCCATCCATCCATGATACCTAAGGAGCACCAGCTCATTGTGGATGAGTATTCAATCTCAAAATGCACTCTGACCTCTGAACATCACCATGTCAGGGGAAAAGGGGTCGTGTTGCCCATGAGACATACAGAATCTTCAAGAGTACGTGTGTCTGGGGCTGGAGAGATGGCTTAGCAGTTAAGGCGCTTGCCTGCAAAGCCAAAGGACCTCTATTCTATATCCCAGGACCCACATAAGCCAGATGCACAAGGGGGTGCATGCATCTGGAGTTTGTTTGCAGTGGTTGGAGGCCCTGGAGTGCCCATTCTCTCTCCTTTCTCTCTCTCTGTCTTCCTCTGCCTCATTCTCTCTCTCAAATAAATAAATAAAAATTATATATATATATATATATATACATATATATATATATATATATATGAAAAAGTTTTTAAAAGAGTACATGAGTCTGGACTGGTTGGAAGCCACTTTGGAACCAGCTACCCAGGTGTTTTTTGTTGTTGTTGTTTAACCTGCATGATGAAGGTATAAACCCTCTGCAATAGATGATATTGAGTTCTGGGTGAGGGGAGTAGGCAAAATGCCCAGGGAGAGGGGTGAAAAAATAAGGGACTCAGGAGGGCATACTAAAGGATCAACAGGCCTCGCAGCCCACCCTGTGTTCCAGGTGCTGACTAGCAGTGAGCAGGACAGATGTGCCCCTGATGGAGAAGGGAGAAAGAACATTTGAACACAGTAGTGTTCAGACAACCCCCCGCTCCTTGTGTCCCTCGGGCATTTGTGACTATCGTTTTGTTACAGACACAGAGGGGGTGGTCGTGGAAGAGTGGGGAAAGGGCAGCCTCCCATCTCCCAGTGCTCCTGGCATTGAACGGGCCAGATGAAATGGGTTCTCTCTGTTAACACAGCTGGGAGAGGCCCCATAGTACGGCTCAGCACCATCTCCTTCCACAGGTAAAGCTGAGAGTGACAGGAGGCAGTGGGTCGATGGGCTCTGGAGCCAGGGGTTGAGGCACATGCTGGCCCTGTACCCAGAGGCGTAGAGTCTGCTGCTGCCCCGGAGACTACACATCTCAGCCTCCCTCATGTCTAAGTGTGCACAGGGGCCTACAAGTAGCTAAGGGAAAGTGAGTGACCTGCATTCAGGTTTCCAGAGAAGCAGGCACAAGCTTCTGTGTTTAACCCTGCATTCTATTACCAAAACCTGAATGTGATGATGGGAACTTTGGCAATCACTTTGGACCATGAAAATTGATGTCACATCTAAGGGACCAGGAAGAGCTTTAGTAAGCTGCCCCCACAGCCCGGACATTTTTTTTTTTTTTTTTTTTTTTTTTTTTAGAGAAAGTGAGAGAGGGAGAGACAGAATTGGCACACCAGGGCCTCAGCCACTGCAATCGAACTACAGACGCTTGCACCACCTAGTGGGTATGTGTGACCTTGCGCTTGCCTCACCTTTGTGCATCTGGCTTACATGGGATCTGGACAGAGATTGAACATGGGTCCTTAGGCTTTGCAGGCAAGGGCCTTAACCACTAAGCCATCTCTCCAGCCCCTGGACTTCTTTATACACACACACTCTGCCTACATAATGAGATCCTGGTGAGAGAGAGAGAGAGCGTGAGCGACTGACTGGGTCAAGGTTAGATCCTACAGGGATGGACCTAAGCATAATAGTCACAAATGGCCGCAAGGAAGCTGAGGAGTCTTCATTCCGGATTGCTGTGTGTCCAGCTGAAACCTCTGCTCAGGGCCTAGAGAGATGACTCTAGGGCTAAAATATTTTCCTGTGAAGCCTAACAACCCGAGTTTGATTCCTCAGTACCCAAAGTCAAACATACAGTGGTACATGCATCTGGAGTTCATTTGCAGAGGCTGAAGGCCCTGGTGTGCCCATTCTCTTTACCTCTCTGTCTCTCTTCTCTCTCTGCTTGCAAATAAATAGATTAAAAAACAAATTAAGCCAGGCGTGGTGGCACACGCCCTTAATCCCAGCACTTGGGAGACAGAGGTAGGAGGATGGTCATGAGTCCAAGGCCACCCTGAGACTACATAGTGAATTCCAGGTCAACCTGGGCTAGAGTGAGACCCTACCTAAAAAATAAAAAAAATATAAAAAAAAAACAGAACCCTCTGTTCAATGAAACAGGGAAGGCGGCTACTGGCAGATTTCAGGATCAGCATGAGTGTTAAACTGGCCTCAGACCCACATCGCTGCCAGGGTCAGCGAAGGGGACCCAGAAACCCCACCACCAAGGTAAAGGGTGGCAGGAGTTGGCAAGTCCTCCCTCCAGACCAGTGCCAGCAGAGAGAGGTGCCGATGGCCCCGGCTCTCAGCAGGTGGGTACAGGTGAACGAGGAAGCGACTCCTGCCAAATGAAGGCCACGCTTTGCAGGGCTGGGGACAGGCTGAGATTACAGCTGCTTTTCAATGCCTCAAATGTGTGGAGGTGAGCAAAAGTTAAAAAGAGAATCTGTTGACAAAATGATTCTAAAGTTCATGAGGAAGCTGGGAAAATAACCCAAGAAAAGTTTGGAAAAGGAAAAAAAAGTAAAAAGAGCCAAGCCTGGTGGTGCAAGCCTGTCATCCTTGCTACTTGGGAGGTACAGGCAGGAGGACTAGAAGTTCAAAGCCTGACTGGGCACCTTAATAAGATCCTGTCTCAAAAATTAAAAGAAGCCAGGAGTAGTGGCACATGCCTTTAATCCCAGCACTAGGGAGGCACAGATAGGAGGATGGCTGTGGGTATGAGGCCAGCCTGGGACTATAGAGTAACTGGTAGGTCAGCCTGGGCTAGAGTGAGACCCTACCTCAAAAAAGAAAACTAAAGGAGCAGTTGACTTGATATAGTTAGTTCAGTGGTAGACTACTTCCCTAGCTAGGTGGGAGGTCCTGGGGAGAATCCCCAGCACAAACACACACACACACACAGAGAGAGACAGAGACAGAGACAGAGAGAACATGAATATGAAATATAAACAGTACTTTCTTTGTCAGGAATCTCAGATTACAGTTGCTCATTTAATCACCAGTCATAGAGATTGTTGCTAACCCACTTCTGAGATGAGTAAACTGAGGCCCAGAGGTGATTAAAAAGAATCTCCAAGGGGACTGAAGAGATGGCTTAGTGGCTAAGGCACTTGTCTGCAAAGCCAAGGGACCCAAGTTCTATTCCCCAGGACCCATGTAAGCCAGATGCACAAGGTGCCGCATGAGTCTGGAGCAGCTGGAGGCCCTGACACGCCCATTCTCAATCTCTCTCTCTCTGCCTCTTTCTCTCTCAAAGAAGTAAATAAAAATAAAATATTTAAAAAAGAAAAAGGTATTATCTTTATTTTATTCTTTCATTCATTCTTTTTGTTGTTGTTGTTTTTGTTCATGTTTTTCGAGGTAGGGTCTCACTCTAGCCTAGGCTGACCTGGAATTCACTATGTAGTCTCAGGGTGAACTTGAACTCACAGTAATTCTCCTACCTCTGCCTCCCAAGTGCTGGGATTAAAGGTGTGCACGGCCAGGCCGGGCTCTCATTCATTCTTTAGTAATTACTGCACATGTATGCAGAGTCTAATGAGGGAAGTCACACGTGTGGACACTTGCATGTTCTAGGTCCTCCCACCCCCTGCAGATGTCCTGAGCCCCTTTGTTCCACTAAGGGAACTTGAGGCTCTGGTGGCATCTGCCCTCTTAGGTCACTCAGCCCCTGAGGACAAGGGTCAGGACTGGGAAGCAGCTCACTGGGTCTTGATCCATTCTCCTGCCAGCGCACAGTGGTGCTGTCCCAAAGGCCCGGATGCCCCGGTGCTGTTGCTAGCTCTGGACAGTGCCGGGCTGGGGACAAACCCACCCACGGGCTGTGGAGGAGGGAGACCACAGCTGCGTGCTGAGGTATCAGGAAGGGCTTCCTGGAGGAAGCCACACGAGCCTGACTTGTAGAAGAGTTGGGGTGGGCTCTACCCCTCACTCCACCCATACCCTGAGCTCTTGCCCAGGTCCTCACTGACCTCCATGTGCTGATCTCAGCCCTCAGTGGTACCCACCCTGCTGCTTGTTTGTGCCTGTGGGAAACTCCTCCCTCAACCTCTGAAAAGGGCAACTAACTACATCCTTCTCTCCCCAGACGGGGTCACTGAGGCTATTCTGTGACCGGAAGAGCTATTACCACCGCTTCTCAGATGAGGAAAGGAAGCCGAGAGCTTCCACTCGAGTGGCTAGTCTACATGAAGTGGGAGCCTGTCTTTCACCCTCCATTCTCCTCTGCTCTCCAGCTCACAGCCCAAGACTACGACCAGATGCTGGTCTGTGAGGTGGCATTTGCCAGAGCAGGAGACCTGAGATGCCATAGGTGTTTCTGATACCGTGGGTACCAAAATCTATTCCCTTCTACCCCAAGTGTCTAAGAGGGAGCGAGACTTGCTCCCATGTGAGGAAATCAGGAATGTGGAGGCATCCCAGCTCTACCTGGGGACAATAAAACTGCTCCATTTATGCATAGATGATTCTTCCAGAAAGTGAGAGAATGTATCTCCTCTTACTGCATGGCTCAGCAGTGTGCCTGCTGCCAGAGGGAGCCGAGGAAGGGCTCATTCCATAAGCAACAGCACCTTCTGCTGGTTCAGTCTGGTATGACATCCCCTGTGTCATAGGACTACAGAGCACAGACCTGCATGCACTAGGCTTCTGCTCTGAGCCCCACAGCCAGGCTGACTCATACTGAAGTTCCACATGGCCAATCCACATTTGGGTTATCTGACCTCCTGAGAGTCAGGGATTGGCTATTTCAGGTACCCATGAGCAAGGGATGGGGACAGAACAGTAAACTAACAGGCTGGTCAACATCGCATTACCTTTTCTATAAGGATTAAGACAGGGATCTGCAGTGTCATTCCAACTGAAACTGGCCCCTGGGGGATCTGTTTACTATCTCATTCAGTCCCATCTGGTAGAGAATCGACCCCTGGGCTGGTATGCTTTGCAAACAAGTGTCTCTTAACTGGAGCCACCTCCCCAACCCTCCCTTTTTTTTTTTTTTTCTTTTCGAGGTAGGGTCTCATTCTCCTTAGCAGAGGCTGACCTGGAATTCACTATATAGTCTCAGGCTGGCCTTGAACTCTGCCTCCCAAGTGCTGGGATTAAACATGTGCGCCACCATGTCCAGCTTCCTTCAGTCACTTTTTACATATGAGTACTACACATGGGCCACAGGGGATCCCTGAATGATGCCAAGTAAAAGGCAAGGGTGCCCAGGTGTGACTAGAAGAGAAAGGGCAAAGGTGAGGTACAAACCGGGCGGTGCGTTCTGTGGAGGGAGGCCAAGGAAGGCTTTTGGGGTAGGAGGTAGACTTCAAGAAACACTACCCAGGACCCCAGGTTTCTTTTAAAAATATTTATTTATCTATCTATTTATTTGTTTGTTTGAGAGAAAGAGGGGGGAGGGTAAGAGGCAGCTAGAGGAAGAGAGAATGAGCACACCAGGGCCTCCAGCTGTTGCAAACGAACTCCAGACACATGAGGCACCTTATGCACCTGGCTTATGTGGGTCCTAGGGAATCAAACCTGAGTCCTTTGGCTTTGCAGCAAGCATCTTAACCACTAAGCCATCTCTCTTGCCCCTGGACCCCAGGCACTGAAAAGGCCAAGGGGCATGTGTGGAAGGCCTTTCTGGCTGAAGCTGGGGTCTTGGGAGCTGGGAGAACCTTCTCTGGTTCCATTGGCCAGCAGCTTAGACTCCAGCCACAGCCAGGACGACTACGGAGAAAAAAAAGTCTCCCCTTCGGCTCCCATACAACGAAGTGTCCTCATGGCTCAGTAAGGCTGTTCTCAGGACACAAGATGGGAAGGGCACTTGATGTCAAGCGCCTTGGTCACTACACCAAAAGCAGCACATGGAAGGAAAGGAGTTAGTGTGACTTACAGTCTCCAGGGCAAGTTTCATCATGGTGGAGAAAGCACGACAGGCTGAGCAGGAAGCCGGAGACAGATCTGTACACCAGCAGGAGGAAAGTGGTTCCAGTGAGCTAGCTCGGAACACCCAGTGGGCTGGGCCAATAAACCCGGGTATCCACCCCAGGGACACACCTCCTCCAGCAAGACCCCACCTTCCTTAGGCTCTGCGGCTTTCCCCAACTGCCGCCAGCAAGGGACCAAGTATTCAAGACATATGGGTGTATGGGGGGACATTTCATTCCAACTGCCATACTCTACAAAGGCCTGGGCCTTACACTCTCTCTTCCCTTCACCGCTTCTCGGCTCACCCTCATGTTAACTAGTTGTTAACATGCTATCTAGTTGGTGTTTTTTAAACGTTTTAAAAACATAAGCTATTTTATTTATTTATTTGCAAGCAAAGAGAGAGAAAGAATATGGGCACACCAGGGGTCTGTAGCCGCTGCAAACAAACTCCAGATGAATGCTCCACTTTCTGCACGTGGCTTTACGTGGGTACTGAGGAATCAAACCCAAGTCATTAGGCTTTGCAGGCAAGTGCCCAAACCACTGAACCATCTCTCCAATCCCTTTTGTAACTTTTATTGACAACTTCCATAAACAATATACCATGATCATAATCCCTTTCCACCACTCTCCCTTTTCCCCACTCCCAAATCCCCCCTCCATTAAATCCCTTCTTTTCAACTAGTCTCCTTTTTCTTAAAGTCATCTTTCACATTGTACTCAACAATTCTTAAGTGGATTATTAAATCTATCCCTTTTAATGTCTATAAAAGTAACTCAGCCATTTGTGTGACTGCTTCATCTCCTCTCATTAAGGATTCAGGGATGAACATGAGTGCTTTCTCACCTTGGACTGAAAGTCACTTCAAACAAGCCTAGCCAATAGACATCACTCTTCCATTAACACAGTCTCTCCCACCAGACAAGGGGCTTGCTTCTCAGGGGACTGGTCTCTGTGTCATGTACACATTCAGCTAGCGTAACATGCCTGCTCTCAAGCTGGCTGTGTGGATTTAAAAATTAGAGGAAAACTTCAGGTCCCAGATTCACACAAGTGAATTCAGTAAGACCGATAAAAATAAACTCAAATTGCCAAGTATGGTGGTGCACACCTCTAATCCCAGTACTCGGGATGCAGAGGTAGGAGGATCACTATGAGTTTGAGGGCAGCCTGAGATGACATAGTAAATTCCAGATCAGCTTGGCAAGAGCAAGAACCTACCCCGAAAATAAAATAAAATAAAATAAAATATAAAATAAAATAATAAAATAAAATAAAATAACCTCAATTGAAAAGCTGGGTTCAAAGTATGGGTTTAGCATATATAAGACCTTGGGTTGAAGCTCTATCAAAAAAAAAGTTACTTTGGGCTGGAGAGATAGCTTAGTGGTTAAGACATTTGCCTGTGAAACCTAAGGACCCAGGTTCAATTCTCCAGATCCCATGTAAGCCAGATGCATGTAGCGGCACTAGCACCTGGAGTTTGTTTGCAGTGGCTAGAGGCCCTGGTGTGCCCATTCTCTCTCTCTCTTCCCCTGATCTCTAATAAAGAAATTTTTAAAAATTAAAAAAAATACTTACTTTGTATCTGAAAATATTTCTAAAACATAGCTTAAAGAAGTCTGAGAATATTTATATAACCTACTAGTCTACTAAGGATAGTAAAAATTGTTTGAAATCATAACATTTACTCCTGAGATGGTGATATGGCTCAGTTAGCAGAGTGCTTGCAAGCATGCACAAAGCTCTGGGTTTGATCCCCAGCTGTGCTGGTTTGAACTAGGTGTTCCCCATGAACTCATGGATTCTGAATGCTAGGTCCCTGCTGGTGGCAGGTCCCTGCTGGTGGGATCCTTGCTGGAGAAGGTGTGTGGTTGGGTTATAGGTGTTATAGTCAGCCTTCCCTTGCCAGTGTTTGGCACATTTTCCTGCTGCTGTTGTCCACCTGATGTTGACAAGGAGGTGATGTCCAGCCTCTATTCGTGCCACATTTTCTCCCTGCCATCATGAAGCTTCCCCTCAAGTCTGTAAGCCAAAATAAATCCTTTTCTCCCATGAATTGCTCTTGGTTGGTTGCTGTGTGAAAACAATGTGAAGGTAACTGCAACAGAAAATTGGTACTGAGGTCTGTTATGGGGGAAACCAACTGCTCTCTAATCAGAGTGAAGGCCTGCTCCATGGGAGGGAATACATCCCTGATACTGAAAACCTACAACAGGGGTAGTCATGAGCCCTAGGGGTGTAACGTCTGCTGCTGTCTGGCTAAATGTATATACTATGCTCACCAAACTGCCCAGTAAGCACTTCTCTTATTGTTCATACCCATATATTAATGCTACTCTCACTTTTAGTTAGAGAAGCTTCTCTTTTCAGATGGCAGTGACCTTGGGACGACTCAGAAGGCACCATGGTGCTGCTGAGAAGTGACAGTGGAGTGCTCAGCACTGAAATATCTCTATCACACCTTCAAAGGTGCAAGGTCCATTGCAGAAGAGGTGGCAAAAAGAAGTAAGAGCCAAAGGAAGGGTAGAACTCCTTACAATGTGCTCCTCCAGACACAAAATGGCCTGGCTATCCATGACCTCACAGTGCCTGACACTACCTACAAAAGACCATCATAATAGGAGGAAAAGATGATGACGTCAAAATAAAAGAGGAACTGATTGAGAGGAGAAAATATATGATGGAGAGTGAAGTTTCAAAGGGGAAAGTGGGGGGAGGGAGGGAATTACCATGGGTTAGTGTCTACAACTATGAAAGTTGTTAATAAAAAGAAAGAAAGAAAGAAAGAAAGAAAATTGGTACTGAGGCCTGGGGTGGTGGCACATGCCTTTAATCCCAGCACTAGGAAGGCAGAGGAGGGAGGATTGCCATGAGTTCAAGGCCAGTCCGAGACTACATAGTTAATTCCAGGCCAGCATGGGCTACAGCAAAACCCTACCTTGAAAAATCAAAAACAAAACAGAAAATTGGTACTGAGAAGTGGGGTCATTACTGCTAGAAACCTATGTGTCTTTTGACTTTTGGAACTGATTTCTGGGAGGAGTTTGGAAGCATTTAAAACTTTTGTCTAAGAGACACCTTGTAGTGCTTAAGGCAGAATTTCACGGACCATTCTGGTCAGAGTTGAGTGGCCTAAATGCAGTAAGAACAGTGGACTGAGCATTTTGGCACACTCTCTTGCTGCTGTTGTCCACCTGATATTGGTCAAGAGGTGATGTCCAGCCTCTGCTCATGCCTTGTTTTTCCCTGCCATCATGGAGTTTCCTTCAAGTCCATAAACCAAAATTAACCCTTTCCTCCCACAAGCCACTTTTGGTTGGGTGCTTTGTGCCAGCAATGAGAAGGTAACTGCAACACCAGCACTACATAAAAAAAAAAAGACAGAGGGCTAGAGAGATGGCTTAGCAGTTAAGGCACTTGCCTACAAAGCCTAAGGACCCAGGTTTGATTCTCCAGGTTCCACGGAACCAGCTCCCAGCTCTCCGCCTTCATGTATTTCTAATAGGAATAACATCTGATTCGGATGCTGTGACAAAAACTCAATACAGGGTTGGAGAGACAGGTGACTCAGGGTTAAAGACACTTGCTTGCAAAGCCTGCAGGCCTGGGTTTGATTCCCCAGTACCCACATAAAGC
This sequence comes from Dipus sagitta, assembly GCA_036346955.1. Lineage (NCBI taxonomy): Eukaryota > Metazoa > Chordata > Mammalia > Rodentia > Dipodidae > Dipus > Dipus sagitta. The sequence continues at coordinate 151,998,512 of CM070775.1, forward strand.
CAGACGCACAAAGTGGCGCATGCATCTGGAGTTTATCTGCAGAGACAGGAAGCTCTCAGGATGGGCTCTCAGGATGCCCATTCTTTCTCTCGCCTTCTCTGTCAAATACAGTATTATAAAAAATATATTCACAATGATACAAGCCAGAGAGCCACACTGGACACCTATGGCGACATTTAGTACTTTCTGGGGTTACATGTAATGCTGCTCTTGGTAAAGGAACTTGTGTCCCTGTTTAATCCCCAGTTAGCTCTATGCAGACCATTAAAATAGCTCAGCCTTTAGGAAACGGTATCTTTAATTTTCCACTTGGTGAAGGCATGCTAAGAACATAGAAAACATTAATTTCTGAAAGGAATATTTCATTTCTTATGAAGCTCAGTGCTCATGTTTCCTAGTGACTGTGATCTGGTCTCACTGACTCATAAGCTTGTGTTCCCTTGGTGGTCTTCTCCTACACCAGGAATATTCTAGAGAAGATGCTTATGGTGCTGTTTCCCTTCTAATAAGTTTCTCATCATTTCTTTTTTTTAAAAAAAAATATTTTTTTATTTATTTGAGGCAAGAGCAAGAACGAGAGAGAGAGAGAGAAAGAGAGGACACGCCAGGGCCTCCAGCCAATGCAAACGAACTCCAGATGCATGTGTTACCTGTGTATCTGGCTTACGTGGGTCCTGGGGAATCAAACCAGGGTCCTTTGGCTTTGCAGGCAAATGCCTTAATGGGTAAGCCATCCCGCCAGCCCCCCCCCCTTTTTTTTTCTCAAGTGATCCCTAAGGGAATGTAGGCAGATCCAGGGAAAGCCAAAGCAGCAATACTTTGGAAAAGTAGCATTCGACCAAGCTGGTGTTAGGGCAGGACCACTGCTGACTGCTGTGTGTGACCCACAGCTTGGCATGGTGTGCTAATGATATTCTTTCCAAAGGACAGTTTACGGGTCCTGAGCCCACCTTCCTACCGGGGCCCCTTCCAGGCTTGCAGAACAAACGAACTCCCAGTGGAAATCTAAGCCTTCAGGATGCCAAGCAGGCTTAACTCACACAAGCACAAAAGGAGTGTGAGACTGATGTAACAGAATCCTTCTCCACCAGTTAATACGCTTTTCTTCTTCCTGCAGCCTTGAGGAAGGTGACTGGTGAGGGCCTGGCATCCTCTGATGGGGACCAAAACCCCCAGGGAGGTGCAAGTGGAGCTGCAGCTCTCCTTCCCTGGCTCTGGGAACCCCCAAACCTTGGGGGAAAATAGCAGCAGGAGCAGCAGGCTAAGAGCCAGCAGATCCTACAGGCAGGGGCCCACCTGTCCACACAGAGGGTCCCATCTACCTGCCACAGCCTACCCAGGGGTGGGGCTCGCAGTAAGCGCCACAAAGCTGCGGGGAGCAGCCGCTCCTGTTCTTGGCGCTCTTGTCGTGGGAAAAACCGCCCTTCCTCCTACCTTGGCCAGCGTGGACGAGATGCACTTCTCAGTGATGCCCGCTGGCCCCTGGAGCCTGAACACTGGCAGAGCCAGACACTAGATGTGAAGCCCTTCCAGACTGACCTGCCAGGGCTGGATGCAGCCGCTCTGGAGAGGTCCTAGCACAGCCCTGTACTGGAAGAAGGGTGTGCCGACATTCCAAGTTTCCCTCCTTTATAATGAGGCTTCATTTAGTAAGAAATAAAATGCTTATCAAATGCCATGACTCAATGGTTGGGTGACGCCTCTTGCCCATCTAGCTGCTGGCGCAAGATTCCAAGGGCGGGCAGGTGAGTAGCCGCCTGTGGTTTCAACATCTCCAGATCCCTCTGGCTACTAGTCCCCACCTAGTCTGTGGACACACACATAGCACCTGTGTCCCCTGCAAAACTGCAGCACAACCTGATGACAAGCCTCCTGGAAATTTAAAGGAGTCACTTTTAATTACCCAGAAAAGGCTGCAGGGTGGGGCTGGGGAAACGGTTTAGTTGGCAGACTGTTTGCCTGGTGTGCATGAAGCCATCGGGTTCGATTCCCAGAAGCACATGAAACCAGCCACGGCGTATCGGGCTCACCTGTAATCCCAGCATGTTAGGCCGAGGCAGGGAGATCAGAAGTTCAAGCTCATCCTTGGCTACATGACACCACACTCTCTCTCTCAAAAAAAAAAAAAAAACAGGCATGGTGGTGCATGACTTTAATAACAGCACTTGGGAGGCAGAGGTAAGAGTATTGCTGTCAGTATGAGACTAGAGTGAATCCCAGGTCAGCCTGGGCTACAGCAAGACCCTATCTCAAAAACAAAAACAAAAACAAAAACAAAAGGCCGGGCGTGGTGGCGCATGCCTTTAATCCCAGCACTGGGGAGGCAGAGGTAGGAGGATCACAGAGTTCGAGACCACCCTGAGACTACCTAGTGAATTCCAGGTCAGCCAGGACCAGAGTGAGACCCTACCCCGAAAAAAAAAATATTTTTTTTCAAATGTGTTGAAAGTCCTACAGATATACACTGGTCAGGATTAACAACTCACATGGTCTTGTGTTGGCAGTTCATTTAAAAAAAAAAAAAAAACACCAGTTACCACATTTTATTCATTGTCCATCTTTTCCTTAATAGAAGTTATAAAAACATGGGAGGTGTGTCATCCTTACAGCCTGGCACACGTGCAGGAATCAGGGAGGACTCCCGAATGGAAGAACAAGTTTTGTTTACAGCAACATCAGGGTCCAACACTGAGTAGCTACAGAGCTCTGGCAGAGAGGATGGTTACCACAGGACATTCGGAGCCAAAGACCACAGTTGGGTCTCCCGCCTGCTGAGGAGCCAGGAGGGCCGGTGTGAGCATCCACGGTGACAGGAGACACGGGATAAGGCTTCTCGGGCGGGGCAGGGCGGGGCGGGGCGGCAGGACACGGCTCTGGCTGGCGCCCTCACTTTGAGTCTTGGTCTGTCTTCTCATCTAACAGGGCCGAGCGGATCCCCAGCTTTTTCAGTTCCTCCACCAGGTCCCCATTCTGGTGCATCTGCAGAAGGATGTCACAGCCCCCCACAAACTCGCCGTTGAGGAACACCTGCGGGATCGTAGGCCAGTTGGAGTAGTCTTTGATGCCTGAGAGGAAAGAAGGGTGAGGCGTCACTGAAATGGTCAATGGTGGGAGAACCTTCCGCAGCAAGCCAGTTCCATGTCCGCCTACTCCGAGCCGTTTCTCGCCCTGGCTTTCCCCATCTTAGTCAGTGAGCTGTAAGACAGGTCACCTGATTCCACCTTCAGACCCCAATGTTCGGCCAGTGGACACGTGACAGAGGACGGGGCTGGCCGATCAGGACAGAAAGGACACACATGCCATGCTTGCAGGGAAACAAGCTGGAAGCAAAGCCACTGCTCCATTTCACCGTGGGTCACGGCCCCGCCACGTGTCCTGCCGAGTCCCTGAGCACCACCAGCTATAGTTTGCTTTGCCTTGGAGTGTCACCTGCTCTGTGGCTACAGACATGGCCCCCATGCTACGCAGCCATCTGGATGGGGTCTCCAGGGGAAGAGGGCCTGAAGTCACTGATGTGTCTAACAAGGTCCCCCCTACAGGGCAGAGGAGGGCCACAGGGTGCATGAGACCCACTGTGCTCAGGAGCTCACAGTACACAAGACAGCAGTCAGCACATCATTGGTCCTGTAGGAGTGGCTCTGAGACACAGAGAGAAGGTGCTGGGACAGCACAGCCACGCCATCACTCTTCCATTAGCTGTGCGCAAGGATGGTAACAAAATGCTAATAGGAAAGAAATGTGGCTCCAATGTCAATGTGGCAGGAGAGTAGGATGGGAGGAAGAGAGAGAGAGAGAGAGAGAGAGAGAGGGAGGGAGGGAGGGAGGGAGGGAGGGAGGGAGGGAGGGAGGTGAAAGATACCAGTTCCAGGGCATTTGAGTCTTAGACCTAGCTCAGCTCTCTAGCCCACTTCCATTCTTAGGAATGTCTTTCTCTTTCCTAATAAACTGTGTCTATTTCTATCATCATTCAGGGGTCCTGGCTTCAATCCTTTGTTCCCAGAAACAAAACAAAGAACTTGGAATTCTCAGCTTTGGGGACTCTATTGCATTAAAACATTTAAAAAGTACTCCTTTTTTTAAAAAAAAATGGAAAAGTGAGAAAGAGAGAGAGAATTGGCACACCAGGGCCTCCAGGTCCTACAATTGAACTACAGACGTGTGCACCCCCTTGTGCATATGTGCGAGTTTGCACTACTTGTGCCTCTGGCTTACATGGGACCCGGAGAGTTGAACCTGAGTCCTTAGGCTTCGCAGACAAGCGCCTCAACCGCTAAGCCATTTCTCCAGCCTATACTCCTTTTAAAAAGCCAGGTGTGATGGAGCGTGCCTACAGTTCCAGCTACTCAGAACGTTGAGGAAGGAGGTTCACCGGAGTCGAGCTTGAACCCAGGAGTTCAAAGTAAGCCTAGCAACATAGCAAGACCCTGTTTTGAAACCAAAAGGTAAAAAAAAATTCTTTTTCCCTTAATGTGTGTGTACACATGAGCATACAGGGATCCTCCTGTCTCAACCCCCATCACTGGGATTTTACATGGGTCTAGGGACTGAACTCAGGTCTCCACGCTGTTGAGGCAAGCACTTTACTGGCTAGGCCATCTTCCCCTCCACCTCCCCTCCCTTCCTTTTTTTATGTTTCTCTTCACCACCCCACATCCCCTCATTCCTTTCTTTGACAGGGTCTGTGTACCCCTAGCTGGTAGGGCAATGTGCCAGGCTGGCCTCAAACACATAGAGATCTACTCACCTGTAGCACCTGAGGGCTGGGATGATGGAATAAGCCACCAGGCCCAGATCTATGACTTCTGACAATAAACTCTGTCAGTTATGTTACAAATATGGCATACAACACGAATAGCCATGGATGACACACATGTGACAGCTTCATACTCACAGAGGATATTTTTATTTTTTAAATATTTATTTAGCCTCCAGCCACTGCAAACGTATTCCAGATACATGTGCCACTTTGTGCATCTGGCTTATGTGGGTCCTGGAGAATCAAACCTGGGTCCTTTGGCTTTGCAGGTGAGTGCCTTAACCGCTGAGCAATCCCTCCAGCCCCTGGAGGTTATTTTTAAATAGCAAAGTGACCATAAAAATAGCCAAAATAGGTGGACAGGTGTTTCATGCAAAATATATTTTTTTGCAAATTAAGAAACCAGAAAAAGAAAAAACTTATTTCCCAAATAAAATGAACAATTTGAGTTGTATCACAAGTCTCAAAATAAAATATATACTTCTCTTCAAAGTTTTTGTCTTTTCTTTTTCAAAAAAAGTGTTGACTTTGCTGGAAGTGACAGAGCTGGAGAAAGCCCCTGAGGCACAGGCTTTATCTCCCTTCTCCAGACCCACTCTTCATGACAAGACACATGCTGGGCGTGGCCGCCCACACTGCAGTGCTAGCACTCTGGAGGCTAAGGCAGTGAGCTCTCAAGGATGGCCTGGACTTAGGAGGCTTGTCAAAACAGGGGTGACAGAGAAGGAAAAGGGAAGGGAGGGGAAAGGGAAAGGGGAAGGGAAGGGAAGGGAAGGAAGGAAAAGGAGAAAGAGAAAGGTGAAGGAGAGGGAAAAAATGACAGAAGGGAGGTGAGGTGACCAAGACAGGAAAAGTCTACCAGTCACTGGAATGCCTTTATAATACCAAGCATCCAGACTGGAATTCAAGGTGTTCATCATGCCCATGTGTGCCCTTATGCAAACAAGAACAACCACTTTGGTGGTTTGGTTTTTGTTTTCATTTTTTTAACTCTACCCTCAAATACAAACAGCCTAGGAAAACATACTTGACAATGTCAGTTACAAATCCTTTACCTTTAGACTGAGGACTGGGTGTGGAAATTAAGGAATGTTTAAAATAGGGGCTGGAGAGATGGCTTTGCAGTTAAGGCACTTACCCGAAAAGTCAAAAGGATCGAAGTTTGATTCCTCAGTACCCATGTAAGCCAGATGCACAAAGGGGCACATGCATCTGGAGTTTGTTTGCAGTGGCTGGAGGCTCTGGTGCTCCCATTCTCCCTCTCTCCCTCTCTCCCTCTCCCTCTCTCCCTCTCTCTCTCTCTCTCTCTCTCTATCCCTCCCTCCCTCCCTCCCTCCCTCCCTCCCTCGTCTATCTGCCTCTTTCTCTCTCAAATAAATAAATAAAATTATTTTTAAAAAAGAAATGTTTAAAATAAACACAAGCTCCTTATAATGCTACTCAACTTGGTTAAATCCCATTTGCATACCTGAACCATGGATATCTATGTATGTACATGACACACTGTCAGTTCTTTTCTTCACAAGCACCCTTCACCCTTTACTTTTGGCGAGTGTCTACAGTTTTGGACAAACAAGTGGAAATCCACTTGCTGCCCGGGGGGGGGGGGGTATACTCCAAACCATGGTGACTCCTAAATGGCGTGGCTGTTCTTAGTAAAACCCTTGCCAAGTCCGAAAGTGAATCTCAGACCCAGCCTGTCTCCTTCATAAAGCTTGATGTTTGTTACACAGGGGACTTTGCTGCACTGGGACACTATCTCCACACAGCCACAACAAATGGCTCTCAGGCCCGGCTGGATGCCAGTATACCCAGAGAGCACGACACAGGGTCACACTCTGCCCGGCTGGGCTGCCTTGCCTCACAGCTGACATTTCATGAACTTTCAAGGTGAGAGAGAGCACTTTGGCAGTGCCCATGGTGCCCATCGGCTGACAGTCTATCTGAACTCGCCCTGCTGCTTTCAATTTTTGTTTACTGGTTTTGTTATGTAGCACAGGATGGCCTTAAGCTTGCAGTGATCCTTCTGCCTCAGCCCCTGGAGTACTGAGATTCCAAGTGTGAGCCACTGCACCAGGCTTATGCATTTAATTAACTGAAGTGATATCTGAGCGATTCCCAAAGAATGATGTGGAAAACTCCTAGAAGTTCAAGACCACTGTCTGTAAGTTGAAAACTCATGGGAGCCCTGGGTACCCACTAGTGATTGACAGTTTATTCCCTTCACATTTCAGTATTCAAAAGCTGCAATGTAAGCCGGGCGTGGTGGCGCACGCCTTTAATCCCAGCACTCGGGAGGCAGAGGTAGGAGGATCGCCGTGAGTTCGAGGCCACCCTGAGACTCCATAGTGAATTCCAGGTCAGCATGGGCTAGAGTGAGACCCTACCTCGAAAAACCAAAAAAAAAAAAAAAAAAAAAAAGCTGCAATGTAAAGCCCTTTAAAAGATTGATTGAAGAGCTGGGGAGATGACTCAGCAGTTAAAGGCACTTGCTTGCAAAGGCTGCGGCCAGCCCAGGGTTCAATTTTTCAGCCACCTACATAAAGCCAGATAGGCACTTGCTTGCAGCGGCAAAAGTCCCTGGCATGCTCCCTACCACACAGGCAAATAAATAAATAAACAAACAAACAAATAATCACTTGAAGTAACTCCAAATTGAAAATCTAACCCGAGAATGGGCTTTCATGGTAGTCATGCTTCATACATGACAAATAGTGATTCATTCCACCCAGGACCAAAAACGTCTGGATTATGAAATTATCCTACTAGGGTGGGAGTTGGGAAGCTCTGACAAGATCAGTTTACACACATCACTGCTCAATCAAAAAAAAAAAAAAGCCAGGCGTGGTAGCACATGCCTTTAATCCCAGCACTTGGGAGGCAGGGGTAGGAGGATCGTCATGAGTTTGAAGCCACCCTGAGACTACATAGTGAATTCCAGGTCAGCCTAGGCCAGAGTGAGACCCTATCTCGAAAAAAAAATAATAAGAAGAATTGGGAGCCAGTGTGGTGGCTCACGCCTTTAATCCCAGCACTTGGGAGGCAGAGGTAAGAGGATCGCTGTGAGCTTGAGGCCACCCTGAGACTCCATAGTGAATTCCAATTCCAGGTCAGCCTAGGCTAGAGTGAGAGCCTACCTTGAAATAAAAAAAAAAAAATTGGCCTAGACAGACGGCTTAGCAGTTAAGGTACTGGCTTGCAAAGCTAAAGGACCCAGGTTCAATTCCCCGGGATCCACGTAAGCCAGATGCACAAGGTGGTGTATGTGTCTAGAGTTTGTTTGCAGTGACTGCAAGCCCTGGCGTGCCCATTCTTTCTCCTTCTCTCTCTCTATCTTTCTCTAGCTGCCTCTTTCTGTCTCATAAATAAATAAATATACAAATAAAATTATTTTTGAAAAATCAGTATTCCAGCATTTGAAGCCAGAAGCAGGGGCTGAGAGAATGCCCTTGAACATTGGCCCCCACCATGTCCAAAGGTGCCCTCCCATGCTGAAGTATGTGGAGCGCTGTCACAGCGACTGCCTGCTTCCTGGGAGACAATGCTCGCTCACTACAGAGCAGGAGTCTTCTGAGGACTCAACCTGACTGCCACTACCAAGCGCTGAGGCCACCTTGGAGACTGGTGAGAACATGAACATGGGAACCAGCCGCCTTCTCAGGACGCAAAGAGCAGAGCCTAGAGTCCCACAGGCTTAAGGGTCAGCAAAGCTGGCTGGCTAAGCTTGCAAACTCAGCCTCAGACCAACGCAAACCTCTTAGCCTCTGTTTCCTCATGTGCAAAGTGAGGCTAGCACTGACTCATAGGTTATGAGGATTAAACGGACACGGCTGGTGGACTGACACGCTGTAGCAGGTACAGTGTAGACAAGTTCTCCACATCGGCATGCTCTACCCCACGCCTTAGACATGCTTTTCCAAGAAACATGTGAAACACCAAGTACAGAGAGGAAAGCAAGAAAAAATATATAAGCAGGGGCTGGAGGGATGGCTTAGTGGTTAAGGTGCTTGCTTGCCTGCTAGCCCAAGGACCCAGGTTCAGTTCCCCAGGACCCACGTAAGCCAGATGCACAAGGTGACACACGCATCTAGAGTTCGTTTGCAGTGGCTGGAAGGCCCTGGTGCACCCATTCTCTTTCTCCTCTCTCTAATACATAAATATACAAGCAGGTATGCCATGTAGTAATAAACATGCCTTTTGCTGAGCTCAGGGCTCCTTACATGTCTTCCACAAATGATCTTATTGAGCCATTAGACACCCTATAAGGCAGGAATAGTCACCCCATTGTAGAGACGAAGAGGTTAAGATGCAGAGAGGTTCAGTCACTCGCCGAAAGTCACCAGGTTAGCCTGGTGGATCCAGGATGGCACCCAGGTGTCTAGGAGTCCCATGTCCCTCCTCAGAGGCTGTCCCCAGCCTCTCCCCTCCCAGTCACCAGCTACTGCACATGCACCTGCAGCCCACGGGGCTGTTCCCCATGCTGACATCTATACATGGAGGTGGCACTATGCCACTGTTACTTCTACCACCTGTTTTTATACCATATAGTGCCATGTGAAATACACCAGGCACTAGTTGATTTTAAACAATTTCCTTTTCCACCACAGGGATGCATTATAGCCTGGTTATCCAGTCTGCTACTGACAGACCAGGACCCCATCTCGTCACGCTGCCAGGCACACCATACATACACATTGCAGCTCACGTGGGCAGCCTCTTCAGACCTGCGGTGGCAACCAAAGCTTGCAGGCCAAACTGGTGCACTTCTCCCTGCCTTCGTAGACAAAGTTTGATTAGAACTCAGCCTGCTCACTCATCCACACAGTATCTTGCACCTTACAGCAGAGCCGAGCAGAGGAAACAGAGTGCCCAGAGTCCACACACTCACAGATTTCCTTCCTGGCCCTTCCCAGAGGAAATCTGCCTGTCCCATCCCAGACTATCCCCCCGGGGAGGCAAGGAGCTGTCCCTTACTCCGAGTGGCTGCTGACATGTCACAGGCGGGCTAGAGCACAGGACTTGTCCCACAGCACACTCGTCTGGTGCTCAGCACAGTAGAAGTGCCTACCATGCCCTCAAATGCCCTGGTGCCACTTCAGAATCACGGAACAGCAGGCTGTGGGAGGGGCTGGGAAGAGCACAGGGAGGAGGGGCTGCTGGGAGAAGGGGGCTGGGGACAGTTCACAGGTGGGCTGTGGCTGGATTCAAGCACACTCAGACACACTATAGTCAGTAGGAAAACTTGAGTGACAGCAGTCAGCAAACGGCAGAGAAGATTCCAGACAGCATCACAGCTGGGGGGATTGCTCAGTGGTTAGGGCACTTGCTTGCCGCTGTTACCGTGTCTGCAATGACAACTGTTCCAGCTACTATGGTCTCAGTATACACCGCATGTGTGTACTGAACCTGAACCACCACACTGCCTTTTAAATATACAGGGTTACGTGTCAAAAGTTTTTAAATTACAGAAAAAAAATAGTATAGCCAGGTGTGGCAGTACACGCCTTTAATTCCAGTACTGGGGAGGCAGAGGTAGGAGGATCGCTGTGAATTTGAGGCCAGCCTGAAAGTGAATTCCAAGGTGAGCCTGGACTAGAGCAAGATCCTACCTCAGGGGGAAAAAAAGGTGGGGGGGTTGTTGGAGAGATGGCTCAGCAATTAAGGCACTTGCCTTCAGAGCCTAAGGACCCGAGTTCAATTCCCCAGTACCCACGTGGAGCCAGTTGTACAAGGTGGCACATGCACCTGGAGTCCATTTGCAGTGGCTGGAGGCCCTGATTGCCCACTCTCTCTCTCACTCTGCTTGCAAATAAATAAATAAATATTAAGAAATAGCACAGTGGCTATTTATTTAACAAATATTTACTCCCTATTCCTGATGCAAAGCACACAATGGTGAACTAAGCAAGCAGAAATTTAAGAATACTTAGGCTAGTAAGAGCATAGACAAGTTTATGGGGTGATAGAAATAAAAACTGGAGAGCTGGGCGTGGTTGTGCACGCCTTTAAACCCAGCACTTCTGAGGCAGAGGCAGAAGGATCTCTGTGAGTTTGAGGCCAGCATGGGAATATAGTGTGTTCCAGGTCAGCCTGGGCTAGAGTGAGACCCTGCCTGGCACACATACTACTCACAGCACCGCAGGCGGTGGCTTGAGGAAACTTCCCTGTTCTCTGGAAAAAACTGCTGTGTATGGATGAGCAGGCTCTCAACTATGGTCTTGAGACTGTCCCAAGGAGCAAAGGTGGCCAGGAGGCAGCATGGCACCCTGCCGTTCCTCAAGGTGGCTGTGGTCTGTGTACACTCCAAATAAAAAGAAGGGAGAAGGACATCGCACATCTGGACCCCAGGCACGGGAACCAGGGGCAGTGCATTCCTCCTGGGTTGGGCCTTTCTAAAGCTTAGCTAGGTCTGGCACAAGGGAAGAGGAAAAGTGAACTCTGCTGCAGCCCCACTGTTGTTCAGAGAAGAGGCTGCGAGGGAGGAGGGTGAGCAGGCAGCCCCTTGGCTGCCCACAAAGAGATGAAGAAGTCTGGCCGGTATCAAGTCCCACCTGGGCTAAGCGGACCCAGTGTAGGAACTCACTTACATCACCCTGCCTAGTCCCAGCTAGTGGATGTCAGTGACTTCCCTAAGCCACAGGAGACGTGTGTCTTATGTTTGTGTTCATGAGTATAACGTATTTTTAAAATATCTATTTATTTATTTATTTATTTATTTGAGGGGGGCGGGGAGCACACCAAGGCCTCCTGCCGCTGCAAACAAACTCCAGACACATGTGCTACTTTGTGCATCTGGCTCTATGTGGGTACTGGGGAGCTGAACCCAGGCCAGCAGCCTTGTCAACCTCTGAGCCATCTCCCTATCCCTGTGTAACACATTAACCAAGACAACATTCCAGTAAAATCAACAGTCAAGAAACCTAAGGGTTATAGCTTGGGTGTGAGGGCGCACATTGTAAGCACATCTGTAATCCCAGCATTGGGGAGGCAGAAGCAGAAGGACTGCACCAAGTCTAAGGCTAGCCACATAGTGAGCTACAGGCCTGACAGGGCTACACAACAAGACCCATTCTGAAACAAACAAACAACAATGTAAGAATTCTTTTTAAATTTTTATTTTATTTTATTTTATTTTGTTTATTTGAGAAAGAGGAAGAGAGAAAGAAGCAGAGAGAGAGAAGGAGCACACAGGGCCTCCAGCTGCTGCAAATGAACTCCTGATGTATGTGCCACCTTGTGCATCTGGAAGAATTACTTGTATTATTTGAGCACCTACAGACACAGGTCAAAAGCCAGATGTGGGGTAGGAGACAGAAACAGTGACGCCATGAGCATCTCTGCTCTCACTTTCAGTGTGTTAGCTGTACCTCCTACATCCCATCGCCTGGTACACTACACAGAATGCAAACTCACAAGCCAAAGAGCCTCAAACCTCATGGTCAGCATTTTCTCCACCATACAACTTGCTGCTAAGGGTCATACAGGCAACTTATCTACAGGAGAACTGCAGCAAGTCCCGGCTGAAAGACTACCCAGTGGTTCTTCTTATCTTCTAAGGCAAGAAGCTGCCTCTGACCCAAGATTAAAGGTGCTCCCTGATCCCGATAACCCCAGAACTGCACAAACATCTAAATTACAGCTAAAGAGGAAGACATAGGGTCATGAGCATAAGCATGGCTGTCATTACCCCCAGGGATGGTAATATGCCTCCTCCCTCCACTCACCAGGCCCCTAGCACCCCATCCACCAACAATACCCATGAGTCAGCTACCAGAGTTGTGTAAGGTTAGACCGCATGGGGAAAAATACTCTGACGGCCATAAAGTGTTGACAATAAAGTGGGTGCTTTCTGTGCCTAGCAGGATGATATGATGCACATTTTCTTTTTCTTGGTTTGCTTTTTTTTTTTTTGAGAGAGAGAGAGAATGGGCGCACCAGGACCTTCAGCCTGCTGCAAACAAACTCCAGATGCATGCGCCCCCTTGTGTGCATGTATGACATTGTGCACTTGCATCACTGTGCGTCGGGCTATGTGGGACCTGGAGATTTGCAAGTGAGTTCTTAGGCGTCGTAGGCAAGCACCTAACTGCTAAGCCATCCTTCCAGCCCTGATGCACATTTTCTACAATGGGGGAGGGTCTCACTGTGGCCCAGGCTGGCTTTGGACTCAAACTCCTCCTGCCTCAGCCTTCAGAGTGCAGAGATGGTTGGCACGACTCACCAAACTTGGCTGTAATTTTTACTTCTCTTGTTTCCTCACAACAACTTTACCAAGTGAGGTGTCGTTGTCTTTGTTTACTGAAAAGGAAAATGCAGATAGGTGACTTGTGAAAGGCTGTATGATACAGAAGAGGAATCTGGCACAAATCTGCTTCCCACAATTCAGCCTGTCTCAACACAAGGAATGCTACAGACAGTAATTTCAAATGCAGAACACTTCATCCTAACACAGAAACTCCGTCTCTTCCAGCACACCATGATCACACAAAGCACTATAGGCCTGGAAGGTAAGGGGACTCGGGTCCCTGAAACTGGAATGCAGGCCCACTCTTCAGGAAAAACAGGTACAGCTTTTCCATTGCTCTACCCATGACAACCAACCCTTGCCACCAACCAGGACCCAGACAGAGCCTGGCTTCTTTACATCTCCACTTAGGTCAAAGGGGACACTGCCTGTAAGATACCTGGTACACTGCATGAAAGGTGATGCTAATCAGCTGTCAAGACCAGTCTCTTTCCCTCAGGTCAGTGAAAAGCCACAGGCCTTGCTGCTCTGGCCCCTGTCCCTCTGACCCCAACCTTAAGGCAGTCTGTTAGCCTAGGTCAGAAGTCCCTTGGAGCTTCCTCACCCAAGCCCCAAACATCAACTAGATCCCAACTGAGCCCAATCAGACTACAGTGTGACCCTGTCCCAGTGACCAGGAGAGGACAGTCCCTGGCACCCAGAGCCTTGACCATGAGGCCAGCCTAGCACCTCACTAGTCACGGGCAAGACTGTCCATCCTCCCACCCCAACAGCAGTCCCTCACGCATAAAGCAGGCGATGGCTTCCAAGACCTAAGTGTTTCCAAGGTGCTTAGGTTGTCGTCAGTCCTTCTCTCTGTCAGTCACTTCCCCAACCCAAGAAGTGAGTGAGTCATGCTGTCGGACCACCCTCCTCAGGACCCAGCCAGAGACAGCTCACCCCGAAATACCCACTACAATTCCAAATAAGGATCGGTGCGTTGGTGGTATAGTGGTGAGCATTAACTGCCTTCCAAATGAGGATCGGTGAATCCCCATGGGGGTGGGGGGGAACCAAGGTAGCAATAGCATCGGAGCCCCCAAACTCTCCAGAACTGCCCAAGTTCCTAACGTCCTCGCCCACAGTCCTCTATCCAGAATAGAACCCCGCGCCCTGGCGCTGCAGGATCTCCAGCCCCGTTGTGACCCAGACCCCCGACCCCGCGCTGCGGCCTCCGCGTCACCCCAGCCCGCGGTCCTGACCTTGTCGGAGTTCGGGGTCGTCCAGCACGTTGTAGGCCGCGTAGTCGCGGACGCCGTGCAGCCTCAGGATCTGCACCACGGCGTTGCTGAAGCCGCACTGGGGCTGCTCTGGCGTCCCCTTGAGGAAGACCACCACTTTGTCCTTCTTCACCATCGCGTCCAGCTGCTCCGCCTGGCCGCCGCCGCCCGAGCTCGCCGCTCGCACGACCGCGCCCGCCGCTCTCACGCCCGCGCCCGGCAGGACGCCGCCGCTCGCGCCGCGCCCCCAGCGGAGCAGAGCCGCCGCGGCCCGGCCTAAGGACCCGCTCATGCCCCCTCACCGTCCAGAGCCCCGGACTGCCAGGAACCTCTGCGGTCAGCCCGAGTCCACCCTGGGCCTGTGGCGGCCCGGCACGCCCACCGGAGACTCTTATTGGGCTGCCTCCGAACTGGCCTCCGTGATTGGATGAAGCTGGCCCGTAATTACTCGATTCGACCAATCAGATGAGAGGTGGGCCTCACGCTTGCGCAGCCTCCTACAGGCTTTTCATACTGACCCTGGACAACTCCGCTTGGCTCGTTGATTGGAGAGGGCGGACGTCCATCAGAGTCACACGGCGGGACACCGAGAGGCGAAGAGAGGAGAGGACGACTTTCCTCCCCAGGACGGACGAGGCCTGCCGGGATACTCCCACCCGACCGCCCGCAGCCGCCGCGGGGCGGGGTTTCGCCCGCTCCCGGGGAACGCCGGGAAGGGATCACTTCCGGATAAAGGTTCCAGTTCCGTCGTTCGCGGCGGCCGCCAATTGCCATGGCGACGGAGCTCGCAGTCCTGCAGCCGCGGCATCGGGAGAGGTAGGGGGACGTGAGCAGGCCTGTGGCCGGCTCTCCAGGCCTGGTGAGCGTCCCCGTGTTTCTGGAGGGCCGCGGCCGAAAGCAGTCCGACGGGGGTCTGCTGGCGCACTGTACCCGGCCTGCCCAAGGTTCCTGAGCCCGGGCGGGGTGTCCAGTCCAGGCCGCGCACGTGGTGCCCGACTCCTGTGCCCGCGGTTTATTTTTCTTTTTACATTTTATTTATCTATCTATTTGCAAGCGTCACTTTGTAAACCTGTTTTACGTGGGTAATGGGGATTCTAACCGAGATTGTTAGGCTTTGCAGGCAAGCGCCTTTAATGCTGAGCCTTCTCTCCAGCGCCCGTGCGGTTCTTTCTCTAGAACAATTTTCGTTTTATTAAAAGTGTTTAAAATTGAGTTGGGGATGTGGCTCAATAGACTGCTTGCCTAGTTTGCACAAAGCCCCATTAGTAACAACCCCAGCACCGCGTAAATAACCCAGGCTTGGAAGTAGTGCAAGTGTGCAGTCCCAGCACTTGAGAGGTGGAGACAGGAGGGTCAGGAGTTCAAGGTCGAACTCGGATACCTAGCGAGTTCTAGGACAACCTGGGCTATATATAAAATGTGTAGGTCAGCATGGACCAGAGTGAGACCCTACCTTGAAAATCAAAAGAAAAGAAAAAGAAAAAAAACGTGTAAAGTGGTTTCCTGTGATCCCTGCTTTTCAGAACTCACTGACTTTCCTGCCATGTAATCATTGTGCTAGGGTCAAAAAAGTTTGTGGAAGCCAGATGTAGTGGCGCACACTTTTAATCCCACCACTCAGGAGGCAGAGGTAGGAAGATAACCACGAATTCGAGGCCACCTTGAGACTACATAGTGAATTCCAGGTCAGCCTGAGCTAGAGTGAGACCCTACCTGGAAACAAAAGAAAAAGCTTATGGGATGGAGAAGGCCTGCACACTTGTAGGTCCCAGCGCTCAATAGGCTGAGGTATGCAGATCAGTTAAACCTAGGAGTTACAGACCAGCCTGATAATTATAGCAAGTCTCTGTCTTTGAAGAGATCAAACTGATGCCATGACAGGCTTCAATAAGGTTAACCTTAACTAGGCCTAAGTTTCAGTTTCCCAGAGAGGCTGGCAGAAATTCTGGGAAAAAACCACCAACAAAGGGTTGTTAATCAACAGTGACCCTGACGTGTGACTGAGGAAGATAGCTGCCCGGGGGTCTGAGTCAGTTCCTGGAGACATGCCCAAACTTGTCCCTTTTGCCCCAACCAATCAGACATGTGCAATTGTAGCTGCTGCTTCTCTAGCCAGTCATATTAAAGGATTACCTGACCTGCCTGGAATTCCCCTAGGAATTCTCCTAGGGCCTGTGTGCTCCTCTGGGGTGCCATTTTGTATAACTGGTTGACCCCCACTTGCTGGCTGATTCTACAAAATAAACGCTTTTTGTTTTTACATACTATTTGAATCTGAGGTCGTTCTTCAGTGATTATCGGACCCTTATATTTGGGGGCTCGTCTGGGATTGCTGGGGACCCCTCCCCCAGACTCAATAGTGGAGCATTTTCAGGGGGAACAGTTGGTTCTCCGCTGATCAGTGAGTTGGGGCGCCCCTCTCTACTGTGTGTCTTTGCTCTGCTCTGTTCTTTGTTTTTCAGGTAAATCTGGTGCTGGTGTCCGGATACAATCTGGAGGCCCATGAAGGTCAGGCAGATGCACCAATTAATACCTCTGGGCCAGGGGGTTCCGAGGACGCTCTGGACCCCCATCTGTTGGAGCCTAAGAGCTCCAGTCTGACTGTGGTTTTGATAAATACTGACGGGTCGCGCCAGTCTGGCGGAACCCGTTCATGGGATAGGCCGCCATCAGCATTGTTTTGGTTTCTTTTTCACTTCCCGGGAAATTTGTTTCTGTGTCTGTTTGTGTCTTGTTTGTCCTTTTCTACTTTCTTGTGAGACACCATGGGACAAACAGCGAGTTCCACTCCACTGGACATAGTCCTGTCACACACACTTCAAGGATTTCCAATGCCTGGTAAACAATCTGTGTTTTAACAGCACAGTTGGGAAAACTAACCATCTTTTGGAGGAATGAATGGCCAACTTTTAATGTGGGATGGCCAGAGGGAGGCACTTTCCACCTCCCCACTATTTGCAAAGTTAAAGGTATTGTGTACGGGAATCCTGGACATCCTGACCAGGTCACATACATCACGGTCTGGCAATATGTAGTGGAAAGACCCTCCTCCCTGGCTGAGCCCCTTTTTACCAGCCCCAGCAATCTTGTCAGTCAAGGAGTTAGGACCGCCAAAGGACTGCAAGCTGATGGTCCTGCCCCTGAGGAGGACCTCTACCCACCTCCCTACACACCTGTTCCTGCACCAGAACCCATACCGCAAGTGGTAGCTGCTGATCTGGGCCCAGGGGAAGGAGGAAACATGATGAGTCCTCCCCATACACAGGCCTAGACACGAGACAGGCAGACTCCACAACAATTGCACTACCTCTACGGGCAACTGCCCCCACCCCCAATCAGACAGCCAACAGTTTGTGACTTGTATCCCTTTTTCTACCAGTGACTTATATAATTGGGAGATGCAGAATCCAGAGTTTTCTGAGAAGCCCTCAGCCCTCCTAGACTTGTTAGATTCCATAATGATAACTCATCTGCCCACTTGGGATGATTGTCTCTTACAGGTTCTTTTTACTACAGAACAAAGGGTGTTAATTCTAGCCGCTGCCCACAAGCTGGTTTCCGGACCTAGCAGTCAGCCCACAACTGTGCAGGCCGACATGGATGCAGCCTTTCCCCTTACCCGCCTGGGTTGGGATCCCAACAGCCCTGCAGGTAAGATGGGGAGATCTCCAAGAGGCTGCAAGGACAGGTTATGCAGGGTAAAGAGGAAAGCCCAGGGCCCTTTTTAGTGAGACTATTAGAAGCATACTGGACTTATACGCCCTGAACCCAGAAGCAAAAGAAAACCAGTCTGCTGTGAACATGGCTTTTGTCAACCAGGTGACGCCAGTCATCCGCATCCTTTTGCCCCAACCAATCAAAAGACATAAAATTGTAGCTGCTGCTTGTCTAGCCAATCACGCTAAAGGATTACCTAACCCACCTGGAATTCCCTAATTGTGCTTAGAAGGGGCCTGTGTGCTCCTCTTGGGGTCGCCATTTTGTATGAATGTTTGACCCACACATGCTGGTTCATTCTGCAGAATAAATGCTCTTTGTTTTTACTTACTATTTGAGTCTGGGGTCTTTCTTCAACAATTTTCAGACCCTTACAGTCTTAAATGAAATATAAAAAGGACATTGTGGACATAGCTCTGTTTCATAAGAGTATGGTGGTGCACGCCTTTAATCCTAGCACTCAGGAGGGGAGGCTGAGGTAGGAGGATTACTGTGAGTTCAAAGCAAGCCTGAGACTGCATAGTGAATTGCAAGTCAGCCTGGGGCTAGAGAGATGGTTTAGTGGTTAAGGACCCAGGTTTGATTCCCCAAAACTAACGTAAGCCAGATGCACATGGTGGCGCATTCGTTGAGTCCATTTGCAGTGGGTGGAGGCCCTGGCATGCCCATTCTCAATCTCTCTCTTTCATAACTAAATAAAATGTTTTAAAAATGGGTTCTGACATTGATCTCAGAGCAGCTGTGCAGAATTTAAGGAAGGCCTGAGGCTCACTGTGAGAAATGATAAGCTTTAGGCCCTTTGCTTTACTCTCAGATATACATATACGTACCAACTAGGAACAGAGCTTGGGACATGGTAAATGCTCTCACTGCTTGGACCTGGATCCAGGAGGGCTGTGATCTGTAGTCTTGGACCTGCACTGGGTTGGTGGTACCCTAGAGCACACCAGGACTTGCAGAAAAAGCATACTCCAGAGGAAGCTGAGGCATGCCTGCTCTAGAGCCAGCAGTTCCATGTGCAATTTTCCTCTGATAGCTAACAGTACTGTTGCCACGGCGATGATGACCGCGCCATGTCATCATCTATCCACCAACAGTAAGAGAAACTTTGCAGTCTAGATATTGGCTAGCAGACGGAGTGAGTTCTGTTGGACACTAAGTACTGCTACAAAGAAACTTTTGTTTTAAACCTTGAGTGGTTTAAAAACATTTCTGGATGTGACCTGTGTAGGTAGCAGGAGCAGTAGGCCGCTAGTCATACTGCATCCATAGACTGCAGGGAAGTGAACTCGGGTGCTCAACTCCCTTTCTTTTTACTCAGTCTGTGACTCCAGCCATGTGATGGTGCTGCCACATTCAGGTCGGTCTTCCCTCCTAGGTTAACCATTTCTGAAATGGAGAGACCTTCATAGACACACCCGGGAGTGTGTTTCCATAGTGATTCTAATTCCTGCCAGGTTGACAATGTATTATACTTGGCTTTGGAAGTATCCATCGTTTTTTTCTCTTGAGGTAGGGCCTCACTGTAACTCTAGCTGAACTAGAACTCAACTGTAGTCCCAGGCTGGCCTCCAACTCTAAGTACCTGTCTTTTTTGAATAGGGTTAGAATATGAAATGTCAAGGGAAAGCATGTCTGTGCTCCTTAAGGACAAGGGGGGTGGCTTTGATAGAGTAACCTGGGCCAGGAAAGCAACTCATGTATCTAAGCCCAAGAAATTGCTACCATGCATTTACGTTTGAGGGAGCTGGAGCCTTACCTCAGTGATTGAGGGCTAGCCTAGTATATAGAAGGCCCTTGGATCTCCAGCACCAAAAAATAATAAAAATACATTTAGGGCTAGAGAGATAGATGCCTCAGTGGTTAAGGCACTTGCCTGTAAACCCTAACGACCAGAGTTCAATTCCATAGTACCCATGGAAAGCCAGATGCACAAAGTGGTACATGTGTCTGGAGTTCACCTGCAGCAGCTGGGGGCTCAGGTGCACTCATTCTCTTTCTCTATGTTGGACATGGTGGTGCATAAGTTTAATTCCAGCACTCAGGAGGTCAAGGTAGGAGGATCGCTGTGAGTTGGAGGCCAGCCTGAGACTGCATAGTGAATTCCAGGTCATCCTGGGTTAGGCAAGATGCTACCTCAAAAAAAGAAAAAAGTTTTAATTTTGATAAACAGCTCAAGATACAATGAAATGCTGTCTCTGTTGAGAAGATTTTGATGTAATGCTGTTTTGGGACATTAATGGGAGTTGGAATATTCATGAAAACTTGCTAAAATCCTAAGATATGGCTCAAATATGAAATTAACCCCCCTAACTACTCATGCCCTGCAAGCATGCTGACTCAGGTATCCTAAAAATCTCCTCCCTGTATTGTGTGTGGAGCTGGAGCCAGGGAAATGCTGACAACAAAGAGTGCCTCTTCCTGCACTCAGCCTTGTAAGCCAGGGTCCACATGAGGAGCTGAGATCACACAGTCTGCCTCAGACCTGGGGATTCTTGAGCTGGAACCTGAGCCCTTTCTCCAGGGGGTGTCACTCAGCTAGCCCCACAATTAACCTTGTACCCTAACTACATGGAAAAGAATGTACTGAAAAGATGGAGCTCAGCTTCTAGGGCATTCTCTGCATCCCCAGTAAAGAGCTAGAAATGCCTTTGGATTTTGACTTCCTCTCTCTCTGACAAGGCAGCTGGGTTTTAGTCTTTTGTTGTTGTTCATTCTAGTTTTGGTTTGGTTTCATTTCTTTCTTTTTTTTTAGATTTATTATTTAGAGGCAGAGACAGAGAGAGTGAGTGAGAATGGGCATGCCAGAGCCTCTAGCCACTGCAAACGAACTCCAGATGCATGCACTACCATGTGTATCTGGCTTACATGGCACGTGGAGAATCAAACCTGGATCCTTAGGCTTCGCAGGCAAGCACCTTAACTGCTAAGACAGCTCTGCAGCCCTAGTTTCATTTCTTGAGACTGTCTTGCAGTGTAGCCTAGGCTGGCCTAGAAGTGAAGGTTGTAGCATGAGGGCTGGAAATACAGGTGTGTAACACCATGCCCAGCAATGTCTGCTTTCACAAATACATCTCTGGGGCTGGAGTGATGGCTGAGCAGTTAAGGTTCTTGCCTGCAAAGCCAAAGGGCCCACATTCAATTCCCCAGGACCCATGTAAGCCAAATGCACAAGGTGGCACATGCATCTGGAGTTTGTTGGCAGAAGCTAGAGGCCCTGGTGCACCAATTGTCTCTCTCCTTTTGAAATAAATAAATAAAATATTAAGAAAAATAAATGAATACATCTCTGACCTTGGGAATGGCCTCAGTTACCCACATAATGGGACTCGGCATGGCACACAGGTCCTTCTTGCCTCATCTGTCCTCAAGGTGCCTACGTGGTGGAGAGAGCCAGTGTGCTGCAGGTTGGAGTGGGTCAGTCTACAATACTCCATGGGAGATAGGGGAGCATTATGAAAAGTCAAGGTGACATAACAGAACCTGGTTCTGTCCTGGGATTTGGAGTATGAGGTGGGATCCTGGGTTCCATCCTGGGATTGGAAGTGCAGGAGTGGAGTCCTGGGGTTCAATGCTAAGCATCGCTCAAAACTCAAGAGATTTCGTTCTTGCATTTTCCTACACTTCCTATTTTCCTCCCCCTGTATTTTCCAAAAAAAGTGTCTGGTTTTTTTTCTAAATGTTATATATATTTCAATTTTTCTATTCTATTCTTTTTTTTTAATTGTTTTTATTTTGTGTGAGAGAGAGGCAGAGAGAGAGAATGGTTGCACCAGGGTCTCCAGTCTCAGTAAACAAACTCCAGGCACATGTGCCACTTTTTCCTCTGGCTTACATGGGTCCTTTGGCCTTTCAAGCAAGCACCTTAACCACTAGGCAATCTCTCTAGCCCTCAGGATTTCTTTGTATAAGGGCCACAGAACTTTAAGGGAATCTATCACACTCCTTGTTGGGCACAGGTAAGGGCCCCAGGCCACAGGAAGTCGCAGCTGGCCTAGACCCCAATAACTCTGGGTCCTGAGGCTGGCAAGAGGGCCTGCTCCCAGTCCGAGGATGCAGCAAGCCTGGATGGGTGAACCTGGACCCCAAGGCCGGCAGGAGTGAGGCCACTCCCTCCCCCAGCCCGGAACACCTGGACATGCTGATAAGACAGGTTTCTGCAGAGCCTTGTGATCTTGCCAGGCACATCCCTATATGTTAATGAGGTATCAGCCAACAGCCTTAACACAGCCAATCCCCCTACGACCCATGCCCTATACCTTTTCCTGCCACTACTTAGACCTTGTGACCCTTTCCCACTCACCCGTGACGTCACTACATGCTAATTAGGCATCAGCAGGACCTTTGAGCTAACCTATCCCCTTATGACCCGTACTTCTTCCCACTCTTTCACAAGCACTTATCAAACCCATTCCCGTGGCAGATAAACGAACTTGTCTGAAGCTGTCTCCCAGTGTTTTTTTCATCGCACTCACAGCCACTCCAGACTCTGCTCCGCAGTTGCCCGGACGCCCCGGGAGACTGATATGCAGCACCCCCTGGGGGTGGCAAGGAACCACAGCTGGCGCCTGAACAGGGCCCCTCTGAGATGCACCATTGCTAAGTAAGTGCTCCCCCAGAGGAACAATCATATTTTAGGGAGACATCGGCCCCCTGTGGCCTGTGTCTCCACGTTTTGAGGGCTGACAAGATCTTTCCTTTTTCCTCCTTCACTTCTGGTTCTTGCCATCTTGAACCAAACAAGGCAAATGGGCAGCTGACGTCTTTTGTCTGAGGCTACTTCTCACCATTGACTTAAGGCCCCTAGCCCTGCTTGGACTCCAACAGCCCATTTGGGCATTTCTGTCTATTTCTCTTCAACACAAAAAACTGGTAACTCGTCAACGTCTTAAAAGCCTCTAGGGTGCCAGTCTCTTAAAGTCGTGGTTAGGCCTTGTGTCCAGACCATTGGAGAATCCCCCTTGGTGCCATTAAGCCCTCGGAATGTTGCCCTCTGGTCTTGGCACTTCCACTCTTTCTGTCATGGGCAATATTGCCTCCCACCAAAAGGATTCACAGATTTGTGGATTAAGGGCTCTCCTGAAAGATAGGGGAATTAAGCTTTCCCAGAGAGAGGCCATCTCCTTCCGGGAAGAAGTCCTCCAGATTGCCCCTTGGATGATTTGTGGGGATCCATATGACCCAGACATGTGGACCCACATAGCTTATTTAGCCAGGAGACAGGAAGTTCAGGAAGGGAAACCCCCCTCTCTCTCTTCTCCCAATCATAGCAGCAGTTAGGCAGTGTATTAGCCCTCACCCCCCTCCCCCAAGACCACTTCCACACAAAAATTAGATGATGATTCTGATGAGGAGAGTCCTGAGTACCGGCCAGTGGCAGACCTCAGTTCCCTTGAAAAAGCAATAGAAGAAATTAGGAAAAAAAAATGACCTCAAACTTCCCTACACCCACTGCCCTGTATGTGCCTTGGCCACCATACCTGCCTTCCGATCCAGGCTGCTCCTCTCTGGACTCATGCTACGCAGGCCAAAAGAATCCCAACATGATGATCTCCCCTGGCCAGGACCCCCGTCCAACCAGCCCCCCACTTAACATCACACAACAACTATGTAAGGCCCGAGAAAACAATAGAAAGGCATTCAATCTGGAAGTAGCAGCTTTTCCTGTTAGTGTTCAATCAACTCGGGCTCGGCCCCTAGATTGGTACCCCTATCAAGCCAGTGACCACAGGTCGTTATGGAGGATGGGATCCGTGCGCCTTGGACTAAGTCCCTCCTCCTGAGCTATGGGGCTTCATTAATAACTCCAGGACTGGCGTGATATCTGCCGGTCCTCGGTCCTCGCTGCCTAGTCCCGTGTTCTTTCAATGGGAAGCCCTCTACAGAGACAAATGCCTCCAACAAATAAAAAGAAACCTAAATCAACAAAATAGTCCCTGGGGGTTTGATGAATTATTTGGACAGGGCAATTTCTCCACAGGCCCAACAGCCCCCAGGGTTCTATGATCAAGTTCACCTCTCCACCCTCCAGGCATGGGATAGAATACCCCCCTCCCCCAGTACACAGGATAATACCTCTTCCTTACAGTGTCTGTCAGAAGCCAGAGGAAACCCTCTGATTTTATGTTAAGGACAAAAACCAATTTAGAGGGAACAGCCAGGGACCTCCTTCTCAAAAGCATTATTTGGAACGACATGTGTTCACAATGTAAGCTAATTTGCCAAGGTCTCAAGGATGAGCATTGTGATAACTGGATAGTCACCACTCAGAATATCGGGACGGCCTCATACAAGGCCGCCTCTGTGGCACAGACCTTAGCAGCGGCCTTAAAACCCAGAGGCAAATACTTCAATTGTGGAGAAGAAGGACACTGGAGAGGGGAATGTCCCCAACATCCGGCTGCTAAAGGCACCCCTCTCTCCAAAAGCAGTTTGCCCTAGATGTTGCAAGGGATATCATTGGAAAAAAGACTGCCGCTCTGCTTATGACAAAGATGGCAAATGCCTAGAGCCTTTAAACTGCAAAAGGGGCAACCCTCAGCTCTGCCAATAAGAGGGAAAACTCATAATATACAATGTGTAACAAGCATCCTAGAGGGGGCCCACCCAAGGTTACCCTTAGAGGTCGGAGGACAAGTTTTCACATGTCTAATTGATACTGGGTAGATAAGACAATCCTAAAGTGATCTGAAGTTCCCCAACTCTGGATTTAATTCCCGGGCCCCAATTAATAGGGGCAGGTGGACTTTCACAGGCATATGTGACCAAGGAGGCCTTTAAGTGGAAGGACCCAGATGGAACTACAGGTCTCATCTGACTGCTAGTGGCACATATAGCAACTAACCTGCTAGGGAGAGACATCCTTAAGGCCCTAGATGTAGTTATTGCCAGTAATATAGAAGGAGAATGCATTGAGATAGAAGGCTATGAGAGATACCTTCACCGATGTCACCCCCAGTCCTAAAGGCCATGGTAAGTACGAAACTCCCTGCTTAGAGTGGCTCTCTGACGAGCCAACCTGGGTTGAACAGTGGCCTCTGCTAAGGGAGAAACCTGAAATCGTAAATCAGTAAGAGAACCACTCCAACTTAATCACATCCGCCCCTCTCAGAGCTCATGAAACACTCCTGTGTTTGTAATCTGAAAGGGATCAGGAGGATGGAGGTCACTACAAGATCCCAGGGCCATAAATAAAGCCATGCTCATTTGGGATGCCCCTCAGAGGGGACTGCCCCTTGTGTCAGCCATTCCAACCAACACCCTCCCTCCTTGCTATTGATATTAAGGATTGTTCCTTACCTATCCCCCTGCACCCCTGAGACTGATGGTTTCTCTTCTTGGTCCCCTCTATCAATAATGCAGGACCTGCCAGGCGTGGTGGCGCATGCCTTTAATCCCAGCACTCTGGAGGCAGAGGTAGGAGGATTGCCGTGAGTTCAAGGCCACCCTGAGACTCCATAGTGAATTCCAGGTCAGCCTGGGCTAGAGTGAGACCCTACCTCGAAAAACCAAATAATAATAATAATAATAATGCAGGACCTGCCAAACGCTTTGAGTGGATGGTCCTGTCCCAAGGTGGCTAATAGTCCCATTATATGCCAAAAAGCAGTTGCTATGGCATGAAGGCCACAATTAGATCAAGTCATTAATATCGATCATTACATGGATGACATCCTAGTATGGAAAGACTCTTCCACCTCACCAGCTGAGCTAAGGGATCAATTAATACCTTCCCTCACTGAGGCAGGCTTCAAAATTTTCCCAGATAAAGTCCAACTTATCCCACCCATAACTTTTCTGGGGACAGAACTCTCCCTCACCTCTGCTCAGCCTCTTAAACCCACACTCCCCTTTCCCCAGAAGCTCACGTTGGCTTAACTTCAGAGCTTTCTGGGGAACCTCAACTGGCTCTGGCCATGGCTCCCTGTCCCCACCAGTAAGTTACAACCCTTATTTGACATGTTAAAATGTGACAAAGACCCATCATCCCCTGCCTCCTAAGACCAGAGGCAAAACAGGCATTAACCAAGATTAATGACATATTTCCTGATATGGCACTTGCCCAGTACTCCTCAGACAAGTCAGTTGAGCTTATGATATTTAACTCCTCCCCAACCATCACTATACCAACCCCAAGGAGTCCTCGAGTCACTCCACACTTCCATTGGCGGTGCCCCACACTTATTAACAGATAGACTGATGCCCTGGTGGCCATGATCAAAGCCGGGCGAGATCAGGCTCTCCAAACCTTGGGCAAAGAACCTGACACTATCATAACTCCCTTCTCCCTCACTAATATCCAATGGCTGGTCAGGAACCACTACCGATTTTCCATCGGCCTAATAGGCTTCCCCGGTAATACTGACAACCACTACCCTAATAAAAAATGGAATACACCTTTTAAAATGGTTCCCACCCCACCTCTTCAAGGAAACCAATCCCCAGAGGGCCCCCCATTTTTACAGACAAGGGAAAGAAGGGTGTAGCTGTACTTCTTTACCACACAGGGGATCAACCAACATCATTTTTAAGGAACTTCCTAACAAATCCCCACAATATATGGAACTGTATGCCATCTATCTGGCACTCCTTGAGGAAGAAGGCACCTTTAACCTCTTTTCAGATAGCATTTATGTTGTTAACTTCCTCCATCGCATATCCGACCAGATGAAAACCTTCATTCACCCCTGCTGATAAGTCTTCAACCTCATATGCAAAAGAAGGGTCCCCCTGTTTGTGCAACACATAAGGACTCACAGCCCCTTACCTGGCCCCCTCACTGAGGGAAATGTACTAGCAGACCAGACAGCCTCCTATGGAGACCCAACAGACACCTTCCTGGCCATCCTTGAATAAGCCAAAAAATTCCCGCTAGCGCCCACATAAACCTTAAGGGAATACAATCACACTTCCCTCTGATTTCTAAAAGTCAACTCCAATGTGTACTAAAAACATGGCAGTCCAGTGCCTCACTAATAACAACACCTGCCCTTCAGATGATGGGCACTAACGCCCAAGGCCTCAAGGGTGATGTCATTTGGCAGATTGACGTCACTCATATTCATCAATTTGGTCTTCAGAAATATGTCTTTGTGACAGTGGATATTTACTCCCATTGTATCAGACAGATTCAGGTTCACTGAGATGAACTTTCAGACCAGACACAGTTATGGAGGAAGGGATATTTATTGAATCTTACAGATCAGGGGAAGTTCCATAAAGGGCAGAAGAAGCTGGCCTGCCTTCACAGGACCAAGCAGAGAGACAGAAGCACAAGCCAAAAGCCAAAAACAATAGGACACTTCAGGAACTCCAGCTAGGCACACTTTGCATATCTTTAGATTGCAATCTGAAACCCACCACCACACCTTAAGATCCACCCAGTGACATTGCCTCCAGCCAGGTGTCTGCAGATGCAAACTACAAACAAATAAACAACTGAAATTATTGGGGACCATCTATTCTATTCAAACCACCACAGTGGATATTTACTCCCATTATATATGGGCCATGGCACAACCAGGAGAGAATTCAAAAAAACATAGACGTCATATGCTCTATACCATTCCCATCATGTGTGTCCCCACCAAATACAAACTGATAATGGCCGAGCTTTCGTCAGTTCCTCATTCAAAGACTTCCATGCAATGGAAGACCAACCTTCATACAGGAATACCACATAACCCATGGGATGAAAATGTGCTCAAAACAGTTTCTGAAGAGAGAGGGCCGCCTTGGCCAGCACGTGTCATCTGTACTTAGGAATTTTATTCTGATACAAGGTAAGAAAATCAATTCATATTCCAAACAAGAAGGAAATAAAGAACGTATGTGAGTGGTGTTCAACCCAGAAGCAAGAGGCCTACTGCCTCTGTCATTGGGTGGAAAGAAAACCCCCCTCCTTTATAAGTCCTGGCATTGTCAGGCTCCCTCTCAAGAAACTGGGACCAGCATCCCTGCACGTTTCAGAAAAGGTGACACCTAAGCCGGGCGCGGTGGCACACACCTTTAATCCCAGCACTCGGGAGGCAGAGGTATGTGGATCGCCGTGAGTTTGAGGCCACCCTGAGACTCCATAGTGAATTCCAGGTCAGCCTGGGCTAGAGTGAGACCCTACCTCGAAAAACCAAAAAAAAAAAAAAAAAAAAGAAAAGGTGACACCTAATCATCACCAGTGACAAGGGCAAGTGAGCAGTCTACGGAAGTGGACTCAAGACGTTCTCAAAGATTTTCAAATGTCTGAATGTTTGATATTTGTGGCAGGCACTCCTGGTCTATCAGCTGGCTTACAACTTGTGGAGGCCCTCCTCCATCAGCCAGTTAAAGGATACTTTCTGGAGCTCTCTTGCTTCTGGGTGGAACGCCACTCACATAGGTTCTTTAATTCCTTCTGGATGTGTTTTGAATAGGAATTGAATCAGAATAAAATTCCTAGGTACACATGACAGGTGCTGGTCAAGGAGGCCGTCACTCTTCAGAAACCTGTGTTGAGCACATTAACGTCCCCACCCCTCAAGGAAAAGAAAGTATTTTACTTATTTAAATCTGAGAGAGAAACAGACAGAGATAGGGAAGAGAAAGGGAGAGATAGAGGGAACTGGCACACCAGGTGCCCTACCCCACATGAGCGCCCCCTTGTGCACTGGGCTCACATGCATCCTGGAGATTCGAACCGGGTTCCTTTGGCTTCACAATAAAAGGCTCTAACCCCCAGGCCATCTCCCGGTTCTCACAGTGCCCGTGCCTGGTCTTCTTTCCCTTGCTTTTTCCAGCTATTCCTGAGCTCTAGTAGCGGCTGAACTGGAATTCAGGACGTAGCCTGAATTTGTCATGATTGTGAGGAGCAAGTGAGGCCACAACAAAGTCTAACTGTGTTCCCACTGGACCGTGTGTTACGTACTTACCGTATTTTCCTTGATGTATGTGAATGTTACTCAATGAACCAGGGGCACGTCCGTGATTTTCCAATACTTACCCTTGTGGTCCTTCATTCCACCTGCACCCACTGTCGGGTCACGATGGTTCTCGAGAGCCTGCGAATGTGTACACAAACCCTCAGAGTACACATTTGGAACCTGACACTTCTAAGTCTTTCTGGCCTGGCTTCAGCAATTTTGCCCTGGGCCTATAAGGCATGAAGAATGTGCATACTTGCATATGGGTTTTACTCATATTCTGTTTGCCCTCTCGAACTTGGGACACTTCTGTGTGTCTGCTGCCTCAAACAGACGTCAGTCCTCCGGCTAGAAAGGGGCTCAGGACTCATTGGTAGTGTCTCACTTCACCTGTAAGCTCTGCATGTCCCATGTGCATGTGACCACTGAAGTCACATGTGTGTCAGGGCCTCCTTTCCCTAGCACACAGAGATTCCCTGCATCGTTGTGGCATTCTCTCGGTCCAAAAAGCTCCCGATTCCCTAACCTAGGCTGAGAGCAAAGCTATCAGCCTAGGTTAGGGAATCGGCTGTCTTCAGAAAATGGGTCAGTTTTATCCCATCCACAAAGGCGGCTGAGGCACGGCCATATGCCTGCCCGAGTCGCTGTTGCTCAAATTGAGAAATTTTTTCGGGTTCACCCCCTCACGTACAAGTGTTGAGCCTACTGGAATGGGGATGTCTGAAATGTGAGGGAGCAGGGCCCGGAGGGTGTGTTTCTCTGGGAATAAGAGAGCTCCAGAAAGTATCCTTTAATTGGCTGAAGGAGGAGGGCCTCCATGAGTGCCGGGCCAGCTGACAGACCAGGAGAGGCTGCCTCACACATCGAACACTCAGACATTTGAAAATCGTCGAGAACGCCTGAGTCCACTTGCATGGACTGCCCACTTACCCCTGTCCCTGGTGATGATGAGGTGTCCCCTTTTCTGAAACGTGCAGGGATGCTGGTCCAGGTTTCTTGAGAGAGAGGCTGACAACTCCAGGACTTCTAAGGAGCGGTGCTTTGCTTCCACCCAATGACAGAGGTGGTAGGACTCTTGCTTCTGGGTGGGACGCCACTCACATAGGTTCTTTAATTCCTTCTTGACTTGTTTTGAATAGGAATTGATTTGCTTACCTCTATCAGAATAAAATTCGTAGGTACACATGACTGGTGCTGGCCAAGGAGGCCTTCACTCTTCAGAAAATTGTGTTGTGCACATTTTCATCCCCCCCCCCAAGGAAAAAAAAGTATTTTACTTATATAAATGTAAGAGAGAAAGAGAGAGATAGGGAAGAGAAAGGGACAGATACAGGGAATGGGCACACCAGGTGCCCTACCCCACACAAGCACCCCCTTGTGCATTGGGCTCCCAAGCATCCCGGGGATTCGAACTGGGGTCCTTTGGCTTCACAGTAAAATGCTCTAACCCCCAGGGCCATCTCCCAGTTCCCACAGCTCCCGTGCCTGGTCTTCTTTCTCTTGCTTTATCCAGCTAGGCCTGAGTTCTAGTACCGGCTGACCTCGAATTCAGGATGTAGCCACAGGCTGGCTGCAATGTCATGCTCATCCTCTTATCTCTGCTGCCAGTAAAGGTGCCTGCCATGACTTCAAGCTCCCTGTGTTGATGATGCTCAACTGCTCTGATCATTGAAAATCAGAGAGCAGATGAAAACGCTGCAAGATGTTTGTCCTTCAACAGGGATACCCCAGAAAGAAATATGTATATGACTTCCTTTTGACCCAAAGTCATGGCTATCATTTTATGGCAAGTAAAGATATCATTCCAGTGCAGTATACAAGAACCTGTTTGGAAAATTGGAGACGCTGGGTGCAGTGTCATCTACAATGTCACCATAAAGCATAGTCATGCCTGCTTTTTTTCTTCCATGTCACATGGGAATTTTGCATGATTGTGAGGAGCAAGTAAGGCCACAACAGATTCTAACTGTGTTCCCAGTGGACCGTGTGTTACGTACTTACAGTATTTTCCTTGATATCTCTGAACGTTACTCAATGAACGAGAGGCACATTCATGATTTTCCAATACTTACCCTTCTGGTCCTTTATTCTGCCTGCATCCATTGTCGGGTGAGGATTGTTCTTGAGAGTCTGTGAACGGGTACACAGACCCTCAGAATACACGTTTGGAACCTGACACTCCTAAGTCTTTCTGGCCTTGCTTCAGCAATTTTTCCCTGGGCCTATAAGGCATGAAGAATGTCGCTACTTGCATATGGGTTTTACGTTACTCATATTTTGTTTGCCCTTTCGGACTTTGGAGACTCCTGTGTGTCTACTGCCTCAAACAGACGTCAGTCCTCCGGCTAGAAAGGGGTTCAGGACTCATTGGTAGTGTCTCACTTCACCTGTAAGCTCTGCATGTCCCATGCGCTTGTGACCACTTAAGTCACATGTGTGTCAGGGGCCTCCTTTCCCTAGCACACAGAGATTCCCTGCATCTTCGTGGCATTCTCTTTGACCTAGAAGCTGCTGATTCTGTAACCTAAGGTGAGAGCTAAGCTAAGGTCCGTAGCAGCAGCGTCTGTGAAAACATCATTCTAACACCCAAGGAACACAAAAGTGGTACCCGATGACTCCTTCCTCCCCTGATGGCCTGAGGAGAGGTGCCACCTCAGCTGTTAGATTACCTGCAGCCAGGAGAATGTCAGTGTGCAAGCATTGCTGTCATCAGTGTGTGCTACTGGACCCAGGGATGGCTCAGGTTGCTCTTGTTGATTCTCAGCAGAGTGTTCGAACTGCTGCATGGAAGAGAGGATCTGAGGAAAGAACGGCCTCTCTTCTTTCACACAGTTAGCTGTCAGCCTCTTCACTGCATTAGGCAGCTCTCGTAGGGTGTGCTAAGATCTAGGGAGGCATACCGCAGCCCACCGCAGCCATGTGATCTTGGTTACTGGTGCAGAAGTAGTGAAGACCCGGCATTAACTCACACAGCGCAATGCCATTGGAGTAGATGTCCAACCTGAAGCTGAATGGGCTGCATTCGAACCACCTGTGGGCCATCCACAGTACTGAGGTGGGCTGTTCAATCTGTTGAGAACCACTCCAGTGGGACTTTACCGTCGCCAACTCAAAAAAAATCTTGTTTTGCTGGGCATGGTGGCCACTCAGGAGGCAAAGGTAGGAGCTTCACTGTGATTTCGAGGCCACCCTGAGACTACATAGTGAATTCCAGGTCAGCCTGGGCTACAGTGAAACCCTACCTCAAAAACAAACAAAAACCCCTCACATTTTCAGTGCTTTAGGCCTTCATGTGGAAACATATTGTTGGAGTTCATGTCACATTCATGTCCCTGCGGGTGATGTTTTATGCATGCAAATAGTCCATCCCTGACCGTCTGCAATACCAATTAAGTGGAACACCTGGAATTTTGTTTGTAGAGACTGCTACCCTCCCACCTCTGTGTTGTAATAAACAGACTGTCGGTCACGTACCCATTAGCAGCAGGATGTTTGCATGCAGTGTTTTGTGTAGAACAGCAACCTCATTCCTGAAGGCCCGGAACTGCTCTGGGGTTGTTGGGTCAACCTGCAACATCTGTATGCCACTTGCCTGTATAAACAGCCAAAAGAGCTTGATCCATCCGAGTGGAGAACACTGCTCCTTTGGCTTCTATTTCCTGTGAGAGCTTGAATCTCTGTCTATGAGGCCTGACCGTTCTCCCGAGTCCCAGATCCTGGAACCCACTCTCTTTGTGCGAGCACAGGGGTTTGGGGTTGTGACCAGCCTGTTGGGCTCAGGTTATTGGGACTGCTGGACAGGGCTGAAGGTGAGTTGATTCACTGTGACTTCTAATTGCATCCTCAATCATCCTGCTGTCCACAGGCAGGGTGGTGCCCAACATGTGGACATTAGGTGTGGATGTCGACCTCTGCCTCTGGGAGAGGGAGCCTTCAGAGGCAGGGCTGGTGGTGCTGAAAGTGAAGGCACGAGGTGTGGGGAATCTGTGCTGGGAACTAGCAGGCATCCGGGAAAGACTGGCAGCTGAGGTATTGTCTAAGAAGGTGGTGCTGGCACCCCACTACCACCAGTAGTGGAATTGGGAAACAAGAGTTGTCTGACATCACTCCAATCCACACACATAGTAGGGACTTTGGTGCTATAGTGCTCGTGGAATTTGCAGTCACATGTCTAACATTGAAATCCATTTAAGCAGGAACTTCTTGACAGGTGTCACAGAATGCAAGTTTCAGGAACATTTTCCTAGCAAAGTTATGAGTTGTAAGAGGAACATGATCCAGGAAATCTACTTGAAGTTCTCCAATCACAGAGGCAGCATCAATATTCCAACCGAATGTGCTTTCTATCCCTTGTGTTTGTGGAGAAGTTTGAACGCGGCTCAGACTCTGGTTGCAGGCTGCTCACTTAACTGCTGAGCCATCTCTTCAGCCCGTAACTCATTTTTTAACTTTTTTTTTTTGTTTTGGTTTTTCGAGGTAGGGTCTCACTATATCCCAGGCTGACCTGGAATTCACTACGTAGTCTCAGGGTGGCCTTGAACCCATGGTGATCCTCCTACCTCTGCCTCCTGAGTGCTGGGATTAAAGGTGTGTGCCACCATGCCTGGCTTTATTTTTAATTTTTTTTTGTTTTTGTTGTTATTTTGAAGTAGGATCTCATTTTAGCCCAAGCTGACTTGGAATTCACTATGTAGTTTC
The DNA here is from genome assembly GCA_036346955.1 of Dipus sagitta. NCBI lineage: Eukaryota > Metazoa > Chordata > Mammalia > Rodentia > Dipodidae > Dipus > Dipus sagitta. The sequence goes on from CM070775.1 coordinate 152,032,082, forward strand.
AGGGTGGCCTTGAACTCACAACAGTCCTCCTACCTCTGCTTCCCAAGTGCTGGGATTAAAGGCATGCACCACCACGCCCAGCTATTTTTAAACTTTTAAATTGACAACTTCCATAAATGTAAACAATATACCATGATCATAACCCCCTTCCACCATCCTCCCAAATTCCCCTCCACTGTATCCCTTCTTCTTTCCAACTAGTCTCTCTTCTATTTTGATGTCATCATTTTCCCCTCCTATTATGCATTGTGTTAGTATCATCAGCCACTGCGAGGCCATAAGTACCACAGCCACTTTGTGGCTTGTGACAGTATTGAAGACAACTTGAAGACAGCACTGCAAGCACTTCTCCCCTTCCCTTGGCTGTTACATTGTTTCTGCCACCTCCTCCGCAATGTATCTTGAGCCTTGGAGGGTGTGATAGTCTCAGTGCTGAGAACTCCACTGTCATTTCTTAGGACTTTGGTGAGTTTTACGCCACCCTAGTGGTCACCACCATCTGAAGAGAAACTTCTCCAAAGAAAAGTGAGAGTAGAATTAATATATGGGCACAAACATAAGTATTTAAATTTTTCTTTATTTATTTATAAGGAGGGAGAGAGAGAGAAAATATATGGGTGTGTCAGGGCCTCTAGCCACTGCAAATGAACTCCAGATACATGTGCATCTGGCTTTGTACATCTGGCTTCATGTGGGTACTGGGGAATTGAACCCTGGTCGTTAGACTTTGCAGGCAAGCACCTTAATCACTAAACCATCTCTCCAGCGAAACATAAGTACTTAGAGGGCAGTTTGGTGAGGCATAATAAGTCCATTTAGCCAGACAACAGTAGTAGTTTTCCTCTTAGGGTTTATGACCTCCCCAGCCATAGGGTTTAGATTAGATTTTCAGTACAAGGCAATAATTCCCGACCCTGGAGCAGGCCTCAAGTCCAATCAGAGAGCAGTTGTTTCCCCCATAACAAGCATGCCACCGTTGAACTGGTTACTACATTTCACCCAGCTGTCCCACCATAAAGTGTGCAGTGTCCACTGCTGGTTAGGTCCATTGATGACTTTTCTCTCCCAATAGGCTCCATAGCTCTTTCCAGCATCCTGACAGCTAGTCAAGAGGAAGGAGACTTCCAGCTCAGCTCCAACTTGATTTCTCAGTGACCTGCAGCCCAGGCATGTGGAGTCTTCAGCAATAGGGTCTTACCATATAGTCCTGGTGGGCAACCAAGAGACTTAGGAATAGCCTGTAATGTTTTGTGGACATCAAGGGTCTCTATGGGCAACAACTCTCTGGACTTGGCACTGAAATTTTTCTTTTAATTTCTTGTTTTGTTTGTTAGTTTTCTCAGGGTAGCCTCAAACTCACAGTGATCTTCCTACCTCTGCCTCCTAAATGCTGGAATTAAAGACGTGAGCCACCATGCCCAGCTGGCACTGAAAATTTTCTAATAACAATCTATGGCTTCCGGGCACAATATTATCCACCTCCACAAGATGCCTCTACCCAAAGTCTCTTTATTTGTTTATTTATTTTGATTTTTCAAGGTAGGGTCTCACTCTAGCCCAGACTAATCTGTAGTCTCAGGGTGGCCTCAAACTCACGACGATCCTCTTACCTCTGCCTCCTGAGTGCTGGGATTCAAGACATGCGCTACCATGTCTGGCTCCCTTTATTTTTATTTATTTATTTAGTTTTGGTTTTTGAAGGTAAGGTCTTAATCTAGCCCAGGCTGACCTGGAATTCACTATGTAGTCTTAGGGTAGCCTCGAACTCATGACAATCCTCCTACCTCTGCCTCCCAAATGCTGAGATGCTCACTTCTTTTTTATTTTATTTTAATTTAATTTACTTATTTGAGAGATAGAGAGTCATAGAGAGAGAGAGAGAGAGAGAGAGAGAGAGAGAGAGAATGAATGGGCATGCCAGGGCCCCAGCCACTACAAATGAACACTAGATGTAAATGACACCTTGTGCATCTGGCTTATGTGGGTCCTGAAGAATCAAACCTGGGTCCTTTGGCTTTGCAAGCAAGCGCTTTAACCACTAAGCCATCTCTCCAGCCCTCTCTCTTTTTTAACTTTTATATTTTTAGCTAGTGAAGAAGGTTTCCATATGACTTACTCATAAGTCTTAAAATTTTTGATTAATCCTCCTCCCATGCCTTCCTCTTCTCCATCCCTTCCCTTTATTATTATTATCATCATTATTATTATTATTATCTTTTTTTTGAGGTAGGGTCTCACTCTAGCCCAGGCTGACCTGGAATTCACTATGTAGTCTCAGGGTGGCCTCAAACTCATGGTGATCCTCCCGAGTGCTGGGATTAAAGGCGTGTGCCACCATGCCCGGCTACACTACACTTCTTAACTAATATAAACATGTTCATTCATTCCTAAGCTATCACATCCAGGACAACTACAATTCTTTGGGATGTCAATACTAAAATTTTAACATCCATTTATGGCTTAAGATAAGTACCTGTCATGGAAGTTAAGAAAAATTTGAAAAAAAAAAAAAAAAGATAAGTATCTGAATCTCCAGACCTCATGTTCAAGATAAAAGCCTTATTAATGCCATCATTTTGAAATGTCTGTATCATATTCCTTCTTATATGTATCAAGACTCATACTTAACAATGAGCTCTGGGTTGCAAGAGAGGGTTTTGATTATTATTATTTTTTTTTTTCCTTTGGCTTTTTGAGGTAGGGTTTCACTCTAGCCCAGGCTAACCTGGAACTCACTATGTATTCTCAGGGTGACCTTGAACTCACAGCAATTCTCCTATCTCTGGTCCCAAGTGCTGGGATTAAAAGCGTGTGCCACCAAACCCAGCGTAATGGAATTTATTTTTGCGCCTATCTTTAAGTCTTTGTCCATCAGGTCAACAAAGGCAAGGACAAGTGCCACCTCTAGTCTTTTTTTTTTTTTTTTTCCTGAGGTAAAGTCTCACTCTAGCGCAGGCTAACCTGGAATTCACTATGTAGTCTCAGGGTGGCCTCGAACTAATGGCGATCTTCCTACCTCTGCCTCCCAAGTGCTGGCATTAAGGGCATGTGGCACCACGCCCAGCCCACCTCTATTCTTTCTTAAAAAATATTTTTATTGGGCCAGGCATCTGCCTGTGAAGCCAAAGGACCCAGGTTCGATTCCCCAGGGCCCACGTAAGCCTGATGCACAAGGTGGCACATGCATCTAGAGTTCATTTACAATGGTTAGAGGCCCTGGCGTGCCCATTCTCTCTCTCTTCTCTTGCTCTCCTTGCAAATAAATAAAAAAAATTTAAAAAATTATTTGAGAAAGAGAGGCAGATAGTGAGAGGGTCTCTAGCTACTATAAATGAACTCCAGTGTCACCTTGTGCATCTGGCTTACATGGGTCCTGGGGAATCAAACCTGGGTCCTTAGACTTCATAGGCAAGCGCCTTAGCCACTAAGCGCCCAAGTGCTGGGATTAAAGGCGTGTGCCACCACGCCCAGCTTCATCTCTAATTTTTTTTTTTTCTCTCTCTCTTTTGGTGGGGAGTTTCAAGGTAGTCCAGGATGACTTGGAATTCACTATGTACTCTCAGGCTGTCCTTAGACTCACCATGATCCTCCTACCTTTGTCTCCCGAGTGCTAGGACTTAAGGTGTGTACCACCATGCCTGGCTCTTCTTTCTTTTGCCAAGTTTCTCTAAAGGTTAAAAAAATTTTTTATTGATTTATTTGTGTGGGTGTGTGTGTGAGAGAGAAAGAGGGGCAGGGAGAGAATGGGCATGCTAGGACCTCCAGCAGCTGCAAATGAACTCCAGACATATGCACCATCTTGTGCATCTGGTTTATGTGGGTCCTGGGAAATCAAACCTGGGTCCTTTGATTTTGTAGGCAAGTGCCTCTCTAAGGGTTTTAATCAATCTTATTTATCCTTCTGAAGAATCAACTGTTTCATTGACTCTGTACTGTTTTTTTTTTCGTTGTTGTTGTTGTTTCTATTTCATTAGTTTCTGCCCTGATCACTACTTCTTTTCATCTATTGATTTCTGGTTTGTCTTGTTCTCTTTTTTTCTAAGGCCTTAAGGTGGAGCATTAAATTGTTTACTTGTGACCTAATTTTTCTTTCCCCGAGGTAGGATCTCACTGTAGCTCAGGCTGAGCTGAAATTTACTATGTATGGTCTCAGACTTGGCCTTGAACTCATGGCAATCTTCCTACCTCTGCCTCCCAAGTGCTGGGATTAAAGGCGTGCACCACCATGCCTGGCAATTTCTTTCTTTTTTTTTTTTTTTAATTAGAAAACATTTTATTTACTTATTTGAGAATGAGAGAGAGAAAGTGATAATGGGTGATCTAAGGTCTCCAGCCACTGCGAAAGAACTCCAGACATATAAACCACCTTGTGCATGTGGCTTACGTGGGGTCCTGGAGAATTGAACCTGGGTCCTTAGGCTTCACAGACAAGTACCTTAACCACTAAGCCACCTCTACAGCCCTAATTTCTTTTTTAAAATATCTTAATTAATTAATTTATTTGACAGAGAAAGAGGGAGAGAGAGAGCGGGGATGGGGGGGAATGGGCAAGCCAAGGCCTCCAGCCACTCAAAGGAACTCCAGATGCATGTACCTCCTTTTGCATCTGGCTAATGTGGGTCCTGGGGAATTGAACCTGGGTCCTTTGGCTTTGCAGGCAAATGCCTTAACCGCTAAGCCATCCCTCCAGCCCCCTAATTTCTTTTTTAAAAAATTTTTATTAACATTTTCCATGATTATAAAAAATATCCCATGGTGCTACCCTCCCTTCCCCCACTTTCCCCTTTGAAATTCCAGTCTCCATCATATCCCCTCCCCATCTCAATCAGTCTCTCTTTCATTTTGATGTCATGATCTTTTCCTCCTCTTATGATGGTCTTGTGTAGGTAGTGTCAGGCACTATGAGGTCATGGATATCCAGGCCATTTTATGTCTGGAGGGAGGACGTTGTAAGGAGTCCTACCCTTCCTTTGGCTCTTTCATTCTTTCCGCTACCTCTTCCGCATTAGACCCTGAGCCTTGGAAGGTGTGATCGAGATGTTACTCAGTACTCCAGTCACTTCTTTCCAGCACTATGATACCTTCTGAGTCATCCCAAGGTTACTGCCATCTGAAAAGAGAAGATTCTCTACCCAAAGTGAGAGTAGCATTAATATAAGGGTATGAATATTAAGAAAAGTGCTTATTGGGCAGTTTGATAAGCATAGTATATACCTTTTTCCAGACATCAGCAGATGTTACACCCCTAGGGCTCATGACTACCCCTGTTTTAAGTTTTCAGTATCAGGGATATATTCTCCCCCATGGAGCGGGCCTCCAGTCCAATTGGAGGGCAGTTGGTTTCCACCATGACAGACGTGCCACTATTGCACCCGTTGGCTCATTTGGCCTGGCTGGCCAATTATTAGGCTAGCAGTGTCCACTGTTGAGTATCTTCACTGGTGATCTCTCTCTCCCATTGAACTAAATGTAGAATGGCTTCTTACAGCTTTCTCTCAGCTGGTCTACATGGAGGAGGTTATCAGCTCAGTTCCAGCAGAATTTCTCAGTGGCCTTGCCACCCAAGTATGTGGAGTCTTCAGCAATAGGGTCTTACCATCTATTCCTGGTGGGAAACCAAGCAGCCCCCTAATTTCTTAATACAGGCACTTAAAGCTATAGAAAGTTCCCTTAGGGGCTGGAGAGATGACTTAGCAGTTAAGGCACTTGCCTGCAAAGCCAAAGGACCCAGGTTTGATTCCTCAGGACCCACATAAGCGCCGATGCACAAGGTGGCACATGTGTCTGGAGTTCATTTGCTGTGGCTGGAAGCCCTGGTATGACCATTCTCTCTCTATATATGCTTCTTTCTCTCTCTCTCTCTCTCAAATAAATAAACATTTATTTTTTTAAAAAAGGTCCCTTAGGACTGATTTCTTTATAAATTTTATGTTTTCATTACCATTTGATTCTAGGAGTTTTATTTCCTTTTTTTTTTTTTAATTCAGTTTTGGGCTGGAGAGATGGCTTAGTGGTTTAGGCGTTTGCCTGCAAAGCCAAAGGATCCTGGTTTGATTCTCCAGAACCCATGTAAGCCAGATGCACAAAGGGAGTATGCCTCTGGAGTTTGTTTGCAGTGGCTGGAGGCCTGGTGCATCCATTCTCTCTCTCTGTCTCTTCCTCTTTCTAATAAATAACTTTTTTTAAAAAAATTATTTTTACTTAGAGAGAATGGTCACTTCAGGGCCTCTAGCCACTGCAAATGAACTCCAGACACATGTACAACCTCATTCATCTGGCTCACATGGGCACTGGGAAATCAAACCTGGGTCCTTAAGTTTCACAGGCAAGCACTTTAACCACTAAACCATCTCTCCAGCCCTAAAATTCATTTATTTATTTGAGGGGGAGAAGGAGTGAGGGAGGGAGAGAATGGGCACGCCAGGGCCTCCAGCTGCTGCAAACAATCTCCAGTTGCATGTGCCACCTTGTGCATCTGGCTTTAAGGGCAAGCGCCTTAACCAATGAGCCGTCTCTCCAGCCCTGATTTAAAGTATTGATTATATTTTTCTGGCTGAAAATCAACAAGTCAGTAAAGTGCTCGCTGCACAAGCTTGAGGACCTGAATTCTGATTCCCAGCAGCCATGTCAGTGTTGGATGTGAAGGCAGGTGCCTGCAATTCCAGTGACTGGGAGGTGGAGACAGATATGGAGAGTGACTGGAGGAACAGAGAACACTTGACACTGACGTCTGGTTTCCACACTGACAAGGGCACTGGCTCCGCGTGTGCAGCTTGAACCATTAGTGCCCACTTCTGCACAGCCACAGCTGGCTCTGAAACAGTCCTGTTCCTATCGCATCCCAGCTCCCACTGAGGTCACTACCAACTTCTGAGGTTTAGCTAAGAGGTACTTTCTGTAGATGGGGACCCTTTGCATTGTACTCTGTGGCCTCTCTGCAGCACCCACTCACGTGACAGTGATGGTGTCCTATATTACATGTGAACGTCATCAGTCATCCTCTTGTAATAGCTGCTTTGTTTTTCTAATTTATTAAGGCAAGCCCAACAGACTGCCTTTAATACACACACACACACACACACACACACACACACACACTTATCTTGAGAGAAAGAGGCAGAGAGGCAGAGAGAGGGAGAATGGCCACACCAGGGCCTCCAGCCACTGCAAACGAACTCCAGACACATGCGCCCCCTTGTGCATTTGATTTACGTGGGTCCTAGAGAGTTGAATCGCAATCCTTTGGCTTTGCAGGCAAGTGCCTTAACCAGTAAGCAATCCCTCCAGCCCCCAAACTGCCTTTAAAAAAATTTTTTGTTTATTTTTATTTGAGAGCGACAGAGAGAGAGAAATGCGTGTGCCAGGGCGTCTAGACACTGTAAACAAACTCCAGACATGTGCGCCTCCTTGTGCATCTGGCTAATGTGGCTCCTGGGGAATCGAGCCTTGAACCTGGGTCCTTAGGCTTCACAGGAAAATGCGTAACCACTAAGCCATCCCTCCAGCCCTGCCTTTATTTTTAATGAGAGGGAGAGAGGGAGAGAATCTGCACTCCAGGGCTTCCAGCCACTGCAAACGAACTCCAGATGCATGCACCCCCTTGTTTGCATGTGTGACCTGGTGTGCTTGAATCACTGTGCACCTGGCTTACATGGGACCTGGAGATTCAAACATGAGTCCTTACAGGCAAGTGCCTTAACCACTAAGCCATCTCTCCAGCCCTGCTTTGTTCATAAAAATTGGCTGGCATGAATATGCTCAGATCTGAACAGGCAGCTTAGGGTCACACTGCTTGTAGCTCTTTGCTTTAATCCTTAATGGCCCTGTGTGGCAGACACTAGGGATGGAGCCAAGTTCAAGCCTGACTTTGAAGTGTATCACCCCACCTCTCCTGACCCTGCTGCTTACCACACTCCTGATGTGAGGCCACGCAGCTGAGGGCTTCTGTGCCTTGTATAGCTGATATTGCTGCCACCACCAGGGTCTGTTCAGGCAGTAGGACCTGTGTCCCCAGGGATGTCCTGTTGTATCCTACTTGCTAAGGAAATGGGAGATCAATGTGAACTCATTAGGGGTAAGAGTCTGGGTCTGATGTTCCTAAAATTTACAAACTTGCTTCTCTGGCTGTGATCAGAGATCCTTACTGAGAGGCCCTTAGCTTTGGTCTGCAGAAACTGTGTTGAGCAGAGACCTGTTGGCCAGCATGGGATGTGCCGACATTCAAGCTGACATTCCCTGGGCTCCAGGCGTGCTTTGACTCAGTAGCCTGTTGGCTGCTTCCTGAACTTACCCACCAAGCTATTTAGGAGGCGCCATTCATACCTAACTGGTGGTTTCAGTGAGTGGCAAATAAACCCTTACTCACTGTTGAAGGAAGCTGGCCTGGCCTGTCATCGGGGGCGGGGGGGAGGCAGGGGTACATGTGTGTAGACAGGTGGCCCCTGCACTGCCTTGCTGGGGGGCTTATGGACACACTGCAGCCCTGCCCATAGCCTGTGGGTGTTCCTGCTGCTCAGGCCCAAACTCCAACTCCTTACTTTGCAGAGGCCTCATGCAGGGACCTGGAGACCTAGCAGAAACACCAGAGTAGAGAGTGCTTGTGCCTCCCACAGCTCACATGTTGACCATGGCACAGTGTCTCCCAAGGGACCTGCCACCTGGGCCCCAGCCTGGAGCCCAGGTACAGAGGAGGAGACACTATCACATCCAGACAACCTGAAAACTGTTAAAACTGCTGTCTTCTGCTTTATTGACAGTAAGATGTTCAAAAATGTTCTCACGATTCAATAATTACAAAGACTCAGACTTACATTAAAAAAGTAAAAACCAGAACTGCCAGCAGATGCCCCAGCACAAGGCCCAGGAGGGCAAGCGGGGGAGGCAGGTGCTGGTGTGACACGCACGGATATGGCCGGCAGTGCCACGTCCCTCAGTGCCAACTCAGCCAAATGCATGTCCTGAACAGCATTGCCAAGTGTGCCAATGGGAGAGGGTGGGGAAGCTGTCCGAGCTGAGGACAAGCCACCTCTGCTGCCACAGTCAATCATAAGCCTTTAATAAAGTGGAGCCACAGACCCCACCACTCAACACAGGATCTGGGGGTGAAGGGGTGGGACTGAACACACGTGGGGGCATCCCCACGCCTGTGGCCAGGTAGGGCTGATGTGCAGGAGTGTTGGGTGATTCTACACGATTGACGGGCTACTAATCACAGGGGCTCCATGCAAAGGGGAAGGGTAAAGGCGGGGGTTCCCAGTGCCTGCTGCCGGCTCCCCAGGGCTCTGTCCTCCTCCTCAGCCCAGCAGTCATGGGCTTGCCTGCACCATGACTCTCCAGCTTGTGGCAGATGGCAGATGCTAGGGGAGCAAGCGGAAGACAGAGCAAAGCTGCCTTCGCAGTAGTAGGTGAGGTGCTGGGGACACTTCCTGCCTGTGACCCAGAATGGTCGAGCAGACACAGGGACAAGGGCATCACTGGTCCCAGGGCTGTCCGTGCTAGGTGGTCAGCAGGAGTACCAATGCCACAGCTAAATGAGGGAAAAGGCCACAGGCCAACCTTCCGCTGTGACCCCGGGATGAAATACAATTTCCTACTGTTCTCATCAGGGCTTAGAAGTGTCAGGACACAGGGAAAGGGCTGGGTCCAGAGGCCACACTCCAGCTGACTTCTCACAGGACCTACTGAGGAAGTCAATGTGGGTGGTGCTGGCAGGGTGGGGTGGGTGGAGGTGTGTGGTGGTCCTTCATGTGCAAATGGACAGTGTTGCCTCAGGCTGTACAGATGAACACATCTGGTCTACTGCCACGAATAACGTGGCATAAAACTGATCATTACAATAAAGACTTTTTTCATCTCCATATCTACAAACTGATTCTACATTTCCTTGGAAAACACTGAAGGGTCAGCTCAGTCTTGGCACTGATGTTGGGGCCACTGGGCTCCCAGGGCCTCATGGTGATGTGCTGGCAGCCTCAGGCATCACAAGTTGGCTGTTCCAGGCCTTCCAGGGGGATCTGGCTCCGATGGGGCGAGTTGGGGCTTGGTGGGCCACTAGGGTTAGAGCTGTTCGACGGAGTTGAGTGTTTGGTGGAATCCGAGTCAGGCTGTCAATGCAAGAAAGGGTTACGTGAGAACTCAGCACCACAGGTCTGTGGAGGTTGCCAGATGGACAGGTGTGGCAGCGGCTCTTGTTCTTCTTGCTATGAAAGTAACTCTTTATACAAGTTGTTTACACAGCAAGAGTTCTTCAGGTAAGAACTCATTAACACAGTCCACCTGAATGTAGAAATGATTTACTAATCGTAATTATACGAAACTGACACTGCCTGGAAGAAGCTAGATGACCTGTAGCCCAGTGGTCAGACATCCCATCATATTCTTGGAGAACCCACACATGGCACCATACCTAATAGGGATAGAGCTTTCCTCAAAAATCAGCAACAAGAATGCTTTCTTTAGTTGTTGTTTTCCGAGGTAGGGTCTCACTCTGGTCCATGCTGACCTGGAATTCACTCTGTAGTCTTAGGTTGGCCTCAAACTCTTGCGATCCTCCTACCTCTGCCTCTCGAGTGCTGGGGTTGAAGGCGTGTGCCAGCACGCCCAGCTAAGAATGCAGCTTTTACTGCTGCTGTCCAACGTCACACTGCAAGTCAGAGCACTTAGGCAAGACAAAGAAATGAAAAGGTATACAAGTTGGAAGTAAGACCATTTGCAGGTGACGACTCTAGACATAGAAAACGCCAAAGAATCCACACTCCACATAATGCCTCAAAACACCTTAAATGAATCACTATAGCTGTAAGAAATAAGGCCGACACACAGCACTAAGTTGGGTTTCTATTCACCAGCAACCAAAAATCTGGAAAAGAAACAATTCCTTTTATAACGGCATCAAAAATAAAATATTGGGGGAGGGGTACGCTAGAGTGATGGCTTAGCAGTTAACGCACTTGTCTGCAAAGCCTAAGGACCCAGGTTTGATTCCCCAGAACCTAAGTAAGCCAGGTGCACAAGGTGGCAAATGCATTTGGAATTTGTCTACAGTGGCTAGAGGCCCTGGCGTGCCCATTCTCTATCTGTCTCTCTCTCTCTCTCTCTCAAATAAATAATTTTTTAAAAAAAATAGTGTGGCTGAAGAGAAGGCTCAGTGGTTAAAGGTGCTTGCTTCCAAAGCCTGAGAGCTGGGGTTCAATTTCCCAGCACCCAAAGCAAAGTGGCTCATACATCTGGAGTTCATTTGTAGTGCCAAGAAGCCCTGGCATGCCCATATTTTCCTTCTCTGCTTGCAAAAAATAAATTAACTTAAATATGCATGGTCCAATAGTGGGAGCAACCAACTGCTGTCTGATTGGAGTTGAGGTCTACTCCATAGGAAGGAATTCATGACTGGTAGAAGAAGCCTAGCCAAAAGCCTGTGGCTGTAGACATCATAGGCCCTAGGAGGGAAACTAATACTATTGTTTGGCTAAATGGGCATGTTGTGCCCAGCTAAGTGTCATCTAAATATTTTTAAAGTTTATGTCCATGGCTTAGTGATCCTTCTCAGCTTTGGTCAGTGAAGCTTCTTTTTGTAGTAGGTATTGACTACTAGGGAGACTCAAATTCATCAAAATGCTATGAAAAAGTGACTGTTGAGTGAAATATGAGAAACAAGACAACTCTATCACTTCCTCCAAGGCTCAGGGCACATTGTCAAAGAGTGACAAAAAGAATGTAGGAGCCAGAAGATGGGGAGGAGTGCTGTGGAACACTGTTTTCAGGACATGACATAGCCATTGTACTCATGACTTCTGGGGGTTAGCATCACTGGCACAAGATTGGGCCCATCAACATTCTGTCATTGATGGTGGCACCTGCCCCTCTTAGAGGAACTGTTGGGGAGGAAGAGAATCTCTTCATTAGTGGAGCCATTGCTAAGTTCCCATGTTCCAGTAAATGACCTCCCACCAAGCTCAAGCAAACAATCCTAACTAAACTCAGGGCGTCATACACATCAAAACAAAAGAGGGATGAAAGAAGGAGCTCGGGAGGAAGAGGATAAGAAAACGTAATAGGAGGTGAATATGATGAAAATATATACATGTAGGGCTGGAAACATGGTTTAGCAGTTAATGTGCTTGCCTGCAAAACCTAAGGACCCATGTTTGACTCTCCAGATCCGTAAGCCAGACACACAAGGTGATGCAAGTGCAAGATCACACGTGTGCACAAGGTGGTGCACACATCTGGAGCTCGGATGCAGTTGCTGGAGCACTGGTATGCCAATTCTCTCTCTCTCATAAAGGTATGTGCCACCACACACAGCAATATATAAATATACATATGTATATAAATATATTTATGTATAAAAATTGTCAATAAATAAATAGGATTAACTTTAAAAAAATAAATGGGCTGGGGAGATGGCTCAGTGGTGACAGGCACTTACTTGCAAAGCCTGCTGGCCTGGGCTTAATTCCTCAGCCACCCACATAAAAGCTGGGCAATGGTAAGAGACCCTGGAAAACACGCGTGTGCACACACAGACACACACATTTTTAATTACTACAACAAACAAAATAGCCAGGAATAAAGTTAACCAAGGAGGTGAAAGTTTTGGCCATTATAAGCTGTAAAATGCTACTAAAAAAAAATTAAAGGAGCCGGGCATGGTGGCACACACCTTTAATCCCAGCACTCGGGAGGCAGAGGTAGGAGGATTGCCATGAGTTCAAGGCCACCCTGAGACTCCATAGTGAATTCCAGGTCAGCCTGGGCTAGAGTGAAACCCTACCTCGAAAAACCAATAAAAAAAAAATTAAAAATTAAAGCAGTCTTAGCAAATAGGAAGACACCTAGTGCTCATGGACTAAAAGATTTAATATTGTTAGGATGCCATTGCTCCCCAAAGTGGTCTACTGATTCAGTGTAATCCCGATGAAATCCCAATGGCCTTTTGTAGAAATGGAAAAGCTTATTTTTGAACTCATGGAATTATAGGGGTCACAAAATGGTCAAAACAATATTAAAGGGCTAGAGAGATGGCTTAGTGGCTAAGGTGCTTGCCTACAAAGCCAAAGGACCCAGGTTCAATTCCTCAGGACCCATACAAGCCAGATGCACAAGGGGACACATGCATCTGGAGTTCATTTGCAGTGGCTGGAGGCCCTCCTGGAGCACCCATACTCTGTCTCTCTCCTTCTGCCTATTTTTCTCTCTCAAATAAATAAAAATGAAATATTATATTAAAAAAACAGAGCTGGGCATGGTGGCACACACCTTTAATCCCAGCACTTGGGAGGCAGAGGTAGGAGGATTGCCGTGAGTTCAAGGCCACCCTGAGACTACATAGTTAATCCAAGTCAGCCTGAGCCAGAGTGAGACCCTACCTTGAAAAGCCAAACAAACAAACAAACACACAAACACAACAACAAACAACCCACAATATTAAAAAAAGAAGCAAGGGGTTGGAGAGATGGCTTAGCAGTTAAGTCACTTGCCTGCAAGCCTACAGACCCAGGTTTGATTCCCCAGTACCCACATAAGCCAGAAGCACAAGGTGGCTCATGTGTCTGGAGTTTGTTTGCAGTGATTAAAGGCCCTGGTGCACCCATTCTGCTTCTTCCTCTCTTTCAAATAAATAAATAAAATATTAAAAAGAAACAAACAAAAACCGGGCCTGGTGGCTTAGGTCTATAATCCCAGCTACTTGGGAGATGGAAGCAGGAGGATCACAAGCTGAAGGGGGTTGCATGGGGTGCAGAATGAATTCAAAGTAGCCTGGACAGCATAGGCCCTAAATCATAATAAAAAGTAAGAGACAGGGCTGGAGAGATGGCTTAGTAGTGAAGGCGTCTGTCTGCAAAGCCAAAGGAACCGCGATCAATTTCCCAGGACCCACATAAGCCACATGCATAAGGGGGCGCATACATCTGGAGTTTGTTTGCAGTGGCTGGAGGCCCTGGTGTGCCCATTCACTCTCTCTCTCTCTCAAATAAATAAATAAATAAGATGTATTTAAATAAATTAAAGATGTCTGGAGATGTTGCTCAGTTGTAGTAGAAGGCAAAAATTCCTAGTGCTAGAAGAAAAAAAAAAAGCTGAAACACTCATACTTCTAATATTTGTTAATTCAAAACATACTACAAAACAACAGTAAGGAATTGACTGACATAAGTGCAGACAGACCAGTGGAACAGAATGCACAGTCCAGAATAAACCTATATATCCCAGTTTAATTTTCTTCTAAGGAAATATTTTCTAGGAGCTGGAAATTGTTCAGTGGCTAAAGGAGCTTGCTTACAAAGCCTGACAGCCTGGGTTTGATTCCCCAGTACCCACATAAAGCCAGATATACAAAGCGGCACATGCATCTGGAGTTTGTTTGCAGTGGCAAAAGGCCCTGGCATGCTCATTCTCTCTCTCTCCTTAGAAATAAATAAATCAAATATAAAACATATTTTTATTTATTTATTTGTAAGGAGAGGGAGGGAGGGAGGTAAGAAAGGAGAAAGATATGGGAAGAAGGGAATGGACACATCAGGACTTCCTGCCTTTGCAAATGAACTCCAGATGCATGTACCACTTTGTGCATATGGCTTTACATGGGTACTAGGGAACTGAACCTGGATCAGTAGGCTTTACAAGCAAATGCTTTTAACCACTAAGCCCCCTCCCCAACATGGTTAATTGATTTTTTTTAAATTTTTTTTTTGAGGTAGGGTCTCACTCTGGCCCAGACTGACCTGGAATTAACTATGTAGTCTCAGGGTGGCCTCAAACTCACTGCAATCCTCCTACCTTTGCCCCCTCCTACTTCTGCCTCCCGAGTGCTGGGATTAAAGGCCGGGTTAATTGATTTTTAACAAGGGTGCTGAAACCATCCAACTGGGTGCTGGATATTCACATGCAAATGAATCAAGTTGGATCTGTACTTCACACCATATTATACAAAAAACTAAAAGAGATCAGCTTAAATACAATAGCTAAAACCACAAAATTCAGATGAAAGCCCTGGACCCTGCTGCGGGTTCTTGGGTAAGACACCAAAAGCACGTGAAACAGAAAAAAAAAAAAAAAAAAAAAAACACAAAAAACACACACAAAAAAAAAACCCATAAATTGAACTTTGCCCAATTAGAAACTTAAGACATAACCAAGAGTGTAAAATATGACCTATAGAATGGGATGTCAGGCCTGGGCTGTACCTAACTTGCCTATAGTGTGCCTGGGCCCATATGGAGGTCATCAGGGAGTGCAGAACAAAGCCACAATCAAGCACCACCCCCAAGGACAGATGGCTATCTGAAATCAGCACTACTAGGAGGTGGAGGCAAGAGGAGTCTGAGTTTGAGAACAGCCTGGACTACATAGCAAGACTATGGCTCCACAAATAGAAATTAAGTTGAAAAACCAGGTGGGTGTGGTAGCCTGTCTATAATCCCAGGGCTCAGGAAGCAGAGACACATCTAGGCCTGGGGCAAGCTGGCTAAACAGACTAGCTGAAGTGGCAAGTTCTGGTTCCAAGGGAGAGTGTTTTAGTAAAGAAGATTGAGGAAAGCCGGGTGTGGTGGCGCACACCTTTAATCCCAGCACTTGGGAGGCAGAAGTAGGAGGAGGCCATCCTGAGACTACATGGTGAATTCCAGGTCAGCCTGGGCTAGACTGAGGCCCTACCTCAAAAAACCCAGAAAAAGCCAAGTCTGAGGAAGACACCTGATGTCAACTTCTGGCTTTCACATGAAGATGTACATACATACCCACACCACACATACACATGCAAAGAAAAAGCCAGGTGTGATGGTCCATACCCAGAACTTGGGAAGCTGCAGGAAGACTGAGAAGGAGTTCATGGTCAGCCTGGGCCAGAAAGTGAGACCCTGTCTCAAAAGGTCAAAAGTAGGTTGGGTGTGGTGGCACACGCCTTCAATGCCAGCACTCATGAGGCAGAGGTAGGAGGATCCATGTGAGTTTGAGGCCAGCCTGAGACTACATAGTGAATTACATGTCAGCCTGGGATGGGGCAAGACCCTACCTTGAAAAACCAAAATAAGATAAAAAAAAATAATAAGAAGAAGGATTCCCACTCAGCCCCCCAAGTCCCTAGTCCCAGGACCACATTCCTGTGACGATGCTTCTTTCCCTGTATAACAGCTGCTTGCACCTCTCTGAGGGTCCCGCAGATGTCCACACCCCTTCAAATGCAGGACAAGGCATACCTCTTTGTCAAAGTCCTGGTCGGGGTCGGACATGCTCCTCAGAGGCACAGTCACTCCAGGTTCTGACCCACCTATTAAGCAAGGACAGCTTTCACCTCAGGAAAAGGCTGAGAGGTAAATAAGGGAGTTGGGTCCCTGTTGCAGAGCCCACCTTCCTGCATACCTGATGAGGGCCACGAGATATAGGGCTTGCTTCTAGATAGGGGCTGCCGGGCTAGGCCCCCAGGGGCAGAGCCCTGCCTCTCTTCTTGGGTAGGAGGTGCAGCACTCTGGGAGAGAGAACACAGGTGAGTAGGTACGGGGGACCACAGTGGAGCTAGCACACTGGGATGGCATTGAGTAAGGAGGCTGTAGGCCTCTGGCTAGCGTGAGGGAAGAATGGAGGCAGCTGTGCTCACCACTGTGCCACTCACTCTCTGAGCTAAGAACCAGCAATGACAGTTCTAGTCAAAGTCAAGTCCTCTAGAAGACACAAGATGTCAAAGTCATGTTACTGTCTCATATCCAGGAGCCAGAAACCTGCTCTGGCAGCTTGTTTTCTAATGGACACAGACAGAAACAGGGAGCTTCACAAGCATTGCTGCATATCTGTGGCATCAGCAGTGGCGCAGACAACGCTGTGATAACAGAACAGTGACAAGCTAGGAGGGACGGAGCCCACACCCCATGCCTGGCCCAGCACGCACCAGAGGCAGGTCCATGAGCACCTGCATCCCGTCACCTGGGCCCATGTGAGCCACATGGTTGAAGTTGGTTGGATTGGATATCATTTTGGATCTCAATTCTGGGTCTCTGAGCATCTCTCTGTAGGAAGGAAACATTTTGAGATTCAGGAACCTGTAAGCATCCTCTGTAAATATCTTGCCAGAGTACATGAGGCTTAAGTTCAGTGAGCATCCATGTGGTGTGGGTGGACCCAGGGACCTCAGCTGGATGGGCTTATGCTCACCTCCGCTGCTGTAGCCTTTCCTCCTCAGGAACCTTGAAGACAAAGCGCCGTTTGCTCCGCGTCCGCAGCATCTGCTTCTTGCCACAGTCGGAGGTGTCAGGCACGTTGAGGACGGCGCCTGCAGGAGAACAGTCATTACTGCTGTGACTGTCGCAGAGCAGCCACACATGCCACAGGTGACCAACCCACAGCAAACCAACTGGATGAGCAGATAAGGCCTGAGTCGAAGGGCCGCCTCTTTCCTTTCCCACCTGAGAGCTTGCTCCTGAAGTAGATGAGGCGTGGGGGTTCACAGCCAAGCAGGTTAAGGCTGCCATCGGAGTTCAGAGGTCGTATCTATGCGGAAGTAGAGAGGACTGGTTGTGTGTGGCACAGGGCAATGGAGGGATTCTGCCCCCAGAGAGGTCACCCATATTGCCTTACCCTCCTCAGGCCAATGGTCTGCACCCATTCCATGGTGCGCACGTCAAAGACATCAACACCGTACTCGCTGTACACTGTGACGTGGGTAGGGCTGCAACCTGGTGCAGATGGAGCAAAGCAAGTTAAGCATGGGGCTCCAGCTTTGCCCGCCCGCTCCAGAGGCCACCTTGGCACTGGACAAGGTACAGGGGTGCAACACTGCCCTTAGTTCCTGTCACCAAATCCTCTCCTGCTTCCAAGCTACAAGTCACCACTTCAAGGTCACACACATACAACCATCCCATCAGTAACTAGGAAAATATTTTCAACATCACAACACAGACTCTGAAGGTGATTCAGGCAGTTGCTTTCTCACTCAGCAAAAGCTTAATTTAGGCTCACCACATGAAATCCAGGGAGCTGCTGATTGCTCAGCACTGTGAGGCAAATTCCCTCTCAAGAGATCAAAGAAGCCAGGCTTCTGGGTGGGTGTTTTAAGAGCCTCACCAACCTACTGCTTGGCTATGGGGCAAACTGGCCATGTACATACCATGGCAGTGACTTTAACTATGTGGCAGGCCTCACTCTGGAGATCTATTCTAACACCTAAGTGAGAACAATCCCTTGGGGGTACTATGCCTTCTCTCTCCTGTGCCCTCTAAGGGA
Organism: Dipus sagitta; assembly: GCA_036346955.1. Lineage (NCBI taxonomy): Eukaryota > Metazoa > Chordata > Mammalia > Rodentia > Dipodidae > Dipus > Dipus sagitta. The sequence goes on from CM070775.1 coordinate 152,050,295, forward strand.
CAGTGTTGGGCTGTGACTGACCTGGCACAGCGCAGATATGCCACCAGTGCCTTGTGCTTCACTGAGCACTTGGGTTGAAGGGGACTTCTCTGTAGTTAGGACACCAGTGAAGGCCGTCTGAAAGACCTTCCACAGACAGTAAGAAGTGGATATCCATTTTCCCTTGGACATGTTACTGCCATTAGCCAGGTCATGGTTTGGGAACTCATGTGGTCCAGGGTATGTAGTAGGCAGACCACAAAACACAAAGGAAGGGAGGCTGAGCTCTGATGCAGTTCTTCTGAATACCACACTAAGTCATCTTTGGACAGCATACTCTACTCACTGAAAAGGAGTTCTGAGAGCTTCTACAAGACATTCCAGCTAGCCTACGGTGGGCTTTTATCTTTAGAGCGTGAAGAAGAAAAGAAAATGGTCTGGGTAGTAGGTAAGATACTCAAAAGGTCACTAACCTTGCCTTGGGAGTGATGTGTCACTGTAGTGCCCTCTTTTCGAGTGCTATGTGCAAAGACTGGCCCCTAAATCAACTTTCAGACACTTCTCCACATGTGAATGGGGGGGGGGGGCAGCATTCTTACTTGCCAAATATGGGGGATTTCATTTCTGACTTATGGATGAATGATAAAGTTTAAACTAAGATGTCTGTTAAAAAAATACAACGGGCTGGAAAGATGCCTTAGAGGTAAAGGGGCTTGCCTGTGAAGCCTAAGGACCTAGGTTTGATTCCCCAGTATCCATGTAAGATGTGTAAAACATGCACCTGGAGTTTGTTTGCAGTGGCTGCAGGCCCTGGCATGTCCTTTCTCTCTTTCTGTCTCTTCCTCTCTCTTTCCTTCTATCTCTTAAATAAGTACATAAATAAATATTTAAAATAAAAAACCACAAAACATATAAAGTTAACCTGGTGAAAAGAATATGGGCTTTGATAAGAGTCTGGCAGATTTGAAAGTCAGACCCTCTCACCCTTAGTCTTCTAAAATAAGACAAGGAGGTGCCACATTCACTAATGGCTGAGGACAAATCTTTGAACAATCTCCATCTTCAGGGTTACTTATTTTTTGCCAGCTCTACAACTGACTTGCATGGTGCTGTGAAGAAAGAAGACCCACAGGGTGAAGTGACAGGAATGCTGGACAAGCATGCTGGTTATTTGTGGCTAGGGTTATATAAACACCACAGTTAGTGACTCGAGTCCTTTCCAACTTGAAACTTTACAAAAAAACTAAAGTTCTAGAAGCATGGAAGAGTTCATGGCTTGGAACTCTGCACCGGTTGCCCTGAGTGAAGAGACAAGGCAAAGGGAGACCATGAAGAAAGGGCACTAAGGCTGTCCCTTCCTGTGGACACTGCATCTGAGGCCTGACCCTCTAGTCTGTTGCTCCAACTGTCTTAGTGAGTGAGAGGGCACTGCAGCAGACTCCACATTCCAGTTATCTGTTCCAACAATCCTTGGCATGTGGCCGTCAAGGAGGCAGCCTACGAGTTTTTGATATCAGTAATTAAGGAGACATGCTGCTCCATTTCACATGCTGAATTCACTTTCACTGGCTGCTTGTTCCATGATGGCTGGACAGAGGACGGCAAGGCCTGAGGCCTTCAAAAGCAATCAGACAGCAGGCTGGTCAGGAGGCATCCACTGAGCCCAGACACAAGAGGCGCCCGATTAACCTGGTCCTCACAACTCTCAAAGTGAAGTGGAGCTTTGGGCATCTGCCCAGTGACACCATTCACACAGAAAGCCACTTAAGCTCAACACTTTACTAAACCAACTATTGAAAACACAGGCTCCTACTCATCTTGGAAAACTCCTGGAACAGAAGGAACAAAACCTAGACACTGGAGTTGGGAGTCTCCTAGCCACCACAACCCTTAGCTTGTTTACAATGCATTAAATTCAAAATTCATCTACTATAAGGAATACCTTTAAAAAGGAGAGTACTCCAGGTCCTTTCTCCCATTCACTGTGCCCAGGGAAGCCACTGTCACTGTTTCAGATGTGGAGAAACAAGCAGTGTACTTGAGGAAGGGAGGTGCTGCACAGTGGGATACTGTCAGGAATCCTACTGGACCAGCCCCACTGGCCAGCCCCCTTACTGCTGGGTGTGATATGTGGCCAGCACCTGCCACTAGGGAAGCATAGGGGTCCCACCAGTCTTGCCTCTGTATAGCTAGGGCACTAGGAGACAAACCAGAGCAAATAGAACATATGCCGACTGTCGATGTGAGAAGCAGCAACAAAGGTATGACAACAGAAAAACATATACATACTACAGGCGACAGGAGCCGCAGGCCACATGAGCTCCTGCATGCGTGACCTCCGGCCTTGAGGGTCCACGTACAGTCCCATGTGGCTGAAGCAAAGCAGGTACTCCTCGCTTTTGAGCTCCACAGCACAAAGGGCATCGAAAGACTGCTGTGAGAGGAACGCAAGCGAGGGATCAGTGGGATTTACCAGGTCTAGAGACTGCCCGTCCCCCTGGATGCTCAATAGAGAGAACCCAGAAGGGTAGCCAACACAGAGCCTGTCCTTGAACACGGCCATCCACTGCACATGTCCGGGAGCCACCATCTCACTGAACTTTCTGTGGAAAGGCTTAGTTCTCTGGATCTCATAGCAGAGGATGAGCCGCTTCACAGCGACAAACAAATAGGTAGATGAGCTCTTCCTCAGTGTCCCTGTCGCTATGAGCTGGCAGCCTTTTGTTTCTGGAAGCTTGATATCAAAGTTGCTTGCTTCTGCTCCGTCAAAGGAAGACCAAGGGTAGAGGTGCACATGGTGGTTCCGGCCGCAGAGGAGGATGATCATCTTCTCCCTGAGTGCCAGCTCAATCTGGTACACCTTCTTACAGTCAGCAGCACGGACGATCACTGCATGAAAGAATGACGGGAACAGCCATGTGGTCAGACTGCAGCTCAGCAGCCCTGACAGATGCTGTCAGGAATGGCCTTTGGGGTCCCTCAGCCATGGCCAGCCTCAGCTGTCCTCAGCTTCAGCCCAATGCCCTAGAGCACCTGTCCTTAACACAGACACATGGGCACTCTTATCTCACTGTCCTGACACTTGTGGCCCTGCAACAGTCCTCACACACACCCTTAATGTGCCGGGGCTTGAGCTGATCGCTCACAATGCAATGAGACTCTGCGGGTTGGATCTGGGGCTCACTCCAGTTCATGCTGAACCAAAGAACCCTCAGACAGCACATGGAGGACAAAGACTATCTCCAACCTTACCACATGCTTAAAGAAACTCTCCCAAAGTACCCATCCTACTTAGGTCCCCAACTAAGCAAGGATATTATCTGGCTTAGGACTTCTACTGCCTTCTCTGGAACCTAAAGAACCACACAGCCCATGGCTGCTCGGGCCACTCGAGGTTCTGGTTCACCCTTGCTCCACAGGAAGGGGCTATGGAGCGGGAAAGGCAGGGATACTTCTGCCATCCCTGGCTAGTGAGAGTGGAGCATAGGAACTACTGTACACTGGGAGCTCTCAGTTCTGGGAGGCTCTGTGACCTATCACCTGGCCCACTCCCCTGAAGAACCCAACATACCTAACCAGGAGGTCCAACTAGGTCACACCAGCACATGAAGCCATCCAGCCACCAGGCTCCAGACACTTGAATGTGTCAAGGGATGCCCAACAGACAAGACTAAACCCCTGCCATGTCAGCTGAGTACTATTTTTCTCCACAGTTGACCAATAAAGTCCTCTGACCTGGTGGTGTGACTTGTGTATCAGGTGGATTCATTTTTGTGTGGTGTTGGAGATGGAGCATAGTGCCCATGCACACTCTCACTGGGCCACAGCCAGCCCTCAGGTGAACCCACTGAATCCTCTGAAGGCCCTGCTCTTGACCGTATGTGTCTATAACAACCAGACAGAACTTGAGACACCGTTCTACTCACCATCTCTGCTGAGCTCTATGACATAGAGCCCCTCTTCCAGGCCAACTGCAATCCTGTCTCCATCTGGGGGAACAACACATCCATCCTGTGAGCCGGTTGTCTGCTTCTTAAAATATATGGAGAAACTGTCTGCACATCCAGATGGGGGGACCACACAGTTGTGCTCTTTTAAAAATCCTGGTTTCACCTTTCTGATTCTCCTGCCTCTACCTCTTTTGCAATATCCTACCAAGATGCACCACCACAGCCTCCACTCACTTTCTTTTTCCTCTCTTTCCTTCTCTCTCTCTTCCCAATTTATGTGCATATGTATATAGAGGCCAGAGGTAGAGTTCAGGTATCTTCTTCAATCACTCTCCACCTTACTTTGAGACAGGATCTTTTGCTGTACTTGGAGCTCACTGAACCTGCTAGACTACCTGGCCAGGGTGCTGAGACAGGCACATGCCATCACTTGGCATTTACATGGGTGCTAGGGCTCAAACTTACATTCTCATGCTTGCAATGTGCCATTTCCCCCAAGTCATGCTCTTAATCTGAGTTCTTAGGCAGTTCTACAGAGCTGCTGGAAATACCCTGCCAGTCTGGACCCTGCATGGACATACCCACGATGGCAGCAGCAAGGACACCCTTGATAAGTGGAAGTGTACTGTCATAGGCCTCCTGTGCAACATGCACAATCTGGCTCCTCAGACGGTTCTTGTGGAGGATAGCCTGCAATCCTTCGAGAATCCCAACCCACTTCCTCTTTTCATTCTCATTCTCTGTCAGGATAAGCAGAGAGCTGGTCTTTGAAGGTGAACCTAAGAGAGAGGCTGTCACCTTCATGAGAGAAACAAATCAGACAAAAACAAAGAGCTGTCAGAGACAGATCACAGCAGGGACTGCCACCACATCTGGAAACCACCCGCCTAGAGTCACACACAGGGTGACAGTGGGGTTAAGAGGTTCGAGTACACGAACCTATGAGTTGACAGAGGCCACCAGGGGCTCTTCAGCTGCCTGATTAGGCAGCTCTCGGGCAGTAAACAGGAAGAGGACAAAGTTATAAACGTAGGAAGTCCCTTCCTGGTCAGATTTTAGTTAATTCTGCTTTTGCCAAAACAATGGTGTAACTGCCCATTTTGAAATTGTTTTCGGGACCAATCTTGTTATAATTAAAAAGTAGACTTGGGGCTGGAGAGATGGCTTAGTGGTTAAGGCGTTTGCCTGCAAAGCCACAGGATCCTGGTTCACATGTAGGCCAGATATACAAGGAAGGAGCATGCATCTGGAGTTTGTTTGCAGTGACTTAAGGCTCTGGTGTACCCATTCTCTCTCTCCCTCTCTCTTTCCCTCCCTCCCTCCCTCCCTCTCTCCCTCCCTCCCTCTCTTTCCCTCTCAAATAAATAAATAAAATATATTTTTTAAAAAGCAGACTCTTAGGGGCACAAACAACAGCACTCTTGCCCAAATATCACTTCATGTGCATGTTCACTAAGCACTTGAGCCTGGGACAGCCATGTAATGATGGTAACTTCAAGCATGCAATGGTGGCAATCTTCTATACTGCACACAAAAGGCTGCTTGTGAACAGGAATGTGATCTAGTAAAAAATGACCATCTGACTTAGTTTTACAGTCAACCACCAAAATTTATGTCTCTAACAATTCCAGTTGAAGGGGGATGCAGTTTTTTTCTGCTCCACAATCTTCCAGAGCTTTCCAGTGCCACAGTATCTAACACTGATCTGGGGAGTGGAGACTCCAACTCAATCACATAAACACAGACAAGCCAGGTGACTCAGTGAAGAGAAACACTTTTCGCAGTTACCAGGAGGCCCTCGCTGTAGAGAGCTGAGACACTGTGGCTAGGGCGAGCAGAGAAGAACTGGTGGGAAAGGGGCTTGGAAGAGGTAAAAAGGGAGGGTCAGCGAAGGCAGTGGCTGCCCCAGGAAAAAACAGGCTGTGTGGGAAGAGGCCACAGCCCAGCAGGAGTCAGCCTGTGACCAGCGGCAGGTACGAGGTACCAGAGGAATCTGGAACCAGATAGAAGGTGGCAAGGAGGGCTGTCCTGGACATCTAGTGCTTGCTGTGGAACAGAGAAATGCTCATAAAACCACTACCTTAACTTTCTAATTGTATTTTAATTTTTATTTGAGAGAGAAAGAGAAAGGGAAGGAGGGAGGAGAGAGAGACAGAGAGACAGAGCGAGAGAGCGAGAGAGAGAGAATGAATGAATCAATGTGTGTATATAGACACACTTGGGCCTCCTGCCACTGCAAACAAATTCTAGACACATTGGCTTTATGTGGGTATAGAGGATTTGAACATGGGCTGTCAGGCTTTGCAAGCAAATGTGTTTAGTGAGCCATCTCTCCAGCCCAATCTTGTGATCTTTAAAAAGTTACTGTTGGGCTGGAGAGATGGCTTAGCAGTTAAGGCACTTGCCTGTGAAGCCTAATGACTCAGGTTCGATTCCCCAGGACGCACGTAAGCAAGATGCACAAGGTGGCACATACATCTGGAGTTCATTTGCAGTGACTAGAGGCCCTGATGCGCCCATTCTCTCTCTCAAATAAATAAATACATACATATTTTTAAAAGTTACTGCTTAACTATTTTTAAAAATCAGAAAATTTCATACCCTGAATATGCACGGAATGTCTCGGCGTGTGGCATGGATGACATCAGAGGCCAGGACTGAGCTCACTGAAAATTCCTCATCTCTGGCAAGAAAGAAACACAGAGTTCTGGGGAAGCTGGACACACTCTGCAAAGAAGCACAGGCCAGCTCCTGGCCCAGAAGGCATGATAACGGCCCAACTGGCAGGTGCTTTGAGGCTCACCCAGATCTCCGTGGCAGAAAGGCCGAGAGCAGAACCCTTTTCCTTGATTCACAGTGTAACACTGTCCCCTAGTTATAAATTCCACATTAATGAATTAGCCAGTCAGGTGGTAGCTGGCTAACTGCTTGTAAACAGAAGCACAGCATATGCTGAGGTCAGTATGAAAGTGCCAACTCAACATGCTCCAGACCCAAGCTATGCACCTGGCACAGACTGTTCCACATTCGACGGTGCCTATGATTTAGGCTCATGCCAGGTTAAGAACTCTGTGCATGGTGAGGGACCAGCAAGTACCCTGTGAGTTGGGGACATGGAAAATGGGGAATATTACTGAATAGCACTGACCTACTAGGGTTTTTGCAGTTGTCTGAGGACATCTGCCACCACGGGACCAGGCCAGACAAGAGCACAGACCCTCCACATTCATGGCGATGATATGGGAGCAGAAGCAGCAGTGAGTGCCAGGCAGCCCTTTCCCTGAGCACATCCCTGGGTACCTGACTAAATCTCATAGGAGCTCCCACTGTAAGTAACGCAACTCTTGGTGCCATCTCCAGAGAGAGATGAAGGGAAGAGAGGCTAAGTGGGCAAGAAAATGAGCAGGACAGAAAAGGCTCTCCCTGCAGAAAGTTTCTGATGCCAGGACTCCAGGGCAATGTCACCTGAGAGGACAACAGCTGTGTCCTATGGAACAAAAGTCATGGCCACATGGAACCCTGGCTCCAGGCCAAAAGAACTGGTTTCCCAGGCAGTAACTTTTTTTTTTTAAACGCAGGGTCCAGGATGTCCATGAACTTACTCTGTAGCCCAAGATGGCCTGGAAAACTCACTATAACTAAACTTTCACTTGTTTTGAAACAGTACACTACTTAAGGAGGTGACAATATACTGAAGTTAATGAATATCCGATAAACTCATTCTGGCTATAAATGAGTGAAACAAAACACAGAACGAGGACAGTGCCACACAAAACATACCTGAGGTCCAAGACTTGACTGGCAATGACACCAGGCTGGGTGGATTTTCCCTCTGGTAGGTCATACAGAAAGAGTTTGCAGTCACAGACCACTGCATAGGCCCGTTGCCATCCTTTCTTCACACCTGTGGGCTTTGGGACCTATAGACAAACAGTGACTGCATTCTCTTGGGTCAGGGGAGGCTTGTCAAAATGTCTAGATGGCAGAATTGGAGGCTGCCACTTCTGACCTTAGTATTTCTCTGTCTACTTCCCAGTTTCCCATCAAACCCCACCCCAAAGCTGGTGGCCAAGCCTGTGGTTGGCAGAGTGGTCCTGGCTGAGGCTGTGGCTGGAAAGGGCTTGTGTATGGCAAGGTGACACAGGGGAAGGAGCCAACCTAGCAGATACACCATGTCCTAGATATTGTGGCTAGACAAGCATGTGGAGACGGCCCAGGCACCGGTGGTTTGCAAGCACTCCTTAGCTATGGAGCCCTGCCTTGCAGCTCTCTGGTCACATCACAGCACAGGAAGCAGTCAACACGACAGCTTCAGGTAGATTCTCTGTGTCTCGTGGTGCTCAGGCCCTTAGCCATGCAAAGCAGCAGTTGTGGCTGGCCGGCTACCAGGAGGCCCTTGTTTGCTCGAGGAGGGGAGGACCTCATAGAAATGGTACTAAGTTCATTTTGTACCACAAAGGGAGAGAAGTAGCTGAAGTGTGGTTATTAGTGACCACACCAAGACACCATGAGCTGACCTAACAGAAAATGAGCCATGTCAAACGGGACAGAAGCTAGCCCTTCCTACCTTGACATAACCTTTGTAGGCTGTCCCTATGCCCCTCTGCACATCCACACCAAGAGGCCTCTTGGACTGCTCAGGAGGAATGGGGCACACCTGGGGAGCGCTGTCTTTGCAGGATACATGGCAGGAAAATGCACACACTGAAAAAGAGAAAGAGTTCCACTTCACTAAGTGTTGCCACAGAAACAGAAGTGCTGGATCCTATGTCTCAGGAAGCCAGGTGTCCAGCAGAGAAAACACTGTAGAATGCAATTCCCATGAAGGCTCCAATATAAATGTTCAACACACTCATGGAGCCCATACAAGGAAATGCAGACTCCCAACAAAAGCATATGCCTGTGGAGCTTGCCTTATAGTCATCCCAAGAGCCCACAAGGCAGTACCAACCCTGCTCACCAGACTCACCTATACACCACTACCAAGCAATGGGCACAGTGGTAGACAGGGATGCCAACAGCCAATCAGAAGGCTTGTACAATTAACAAAACTAGCAACTAACTAAAGAACGCTTCTGTGAAGACAAATACAAAGGCTGTTTCTGCAGAGCACTTCTATCTATGGCCTTTGGTCAGGAGTGTACGTTCAGACGTAGAGGCCTGAGCTCCACTCTAGAAATGACTCACAATGTGTGGCGCTGTGAGTACATTCACACAGAACAGGCAAAGTGAGGGTGGCGAGAGCATGTGGCCAAATCCAGCGCAGGGCTAGAGCACAAGAGCATTGTAAAAAGTTCTCAAGATGATGACAAGCAGAAAGAAATATACTATAGTTAGGTCTAGAAGGTTCTGTCATTGTTTTTTTCCCCTGCCTTTCTAGATTTTTGGAATGGGCATTGCATCATATGTTAAATCTCAGACAACGACCTGGTTGCTTGCTCTGAGCACTGTGTAGGAATGCAACAAGCCATTATTGGTTGTAAAGACAGAGCCTGTAGGCTGGGGAGATGGCTCAGCAGGTAAGAGTGCTTGCTGTGCAAATAAGAGGAGGCAAGATCCCCAACACCCATGTAAAAAGCTGGACATGACCAGGCATGTCTATAATCCCAATCCTCTGGGGGAATCAGGGAGGGGAGTAGAAATATGAGAATTGCTGGGGCTCACTGGTCAGCCAGTCTGATGGAAAATGGCAGCTCTGGGTTCAGAGAGACTTAGACTCAAGGGAACAGTGAAAGAGTGATAGAGGAGGACACCTGATGTTTTTCTCTGACTTCTTCATGCATGTACATCTGCACACAAACATGCATGCCATGCACACACACACATACACATCCCATACCTTACATACCACACACATGTACACACACATCAATAAACAAATAAAATTTCAAAAAGAACAAGCTTGTCCCAAGCAACCAATAGGTGCATCTCACTTCCGATGTTTAGCTTAGGAAAGAACTGGCCCTCAAAGCAGCCCTGTGTCTAGGTCATACCCTCTTGATCTCTGGCATGTGTAGCCAACACTCACCTTCACAAGCGTAGCCCTGTCGAATCAGCCCGACCATCAGTGACGTACAGTGGCTGCACTGGGTAGGGCTGGAGAAAGACTTGATGCTGAACTGGTGAGCTTTGGGCTACAGAAGAACAGCAGGAAGAAAAGATCAGCAACCAGGACAGAGGAGTGGTGGTCAGGTCACTCATGATCGGTTCACCTATATACAATGGGGTGTCTATCATCTTGAAAAGCTGCTCTGTGCTCTGTCTTCCTCCAGGTGTGGGCTCCTAATCAGAGTGGTGGTGAGCCCCAGAGGCCCCTGAACCAGAACATGGAGACACAGAGGCTTCCTATAGTGAGTCTTGCTACTGCAGGACTGGGCCTCTTCCTGGCTTGGGATCACTTCCCTGTGCCAACTGGATCTTGGAGGCTGGCCTGGGGCCACACCTGGATTGAACTATAACCTAGAGTACTCCTTAGGAATGTGACCAAGACACATGTAAAAATGTGAGGCTGTAGCCGGGCGTGGTGGCGCACGCCTTTAATCCCAGCACTCGGGAGGCAGAGGTAGGAGGATCGCCGTGAGTTCGAGGCCACCCTGAGACTCCATAGTGAATTCCAGGTCAGCCTGGGCTAGAGTGAAACCCTACCTCGAAAAACCAAAAAAAAAAAAAAAAAATGTGAGGCTGGAGAGATGGCTCAGCAGTTAAAGGCACTTGCTTGAAAAGCCTGATGGTCTGGGTTCAGTTCCTCAGTACTCACATAAAGCCAGATGCACAACACTCCACAACAGATGAATGTGGAGTGTGTCTGCAGTGGCAGAAGGCCCTGACAAACCTATTCTGTCTTCCTGCCTCTTCCTTCCTGTCACTCTCAAGTAAATTAAATTTTAAAAAGCTATAGCACAAGCTTGGAAAAAGCCACTATCAAACAAACAAAAAATTTAAAAAAAAAAAGGGCTGGAGAGATGGCTTAGCAGTTAAGCACTTGCCTGTGAAGCCTAAGGACACTGGTTTGAGGCTCAATTCCCCAGGACCCACGTCAGCCAGATGCACAAGGGGGCACACGCATCTGGAGTTCATTTACAGAGGATGGAAGCTCTGGTGTGCCCATACTCTCTCTCTCGAGCTCTCTCTCTCTCTGCCTCCTTCTCTCTGTTGCTCTCAAATAAATAAATAAACAAACAAAAAATTTATAAAAAAAAAAAAAAGAAAAGAAAAAGCCACTATCTTCTGCCAAGAAGACAAATTAGGATGCAACTAAGAAGGGAAGGATTATAAGGCTTGCTGGACAGGCAAAGTCTGAATATGGGACAGTGGGCTGACAAAGCCAAGACACATAATGCTCAGAAAGACATAGGTTAGACCATGCATGGAAGGTAGGGGAGAGTCAGCACATACTCCACAGAGACTGGAGGAGATGGGTAGGGAGGAGGTTGGGGCTCAGTTAACACCTCAATACATGACTAAGTATCAGATATCTACAAAATAAACTGTCTCTTACCTTGGTCCCTGACTGCAAGAACCTAAGCCCAAAAGTCAAATCATTGATTACTGTCAGATCTTTAACAGACACCATGGAGGCCAGGTCTGCATCAAACACAGTGGAACATATAGGCTCAATGCAGCCAAGCTTGAAACTCAGGGTCTGAAACAACTGGAAACTCGCTATCTGTGTTGATCTTTACACATAAGAGGAAAGGGACAAACTCTGCAGAGCCCTCAAGGCACCAGTATGAAGACAAGGTAGAGCTGTGCAGAGGGGCAACATTCTCCAGGATGTGCTCATGAAAAAAAAACAAGGCTAAAACTGCACCTTCCTTGTAGTTTCACTTACACTGGAGAAACCATAGGGTTCTCTCAATGCTGATAGGCATGACCATACAGAGAAGGAACTGGGTACATGAGAGGGTTCAGCTGGAGATAGGGCATAAGACTAGGGAGTAAGGAAGAAGAGGACACACTGAGCTCATACAGTTTTCAATTGATACACATTTGTGTAACTTTGGTGTGAAGATGTCCATACGGGTCTGGGCTTCACTTCTGTATATTTATTTATTTGAGAGAGAGAGGGAGAATGGAAGTGGCAGGGCCTCCAGCCACTGCAGACGAACTCCAGACGCACGCACCCCCTTGTGCATCTGGCTAACATGGGTCCTAGGGAATCGAACCTGGGTCCTTTGGCTTAGCAGGCAAATGCTTTAACCGCTAAGCCATCCTTCCAGCCCTGGGTTTTACATTTTTGAACACATCCCCAAAAGAAGGCAGGGCCCTACTATGCATATTCAAACAGCACAGCTATTTAACACAAAGGCTATCTTCTAACACTGAGAAGGCCCGCCAAGTGATGCACAAGGTCTTACCTTGGGTCCAGCCAGGGCGAGAGCCTGTGTGTTGGGCAGTGGTGCAGTGGGTGGCCTCTGCTGGGGACGAGCCATGTCCTGGGAAGATAAATGGGACAGATGAGCATCACCCTGTCTTAGCACTGCCTCTGTCAGGTCCTACCTGGGGTTTACTTCTCTTGAGAATTTATTAATTATTAACATTTTGCATTTTTAATTTACTACATTGTTGAGACACCTGTCAAGGCCTCACTCACTTGGCTGATGGGCTGGAAGGGCCATAGCCACAAGCTGGACAGAAGAGACACTGGGCAGGCATTGGGTCTGAGTGGCTGCTGTTGACACTGGGCAGACCCAGGAGCCAGGAGACCACCCCAGGGCAACATGGTCTTACCTCTTGCTGTTCTGTGCTTGTGGCCACAGAAATTGATGGTGATACTTCTGGTTTTGGAGCCTGTGTTTCCTGATCACTAGCTGAGCTGGTCTGTGAAAAGAAAAATAAAACGTCATGTATCAAAAGGTGCATTCCATCAGGGCCCAGGGTCCTCTGCATGCTAGTCTCCTCAAGGTCTCATCATGACTCCCAGCTACCTTGCCTTCCCCAACAAAGGCTGGCCTTGACACTCTATAGAGTCCTCTATAGAGGACTATAGAGGCAACTATGTGAGCAGAGGGAGTCTGGCAAGCCACTGTTACTACCAACAGCAAGATGTTACCTTGTTGCCCATCTGCTGTGAGACACAACTCCCCCAGCCACTTAAAGGTGGGAATTGGGAAATGACTTAGTCATATGCATGTATCTTCAGACTGAGTAACCAGATGCTTAACCTCATTCCTGGGATCAAAAACCAATCCTCTAACATGTGCAGAGCTATGGACAAGAGCTCATGCTTCCCTGAAAATTGTCTTCCTCTAACTTGCCATGGTGCCCCCAGGCACTGCACAATCCATCTGTCTCAAGTGGAAAGCTTAACTCCCAGACCACTCAGAGCACCCTGTTGCAGGGTGAATTCCTGACAGAACACCTCATCCTCACAGATGTCACTATTCCCAGCCCACGTCAACCACGAGGATACAGAGTAGCATTAGTGCGAGAGGCCAAAGAGAACAGTCTGCAGCAGTACTTTGGTTCTACATCAGATCCCAAGAGCCCCAAACAGAGGAGTACCTTCCAACAGCTGCAATTAATCAGACTGCTGAGTAAGGAGTCCTGTTCAGGAAGAAGGCAACACACACAGCATACTACCACTAAAGTTGTAAACAAATCTTCTAGAGACTGGTCAGGTCAATTAGCTAATTATAAGAGCTGGGAAGTGTGTCATCCACAAATACAGCATGCTAAATATGTTAGATCCACCTGGTAAGTGAGGAGCCCAAAACAGAGCAAGTGACATGACTAGTTCCTTTAGTTGGTTAATTAGTCAAAAGGATGCAAACACAGGAAGTGGAGTATGTAGGGTGTTGTTTGCTGAGGGTGAGAGCCAGGAGGGTGGCACCGTAGTCACTTACGTCCTCCCACCAGGCTAGCAGAGAAGATGCAGACGAGGAGGAGAGGGAGTCCTTGGTATAACAGACAGGAGGAACAGAAATGATCATTTCCTACCTAGTAAACACTGGCAAGAACATACAAGGCCCCCACGGTGACCAGCTGTCTCTAGCATTCAGCAACATGTTCAATATGGCAGGGTGCAACAGTGCTCTCCAAAGGAATTACCAGAATCTGGAGTTCTAACATGGACTCAGACCTGACACAGGGCTCTTCCTTTACAGGAAATGAATTTGCCACCCACTTCATAAAGAGGGCTGGAGAGAGCTCAGTGGTTAAGGCACTTGCTTTCAGAGTTTGATTCCCCACTATTCAAATAAAACCAGATGCACATAGTGGTGCATGCATCTAGAGTCCGTTTAAAATGGCTGGAGTTCCTGGGGCACTCATTCTCTCTATCTCTCTTTGCTTGCAATAAATAAATAAAAATATTTGAAAAAAAATCTTGGCGTGGTGCCACATGCCTTTAATCCCAGCACTCAGGAAGCAGAAGTAGTAGAATCACTCTGAGTTACACAGAGAATTCCAGGTCAGTGTGGGTTAGAGTGTAACCCTACCTTGAAAAACCAAAAAAAAAAAAAAAAAAAAAAAAATCTCAGGAGGCAGAGGTAGGAGGATCGTCATGAGTTGGGAGGCCAGCCTGAGCTACTATGAGACCCTACCTTGGAAAACACAACAAACAACAACAACAACAAAAAACCCAAAAAACAAAAATAACAACAGCAAAAAAAAAAAAAAAAAAAAAAAAAACCTAAACTAAACTAAACATCTGAGGACTTGAGAATGAAATGAAGATTGCCACTCTGACAAAACACAAATATTCTAATGGCTGAAAGTAAATAGGTGAAACGTGGCCATCTGCAGCCGGCTTACCACGGGAAGGACTCTACCAGCACTACCTCAACTAGCAAAGAAACTGCTGAGTGACTGTGGCTGGGAGGTGCAGATCTATGTAGTTTCAAAGTCAGAATGCCCAGCCCACATGTCATCACGAGGATACCTGAGACAAAGCCAGAGTGCAGTGACAGTCCACTATGTCACAAGAGGGGAAGAAATGGGGCTGTTTTGAAAATCAAGTCAGTGCATCCAGAGTTGGGAGGAAGCATGGCTGTCTAGGATACCGGTGGGAACACAGGACATCTGAACTGGAGCTGACCTCTGGCCTCGGCAGTGTGCCATGATGACAATGCCGTTCCCTGGGAGAAGATCACTGATCTCAGGAAACAAATACTCAAGTATTTTGGGGCCATGCCCGGAAGACACTGTAGTTCAGGGGAAAGCAATCTGTGGGTATGTGCATACAGGGAGAGAGTTTAGAAAGCCAGTGCACAGAGGCAGCACAAACGCCCAGTGAGGGGTGTGAGTACACTCAACTCATACTGTCCTTTTGACTTTCCTGTAAGGTCAGTGTTCTCTAAAGAAACAGTTGGAAAGCCAGCATTAGGTCCTCATCAGAAGTTCCATTAATGAGCTCTGCTTTCATTATTCCAACCTTCCTCTCTCCCTCCCCTCCCCTCCCTTGGTCCTCTGAGTTATATGCCAGCCCTCATTATTTCAACTTGCTTGCAGGAAGACAGGTCTATTCTACTTCTTTACTTTACTATCTTCCCACCCTACAATGTCTCCAGGAACTAGTAGCACAGCGAGGAAGTGAGGCTTGTCCCACACTCTGCAGCAGTATCCTAAGGAGACAAGCAATCACACAGCGGGACACCCTCTTGAGGTAGCTCGGTAGTGCATCAGCTTATTAGTCACAGCCTTGCAAGCTGCTTGGTAATTATTCACTTATAAGTCACTTTTCCCACCAATCACGGGACCAAGCTATACACTCAAACAGAAGTCACACACACTATAGGTGAACTGAACATTCTTCATGGTCTAGTCTCACATGTGAAACAGCCCCTCTCAGTTATGTGGTTGGGACAGCTCTGTAGATAAACAAGAAATCTTCATTTACTGGAATGTTTTAACCCCACCAGTACTCAGATCATATTCTCCTGTATTAACAGGTGCAGTCAAAACTGTAATACTTACTCTAAATGTCATATCATGTGCAAGAGGAGCAGTGTTGAAATATTCAAAGATGGAATCTTGGAAATCTGGAAGTTTCAGCCCTGCAATCAAGAAAGAAGAGTTAAAAGATATGCCAGTCACCCGTCAGTTCTCCCTAAAGAAACCAACTAACTAGGTATGACCCGTGGAGGCCATTCCTCGGGTGAACAAGAGAACTAGCACGCAGTCTCTCTAAGGGAGAGAGGGGCTGGCTGGGCGGAGCAGCTCTATGACTAGATACAAGTGTTTCTTGCCATTTAAGAATGGGCAGAACAGGGCAAAGGAGCCACAAACAGCAGTGCCCACAGTGAACTCATATGTGACCAGAATGATGCAGGGAATCAGGAAAGAAGAGATTAAGTTGAGAGTTAAACTGGATAGATTCTTCAAATGTGGGTCATAGTGAATCTACCTGAATTTGAATCACCTGAATTTTGAAACTGAAATCAAGCCAGACACCATGAACAAGCCTATAATCCCAGCACTCAAAAAATGAGCAAAAGAAGCTGGGCGTGGTGGTGCATGCCTTTAATCCTAGCACTCAGGGGGCAAAGGTAGAAGGATCACCATGAGTTCAAGGCCACCCTGAGGCTACATAGTAAATTCCAGGTCAGCCTGGGCTAGCATGAGACCTTACCTCCAAGAACCAAAAATTAAAAACAAAAAAAAAAAAGCAAAAGAATGTAAATTAAGCTGGTACTTAGATGTTGTTTCAAGATGGCAAAAGTCCCAAGAAGTCCACTCTAAGTGTGGGCTGTGGACAGTGAGTGTCAGCTTTGTTCCTTGACCCAGAAATCTCACTTCTAGAAATCTATCTGTAAAATATGAAATGGTATCTATGCACATGACTGCTATATAGTCCAGGCTGGATTCAAATTTGAGATGCTCCAGGCTCTGCCTCCTCAACTGCTGAGATCATAGATATGCACCACTGTGCCCAACTCACTACAGCACTTCCCATGAGAGCAGAGAACAAGCCCAGCCCACAGAATAGGCGTGAAAGGGCTCTTGATGGTCCCCACAGGCCATGGTTTAGCGGCCTCCCCAGCATGGAATGGGGCAGAGCATGATTCCTTTTGTGTCACCAGGAAATAATACTGGTGCTTTGTTTTTCAAGGTAAAGCAAAGGGAAAACAGTACCAAAACTATGGTCACCTTTGGGGATGCTATCTTTGGATACACTGTTGCAAATTTTTAACTTTGGGGCTGAGGAGATGGCTCATTAGGTAAAGCACTTGCTGCTCAAGCATGAGGACCTGAGTTTAGATCCCCAGAACCCATGTAAAGCTAGATGTAGTGGAGCATCTGTACGCCCAGCCCCCCCAGTGGTGAGATGAACGGTGGAGGCATGAGACTCCACAGAAGCCTGTGGACTGGCTAGCCTGGTGTATGCAACAGCAAACTAAGAGATTCTGCTTCAAAAAAGGTAGGAGGCAAGGATTGACACTCAGGGCTGTCCTCTGATCTCCTCAGGCACTGCATGCCATGTATCCACTCATTCATTCTCTCCCCACCCCACCTCTCTCTCTCATACACACACAAAATTTAACTTTGGAAGTATATTACAAAACTAAAAAACCATTAAAAAGAAAGCCATTCATTAGAAAAGGCTGATATTTAAATAATTCAAAATCATATGATTTTAATTTACCTGTATCTGCTCTAAATTTTTCTTCCATTTTTTTCTTCAGAATTTCCATTTCTTCTAATAATTCTCTGTTTTTGGCTTCAGAATCCTTTAGTTTACTGAAATGAGAAGTAAACAGCTATAAGTGCAATGAGTAGAGGCCACATCCCACTAGGTCAGGGTATGCTGGGAATGAAAGCAAGGCCTTCTCTCTGGCTTCTGAGGATGGCATGCTGGGCCTTTCCTCTCAGCACATTACAAACAGTACAGATGGTTCAAACTTACAAGTGTTCAAACATGAAACTTATGTCATGGTTTAGCAAGGGTCGTAGCATATGTCTATAAGCCCAACACTTGAGAGGCAGAGGCAGGGAGATCAAGATGAAGGCTAGCCTATTGTGCATAATGAAACTCTGCCTCAAAAAACTAAAACAAATAAACAACAACAAAAATCCCACAAAATAAAGTCCTGTTCCAAACAGTGTATCTCATGAAGCCCTTGGTGAGTTTTTGAATCTTACTAGCAGATGAGTGCTCTGAGGACATGCAGAGAGCCCAGAGCCCCAGGCTGCCAGGCTAGAGGCGGCTTTTCCAGGTCTGACACCAGGAGCACTACCATGTGAGGGCCACAGCCCTGAGAGCTGGCCTCCTTCATGGAAAGCAGAGAACAGACAAGCCAGCCTGCACAGGGGACATCTGGCCAGGATAGCAGGACTCAGTGGGGGCTTGGCTACTCATCAGCAGGATACCACTGGCGTATTACTTCACTTCCATGCTCTTGCACCTTGGTCTCACCATCTGTAAGATGGGGATACAAGAGTGCCTACCACATGGGGATGTGAAGGTCACATGATTTAAAAGAACAAAGTTCTCATCACAAACTAAGTTAAAATGGTAGCTATTACTAAAATTTTCAGCCTTGATGTGATAGAATCTGAGATGAGAATCATGTCAGTGACCTGTCACCCTTCATGGCACAACTTGGCTATTAAAGAACTGCAAGGATCTGTTAAACTTGCTGTTTAAAAGAGGTGTTCTTGGGCCGGAGAGATGGCTTAGTGGTTAAGGCACTTGCCTATGAAGCCAAAGGACCCAGGTTAAATTCCCCAGGACCCATGTAAGCCAGATGCACAAAGTGGCCATGTGTCTGGAGTTTGTTTACAATGGCTGAAGGCCCTGGCATGCCCATATTCTCTCTCTCTCTCTGCCTGGTTCTCTCTCTGTGTGTCAAATAAATAAAATTAAATTAAAAAAAAAGAGGTATTCTTATGACTGCTTCAAACTGGAGAAAAACTTAGATTACACATGCCATCTTCTACCTTTAGCTTTGCAGGCAAATGCCTTAACCACTAAACCATCTCTCCAGCCCCCTACCTCTATATTAAAATACGAGCTTTAGCATGGGAAAGAAGTTCTGCACCAAAAACAGCAGCCAGAGGTGCTTGCTGAGCACCACTGTTTTTTAAAACTTTTTTGGTATTTTACTTATTACTTTATGAGTGTGCATATATGTTCATGTGTTTGTGTGAGAGTGGGGATGTATGCGTATCACAGCACATGTGTGGAAGTCAGAGGACAACTTTCAGGTCAGTAACTGTCCACTTCATTTTGAAGCAGGTCTGTCTCTTTTTAATTTTATTTACTTGCACGTGTGTGTGTGCGCATGCGCACGCGATGCGTGGCCCATGGTCTCTTGGTGAGCACATCTGGCTTTACATGGGTGCTAGGGATTTGAACTCAGTTTCAAATTCAGGCTGGCAGGCTTTCCTTGACAGCCCCTTAAGGTAGGGGTTTCTTGTTCTGGATTCATGCTTTGCTGACCTTTGCTGTGTTCCATAAACTTGTGGGAAATTCTGTCTCTGCATCCTATCTCATCACTATCATAATAACAGGATGACAGAAGCCTGCTGTAACTTCTGGCTTTACGTGGGGTCTAGAGATGGAGTTCAGGTGCTCAAGCTTGAATAGCGAGTTAGTGCATTACCCATTTAACAACCTCCCAGCTCCATTATCTATTTTCACTGTTTTTTTTTTTGGTGGGGGAGGGGCAGGATCTCACTCTAGACCAGGCTGACCTAGAGCTCACTCTATAACCCAGGCTGGCGCTGAACTCACAGTGATCCTCCTAACTCAGCCTCTGTAGTGCTGGAATTACAAGAGTGAGCCACCATGCCCTGCTTCATTATTTTACTTCTTTTCTTTAGTGGTTTTGTGGGTGAAACCCAAGACCCTGCACATGCTAGGCAAATGCTATACTACTAAGCTACATCCTCAGCACCCCCAATTTATCTATCTACCCACCTACCTATCTTTATTTTGAGAAAGGATCTTGCTATGGCACAGGCTCTCCTGGAACTCAGAATCCTCCTGCCTCAGCCTCCTGAGTGCTAGAATTACAGGTACACATTCAGACTCCTCATTGCTTTTTTTTTTTTATTTTTAATTTTTAAAAATTTATTTTACTTAATTTTTTTAGTTTTTCAAGGTAGGCTTTCACTCTGGTCCAGGATGACCTGGAATTCACTATGTAGTCTCAGGGTGGCATCGAATTCACAGCAATCCCCTTACTTCTGCCCCACGAGTGCTGGGATTAAAGGCGTGCACCACCACATCCAGCCAATTTTTAAATTTTTAATTTATGAGAGACAGAGTGTGTGTGTGTATGGGTATGTCAAGGTCTCTTGCCACTGCAAATGAACTACAGATGCATGTGCCACTTTATGCATCTGGCTTTACATGCTTATTAGGGAATCAAACCTGAGCCGGCAGGCTTTGCAAGCAAGTACCTTTAATTGCTGAGCCATTTTTACAGCCCTTACAGCATAATTTTTATTGATAATTTTCATACATGTGCATGTTTTTTTTTAAAACCATAATCTCTTCCTATTCTTTCTTCCTTTCTTCTTTCTTTCTCGAGGTAGGGTCTCACTCTAGCTCAGGCTGACCTGGAACTCACTATATAGTCTCAGGGTGGCCTTGAACTCACGGCAATCCTACCTCTGCCTCCCAAGTGCTGGAATTAAAGGCATGAGCCATCACGCCAGGCTCCTCCCATTATTTTCTTTTGGCCCCTCCCCAATCATTGCTTCTTGAGAACATTAGGAATTTTTATATTCCACTAACCCAATTTATATCAAGTACCTACTAAGTGCCAGAAACTTATGCCAAGTCGAAACTTATGCCAAGTCATCCTAACTTACTGACCTCAAGTAAAGTAAGCTTCATTGTACTGATTTAAAGGATATAGAAAGCAAGGTCTTGGCTAGTTTAGGGGCAATGCTTAAGGTCACAGAATGCCCATCATGTCTCAAGGGTCCAACTACAGGAAGAAGCACCTTTCAAAGGAGAGGTTCGCATCTTTGACCTTCCTCAGCTCTTCCTGAACAAGCTGTTTGGCTCGGATCTCCGCCTCAAGAGCAGATTGCAACTCCAGTCGTGCAGACATGTCCAGCTTCTGACTTCGGCGGACTTTCCAAAGCGGATCCTTTGACATTGGTTAAAATATTAAAAATACATTTCATTTATTTATTTAACAAAATTAAAAAAATGAATGCAGATAAGTAAGTCACCTCTTTTAGTCTGCATCTTTAGTATATTTAAATATTAACTTCAACAGATCTGCTTTTGGAGTTTTTTTTTCTATTTGCAAGCAGAGAGAGAGAGAGAGAGAGAGAGAGAGGAGACAGAGAGAATGCGGGCTCCAGGGCCTCCAGCCGCTGTAAACATACTCCACATGCATGTGCCACTTTGTGCATCTGGCTTTACTTGGATACTGGGGAGTCAAACCCAGGTTGTTAGGCTTTGCAGGCCAAGTGCCTTAACTGCTGAGCTATCTCTCCAGGGACCCCCCACCCACCCACAGCTTTGTTTTTTTTTTCTAGTTTTTTGAGGTAGGGTCTCATTCTAGCCCAGGCTGACCCAGAATTTACTATGTAGTCTCAGGCTGCCCTCAAACCCATGGCAATCTTCCTACCTCTGCCTCCTGAGTGCAGGGATTAAAGGCATATGCCACCACACCTGGCTTCAATTATTGTCTTTTTTAAATTTATATTTTATTTTTATTTATTTATTTGGGAGAGAGAGAGAATGGGAGCACCAGGGCCTCCAGCTACTACTGCAAATGAACTCTAGACGCTTGCGCCTCCTTGTGCATCTGGCTTATGTGGGTCCTGGGGAATTGAACCAAGGTCCTTTGGCTTTGCAGGCAAACTCCTTAACTGCTAAGCCATCTTCTCCAGCCCAATTATTGTCTTTTATAGCTTGAAACATTTTACTACTTCTGCATCCTAGAATTATGTTACTACTTATTCCTGCCTATGACCCAAGATTAAAATGACAAGGAAAGGGAAGAGTGATGAATGACTTGGAAGGCCGAGGCCACAATGAAGCAAACCAACTTATTGACTTCATCTTTCTATTTTCTTTTAAAATAATATTTTATTTATTTATATGCAAACAGAGAGAAAAAGAGCATGCAAGAGAATGAGAAAGGGGAAATAGGTATGCCAGGGCCTCCTGTCCCTGCAAATGAACTCCAGATGCATACACTACATTGTGTTTGGCTTTATGTGGGTACTGGGGATTTGTATCTGGGACTCAGGCTTTATAAGCAAGTGCCTTCAACTGGTGAGCCATCTCCCTAGTCCATCCCTCTATTTTTCTTACTGAGCTGCCCAATGTATTGTACCAGCTTTTAAGAGGTATAAAAAGCTTTCACTGAACAGTTAAAAAATTTTCATTTTCTACCCATAACAGTAAAGAGAAGTGGTAAGAGGAAGACATTACAAGCGTCAATCAGAAGTGAGTTATGAGGGAAAGACAGCAGAGGCCTAGGTAGATAATGATGGTGTTGAATAGATTGTGAAGAAAATTTCAGTGCACCTGCTCAAGAACCAATGGGCAAATGATACACTTCTCTTGGTGCAAAATGGAAGTGCATTCTCATTTAGTTTGCTCTTCAAAGGGAAGACAGCCTACTCAAAAAGAATCTCTGCTAAGAGTACCTGGAACAGTACACATTCAGGCCCTCATGCTTGCATGGGAAGCCCTCTACCGACTGAGCCATCTCCCAACCCTAACACTAGACCCACCACAATCTTCCAATCCTAACACTCTACCTACTGAGCCATCTCCCGACCCTAACACTAGACCCACCACAATCTTCCAATCCTAACACTCTACCTACTGAGCCATCTCCCAACCCTAACACTAGACCCACCACAATCTTCCAATCCTAACACTCTACCTACTGAGCCATCTCCCAACCCTAACACTAGACCCACCACAATCTTCCAATCCTAACACTATACCTACTGAGCCATCTCCCAACCCTAACACTAGACCCACTGAGCCATCTCTCAACTCTAACACTCCACCCACTGAGCCATCTCCCAACCCTAACACTTTCCTCTTTTATGGGGTGTGTGCAAAACATTTTGTGCCCATGTGTGTGTGTGTGGGGGGGGGGTTGATACCAGGATCTCTTGCTGCTGCAAACTAATGCCAGATGCTTATCATTTTTTGTATCTGGTTTTAGAGAATTGAACCCAGCCAGCAGGCTTTGCAAGCAAGTACTATACTGCTGAGCCATCTCCCCAGCCCATGAACAAGATCTGTTAAATGCTGTTTTAAAATGCCAGTAAGCCTCAATATAAACATGTATATATAAATATACCTGAAAGAAAAAAGAAAGTAAAGAAATGGAATAAAATTACTGAATATTCTAATTGATGCTTCTCAATATATAATCTAAAAATGAAAATACTTTAATTTTAGAGCAAGGAATATGACATTCTCCCTTTTGCAGAATTAAGAATTGTACAATTAGGGCTCGAGAGATGGCTTAGCGGTTAAAGCACTTGCCTACAAAACCAAAGGACCTCGGTTTGATTCCCCAGGACCCACATAAGCCAGATGCACAAGGTGGCGCAAGCATCTGGAGTTCATTTGCAATGGCTGGAGGCCCTGGTGCACCTATTTTTTCTCTCTCTCTCTGCCTCTTTCCTTCTCTCAAATAAATAAATAAATAAAATTTGAGAGAGAAAGGAGTAAATATGGGTACATCAGAGTATCTTGCCATTGCAAAAGAACTCCAGACGTATGTGCCACTCTGTGCACCTGGCTTTACATGGGTACTAAGGAATTGAACCAAGGCCGTCAGACTTTGCAAGCAAGCACCTTTAACTACTGAGCCATCTCTCCAGCCTCTCCATATTATTTTTTGAGATAGAGTCTCACTAAATCTAGAATTCAGCAATCTGGCTAGACTAGCTAGATTATACCAAGCCCCAGGCATCTTCCTGACTCTGACCCCTTAGGAAAGCACTGGCGCAACAGGTTTTAAGTGGGTGTTGAGAAGCCAACTCAGATCCTCTTGTTTGCATGTTAAGTACTTGGCTGCCTGAGCCATCTCCCTAGAACTAAGCATTTACTTATCTGTTATTTCTCTCTCTCTCTCTCTCTCTGTGTGTGTGTGTGTGTGTGTGTGTGTGGGTGGGTGGGTGTGTACACACACCAGGGTCTCTTCTTGCAAATGAATGCCTGTTTAGCTTTGTGTGGTAGCAGGGAACTTAACTTTTGGTAGGCAGACTTTGCAAGCAAGAGTCTTTAAATGGTGTGTCATCTCCCCAGCTCCCTAAGCATGCATATATATAACTTATTTATTTACAAGGAGGGAGGGAGAGAGAGAAACCAAGACAGGGAGAGATTTTGTGAGATTGACAGAGAATGGGTGAGCCAGATCCTCCTGTCACTGCAAATGGACTCCAGACATATGCATCATTGTGCATCTGGCTTTACAGGGGTGCCCAGTGGGGAATTAAACCAGGGTCACCAGGCTTTGCAAGCAAGTGCCTTTAACCACTGAGCAATCTTCCCGGCCCCTAAGACAGTGTGTATGTTTGTTTTTTTTGAGGTAAGGTCTTGCTCTACCCCAGGCTGACTTGAATTCACTATGTATTCTTAGGGTGGCCTCAAACTCAGAGCGATCCTCCTACCTCTGCCTCCCAAGTGCTAGGATTAAAGGTATGTGTCACCTCACCTGGCCCTAAGCAATATTTTAATATATTTTATTTATTTATTTGAGACAGAAAGAGGCAGAGATAGGGAGGGAGAGAATGGGCGCGCCAGAGCCTCCAGCCACTGCAAAGGAACTCCAGATGCATGCGCCCCCTTGTGCATCTGGCTTACGAGGGTCCTAGAGGGTTGAATCAGGATCCTTTGGCTTTGCAGGCAAGCGCCTTAATCACTACACTAAGCCATTTCTCCAGGCCCCTAAGCAATATTTTTAAAAGGGAGAACTGGGAGCTGGCAGTGTCAGCATACACCTGTAATCTTAAGGCTGATGCAGGAAGATCCTGAATTTGAAGACAGGGTTGGCTACATAGTGAGATTCAGCCAACATGGACTACAAAGCAAGATTCCAATTTAAGAAAAAGAAGGCAGAACTTGGTGCAGGAATCACAGTATTAAGAAGCATGAGTCATGGAGCTGTGCTGCATAGAAACAGCGAGTGTCATCAAAGCCCCCACAGAACCCTGAGCCTGCTACTTTGGAGCTCAAAACCCAGATTCCTGAGTGGATGGAAAATGATGTCACATGCACAGAAGCACCTCCTGGTCAGCAGTGATGAATAGCATGAGCAGCTACAATCTCTCTATGACTGACACCATAATCTCTGAGCCTTACAAGTCCCTCTCTTCAAAATGGTACTTATATGCCACGTTTACTTACAATAAACCACTAATGAATTTTTGAGTATTAAGTTTTAGAAGAAATCTTACCAGGGTTCTTGATCCCAGACTAGAGCTTCTCAAAGCCTCAAGCTCTTCAGTCATCTTAGAAGCAAGGGCTTGAAGGTAACCGCGGGCATCTTTCTCATCACTGACCCTACAGGGGGACAGATGTTGTCATATGAGGTACCACATTAGATGAGCAGCTCCTGCCTTCCTTAAAAAGGAGTTAATGGCCAGAGCATTCATACCAACTATCGCCTGCTTTGAGCAGAGGAAGGCTAGCCCCCACCTCCCTCACAGGTCTCCTTGACCCAAGTCCTAAGCGAGTGATGTCTCCCCACCCTCAATCCACTGTGAGGACAATGGAAAGAACTGCTCAGGTCGAGGGGGTTGGGCAAACAGCAGTGAGACTTGCACCCTGGCTGTGCTTCATGGGTCCTGCTTTGCACGCACCACTGGATGATCTCTGCGATCTGAGCTTCCCAGTGCGCTACCGACTCCTTCTTGGATGCCAGATCCTGCAGCTCATCCTCCAGCTGTCTATTTTGGGCTGTGAGTTTATCCACAAAGGAACAAAGCTGAAATTAAATAATTTACCACATATTTCATTACTCTGGCATTTCTTCAGTATGGCAGCATGAACTGGAAGTTCTGTAGCTTGTCAGCATTAAGGCTTTTCCAAACTCAGGGCAGAATAGGAACTTTTGACTATCTCACTTAAGCCACATTTCAATTCATATGTAAACCTAAAAGTGAGAGCCAAGGATTTCAAGTAATAGCTTTTCACTGAGTGAAAACAACCCATTTAAAAGACCAGTCAGAAGCCGGGTGTGATGGCGCACGCCTTTAATTCTAGCACTCGGGAGGCAGAGGTAGGCGGATCTCTGTGAGTTCGAGGCCACCCTGAGACTCCATAATGAAATCCAGGTCAGCCTGGGCTAGAGTGAGACCTTACCTCGAAAAAACAAAAACAAACAAACAAAAAAACACCAATCAGGCTGGCTGTGGTATCTGTCTCAGGTACTCAGGAGGCAGAGGTAGGAGGATCCATGTGAGTTCAACGGCAGCCTGAGAGACCCTACCTCAAAGCAAAAAACAAACCAACAACAAAAGACCAATTATTGCTGGAGAAATGGCTAGGCAGTCAGAAGCACTTGCTTGTAAAACCTGATGTTCTGGGTTCTACTGCCCAGTGTCCACATGCATCTGGAGTTTGTTAGCAATAGCAGGAGGCCCTGATATGCCCATTCTTTTTGTTGTTGTTGTTGTTTTTTGATTTTTTTTTTTTTTTCGAGGTAGGGTCTCACTCTAGCCCAGGCTGACCTGGAATTCACTATGGAGTCTCAGAGTGGCCTCGAACTCACGGCGATCCTCCTACCTCTGCCTCCCGAGTGCTGGGATTAAAGGCGTGCGCCACCACACCCGGCTTGTTTTTTGATTTTTGAGGTGGGGTCTCACTCTAGCCCAGGCTGACCTGGAATTCACTATGGAGTCTCAGGGTGGCCTCGAACTCAAGGCGAGCCTCCTACCTCTGCCTCCCGAGTGCTGGGATTAAAGGCGTGCGCCACCACGCTGGCTTTTTTTTTTTTTTTTTTTTTTGGTTTTTTTTCTCTCTTTCTTCTTCTCATTTTCCCACTCTCTGTCTGCTTGCAAATAAATAAATAAAAATATTCAGTCTGGCACGGTGACACTCCCAACACTCAGGAGGCAGAGCAAGGAGGACTGCTATGAGTTTGAGGCTAGCCTGAGCCAGTGCATTCCAGGTCAGCCTGGGCTAGAGCAAGACCATACCTCCAAAGGAAAAAAAAAAACAAACCAGAATTACCATGGTTTATTGTCTGTAATTATAGAAGTTGTCAATAAAAAAATTTAAATTAAAATTAAAAATAAAATTTAAAGACCAAACATAAGGGCTGAGTGTGGTAGTAGTGCATGCCTTTAATCCCAGTATTTGGAAGGCAGAGGTAGGAGGGTCACCATGAGTTCAAGGCCACCCTAAGACTACATAGTAAGTTCCAGGTCAGCTTGGGCTATAGTGAAACCCTACCTTGAAAAACCATAAAAAAAAAAAAAGACCAATCATAAAATGTCAGCTAGAAATCAAAATATTTGGGGCTGGAGAGATGGCTCAGCAGTTACAGTGTTTGCCTGCAAAGCCAAAGGACCCAGGTTAGCCAGATGCATAAGGTAGTGCATGTGTCTGGAGTTTGTTTGCAGTGGCTAGAGGTCCTGGCATGCCCATTCTCTCTCTCTTTCTCCCTCTTTCTCTCTGTCAAATAAATAAATAAAAATTTTTAAAAATCAAAATATTTAAAATGGAGTTGGAGAGATGTCTTGGCAGTTGTGTGCTTCCTGCACAAGCATGAGAGTCTGAGAGGACCTGAGACCACCAAGTTTGAATCTCCTGATTCTACATAAACACCTGGGTGCATTAAGATGCACCTCCCTCAGGGGAGCAGAGAATTCTTGGGAGTCCTGAAAGCTCAAGAATCAGTAGAAACTCCAGCTCAAAACAGAGATTGGGAAGGTAGAAGAGTGATAGAATGAGACACCTGATGTTCTGCTTGGGCCATCACAGGCAAGAGCTCCCAAACCAGCTGCAGGTGAGCGTATGGGGCACCTCCCCACACACATACTATTTAAAACGGACACCAAGCCTCCATAAGATTCAAGAATGACAAATTAACAACTTCCACATAAAGTGCTAGCTCAGACATTTCAAGTTACCTTTTCATTTTCAGCAGTTAGTTTCTTGTTTTCATCAAAGAGCATTGTTCTTTCTCGTTCATATTTATCTTTTATTGTACCTACTGCCTCCTCCATCTCGTTATGCCTGAGGGGGTGAATGGAAGAAAAGGTTTACAAGTTCCTAGCTTCACTGACATTTATACTTAAAGTGAGGAAATAAGCTTCTTTTTTTTGTCATGAGCTCATGAAAACTTACCGCTCACGTTTTGATTTTTCTAATTTATCTTTTAACATTAAGATTTCTTTCTGCAGTGCCAACTGGTGGCTTTCTGAGTCATGAACCTCCTTTCTCACGTTTTTTACTTCTAAAACATGGGAGGCCTCACGTCGGACCAACTCTTCCTCATAGAATAAGACTTTCTTCTCAAGCTCCGATTTGATTTTGGAGATCTCCTGCTGATGTTCTATGGTGGCACCTAGCCCACGGCCTCCTAGTTTCACCTGCAGATAAAATCTGAAATAAGCTGGGCGTGGTGGCACACACCTTTAATCCCAGCACTCAGGAGGCAGAGATAGGAGAATCGCCATGAGTTCAAGGCCACCCTGAGACTACATAGTGAATTCCAGGTCAGCCAGGGCTACAGCGAGACCCAACGTTAAAAAAAAAAAAAAGAAAGAAAGAAAGAAAGAAAAAAGCTGAAATAATTTTGCAAGTCTCTGTATGCACCCTTGAGGGTCACCACTGGGAGGTGCCCACATCCAGGATAGTACAGCCAACCTGGATAACAGAATCCTCCTAACAACCACAAGGCAGAGTTGATGGCAGCATCACCCCTGTAGGAGCATGTGCTCAGATCTGCCTGCCTCAACAGCCAGCACTGTCCCACACTACCACACAATTTGCTCATTCACCCACCATGCACCTTATTTTGCAGGCTTACTGTTGGTTGCAAACCCTTCTGCTGACTGAGGTGGCACTAAGGTCCCTGCTCTCAGGGTGGGAGACTGACAGTAAACCAGTAAATAAGCAACAAATCAGTAATACAAAGTAACATGATAAAGAGGGAGACACAAGACAGCGATTATGGGAGGTATCGTTGCAGAATAGGCACACCAGCAGATGTCAGGCCAGACCAATCTTAAGCACAGGAACAGGTAACAGGCACAGGCGCACAGCAGGGTGGGGTGAGCAGGGTCTGCGGGGAACATAGAAAAGCTGAGAGGCTTGCAGGAGATGTGGCCGAGGAGCTGCTGTGCTGGGGCTGAGCAAAGGTGAGGCTGCGGACCAGGTGTGGAGCATACGGGAGTCACCTGAGGGCACTAAGGGGTGAGGTGCTCCTAATGGGTCTGAGAAATTTGCTGTGGTTGCTGTGTGGAGAACATATGGACAGGTGACAAAGGACAGGGAGAGTCTGTCTGTCACAGGCATGCAGATCAGAGAGCAGCAGAGACATCTATGGCATATGTTCTCAAAGGAGAAAGACATCCACATCAAGAACATGGAAACCCAGGCTCAAAAGCAGGAAGTCACTTATCTGAGGTCACACTGATAAGCAGTCTCCCTCCCTCCCTCCCTCCCTCTCACACATACTTGCTCCCTCACCCCAACCTCCTTGCCACCCTCTAGCCCCAAACAGCTGCATCTGAGTAGATGACCAGCCACACAGACAGCAGGACATGGGTTTTATAAAGCTTTTCCAGACCTGGATTTGTTCCAGGTTAGAGAACCAGGAGAGGAAGAAAGTACCAGTACTACCTCACATGCCTACCTGAAACTAACACAAGGAAGAAATGAACTTTGCTTTTAAAAACAAAAGCTTAGCCCGGTGTGGTGGTGCACGCACTCGAGAGTTCGAGGCTAGCCTGAGACTACATAGTGAATTCCAGGTCAGCCTGGGCTAGAGTGAAACCCTACCTTGAAAAACCAAAACAAACAAACACACAAAACAAAGTTTTTACAAAGGCAGGGGCCATGATCTCCTGTCACCTGAAGCAGCCTGTGTGATACTGGAACAAGACATGATTAACAGAACCCCCCAGCCCACTTGGAAGGACCAGCACTACCTTAAAGGCCTCGAGCTCACTCTCCATCTGCTTGCAGAAGCTCTCGCTGTGCTCACGCAGCTTCCGCTCCTTAGAGGCCTCAGCTACCGCCTCCTCAAGCTTAGCTTCCAGCTAAAAAAAAAAAAAAAAGCCAGATCCACCTTTTATGAAAAAGAACAAGCCCTGGCTTACATGGGTACTGGGGAATCAAACCTGGGTCCTTAAGTTTCACAACAAAGTGCCCTAACCCATGTCTGGAGTTTGTTTACAATGGCTGGAGGCCCTGACATGCCTATTTTCCACCCTGGCCCCCAAATAAATAAAAACCTAGAAAAAGGCTGGAGAGATGGTTTAGCGGTTAAGGCGCTTGCTTGAGATGCCTAAGGACCCATATTCGACTCCCTAAATCCCATGTAAGCCAGATGCACAAAGTGACGCATGCGTCTGGAGTTTGACTACAGTGGCTGAAGGCCTGACATGACAATTCTCCCTTTCAAAAAAAAAAAAATTTTAAAAGAAGCAGCAGCCCTGCTGTTACAGTCAAACCTCCCCCAAGAGCCAGAGGGGACAGAAAATGGGAGAGCTTTTGTATGTCCCCACACCAGACTCAGACTCACAACAAGCTAAAGGCTGTGAAACACTTTTTAACTGAAGTGGGTGGCTATAACAGCAATGAGACAGGCTTAAATGTGTAATTTGAGATTGAATTCCAAGGATAATAATTTGAAGACAAATCCAATATATAAAGGACACAATATATATTTATTTGAGAGGGGGGAGGAAGATCTATCTATCTAGCTAGCTAGCTAGCTAGCTAGCTGGGTGAGCCATGGCCTCCAGCCACTATAAACAAATTGCAGACTCATCCTCCACTTTGTACATCTGGCTGGCTTACATGAGTACTGGAAATCAAACCAGGGTCCTTTGGCTTTGCAGGCAAGTGCCTCCTTAACTGTTAAGCCATCTCTCCAACCCCCAACCTTTTTTTTGAGGCAGGGTCTCACTCTAGCTCTGATTGACCTGGAACTCATTCTGAAGCCTAAGCTGGCTTTGAACCCATGGTGACCTTCCTACTTCAGTCTACTGAGTGCTGGGATTAAAGGTGTGAGCCCACCAAACCTGGCTTTCTTCTACTTTTTAAAAAAGGTATTCTTGGGTTGGAGAGATAGGGCTTAGCAGTTAAGTTGCTTGCTTGCAAAGCAGAAGGACCTAGGTTCAGTTCCTCAGGACCCATGTAAGCCAGATGCACAAGGTGGCGCATGCATCTGGAGTTTGTTTGCAGTGGCTGGAAGCCATGCCATGCACATTCTCTCCCCCCGCCCTCTCTTTGCTGCTTTCTCTCTCTCTCACAAGTGGATTAAAAAAAAAAAATTAAAGGTTACTTTTAGGGCTGGAGAGATTGCTCAGTGATTAAGGCACTTGCCTGCGAAGCCTAAGGACCCAGGTTCAATTCCTCAATACCCATGTAAAGCCAGATGCAGAAAGTAATGCATGTGTCTGGAGTTCATCTGCAGTGGCTAGAGGTCCTGGCA
Source organism: Dipus sagitta (assembly GCA_036346955.1). NCBI lineage: Eukaryota > Metazoa > Chordata > Mammalia > Rodentia > Dipodidae > Dipus > Dipus sagitta. Next base: position 152,081,781 of record CM070775.1, read on the forward strand.
TGCCCATTCTCTCCTCCTCCCCCCCGCCTCTCTCATGATTAAATATTTTAAAGTTATTCTTCATAAAAATGTTATTTATGTTAATATGTAATGGATGTGTCAGTGTAATGAAATATTCCTTTCAACTTTCTATAGATCTTATAGCCTATTTAAATTAAATCAAATAAAAATAAAATAAAATTCAAAGCTGTGTGGCCTTGATAATTTTTAAGTGTTAAGGAGTGCTGAGACCAAGAGCCTACATAGAACCATGAACCTTAGGCAAGTGACATCAGGAATATGAGACTGGTTAATGCCCCACTTCCAGCATCTCCTAGTTGAGCCACAGGGCACATATTCACGGAAGCTAGGACACATCACATCATGAATTAAGTTATCATTTGTTTACTTAAAGAGGGTTTTAGTTTTTTATTTTGGTTTTTCGAGGTAGGGTCTCCCTGTAGCCCAGGTTGATCTGGAATTCAGTATGTAGTCTCATAGTAGCCTCGAACTCACAGCTATCCTCCTACCTCTGCCTCCCAAGTACTGGGATTAAAAGTGTGTGCCACCATACTGGGCCTTAAAGAGGGTTTTGGTGTTTTTTTTTGTTTGTGTGTTTGTTTGTTTTTGGTTTTTCGGGTAGGGTCTCACTCTAGCCCAGGCTGATCTGGAATTCACTCTGTAGTCTCTGGGTAGCCTCGAACTCATGGCGATCCTCCTACCTCTGCCTCCTGAGTGCTGGGACTAAAGACATGCGCCACCACGCCCAGCTTTTTTTTTTTTTTTCAAAGCACTACAGGAATCTCTTAGTAATTTCACAAACATGGGCTTGGGTGTGTGGCTCAGTGGTAAATGCCCTTGCCTAACATGCATGAAGCTCTGGGTTCTATGGCCAGCAACACAAAAATTAATAGTAGTTATTTTACAGATATTAGGAGATAGGAACTATAAAGTAAATGCTTGGTCTATCAATTTATTTGGCTTCACATAAAATTTACAATAAATTTTAGAGTAACATGCGTAATACAACATAGACTTCCAAAGATGTCTTATTAAGACTAAACCAAAGTCTAATCAGCACCATCTCTTCACATCTAAAAAATACCTCTTTCCTGAACTTCTCAGATTTACGCATATCCTGCCGCATGGAGTCAATTTTCTGCATGGCCACCTCCATCTCCTCCTCTTTGTCCCGGAGCTGCCGGGACACCTTCTGCTTCTGGGAACGGAGCTCAGCCATGCGCTCATTGAGCTCTGAGAACTCCTGTAGGGCCCGTTTTCGCTGCTGGTGGGCATCTTTAAGTTCTTTGGTCTGGGATTTCAATCGCTCTGAAGCTTCAACCAATTGCTGAATGAAAAGAATTATACAAGTTTTACATTTGCTTAGCAAGGTTTTGGAAAGCTGGAAGTTGTATTGTGCTATATGAAAGGAGTTAAAAGGTTATGCAAATGATACATGGTTGAGGCAGAGATTCAAGAACCTATCTTAGGAAAGTTTCTGTTCTAAATATTGTAATTCATTTATTTAAAGTGTGGGGGAGAGAGAGAGGGGAGAGCACACTAGGGGCCTCTTGCCACTGATGCATGTGCCATGTTGTACAGGGAATTAAACTTGGGTTGACAGAGTTTGCAAACAAAAGCCTTTAACCACTGAGCCACCTCCCCAGGCCCCAAGTCCCTGTTCTGCCCATCCAGTCATACATGTAGCCTAGTAGAAATCCACTGGGTTCAGGTGCTGAGCACTCATACCAGGAAGTCCCCACAGCACATGAGGTAGCTGCTCCCAGGACGTCAGGCTTCATAACACCTTTCCTTATGTCATCCACACATCACAAAGGTGGATAAAAGTGTAACTCTGGACACTCAATCTCCTCAGAGGCACACACAGATCCAGAAGACAGTACATAAAGAGTTGTACATTACTAAACAACTGGGATAGGTCACAAGAAATGGGTCATTAGGTGACTTCATTGTGTGAATATCATAGGGTGTTCTAATATCACTCAGCAATATTATAGGACAATTGCCGTACATACAGTTTGCTACTTATCCAAATGTTGTTATGCGGCCCATGACTGTTTATGAAAATGCTTAAGGTTTAAACCAAAGTAAAAAATAAAACTTTAGTGCCGGGCGCGGAGGCGCACGCCTTTAATCCCAGCACTCGGGAGGTAGAGGTAGAAGGATCAACATGAGTTCGAGTCTTAAACTGGTCTCGAACTCACAAGAATCCTCCTACCTCTGCCTCCCAAGTGTTGGGATTAAAGGTGTGCACCACCACGCCTGGCTTCCAATAAATAACTTAAAAAAAAAAAGTCAGTGGCAGAGGCAAGCTAGAAAGGGGGGCTATAAGGGAGGATGGAGAGGGGAGAACTTAAGGAGAGTGTATTGTATAGATGTAAGTAGATGAACAGATTACTGGGGGTACAATGGCCTAAGTGAGATCTGGGGAAGGGATTGAGTAAAGGAAGTGCACGAGGAAGGTTAATGAAAATTGAAGATGTTGGGCTTGAGAGATGGCTTAAGGGTTAAGGCTTGCGAACCCCAAGGACCCAGGTTCGATTCTCCAGTACCCATGTAAGCCAGATGCACAAGGTGGTACATGCATCTGGAGTTTGTTTGCAGTGGGTGGAGGCCCTGGTGTGGTGCCCATTTTTTTTCTCTCTCTCTCAAATAAATAAATACAAGCCGGGTATGGTGGCACACGCCCTTAATCCCAGCACTCGGGAGGCAGAGGTAGGAGGGTCACCATGAATTCAAGGGCACCCTGAGACAACATAGTGAATTCCAGATCAGCCTGGGCCAGAGTGAGACCCTACCTCGAAAAACTAAAAAAATAAATAAATAAAATAAATAAATAAATACAAATTTATAAAAAATAAGATGTTATGAGTAAGTGCTATGGAAACCTACTTCTTTGGGTAATGGCACATCCAGATATCACAGACTATTAGTAGAAAAATTTCAGTGCCAGGGATGGGATACCTCCAGAGAGTTGTTGGTAGGGGAAGTCCCTGATGTCCCCAAAACATTACAGGCCATTGCCAAGGCTCTGAGTTTCCCACCAGAATTAGATGGTAAGACCTAATGCTAAAGACTCCAACATGCCTGGGCTACAGATCACTGAGAAATCAAGCTGGAGCTCAGCTGAAAACCTCCTCTCTGTGGACCAGCTGATAGAAAGCTGGAAAACGCTATGCTGCATGCAGCCCTATGGGAGAGAGAAGTCATTCATCAATGGTGATAAACAGCAGTAGACATTGCAAGCCTTAAGACTGGCCAGCCAGGTCAAATGTACCAAATGAGCTAGAGAGATGGCTCAGCAGTTAAACTTGTTTGCAAAGCTTGCTAGCTTAGACTCGATTCCTCAGTACCTACAAAAAGCCAGATACACAAAGTGCTACATGTGTCTGGAGTTTGTTTTACAGTGATAAGAGGCCCTGGCACATCCATTCTCATTCTCTCTCTTCATGAACAAAAAGCCAGATACACAAAGTGCTACATGTGTCTGGAGTTTGTTTTACAGTGATAAGAGGCCCTGGCACATCCATTCTCATTCTCTCTCTTCATGAACAAGTAAAGAGAAAGAGGGTGGGGGAGAAAGTTTTCTTCTCCTCGAACTCATTGTGATTCTCCTACCTCTGCCTCCCGAGTGCTGAGATATTTAAGGTGTGTGCCACCACAGCCGGCAGTAAGTAAGTTTTAAAAGTCACTGGACAATAACCTTCACTAGAGTTTGAGGTATGGTACTTGTTCCTCTGAGTAAAGTTGTAATACTCTTTCACATAGCTGTGCTTGCAGCCCTTCTGGCCACACTGAAAGCCCTCATGTTTCCATATTCTGTCAGCAATCTGGTGGCTTAGTCACTGGCGAAAATGACACAATCTGGGGCAAGACTGACTGAGGATGGTGCCCATTAAGATTCTGTAGGTCAAGCTCAATAAATTCATTATGACCACAACAGAGAACTAAGAATCCACATGTCCCCACTCTCCACCTAAACAAATTACTGCAGGTGTTATAACATCAAAGGGAACTTAAGAAACAACTTGGGGGAACAATGACTTGGGCATAAAGAAATTTATGTTAGAGAGCTGGATGTGGTGGCACATGCCTTTAATCCCAGCACTTGGGAGGCAGAGGTAGGAGGACCACAGTGAGTTCGAGGCCAACCTAAGAATACAGAGTGAATTCCAGGTCAGCTTGTGCTAGAGTGAGACCCTACCTCGAAAATCCCCCCCCCCCCAAAAGAAGTCCTTTTGAGAGAAGAGGTCAAAGGCTGCCGCAGGGAATGTGGCAGAGTAGGAGGGGTGAGGCTCTCGCCCCCAGCTCATTCAGTCACTGTACATGCTGCTGCATGCTATGGACGACCATTCCTTACTAAGAATTGAGTGAGATATTGCTTACTCTCCAGAAGTACAGTACAGATTGAAGACGATGACTACAAAGTACGTGCCAGTTATAGCCAGGCATCTAAGGACACATGTGACCCAGGAACCCAAGCTCTGCTCTTGCTTTGGGTGGGTAGAACAAGATGGTCTACAATGAGGGTCCTGAGGAGGTCTATAAACATCCACTGAAGCTTAGACTTCAGACAGTGAAAATTCATCCAGGTCTCTTCACATACCAGTTCCTCACACACTAGTTCCTCAGACAGTCCTCCTCACACACAGGATCCTCACATGGCCCGGTCATGCTACCTTGTGCAAGTCCTCTTTCTCCTGCCGCACCAGGCGGTACTGCTTTTCCAGACCCTTCAGCCGGTGTGTGGAGTCCTCATGCTCCTGGCGAAGTGTCACTGTATCCTCAAGCTGTCGCTCAAGCCTGTTTGAATCTGGACAGAAGAGAAATGAATTATGTCTTACTGTCAGAAATTATGTGGTAATTCAAATGTCCTTTTACTGCTTAAAAAAATTGGCATGGAAGCCCAGCATGGTGGTGCACACCCGTGAGTTCGAGGCCACCCTGAGACTACATTAGTAGTGTGAGATCCTACCTCAAAAAAGAAACAAAAACTAATTGGCATGAATTTTATAATTTACACAAGAACATAAAAGAAACATGCACACATGGGGTATATATTATATACTTCAAGAAGTGTTAGATTCTCGAAATGCAAAATAAATATAGAGTACAGGTATGAGAATTCTTCAGTGACTGTTTTCTTTCAAGGTAGGGTTTCACTCTAGCCCAGGCTGACCTGGAATTCACTATGCAGTCTCAGGGTGGCCTAGAACTCACAGCAATCCTCCAAACTCTACCTCCCAAGTGATTGGATTAAAGGTGTGAGCCACCATACCCAGTGACCTTTTTTGTTTGTTTGTTTGTTTGTTTGTTGTTTGTTTGTTTGAAGGTAGGATCTCACTCTAGGCCATGCTGAACTGGAACTCATTCTGTAGTTCCAAACTGGCCTTGAACTCATGGCAATCCTCCTACCTCTGCCTCTTGAGTGCTGGAACTAAAAGTGTATATGAACAGTGACTTTCAGTTGTTTTTTTTTTTTTTTATTTGAGAGACAGAGAGAGAAAGGAGGGGATTTTATGACTATTGAAGTCCACTCTTAGATTTGGAATCAATTCTTTTTTTTTTTTTTGGTTTTTACGAGGCAGGATCTCACTCTAGCCCAGGCTGACCTGGAATTCACTCTGTAGTCTCAGGGTGGCCTCGAACTCACAGTGATCCTCATACCTCTGCCTCCCAAGTGCTAGGATTATGCACCACCACGCCTGGCCAATTTTTTTTTTTTTTAATATTTTATTTATTGGAGAGAAAGGGAGAATGGGTACACTAGGACCTTCAGCCACTGCAAACGAACTCCAAATGCATGTACCACCTTGTGCATCTGGCTTATGTGGGTCCTCAGGAATCGAACCTGGGCCCTTTGGCTTTGCAGGCAAGCACCTTAACCACTAAGTTCTCTCTCCAGCCCATGGTGACTTTCTTAAGATTAAAGACAAGACTTCTTACAACCAGTTACTTTAGGCAGCAAGTTTCCTTGCTCAAAGTGACCTGACGAATTTCATATTCAGGGTCAGGTTGAGTTGTTGAGTTGTAATTCTGGAATTATCTTCCCAGGAAGCATTTACTTGTTTCGGGCAGGATCTCACTCTAACTCACTCTGTAGCCACAGGGTGGCCTCAAACTCAGGGTAATCTTACTACTTTAGCCTTCTAGTCCCCCAGGAAGCATGAGTATAAATGTTATCAACACCTCACCCACCCACTTCCAATCTAAATTTTAAAGTCTATTTTCAACAAAATCCCAGCCCAACCTCCCTAGCTAGGAGCAGTAATGTCATTACCTGTGTGTGATACCTACAATGTTTCCCTGCACTCAAGATGGCAAAAATGTCAATTTGTCCCCTACATATCACTCTACCTCTAATGACAAACATTTCCTGGGCTCCTGGATGTGTTCAGCCTCTGCTACATGTCCTACCATTTACAAAATCCTGCTGCTCAGCTTCCACACACTGAGCACAGACACAATGCCTGCTCATTCAGAAGCCCTGTTTCCGCGAGGGCTTTTCCATCACACACTACCTGTGTGGCAGTGAACAGATGACCCAAACTTCATTCTGACTATGTTTTATCCTTGTTCTCTATTCTGGCGGATCTCCCCGACAACTGCGAGTGCACTGGCACATGTGCTCACTTGCTCAGTCCCTGTAAACTGTCGTCCAGCACAGCACTGGCCCTTTCTCAGGGTGTAAAGTACCAAGATTTTAGTGAATAACTGACTTAGCCCAAGCTAAGTGAAGAGGACATAGACTCTATGATTGATTTGGAGATATGGCTGACAGCAGAGCCAGTCCATGTGGGGTTAAGGAGATAGCTTAGAAGAGATCTGAATCTTCACCATGTTTTGACAACCAGAAACTATACATGGGAACAGAATAGTAAGAACTTACGGAAAAAAACTTTGATAATTGCCAGGTGTGGTGGCACATGCCTTTAATCCCAGCATTCGGGAGGCAGAGGTAGGAGGATCATTGTGAATTCAAGGCCGTCCTGAGTGAATGCCAGGTCAGCCTGGGCTAGAGTGAAACCCTACCTCGAAAAAAACAAAACAACAAACAAAAAAACTTCAATAAGCAATTGTAGTAACTATGTCATCAGAAACCAGTAAGGTGAGAAAATAATTTTCAACCTATAGACAAAAATGCCACAACTCTACAAAGGCTTATTAATGCTTGAGCTTTTCTCTACTTTTTCACTTCTATAAAGAAGACTGAGATAGGAATTAATGTCCAAGAATAAAGACTAAACAGCTAGCTATCTTTGAGAGCACTTACCTGCCATTTTATTCTTCAAACGTTCAATTTCTTCATTTAGTCTCTTAATTTCTTTATCCCTGTTTGAATTGCCCAGGGCCCGCGTGGAGCCATGAAGGGACTGCACCGTCTGGGTGGACTCTAAGGGAGAAACAGTGTTGAGAGTGGCCAGCTGTGTGTGCAAGACAGAAACTCAGCCCATGCTAGGTAACCCCAGCCACTCACCCTGCAGTTTCCGGCTCAGCTCCAGTTTCTCCTGTTCCAGCCTTCGTATCCTCCTCTCATAAGCTTCAATCTGCAAGCTGTTCTCTAAGTCCCGCTGCACATCTTCATCTTTCGTTAACGTATTAGACTGCAGCATGCTCTTCAGAGAACCTCGGTCAGAAAAACAGCTGCAAAACAGAGCAGTAAGTTTTCTCATCTACTGAGAACTGACAGTGATTTATTTCATCAGTATTCAAGCCTGTCTGGGGTGTATCTTTTTAAAACGGCAAATAAAATACCTAAAAAGTTTTTACTTTATAGAGTTAAAATCCAGACAAGAGCCCTCCTTACTACTACTAAATAGATGGTGAGCCGGGCGTGGTGGCTCACGCCTTTAATCCCAAGACTCGGGAGGCAGAGGTAGGAGGATCACCGTGAGTTCAAGGCCACCCTGAGACTGTATACATAGTGAATTCCAGGTCAGCCTGGGCTAGAGTAAGACCCTACCTCAAAAAAAAACAAACAAACAAACAAATAAATAAATAAATAGATGGTAAGCAGAAGCCTGAGAAGGGTGTAACCTAACATATACTCAAAGCAAATGCCTCTGCAAGGGAGGAGAAGTTGACTTCTACATCACTGTGCCATACCCCAAACCTACAGAGGTTTACCCACCAGCCTGAGCAGAGGTTCCCTTCCTAAATTATGCCCAGCACATGCCAGTAATCCAATTCTGCAATCTTCTTTCAGGTACACACCTTTGCAAAGAGGTCCACTGACAACAGTGACAGACACAAATAACACCAGCTAGCGCCACACATGCTGGTGGAAGTCATATCACAGGAGGAACTATATTCCAACTGGAATTATGGAGATAGGGCTACAGTCCTTAAAAAGGCAAGCAGCAGGGCTGGAGAGATGGCTTAGTGGTTAAGTGCTTGCCTGTGAAGCCTAAGGAACCTGGTCCAAGGCTCGATTCCCCAGGACCCATGTAAGCCAGATGCACAAGGGGGCGCATACGTCTGGAGTTCGTTTGCAGTGGCTGGAGGCCCTGGCGTGCCCATTCTGTCTGTCGCTCATAAATAAATAAATAAATGTAAAACAAAAAAAAATATTTTAAAAAAAGGGCTAGAGAGATGGCTTAGTGGATAAGGTGCTTGTCTGCAAAGCCAAAGAACCCAGGTTTGATTCCCCAGGACCCACATAAGTCAGATGCACAAGGTGGCACAGGCATCTGGAATTCATTTGCAGTGGCCAGAAGCACTGGTGCACCCATTCTCTCTTAATAACAAAACAAAAACCACTCTTTACCTCCTTGGAGTGATGCCCTCCCAGCCCTTTTAGTGTGAGCAAGTACCCACACAGAACCTACTGCTGGACTCTGCACATCTCTAGAGAAGGCTGTTGGGCAGGATCAACACAGACCTACCTTTCTGTTGTAAACGTAAAACCAACAAACGGCAAATGCAATCCAGAGAAGCCTGTGTGAGAGCCCGGAGGTAATATTTCCTGCATAAGAATACAACACAAATGAAATAAATCCACATTCAAACAAACATCAACGAGGAAATAATATTCTAGTAACGGGGAGTTAGGAGGGCACCAGGCTGAACCAGGTGGTATGCCAGATGAATCACTCTCACTGCAGGCTCCATCCACTTATGTACAATGCAGTTAATCAGGCTAGTGATTTACAAACTGCTTCAAATGTTGGAACTTAAGGCCTTGCACATGCTGGGCAGGCACTCTACCACAAGTACATTACCAACTATCAAAATTCTACAATCACTCAGTACAATTGTGAGCAAAGACCAACAGTGTAGCACATGTGGTTCTCTGGTAGGGGTAAGGCTAGAATACTCCCACATAGGAAGGGCCTCGGAAACCCAAAGACAATCAGTTTTAGATAAGTTTACTTATCATCCTATTTTTCAGGTAGAAGCTCTTTAGTAAATAAAAATGAAACCAGCACAAGGTGGCTCATGCATCTGGAGTTCATTTGCAGTGGCTGAAGGACCTGGTGCACCCATTCTCTATCTGCCTCTCTCTCAAATAAATAAAATAAAATAAATATTTAAAAAAACGGAGGTTTTCTCCTTTCATTTCCACTTCTCCACCCTCAAACAAGTCACAAATTAGGGTTTGAGGAAACCAAAAAAATTTTGTAAGAACAAATGCATTTCCCAAGATAAAAGATATCAACATGTACATCAAAGTGGTTCTGTCCTACCAGGCCAGAGCAGAGTAGCTTTTAAGATTTGACAAAACTCTTCAGACAGACATATCTAAGACATCATAATAAAGACTGAACATGAAAAGATGAGACTCAGTGGTAGAGTGCTTGTCTATATGCCCTGGACCCTGGGTTTGACACCCAGCATCAGAAGAAAGAAGAAAAACAATCAATCTGTTATTGACATTATTACTCTGAACTCCTAATGTACAAAAGGAACATTAATGTGCTCTTGGCTAGAGAGAAGGGCCCAACATCACCCAGGGCCTTTACACCAGGCTCCTGCTGTGTCTTAAGCCTTTCCACATATGAAACAGTAGTGGGACCACAGTAAAGCTGCTGCCCGATAAAACATGTGATGCTGAATAGGAAAGCATAAAGTATGATAAGAAATAAAGCAAAAAGACTTCAGATGCACTCCAAAATGAAAGAGCACACACAATTTTACTCAAGTTGAGGTAACCCATCATTGTATTTGTTTATTTATTTGAAGGAGAGGAGAGCGAGTATGGCATCCCAGAGCCTCCTGCCACAGCAGATGAACTCCAAATGCATCTGCCACTTTGTGTACCTGGCTTTATGTGGGTACAGGGAAATCAAACTTGGGCCATCAGGCTCTGCAAACAAGCATCCTTAACCACTGAGCAATCTCCCCTACGCATCATTAAAAAATTTATTTTTATTTTTTTATTTTGGAGAGAGAGAGATTAGAAGACAGAGAACTGGCACGTCAGGGCCTCAGCCACTGCAATTGAACTCTAGACACTTGCACCACCCAGTAGGCATGTGCAACCTTGTGCCTGCCTCACCTTTGTGTGTCTGGCTTATGTGGGATCTGGAGAGTCGCATATGGGTCCTTAGGCTTCGCAGGCAAGTGCCTTAACCGCTAAGCCATCTACCCATCATTTTTAAAAGTGACACTAGGGCCAAGGTGAATGAAGACTTAAGACAAATATCAGAACCATTTTGTAACTTACTGACTTGCTAAGCAACACTTCAGCCTAACATTGCTGGCACTGAGAGCCACCTGAGGAGAAAGTGGCCTTGACACTCACAGTATTTCTTAGCACGTCATCATCCACATCGAAGTTGGATGTATCAGAGGGACTGCTCACATCAGGAATATAAGGTGCTTCTAGGTTTCGTATATTTTCCCAATTTAGACCTTCAAAAAATGCATGTTTTTTGAAGTCCTCTATTCCATTCTGCCCAAGCCGACGTTCTCTGCTGCAGATCAGTCTCTGAATAAGGTCCTTTGCTTCTTCAGAAACATCCGTGACATGAGAAGGGAACTGAAACCGCTCCTGGAGGGGGACATGACCAGAAGACATAATAAGAAAAACCTAAGATGTACAAAGTACAGGAAAAAGCAGCTCCACAGTAAATATCGTTATCTTACAGTAAGTCACAAACTAAATCAATGCTAGTGAATTATACTGAAACAAGGAAAACAAGACAATCATTTATCTCTGCATTTCCTGACAGTGACTTACTACTACCCACTGCATATAAACTAAAATCACTCATCTCTGCAGTTCCTTACAATGACTTATTACCACAGAATTTTTTTGCCAATCAAAGCAGCAAAGAGTGAGGCTGGGAAGATGGCTCAGCAGTTGAAGATGCTTGTTTGCAAAGCTACTGTCCCAGGTTCAGTTCCCAAGCCACCCATATGAGCAGGACACAGAAAGTAGTGCAGGTGCCTGGGTTTTGTTTGCAGCAGCAAGAAGTCCTAGTGCACCAATCGGCACAGACATACATGTGTGCGCACACACACATACAGATGCACAGGCACATGCAGATAAATATTTGTTTTTAGGGCTGGAGAGATGGCTTAGCAGTTAAGGCACTTGCTTGCAAAGCTGAAGAACACATGTGTCAATCTCCAGGTCCCATGTAAGCTAGACACACAGTGGCACAAGCGCACAATGTCACACATGTGCACAAGGGAGCGCATGTGTCTGGAGTTTGTTTGCAGTGGCTGAAGGCCCTGGTGTGCCCATTTTCTCTCTTTCTCTGAAATAAATTTTTAAAATAATAATAATCTTTTAAGCCGGGCGTGGTGACGCACACCTTTAATCCCAGCAATGGGGAGGCACAGATAAGAGGACTGCCATGAGTTCAAGGCCACCCTGAGATTACAAAATGAATTACAGGTCAGCCTGAGCTAGTGTGAGACCCTACCTTGAAAAAAAAAAAAAATCTTTTAACACAGCAAAGGAAATGGGCAGTGTGCAGTGGAAGGCAGGAGCAGGTACAACCTTCTCAGTGAGCTGCCAACATTTTATCTTTTTTTGAATATTTTTATTTATTTATTTGCAAACCAAGAGATAGAAGAAAGACAGACAGAATTGGGTGTGCCAGGGCCACCAGCCACTGCAAACAGACTCTAGATGCATGTGCCACTTTGTGCATCTGGCTTTACGTGGGTACTACAGAATCAAACTCAGGACATTAGGCATTGCAGGCAAGTGCCATGGCCATCTCTCCAGCCAAGTTTCTCTTTGCAAATAAATAAATAAAAATATTAAGCTGAAGCTGGGCATGGTGGCACACGCCTTTAATCCCAGCACTTGGGAGGCAGAGGTAGGAGAATTGCCATGAGTTTGAAGTCACCGTGAGACTACATAGTGAATTCCAGGTCAGCCTGAGCTAGAGCAAGACCATACCTTGGAAAACCAAACTAACCAACTAAATAAATAAATAAAATAAGCTGGCAGGCTGGAGAGATGGCTTAGCGGTTAAGGCATTTGCCTGCAAAGCCAAAGGATCCCGGTTCAATTCTCCAGGACCCATATAAACCAGATGCACATGCATCTGGAGTTTGTTTGCAGTGGCTGGAGCACCCATTCTCTCTCTCAAATAAATAAAAAATTAAAAAATATATATATTAAGCCAGGTGTGGTGGCGCATGCCTTTAATCCTAGCACTTGAGAGGCAGAGGTGGAAGGATCACTGTGAGTTTGAGGCCAGCCTGGGCTAGAGGGAGACCCTACTGCAAAAAAAAAAAAAAAAGGCCATTTACATGTAAAATGGTAATCTGATGCATACAAAACACACTCTGCAGAATCGACTGGGCCTGAGTGCTGAATCATCCCTTGCTGTCTAAGCCTCCCTTGTGTCACCTACATAAAAGGAATAATATCCATTATCCACTTCTCAAGGCTGGTGTGAAGAACCAGCCAAAACACAGAAAGCACCTGGCCCAGGACCTTAATGCTTAGTACCAGGTACACTTAGCACCTAAGTCCTAGTTGTTACCTTTGCAGCAGTTTTCCCTGAGAAGTGGTTTGGTTTTGCACATGTGCATTTTATATAGCCTTTCTACAAGGTATTAATTTATAAATGGAAAATCTACCTCCACTTTGGGAAAAGTACTTAAGTATAGTTTTTGCTTTGATTTGGGATTAAATATAAAGCAATTTATATGCTTTCATGTTAAATCTGTTTCCTACATGAGCAATCAATTAATAGGAAGACAGGTTGGAATACAATTCAAGAGGTTTCTGGGATATGTGTGTGGGTACACGTGTGTGAAATCAGAAAAGTATGCCACACGCATACTGCTAGAGTAGGAAATCCCTTAGAGACACTTGAAGAGGAGCTGGAGTGGCTGCTTAGGCACAAGGCCCTGTGTTCAATCTGGAAGTGAGTGCAGGGAGGGAGGGGGAGGGGAAAAAGAGAAAATATAAAGAGAGGGAAGGTAACAGCTTGGAGGGGAAAAAGAGGAATCGGATCAAGGAAGGAATAAAGGCTTCTGTATGTGGAGACATGATCACTTATGACTACTGGTCTCTGACAGTCACCACAGGCACCTAACTGATGAATCTAGACCTACAGGACAAAGTGGCCAGAGACTTCCCCACGCCACCCCAGACTCTTCATACCTAACACAGTTATGTAGATGTCCAAGTCTTTCTATAGCAGTCAACATCTCCTCAGGGGTCTAAAGTTAATGATCAGGTCCCTTCAGCAGATACCTAGGAACCATGTCTCCAGTGTCACCATCTGATGTTGATGACACCCGCCCCTCCTCCCCAAAACTAAACACCATCAGCTTCCTTCCTCCATCTGGGTCTGTGCATCCAGAAGCACAGGATAGTGTCTTACCTCATGATTCATGATCTTCCCATAGGTCTCCACAAGTGACTCTGCATAAAATGGTGTTTCTCCATATAGCATCTCATACATGCAGACACCCAGGGACCACCAGTCACACTCAGGCCCGTACTTGCCCATGCCATCCTCCATGGCCTGCAGGATCTCTGGTGAGATATAGTCAGGTGTTCCCACAGCCACCGAGGACTGAACCTTAGGGAGAGAAGTGTTGAAGGAAACCCTAGAGCATTTCTGTGTACCTCTAACCACTTTTTCTAGAGTCTAAGCAACAGAAAACAAAACAACCAGGACAGAAAAGTAGTGAATGATCAGGATTCAAAGTCATGATCATTTAAAATTCAACACAGATAAATAGTCTTGCAGTCTGAATCCCTGGGAGCAGTATTCCCACACCTGCTGGCCCTGCTCCATAGCTGGTCTTGGAACTTTCTAAGTCTATGTATGCTAGTCCTTGACTTTTCCTGATTAGCACAGACTTGTGCAAGCAAAGAGGGGGTTGTTCGAACAAGCTCACAGAGGGGCTCTATGTGCCTGGTGCAGCCCACTCTGTATCCCCCAGAAGGAACCAGCAGTGGCTGGATTCTGGGGGGATTCCCTGAACAGGGCCCCAGGACAGTGGTAACCATCCCCACAAAAGGCTGTCCACATGAACAGGCTTGTGCCTGAAGCAAAGGCATTTCTCCTGAAAGTTATGGCCAGTGAGGACCTATCATTACAGGAAAGCAAGAGGGGACTGCACAAGGAGAAAGGACATGGGAGAGCAGGAGCCACCATAATGCTTAGTTTGTAAGACTGAGGCTCAGGCAGGAACCAGGTAGACATCTTAGGCCTGTCTGGACAAAGGCAGACTCTCTCTCTTGAGACCCCTTTGGAAAGAGCATCTGAGGGCCCTAGTAGCAGCCCAGGGTCAGCAGAGGTAAGAAATGCTGGTCTGAATGAACAGCAAGGATTCTTCCACTGCTATGCAGCCAGTCATTTCTCTGTGCAATGTGTTACAGAGCCTGCAGGGTGCTCCTGTCAAGAGGGACAAGTGCCTTAGAGTAAATGTCTACTGGTAGAGGAACATGCAGTAAGGGTGACTAAGGCCAGTGCTCCATTACCCAAGAGAATGGATTTGAGGACAATATTAACCTACCAACTAATCAATGTGGGGTCAAGACTTTTAAAAATAAGAAAGATTAGTGCTATGGAGGGAGTGAGCAAACAGCTTCCTCCCTGGGCAACATGGTCAAGCAATCCAGCCATGCAGCTGCTGGAGAACATGCTGGTAGCACATGCCCAGTATGCTCACTTTTGCAAGTACCTGTCATTTACACTGTAGAAGTAGCTTTCAAAGCCTCAATTATAGGACTAAGGGGCCTCTGTGACTAAAGGAGAGAATGCAAATGCCTTCTGATGCAGTAAATAGAGTGGGAAGCATTCGGCTAATAAGTTAAGTTGGACCAACCACCCACAGGCCATTGAGTCAGACCCCTAGCCTGACCTGTGGGTGCCAGCTGGTGCTCACAGCACTCTGTCCAAGGAGCCCTTTTTCTAGACCTCCAACACCCTCAAGAGAAACCCTGACTGGCAGGAAGCTACATTCAGGAGAATGGGAATGGGCTTTTCAATTGAGGACTAAGCTGGCCTCATATACTTCAGCAAGGCATGCCTGAAGTCGCCAGGGGTCTGAGGAACCTGGCAGCCCCACAGATGACACATACCAACATAAAAACAAAAACAGCCTTTAAACGTTAAAAAACAAACAAACCTAAATAGACATTTTCAAGTGCCTCTTAAATGGATTCATTTTCTTAATTTACATTAATAAACTTAGTTTTCTTTTTAGCATCTCAAACTAAACAGTTAATCCTCTTCTATCCACAGGCCAAACCCAAGAGCAAAAAAAAGGAAAATCTCCAACAAAAATACCTACAGTTCCATCATCATTCATCTTCAAACATGATCCAAAGTCGGCCAGGCGGATATGACCATTCACGTCCAAAAGGACATTGTCAGGCTTAATGTCTCTGTTGGTAAAACAGGCACAGTGAGTTAACCATCTCTGTGCATACACTGGGTAGGTCAAAGCCCTGAATTAGCAGTGGGTTCATAAAGGAAATGCTCCCATCATTCCGAGAACAACCGCACCATGAAGTGAAGCACTTCCAAAGAGAGGTTCACCAAGAGTGGCAGAGCAGGCAGCACCACAGTCAGTCCTTTAATCCAGATGGCCTGTGAGTCCTGTCTACCTGCTCATCAGCTAACATTGCCCAAGCATCGCCCTCGTGGCCCTACAGCACTGCCCCCGCTTACCAGCCACAGGGTCAGAAAATGGCATACAAAGAGTAAAGGTGTAGTGTCACTTCAGACAACACTACACACTGCAGTCTGGAAACTGCTTGTGGTCAAGTGTGTGGCACAGAGGGAGGCAGGGAGTGGCTACTTACAGAGAAGCTGTGATGAGATGAAGCAACTGAGCAAGAGAGGGTTGGAGCAAACTGCTTCAGGCTAACAATCTACTTGATACCACCAAATAGTATTTTACAGGTGAAAAGGAGGAAGCTGGAGAGCCTGCATACCACCAGCCACAGCAGCAAGTGGTGAGGAAAATAGTCAGTATGAGACCATGCAGAGTCCACCTTGGCAGCTGCCTTTCTGTGAAGCCCAGATGCAAGGCTGAGCTAGCATTCACCTTCCTTTCCAGCACTTAAATCCATGTCTGGGCATATAAAGTGTGTGTGCATGTGTCTGCCTATCACTACCTCCATCCTTTGGGGGCCAAGAAGCAGGAACCTGTTACAATGAGCACAGCCAGCACCCATCATAATCTTTTTTTTTTCCCTTGAATATTTATTTATTTGTCAGCAAGAAAGAGAGAAAGAGGCAGATAGAGAGAATGGGTATGCCAGGGCCTCCAGACACTACAAACAAACTCCAGTTACATGTGCCAACTTGTGCAACTGGCTTATATGGGTCCTGGGGAATCAAACCTGGGTACTTTGGTTTTGCAGGCAAGTACCTTAACCACTAAGCCATCTCTTCAGCCCCTGATATAGTCTTTAAAGCTACTCCCTGAGCTGGAGCTATAACTCAGTGGAAGAGCACTAACCGAGCATGTGCAAGGCCCTGGGTTCCATGCCCAGCCCTGCAAAAACAAAACAATGCAAACAAAAGGAAAATCCTCACTCTCTGCTAAAGGATTGTGATGGGGAGCAGAGGTACAGGACATGCCAAAATCTAAGTGTATTCTCGAAACCTGATGGGGACCTGATGATAGTCGGATAAAACATGCTTTTAGAACTGGAGAGATGGTTTAGCAGCTAAGGCGCTTGCCTGTGAAACCTAAGAACTCAGGTTCGATTTCCTAGTACCCTCGTAAGCCAGATGCGCAGATGCGTAAGGTGGCACATGTGTCTTGAGTTTGTTTGCATTGGCTAGAGGCCCTGGCATGCTCATATTCTCTTTCTTCCCCTCCTTCTTTCTCTCTCTCTCAAATAAATAAAAATAAGTTATTATGTATTTTTTAAAGGTGCTTTTACTGTGCAATTAAGGCACAATTTGGGCTTATGGGTGTTATACCCAGCTACCCCTTGCCAGTGTTTGGCACACTCTCCTGCTGCTGCTGTCCACCTGATATTGGCCCAAGAGGTGCTGTCCACCGTCTGCTCATGCCATCAATTTCCTGACATCATGGAGCTTCCCCTTGAGTCTGTAAGTGAAAATAAACCCTTTGCTCCCACAAGCTGCTCTTGGTTGGGCGCTCTCTGCCAGCAACAGGAAGCTAACTGCAACAGATAGTAATGACTTAACGCCCTTGTGAGAAGAAAGAACCATGCATCTACATTCAGTATAAGCAGACAAGTAGCAAGGTGCCTCCTTACAGCAGAAGACAGAATGATGACAGTCAGTGGAAGGCCTGGAGGTGGAAACCATTCTGCAATAGGCAGTGCAGCCTGGGACACTACAGCAGCCAGTGACAGAATATGATGGAAGACAAGCAATAAGCAGTTGACAGTCTCCCCAGGAGAGAAAATAGTGAATCTGAAAATATCTACATCTTACTCTAAGATGAGGCAGAAAAAAACTTTGTGCAGATTTGTGTATACATAAGTGGAAAAACAGAAATGGGGAAAAATAATAGTAGCAGGTGAATCTTGGTAAATAAGTATAGACATATTTTGTTATTAGTCTTGCAACCTTTGTATGGGTTTAAAATTTCGAATTTTGTATGCTTTTCATACAAAACAAAAGCATCAAGGTATATAATTTTCTATGCAGAGAAAAAAAAAGTTTGCAGATCTACTGAACCTTTAGCAGTACTTATACTGGGTGAACTTTCATCTTTTACTGCTTCCATTTGTACTGTATTTGAATTTACACATGGAGTATTAAGGCTATTTATATACATGGAATAGTGCTAGCATTATTAAAGCTATTGATAAACATTAAAAACTATCAGGGAGGCTGGAGAGATGGCTTAGTGGATAAAGTGCTTGCGTGCGAAGCCTAAAAACTTCTGTTCAAATCTCCAGGTCCCATGTAGCCAGACACACAGTGATACAGCATGTGTCCACTCTCTCTCCCTCAAAATAAATAATAATAGGGCTAGAGAGATGGCTTAGCAGTTAAGGCACTTGCCTGCAAAGCCTAAGGACCCAGGATTGATTCTCCAGGTCCCATGTAAGCCAGATGCACAAGGTGGCACACGTGTCTGGAATTCGTTTGCAGGGGCTAGAGGCCCTGGCACACTTATTCATTCTCTCTCTGTGTCTCAAATTTAAAAAAAATTTAAATAAGTAAACAATAATAATTTTTTAAAGCTCTATCAGGGGCTGGAGAGATAGCTTAGCAGTTAAGGTGCTTGCCTGAAAAGACAAAGGACCCAGGTTCGATTCTCCAGTACCCACATAAAGCAGATGCACAAGGTGGTGCATGCATCTGGAGTTCGTTTGCAGTGGCTAGAGGCTTTGGTGTGCCCGTTCTCTTTATCTGCCTTCCTCTCACACATACACACACACACACACACACACACACACACACACACATTTTAAAACTCTATCAGGCAATGTTGAATTCACTATGTATTCTCAGGGTGGTCTTGGACTCACAGTATTTCTACCCCTGCCTCCCAAATGTCTGGCTCTAACACAAATATATGTTTTTAATTTTTTGTTTTTTTTTATTTATATTTATTTGAGAACGACAGACTGACATAGAGAGAAAGAGGCAGATAGATAGAAAGAGAATGGGCGTGCCAGGGCCTCCAGCCACTGCAAACGAACTCCAGATGCACGCGCCACCTTGTGTATCTGGCTTACGTGGATCCTGGGGAATCAAGCCTTGAACCAGGCTCCTTAGGCTTCACAGGCAAGCGCTTAACCACTAACCCATCTCTCCAGCCCTGACACAATATTTTTAAGAACTAAAAATAAGGATTAAGAGCTGGAGAAATGGCTCAGTGGTTTAAGCACTTGTCTGCAAAGCCTAATGACCTGAGTTCAATTTCCCAGTAACCACATAAAGCCAAGTGCATAAAGTGGCACATGCATCTGGAGTCTATTTGCAGTGGTTGGAGGCCCTAGAATGTCAATTCTCTCTCTTCTTTCTCTGCTTGCAAATAAATAAATAAAAATACTTTTAATCCAGACATGGTGGCGTATGCCTTTAGTCCTAGCACTGGGGAGGCAGAGATAGGAAGATCGCTGTGAGTTCAAGGCCACCCCAAGACTATATAGTGAATTCCTGGTCAGCCTGGGCTAGAGCAAGACCCTACCTTGGAAAACCAAACCAAACCAAAACAAAACAAATATACTTTTAAAAGATTAAGGGTTAGGGATGGAGAGATGGCTTAGTGGTTAAGGCATTTGCCTGCAAAGCCAAAGGACCCTGGTTCGATTCTCCAGGACCCATGTAAGCCAGATGCACAAGGGGGTACATGCATCTAGAGTTTGTTTGCAGTGGCTGGAGGCCCTGGCGCGCCCATTCTCTCCACCACCCCCTGCCTCTTTTTCTCTCAAATAAATAAAATATTTAAAAAATAAAAGGGTTAAAAATTTATTTCAAACATCATTTAAAAAGAAAACTTGGGTGGGAGAGATGACTTACCAGTTAAGGTGTTTGCCTGAAAAGCCAAAGGACCCTAGTTTGATTCCCCAGGACCCACATTAGCCAGATGCACAAGGGGGCGCACGAATCTGGAGTTCATTTGCAGTGGTTTTGGAGGCCCTGGCGTGCCCATTTTCTCTCTCTCCCCCCCATCTCTGTCAAATAAATAAATAAATATGAATAAAATATTTTAAAAAGAAAACTTGTGGGCTGGAGTGATGGTTTAGTGGTTAAGGCACTTTCCAGCAAAGCCAAAGAACCTAGATTCAATTCCCAGGACCCACATAAGCCCAATGTACAAGGTGCCACATACATGTGGAGTTCATTTGCAAAGGCTAGGTGCCTTGGTGCACCCATTCTGTCTGTCACTCTGTCTCTCTCTCTCTCTCTTTCGCTTTCCCACCCACTCTCCCTCTCTCAAATAAGTAAATAAAATAAAGAAAACTTGTGGCTGAGAAGATGGTTCAGTAATAAAGCACTTTGCTGCACAAGCATGAGGACCTGATTTGAATCTTCAGCACCCACAGAAATGCTGGGCATGGTGGCACATGGGAGGGGGAGACAGGCAGGTTCATAGGGAATACTGTCTAGATAGACTAGCAGAATGGATGAACTCTCAGGCTCAGAGACCCTGTCTTAGGTAGAGAGTGATTGAGGAAGACACCCAACATTAACCTCTGGCCTCCACCCACATGTGTCCACACACATGCAAACACATATACACATACATGTAATGGATGGGAGGGAGGGGAGGGAAGAGGAGGGAAGGGGAAAAGAAGGGAGAGGAGTGGAGAGGAGAGGAGGGAAAGGGAAGGATTATGTGCCCAGTGGTAGGGCACTTGCCTAGCATATGTAAGGCCTTGAGTTTGAACCACAGGCCTGCACAACAGCAACAATAAAAGACAATATATGGAAGCCGCAGGCATGTTGGTGTATGTTTGTAATCGCGACACTTAAGAGGCTGCAGCAGGAACATGACAAGTTCTAGGTCAGCCTAAGTTATATGGTAAGACCTCATCTCAAAAAGAAATAGAGGGCTGGGGCTGGAGAGATGGCTTATGGTTAAGGCGCTTGCCTGCAAAGCCAGAGGACCCAGGTTTGACTCTCCAGGACCAACATAAGCCAGATCCGCAAGTGGGTGCACGCATCTGGAATTCGATTGCAGTGGCTGAAGGCCCTGGAGTGCCCATTCTCTCTCTAACTACCTATTTCTGTATCTCTCTCTCTCTCTCTCTCAAATAAATAAGTAAATAAAAGTGTTAGCCCACCTAACTAAAATAATAATAATAATAATAAATAGTGGGCTGAAGAGATGGCTTAGCAGTTAAGGCACTTACCTGCAAAAGCCAAAGGGCCAAGATACAATTCCCCAGGACGGAAGTAAGCCAGATGCACAAGGTGGCACATGCATCTGAAGTTCATTTGCAGTGATTGGAGGCCCTGGCATGCCCATTCATCCCTCCCCCCAAATAAATAAATAAAAATATTTAAAAAATATGGCAGAGACCAATTGAGGAGACACCTGATGTCAATCTCTGACCTCTACACACATATAAACATGGCATACACACATACATGCACACACACCACGCACATGAAAAAAAAAAAAAGGTCAAATCTTCACTTTAATAGAGTTGTCTAAAACAGAAAGGGAGGAGACATATTAATAACACAAGCCTATTATTTAGACAGGTGAAGGTAAATTTGGGCTAAACAGCCACCAAGTGAGTGTAAGGAACTGGGGCAGGTTAGGACTGGGTTAGTTTTCTGGGTAAACTCTAGAACTGTTTTTATTTTATTTTGTTTTGTTGTTTATTTTTGAGGCAGGCCACTGTAATCAAACTCCAGCCATGCGTGCCACCTTGCGCACATGTGTGACCTTGTGCATGTGTCATGGGCCGTCAAACATGGGTCCTTAGTCTTCGCAGGGAAGTGCCTTAACTGCTAAGCCATCTTTCCAGCACAAACTGTTTTTTTTAATTAATTAATTAATTTATTTATTTACTTATTTTTGTGGTTTTTTGAGGTAGGGTTTCACTCTAGCCCGGGCTGATCTGGAATTCACTATGTAGTCTCAGGATGGCCTCGAACTCAAGGCAATCCTCCCTCCTGTGCCTCCCAAGTGCTGGGATTAAAGGTGTGCACCATCACGGCCGGCTTCCGAACAGTTTTATTTTTTAAAGAACATTACCATAAATTCACTTTGATAAAGGTAAAGCTAGTTTTTGCAACAATAAAAATTAAGACAAAAGACAAAATGGACCATAGACCTGAACCTCCGAGTAGGGACACGAAGGTATGGAGTGGGTGGTCCTGAGTGAGTCATCTTCCATCCCCACCCCACAAAGAGCCCCTGCAACTTAACCAATAACTCCTGCCACCAGACCGTTGCTTCCTACTGCTGTGACAGAAGCACCTAATCCCCAGCCCTGAAGCCTAGTCTATGAGGGCCATGGAAAGAAAGCACGGATGTGCAGTGGGCTAGGGTTACATTATACCAGTGAGGATAGGCAAGTAGGGAGGGCTCTCTCTAGGGGACTTCTAAAGGCCAAGGTGGCTCAGCTGTCAAAACATAGACCATCACAACCAGAGCAACAGACTCTGGAATCTCATAGGTGCCATTGGGCTGGGGATCAGGATATGATATGGTCAATCACTATGCTCAGTCACTCAGTGAGGACTCCCCATGCATGACTCCTTGGAAGGTCTAGAACCTGAGGCCTGTAACTAGGAACTCCAAAGGAGAATTTTTACAGGTTAAAAATGGTGTCCAGGGCTGGGCAGAAATAGCTCAACAGTTAATGTTTGCTCTTTAAGCATGAGAGCCTCTCGGTCCAGACACTGCCAAGTTTGTGTCCTCAGGTTTCAAGACGCATATAAAAAACCTAGGCATGGATGTAACCCCACTCCCAGCATGGGAGGGGGGGGACCGGACGGACTGGAGAATCGGATTGTTGGGGCTTGCTGGCAGGTAGCTCCATCTCAAGAAAAGAAATATGCAGATAAGTGAAAGGAGGAGGATGCTGCCAGGTGTTCTCCTCTAGCCTCTATGCACATGTGCACACAGACACACAGGACACATGCATTTGCATATACCACAGCCCCCCAGACACACAAAGTGGTATCCCATAAAATGCATGAGAAGGGTCACCTGTGCACGTAGTGAAGCTGATGGATCGAATCAATGGCCAACACCATTTCACCAATGTAGAACCTTGCCATGTCCTCTGGAAGCTTGTCTTCAAATTTACTGAGTAGGGTCAGCAAATCACCACCCACATAGTAATCCATGACCAAGTACTACAGGTTGGAAAGAGAAGAGAGAAAATTTATTTCTCAGTCATATCGCCAAACCTGAGAGTTAAGTTCAAACCATAGAAGCTGCTTGACTCTATGGCTGGATTGATAGGTTTTTGATAGGGTCTGAGAGGTAGTCCAGGCTATCCTTGAACTCTCAATCCTCCTGGGTACTAAGGATATAGGTGCATGTCACAATTTCCCCTCTCAGATCATACTCTGATGTATTGCAATGCTGCTACAATTCAAGTTAAGGGCACATGGTGAGCAACAGACTGTAGTAAAGAATAGTCAATGACTAAAGGGACTACTGCTGGAGAAAGCCCCAGAGTCAGTGACCAAGCAGAAGCTCTATCAACAGCCTATGAAATCCCATGGGGTCTCATTCTCCAGGTCCTCATGTCACAGGAGGACAGTGGATCAGAGAGGGAAAGTGGGTTATCTACAATCACATGGACACCAGCGGCTGTTGTTGGAAAGACGGTGCTATTAAAGGGCAGGAAGAGAAGAATGAATGAGTTCACAGAGGAGGGAGAAATGTGAAGAAAAGTATCTGTCTATGGGCTGAGAGCATCCCTTCACTTGGATGACCACAGGGCACTGTGTGCCAGGTGTTCGAGCCCTGAAATGTCCCTACATGTATGTTCTGCCAGCAGACAGCCCTTCCCATGCAGCACTCAGAAGGCTTAGGCCATGGAAGCCTATGGCGGTGGAGGCCCTGTTGAGGTGCCTTACTCGGTGAGAGTGGCTCAGGATGTGTGAGGTCACCAAAACTGGAGTGAGGATGGCAGCCAAGAGCTGCTAGGGGTCACTCAGCCTCCAAAACACCCAGGAAGACTGGTGGTCTCAGCTCCATGAGAACTACCAACCTTGATGCTAATTTTCTTTTAAGACATGAATGCTGTGACCTGGACAGTTAAGTCATTGACCCTGGAAGGAATTACCATTGCTGGTCAACTGACTAGGGAAACCATCCTTTACATGTACCGAAAAGATAATACAAGTAATAGCTCTCTTCACTGTGCAACTATTGTGTTCTGTGTCTTTAGCTACCTGACCTAGGCCTGCAACCTGTTAGTCCTCATACCCCTTCCCTCACTATACTTGAATTCTCTTTCATAGAGGCCCTGAAGATGTGACCAAATCACCATCTAGTAAGTGACAGAAGTAGACTAGCCTGCAGGGCCCACCATCTCAACAGGCCATGTGTCCTAAAAAGGGAAAAAGATCATCATGCTACTTACTGTCTGAGGGAGAGGCCAGCCGGGTGTGAGAAAATCAGAGGAACCTTGTCTCAAAGACAAGTTTAATCAGCAGCCCTGTCATCCTGCTCCCCAAACTCGCCTCAGGTATCCCCTCCTCCATGAAGCCTTCCCACTTCCTGTGCCTAGGCCACCAATATTGAGAGAGAGAGAGAGAGAGAGAGGCAGAGAGGGGGAGAGAGAGAATGGGCGTGCCAGGACCTCCAGCCACTGCAAAAGAACTACAGATGCGTGCGCTCCCCTGTGCATCTGGCTTACGTGGGTCCTGGAGAGTAGAACTCGGATCTTTTGGCTTTGCAGGCAAACGCCTTAACCGCCAAGCCATCTCCCCAGCCCCCAACAGCACTCTTAAGAGCAGAGTCCAGTGCCCACTCTCTACTGTCTCCTAAACTGTGCACAACTCACTGCGTATCAATCATGCAGATCCCCACCATGGCCTCAATAATAAGCTTGTTGTCTCCCCCTGCTCAGCAGGTCTCCCATTAGTAGAAGACGACAGCAAGCATACAGAGCAATGAAAAGGGCCAGAAGACTGTCTGGCATGGCAGCATGACCAGAAGCCATCAAGGACAGACCATGGCAGCCAGAGAGGTGTGTGCTGGACAGATAAGCAGTGATGACAGGGCCTGTACTTAGGACACAGGGAGGGATGAGGCCTGGCTTATGGCAAGGGTCCAGTGGTCATATAAGCAGTAAACATCTGAGGCTGTGAGGCTGAACAGGCAGGAGGTTAAGGGACATGCATGGAGGGGCGGTGGGGCGTGAGGAAAGTGGCAGACACTGCAGAGCCTCTGGAGGAAGGAAGGGCGGCGGGGGCTGAGCACTCAAGGGGAGGGGAAGCCCAGGGGAGTGAACAGCAGATTGCATGAGTCAAGCACCATGATTGTTTTCATGTTCATCTAGAAATCTGAATAGAAAACCAGAATGCTATTGTGGCAGCAACTAGTGCATTTCCTTCATGTTGTTTCCAGGAGACTGAGGGCTGTGGCACAGACCTGAAGGAACCTAGTTTGGAGTAAGAGCTGGTACATTCATGTCCTCTGCTATGTAAATGCAGGATTGGGAGTCAGGTCAGTAGGCAGCATCCTTATTTTGAGGAGACTCCAAGCTAGATACTTAGAACAAAAATTAGAACATGCACTGGCTCATGAATTTCCTCAATGAGCAACTCCCAAACTCCAACAAAATGGCATCTTCTTTAGAATTACTAAGTCATGTGTCAGAATTTTGAATATACCTGCTAACACCCAATTGCATTTCACGCAATACCAACTGTCAATTTTGAGGAAAAAAAAGAAAATATAAAAATTATCATCCTCTGAACATATCTACTCTCTCTAATGCTCCCTGAGAAATTCTTTTAGTTCTCATCAAGAGGAAATGAGGGGCTGGAGAGATGGATTAACAGTTAAGGCACTTGCCTATTAAACCTACGGACCCAGGTTTGATTCTCCAGGTCCCACATAAGCCAGATGCACATGGTAGCACATGTGTCTGGTGTTTGTTTGCAGTGGCTGGAGGCCCTGGTGTGCCCTCTCTCTCCCCCCCCCCCCGCCCATCTCAAATAAATAAAAATAAATCAGAAAAGAAAAAGAGGAAATGGCCTAGAGTGTGTCCTTGGGTAAATACACCCATCCAGGAAGTGAGGAGCCTCAACCACCTACCAGACAAACGGGTGGGGACTTTGACTGCTGTTTTTGCCTGCTGTCACCCAGACAAGGACTATGGACATACATTCTGTACCCTAGACAGCCCAGTTATAGAACGCTGAACGCTTACATGAAAACCAAAGGTTTACATCATGGAGTGTCACTGAAAGTGAGATGACCATGGATCTAGTGCACAACCACATGCCCAGCAGACCCTAGCCGCCTTGGCTGAAACAAATACAAATCCACCCCCCCCCCCCCCCCAGTTCTACCTGTTCCAAGCCATCTGACTTACTTCTGAGTAGCAGTAAAGAGCAACCAAACCTACCAGGTAATTCTCGTCCTGGAAGGCATAGTGCAGGGCGGTGATCCACTGGCAGTCGCCATTCACTAGCACGTCCCGCTCTTCTCGGAAACAAGCAGTCTGTGAGGGATGAGTGGAAGTCAGTGTGTGTCCATCTGAGGAAACATCCTGCAGAGCATGTTCCTGGATACCAGCAGTCTCTGCTGGGGCCAAGGCTCTGGAGACAGTGTCACTCCAGAGCCTGGACTCAACACATCATCATCCCCTAGTGGCCTCTGCAGAAGTCAAGAGGCTAAGTGTCTCTGCACCTGGGCCCTAGGAAAGTGCAAGGGCCACCAAGAACACAAGTGTTCCTTGCTTCCTGAAGAGTCACCCATCTCTGTGACCCTTACCTTCGGGTGCCTGTTCTCAACGCATGAATTCAGCAGCAGCTTCACAACCGGCCACAAGCCCTCTTTACCAACCCAACCTCCCGACATGGGCAAGCACCTTACATACTGCCCAGTCTAAGGCCTGGTGCTAAGCAGCCGAATGGCCGACTGGGCAGGGAGAAGCTGATACTGATCTGAAACAGCTTACTCAGAGCATGCTGGTGAGCAATCATGACTAGGTGCTTCTGTGTAAAGGGCTCTGAACTTATTTTGTTAAAGAGAGAAAGAAGCTGGGCATGATGTCGCACACCTTTAATCTCAGCATTCAGGAGGCAGAAGTAGGAGGGCTGCTGTGAGTTCGAGACCACCCGGAAGCTACAAAGTTAATTTCAGATCAGCCTGGACCACTGGACCAGAGTGAGACCCTACCTCTAAAAACAAAGAGACAGAGAGAGAGAGATTGAGAGAGAGCCCTAACACATACACCACTACCTCTGTTCAAAGGTGACAAGGGGGCTGGAGAGACGGCTTAGTGGTTAAGGTGCTTGCCTGCAAAGCCAAAAGGCCCAGGTTCGATTCCCTTGACCCACATAAAGCCCGATGCATAAGGTGGTACATGCATCTGGAGTTTGTTTGCAGCAGCTAGAGCCCCTGACACGTTCATTCTCTCTCCCTCTATCTGTCCCTTTCTCTTTCTTTCAAATAAATAAATAAATAATAAAGGTAAAAAGGTATATAGCATGATTATAATTAAATTTCTTCTTTACTGAGCATGACACCTAACAAGATTTAAACTCCTTTTTGAAATTTGCAAGCCTTAACAAGAATGAAAGTACCACTATAGAGGGCTTGGGGTTTATAAAACCCAGAGCCCATTTTACCTGCTTTTTTTGGGGGGGGGGTTCAAGATAGGGTCTCACTCTAGCCCAGGCTGACCTGGAATTCACTATGCAGTCTCAGGGTGGCCTTGAACTCATGGTGATCGGCCTACCTCTGCCTCCCAAATGCCGGGATCAATGGTGTTTGCCACCACACCCCGCTTACCAGCTCTTTCTTTTGTGGATTTTGGGAGGGTTTTTCTTGTTTTAGGTTTTTTGTTTGTTTGTTTGTTTGTTTTTTCGGTTTTTCAAGGTCAGGGTCCTGACCAGGCTGATCTGAATTCATTATGCAGTCTCAGGGTGGACTCAAACTCACCACAATCCTCCTACCTCTGCCTCCCCAGTACTGGAATTTAAGGTATAAGTCACCACCCCCAGTGGACATATGTATATTTTGAGCACCCTCCCACTCACTCCCTCCCTCCTCCGCATAAACTTATCACAATCAGCAAACATTTTCAGTCTTCTCTAAGGAGCTAGTTAATCTGTGTAACCAAATTAAAATTGACTAAGTCAATTGTATTGGTTTTTAAATTTGTTCTTCCACACACTAAGTCTAGATCACACACTTCCACCTCCCAGACTTTCACACAGCACAAGCTGCTTCTGTTCTCACACAAGTGCTTCAGTGCTCCTCCTGTGGCTGAAGTTCCACCACTAACTAGGCTGAGGAGGATTGGGAGTGGCCAGACTACAAGGTATGTGAGGAAGAGGAGCAAGAATCCCAAAGACATTGAGGACAGAAGACAAATTCTGGGGGCCACTCACAGGCCATGGATGTGGATGGCTGAACAGTCATGGGCTACCAAGTGGCTGCAAGACAGTGACAATTCAGTTGGCCCAAATTTGTTTCCTGAGCAATAAAAGTAGGTAATATCTTGTGTGAGGAGCCATCACGAAAAGGAAATGGTGTGGACAGGAAAAAACAAATCATTTAACAATTTAGGCACCATGAGCTTGAGGTAGCAGTGGGAGGCTAGTGATAATGCTCCCAAGTCCACAAAACCTTGGAGCTCAAGAGACTGAACCTCGCATCTGGGTGATGGCTCAGTAGTTGAAGGCACTTCCTAGAAAAACCTATCAGCCCAAGTTCAAATTCGCAGTACCCATGTAAAGCTGGATGTAAAGTAGTGCGTGCATCTATGATCCCAATGGGCTTATGACAATGGGAAGTGGACCACTACTAGGAGAATCCAAAGTTCACTTACAACAACAAATGACCGTGTCTCAAAGACATGGGGTATAGACAACCCTGAAGTTGTTCTTTGAACTACACACACACACACACACGCTTACACAAATTAATTAAAAAAGAGAGATCCTACCTAAGTAAATAGACTGTATTTTTAACTATTTCACTTATTGCTTTTCAAGGAGCTAGCAAACATGAGAGGGAAGGAAGGAGGACGGGTACACTAGGGCTTCTTGCCGCCGCGAACAAACTCCAGAGGCATGTACCACTTTGTGCATCTGGATTTATCAAATCCAGGCCCATAGTCTTTTTAAGCAAGTACCTTTAACTGCTGAGCCATCTCCCCAGGCCCCAAGTGGTTTGTATTGCTATCTGCATAAGGTGGTGGTTACTAACCACTGGCAGATAGGTGAGAATTCCATGATGACAGAGGATGAGCTACCTAAAACGACAAAGGGGAATGTGGGTGGTAGGCTGGAAAAAACTAGAGACTATAGAAAGACCTTCTAAGTCAGGCATGGTGGCACACACCTTTAATCCCAGCACTCGGGAGGTAGAGGGAGGAGGACCACTACGAGTTCAAGCCCAGTCTGAGACTACATAGTGAATTCCAGGTCAGCAGGGGCTACAGTGAAATACCACCTCAAAAAAACTAAAAAAAAAAGGGGGGGGGAAGGCCAGGATTGGTGGTTCATATCTTTAATTTCTGTACTCGGGAGGTAGAGGTAGCAGGATAGCCATGAGTTTGAGGCCACCCTGAGACTACATAGTGAATTCCAGCTCAGACTAGGCTAGAGTGAAACCCTACCTTGAAAAACCAAAACAACAACAATAAAAACAAAACAAAACAAAAGGGCTGGAGGGATGGCCTAGTGGTTCTGTTTGCCTGCAAAGCCAAAGGACCCAGGTTCGATTCCCTAGGACCCACATTAACCAGATGCACAAAGGGGCATACGTGTCTGGAGTTCGTTTGCAGTGGCTGGTGGCCCTGGCACTGCCATTTTCTCTCTCTCCTTCTTTCTCTGTCAAATAAATAAATAAATAAATTACCAAAAAAAAAAAAAAAAAACTAACTAAATAAAAGGCCTTCTAAAAGGAGGTGCTGCCTGTCCAGAGGTGCTCAGCTGCAGAAGGAAGAGCCTAGAAGTGGGCAGCAGCCCAACAGTAAAGCCCAGACTATGCTGGGCAGGTCAAAGGCCTAAGCCACAAGCACAGCCTGCTAGGAGGGGCACCAAGGAAGTCCACCATCCAGGAAGACAGGCAGCTATGCAGAAGGACAGGGCTCTGAGGGACAGAACACAGAGATGAGCAGGGAGGAAATGCCTGGGCTCACCTGGCAGCTTTACCTGCTCATCTGGGCAGGAAGTGAGAAGAGAGGCTAAAAGGGAGTTGGAGGGTAGGGACATGGGCACTAAGGAAAGATGTGTCAAGATTGCCAAGCAGCAGTCACTTCTATTTATTGGGATCCATCATTCCCCTCTGTGTATGAGGAAGTACAAAACCACTCTGTACCTAAGTGGGCTGCCAATGACGTAACTCCTATACATGGAGCAGGACCATGGCACACGCCTGATGCTTCCCAGGTGCCTGCAACATCTGCCTGGAAACCACTGTTGCTTTTTCTTACTCACTCTATTTTTACTGTTAGCTACTTCTCACTTACCTCTGCTCTCTTAAGCATCTCCCACTTGTTGAGGATTTTCATTGCATAAATTCGTTCAGTGCTCTTCATCTTAACAACAGCAACCTGGAACATAAATGTAAGGTTAAGCCGGGCATTGTGGCGCATGCCTTTAATCCCAGCACTCGGAAGGCAGAGGTAGGAGGATTGCTGTGAGTTCGAGGCCACCCTGAGGCTACATAGTGAATTTCAGGTCAGCCTGGACTGGAGTGAAACCCTACCTCGAAAAACCAAAAAATAAAAATAAAACAATGTAAGGTTAACAAAAATTTAGTTACCTGTACAAAAGCTTGTGACAAAGCATTTAGAACAAACTGAGTTTATGGGGGACACCTAGGGACTGGCTTAGTGGTTAAGGCACTTGTCTTCCAAGATTTGATTGGCCAGAACCCATGTAAGCCACACGCACAGGGTGGCACATGAGTCTAGAGTTCATATGCAATAGCTAGAGACCCTGGTGTGCCCATTCTCTCAAATAAACAAACAAACATAAAAAGTGCAACTTTGAGCCGAGCGTGGTGGCACACATCTTTAATCCCAGCACTCAGGAGGTAGAGGTAGGAGGACTGCCATGATTTCGAGGCCACCCTGAGACTACATAGTTAATTCCAGGTCAGCCTGAGCTAAAGTGAGACCCTACCTCGAAAAACCAAAAAAAAAAAAAAAAAAAAAAAAAATAGTACAATTTTGGGGGACACCTAATTCAAACCACCACAGATATGTGTGGCTGCAATGAAATCCTAACTGCCTAGAATCCTGTACAATAGCCATCAAGGAAAGAGAGCTTTCTATGTAAAGAAGTAGTAGTCCTTTTAGGCAACAAGATTTTAATCACTGCAGCTGGGTTGACCACCTTGTTCAGTCCAAAGTCATTAGCACTAAGGTTCGCTGTCTTCTACTGATCCCAAACACTCCTTCTGAAATCCACTCAAGTCTCCAAAGCTTTTCTCCTTGTACTCAGAGCCAATCTGCACACTCATTCCTCCTCCTCCCCACCACAGTGCCCTCTGAGTCTCCACCAGGTGCTGAGGATGCCAGCTGTTCATCTGAACCGTGGCTTCAGAGGAAGTAGCTGTGAGGGCTCTTGAGCATCTTCAGCCTTGTTTCTACAACTACAGAAGGAACATTAACAGGACTGGTCTGAGGACTGCTAAAGAGTCAGCTATGTCACTGCATGCTCAGTGTGTCCTTCAAGGCCTAGCTGCAAGGCCAACTAACTCTTCCAGGAAGTCCTCATGATCTTCAGTCTGCATCAGATCCTGAATGAGCTCCATCACTACTTGTACCCATCAAGATACCACACCACAGCTCCACAAAGTTCTACCCACGTCACATGTCCACTTACCTATATCCCCTTCAAGACACTGCAAGCTACTCTGGCAATGACAGTGACTATAGATCTTTGGCTGCCAGTGGCAGTCAGTCTGTGTCTCTGCACACAGCAGTCATGGAACAAAGGGGTTTTTGATGACCTACTGACTTCCTTGCTTTTCAACACACTACTCACCTTGCAATAATGACAAGAAATCATGAAAACGCAGGTCCTGTCCTGAGCACCATCCATGTGCCTGGAATGAGTTAACAGTCTGCACCCTCACTTAGTGCTCACAACCATCTCTAATTCTGTGGATGCTGAATGTCCACATTGTACATGCTTTAAAAATTTATTTTTATTTTTATTTATTTATTGGAGAGTGACAGACAGAGAAAGAGGCAGATAGAGAATGGGCATGCCAGGGCCTCCAGCCACTGCAAACGAACTCCAGATGCATGTGCCACCTTGTGCATCTGGTTTATGTGGTCCTGGGGAATGGAGCCTCGAACTGGGGTCCTTAGGCTTCACAGGCAAGCACTTAACTACTAAGCCATCTCTCCAGCCCCTGTACCTGCTTTTAAAGCCTCCACTGTAGTGACAAGCAGAACTTAGCATAGTCTTCCCTCGGTGACTATAGGGATTCTATACATTGGGCATTCCCTAACATAACTCCAAGCTTACTAAGGATCAAGGCTCCTAGCCACCTCTGTCTAGCTGGCTCTGCAGTGGTGGTCTCTCCTGTCCCATTTATTATCCATGGCTAGAAACCAATAACCAAGCTGGCTATAACCTGAATAAACAGAAAACCACATGTGCCCGGAGTATGTGAAGGGTCAGTGCTGCACAAGATAGCTCTTCCTCAGAAAGGCTAAACTTCAAAACCACCTGGGGAGAGGGGTTGGAGAGATGGCTTAGCAGTTAAGGTGCTTGCCTGTGGAGCCTAAGGACTCATGTTCTACTCTCCAGGTCCCACATAAGGCAGATACATAGTGAGGTAAGTGTGCAAGGTCATGCACACACGCATTAAAAAAAGGTCAGAGCCAGGTGTGGTGGCAAATACCTTTAATCCCTGTACTTGGGAAGCAGAAGTAGGAGGATCATCATGAGTTTGAGGCCACCCTGAAAATACAAAATGCCTGGGCTAGAGCAAGACCCTACCTTAAAAAAAAAAAAAAAGAAATTAAAAAAAGGTCAGTCTGTTGGGCTTGCTTGCATCAAAAAAAGCGCCACCTGGGGGTTAAAACAGGAATGACTTTGCCATAGAGGGGGGTACAGCTGATAGCCTCTTCAGAAAAACACTGACAGGAGCCGGGCGTGGTGACAGGGAGGCAGAGGTAGGATGATCGCCATGAGTTCAAGGCTACCCTTGAGACTACATAGTGAATTGCAGGTCAGCCTGAGCTAGAGTGGGACTCTACCTCGGAAAGAAAAGAAGAGAAGAGGAGAGGAGAGGAGAGGAGAGGAGAGGAGAGGAGAGGAGAGGAGAGGAGAGGAGGAGGGGAGGGAGGGGAAGGGGAGGGAGGGGAAGAGAAGAAAGAGAAGAGAAGAGAAGAGAAGAGAAGAAGAGAAGAGAAGAGAAGAGAAGAGAAGAGAAGAGAAGAGAAGAAAAATACTGCATGAAATAAAAAGAAGTGACAAGTAAAAAAGAACCCAGGTCTTTTGAGGACAAGACCATAACACTGGGACTCTTTGCCAGAGGTCAAATTCCTCACAAGAGGTGTACTGCACCAGAAAACATGAGATTTAAAATTTAATGTGAAAACATAACCTTACTGAGCAGCTTTATTGAAAAGCAACTTCTAAGTTTTGTGTGCACATTTATTTGTGTATGTGTATGAGTGAGGGCATGCACAGGGCATGGCACATGTGTAGAGGAGAGCTCAAACCAGCCCATGTTTTCAACTTTGTTTAAGGCAATGTCTCTTGTTCAATGCTGCAAATGCCAGACTGGCTGGCTGTGATTCTGGGATTCCTGTCTCTGTCTCCCATCTCACCCTAAGAAGGATGGGGTTACAACTCAATATTGCATCTAGCTCCTGTAGGTTCTAAGGACCCACACTCAGGTCATCATGCTAGTACAGTAGTGCTTTTACACACTGATCTCCCTAGCCCCAAACCTCAATCTTAACAGTTTTGAAGACAATTAGTCATTCTAAAAAAATCTCAAAAATTAAAACGCTGCAGCAAAGGAATAAAAACAAAAGGTAATGTAGGCTGGGTGTGGTTGTTCATGTCTTTAGTTCCAGCACTCCAGCACTTGGGAGATAGAGGTAGGAGGATCACCATGAGTTCAAGGCCAGCCTGAGACTACACAGTGAATTCCAGGTCAGCTTGGTCTAGAATGAGACTCTACCTTGAAGGAAAAAAAAAAAAAGTAATGATATGAAACAATAAGAAGTGATACCTGGGTTGGAGAGATGGCTTAGTGGTTAAGCACTTGCCTGTGAAGCCTAAGGACCCCGGTTCGAGGCTC
Source organism: Dipus sagitta (assembly GCA_036346955.1). Lineage (NCBI taxonomy): Eukaryota > Metazoa > Chordata > Mammalia > Rodentia > Dipodidae > Dipus > Dipus sagitta. The sequence goes on from CM070775.1 coordinate 152,116,098, forward strand.
CATTCCCCAGGACCCACATTAGCCAGATGCACAAGGGGGCGCACGAATCTGGAGTTCGTTTGCAATGGCTGGAGGCCCTGGCACACACCTCTCTCTCTCTCTTTCTCTCTGTCACTCTCAAATAGATAAATTAAAATAAACAACAACAAAAACAAAAAAAAGTAGCCGGGCGGTGGTGGTGCACGCCTTTAATCCCAGCACTCAGGAGGCAGAGGTAGGAGGATCGCTGTGAGTTCAAGGCCACCCTGAAACTCCATAGTGAATTCCAGGTCAGCCTGGGCTAGAGTGAGACCCTACCTCAAAAAAAAAAAAAAAAAAAAAAAAAGTGATATCTGGGCTGGAGAGACAGCTCAGCAGTTAAGGAACTTGCCTGTGAAGCCTAAAGACCCAGGTTGGATTCCCCAGCACCCACATAAGCCAGATACACAAGATGGTCCATGAGTCTGGACTCCGTTGGCTGTGGCTGGAGGCCCTAGCACATCCACCCTCCTCCCTAAATAAATAAATAAACAAATAACTTTCTAGCATCCACATAAAGCCAGATGCACAAAGTGGCCAATGCATCTGAAGTTTATTTGCAGTGGCTGGCACCCATTCATTCTCATTCACATTCTCTTTCTGCTTACAAATAAAACTATTTTTTAAATGTTTTATTTATTTATTTGAGAGAAGGAAAGAGGGAGGGAGGGAGAGAAAGAGAGAAAGACAGAGAGAAAGAGAAAATGGGCACTCCAGGGCTTCCAGTCACTGCAAAGGAACTCCAGATGTATGCACCACCTTGTGCATCTGGCTTATGTGGGTCCCAGGGAATTGAACCGAGGTCCTTTAGCTTTGCAGGTAAGCGCCTTAATTATTAAGCCATCTCTCCAGTCCCCAAATTATTTTTTTTTTAAAGTCACCATAGCAAGGTATGGTGGCACATACCTTTAATCTCAGCACTCGGGAGGCAGAGGTAGGAGGATTGCTGTGAATTCAAGGCCACCCTGAGACTACATAGTGAATTCCAGGTCAGCCTGGGCTAGAGTGAGACTCTACCTTGAAAAACAAAATAAAAATAAAAATAAAAAATCACCATAGTACTGAGAAGTGACAGTAAAAAGTGTATAGCAGTGAGGCATCACTATCACACCCTCCAAGTCTCAGGAACCATAGCAGAAGAAGTAGAGGAAGAACATAAGAGCCAAAGGAAGGATAGTACTGCTTACAATGCAATCTTCCAGATACAAAATGGAATTTAAAAAAAAAAAAAAAAGCTGGGCATGGTGGTGCACTTGTGAGGCAGAGGTAGGAGGACCACCCTGAGACTACATAGTAAATTCCAGGTTAGCCTGAGCTAGAGTGAGACCCTACCTCAAAAAAACCAAAGAGAGAGAGAGCAAGCCAGGCATGGTGGCACACCCCTTTAATTCCAGCACTTGGGAGGCAGAGGTAGGAGGAACAGTGTGAGTTCGAAGGCCATCCTGACACAAATTCCAGGTCAGCCTGAACTAAAAGTGAGACCCTCCTTGAAAACCTCCCTTCTCACAAAAAAAAAAAAAAAAAAAAAAAAAAGTGATATTTAGGCTGGAGAGATGGCTCAACAATTAAGGTGGTTGCTTGCAAAGGATGACAACCTGGGTTTGACTCCTCAGTGGTAAGAGGCTCTGGCATACCCATATTCTCACCCTCATCCTCTCTCCCTCCCTTCTCCCCTCTCTCTTTCTCTCACTCCCCCCTTGCAAATGAATGAATAAAATTTAAAACAAAACAAAACAAAAAGGCTGGAGAGATGACCTCAGCGATTAAGATGTTTGCCTGCAAAGCCTAGCAAACTAGGTTCAATTCCTCAGTACACATGACACATGCATCTGGAGTTCACTTGCAGAAGCTAGAGGCCCTGGTGTTCTCTCTCTCTCCTTATAAATAAATAAAAAGAAGAAGAAGAAAAGAAAGAAGACAGGCATGGTGGCACACGCCTTTAATCCCAGAACTCAGGAGGAGGAGGTAGGAAGATCACTGTGAGTTCAGACTGAGACTACATAGTGAATTCCAGGTCAACCTGGGCTAGAACAAGACCCTACTTCAAATACCAAAAATAAAAAAAGAAAGTCATCCCTAAGACATTAAGACATAGCTGGCCTTGTGCTAGAGAAGAAGAAGACAAAAACCTCTGCTTTAAATGTTGAACTATGGGTCTGGAAAGATGGCTCAGTTGTTAAGTAGCTTGCCTACAAAGCCTAAGGATCCAAGTTTGACTACCCAGTAGCGACATAAAACCAGATCCACAAAGGGGCATATGCGTCTGAAGTGCATTTGCAATGGCTTGAGTGTCTCTCTCTCCCTCTCTCTCTCTCTGTCTCTCTCTCAAATAAATAAATAAAATATATATTTTTTAATGTTGAACTGTGGTTGTATTAGCAGTCACTGGATGTGGCTTGGTAGAAAGGCACTTGCCTGGGTTCTATCTCCAGAACAAAAATAGAAAAGAAGCTGCGCATGGTGGTTGCATGCCTTTAATCCCAGCACTCAGGAGGCAGAGGTAGGAGGATCAAGGAAAGTTCCAGGCCACCCTAAGACTACATAGTGAATTCCAGGTCAGTCTGGGCTAGAGCGAGACCCTACCTCAAAAAAAAAAAAAAAAAAAAGGAAAAGGAAAAGAAGAAAAACTAGTCACTAAGGCATTATGGATGAAGCAACTTCCTTTCAGGGGGTTTGGACAAACTCTCAGAAGGCATCGTGTGCTGGAAAGAAATGACAGGAGTGCTCAGCACTACAATATCTCTATCATACCTGCCAAGGCTCAGGGTCCATTGCGGAAGAAGTGGCAGAAAGAATGTAAGAGCCAAAGAAACATGCTTACAACATGCTGCCCCCAGACACAAAATGGCCTGGATGCCCATGACCTCACAGTGCCTGACACTACCTACACAAGACCATCATAATAGGAGGAAAAGATGATGACACCAAAATAAGAGAGAATGATTGGGGGAGGGTTATGACAGGAGAATGAAGTTTCAAAGGGGAAAGTGGGGGGAGGGAGGGCATTACCATGGGATATTGTTTACAATCATGGAAGTTGTTAATAAAAAAAAATTAATTAAAAAATTACAATTGTTGTCAATTGAGTCACTGGTAGTTGCAGAAACAGGAAAGAGCTTTCTGTATAAAAGAGACTGCATTGACTGGGGTGCTAGTTCCAGGAGTACAGACCTCTGTTACACAGAAACTGTGTACTTAGATCTGTGTAATTTTCATATTTTTAAAAACTTTATGGCATTTTCAAATACAATTTGTTTTTATTGATTCCTTTCCCTCCTCTTACTGCTCCTCCCTCCCCCCTCTGTGTTTTTCTTCCTTCTGTTTATATCATAAGTATCCTTTTGCCCGCCCCCTTCCAGCTCATCTCTAGATCTGTGCCATGTATATATATGTGTATTGGTTTTTTCGAGGTAGGGTCTCACCCTAGCCCAGGCTGACCTGGAATTCACTATGTATTCTCAGGGTGGCCTTGAACTCACAGCAATCCTACTACCTCTGCCTCCCAAATGCTGAGATTAAAAGGTGTGTACCACTACACCCAGCTGCTATATTTTGATATTTTTAAAAAGTTAAGAGCTCTCTGCCCCAGCCCACAGTAAACTTAATTTATCTAGGTCCTGAGTCCAGAGTGGGACTGAGATATACCTCCAGGTATGAAGGGGCCATCTGGAGACTGGATGCCTTTCTCCCCTCATCACCTGTAGGGGTGGTGCTGAGAAAGGGGAGGAAGGGAAAAGAAAGTAGGAAGGCAGAACAGGGGTGAGGAAGAGCTCAGGCAGGTGCAGATGGCTTGCCCATGGGGAGAAGCAGAGCCCATGGTATCCAGACCAGCCTTGGGCTCATGGCCCTCCTGCCTTAGCCTCTGAAGGAGCTCTGAAGGGATATAGGAGCAGGCCACCTCACCAAGGTGTTGCTCTAGTAGTGCTCAAACATCTTCCTAGAAAGACGCTCTATCTGTGTTTTCTACTGAAGGCTTGCAGTAAAGTAGGAGTGCAGTGAAATGCCTTCAGCAGAAGAAAAGATTGACCAAAAACAGACCCTTTAGTAGAGACACCCCAGAGAGAACAAGCCCCCACTATTTGATTGCTTCACTTTCTTTTTGCTAAGAAACTCTTCAATTAACAAACTGAAAGCTCATTTACATTTGCAAGCAACTAGTTTTGGTCCCAACAATATGCAGGGTAATACACCAACAACAAACTTTCTGTTTTCTTTTTTGTTCTCTTAATTCTGTTTCTCAGAGTTTGCTCACCCATCGCTGTGGAGGCAATCAAGATGATAAGAGGAACTGTGCTCCTGGGCCATGAGGAGCCATTTCTCTTACCTCACCAAAAGCGCCTCTTCCAATCACTTTGATTATCTCAAAGTCCTCTCGATGGAGTTGCATTTCCTTCACCAGCTGAGTAAAAGGTTTGGCTAGAAGTAGAAAAAAAAAATAACAATTTAGCCTGATAAACTGATACCATCTTAAAACTTAATTGATAGGGAGAATTCCACCAAATTATATTTTTTAAAAATACATTTATTTGGGCCGGGCGTGGTGGTGCACACCATTAACCCCAGTACTTGGAAGGCAGAAGTAGGAGGATCGCTGTGAGTTCAAGGTCAGCCTAAGACTACAGAGTGAGTTACAGGTCAGCCTGAGCTAGGGTTAGACCCTACCTCAAAACACCAAAAAATAAAATATTTATGGGGGGGGGGCTGGAAAGATGGCTTAGCAGTTAAAATGTTTGCCTACAAAGCCAAAGGTCCCAAGTTCAATTCCCCAGGACCCATGTCAGCCACATGCACAAGGTGGTGCATGCATCTGGTTTTGTTTGCAGAGTCTGAAGGCCCTGGCACACCCATTCTCTCTCTCCCTCTGTCTGAGGGACAGCTCAGCCCAATGACCAAAAAGGACTGAACAAAGCAACTCTGGGCTCCCCACATCTGCAATGCAAGAGCCACAGGACAGCTGGGGTCGGGAGAAGACACAAGACATCTTGCAGACAATGACAAGCTCAAAAGTGCCTTCCGCATTTCCAGACATCCACCAATACCCACACAGGGTCTCTATGGTAGTACCTGCCAGTTAGGCATTTTATTCTGCTGGGCATATACTCCTCATATCAACGATTTAAGAGTAATTTTATTATTGTCCACGTCTGACAGATAAGGAAACTGAGTCATGTTTCTATGGACAGTATACTAGTTAGTGGGTAGAATAGTGTCCCTCCGCAAAATTGTCCTTTTTTTAAGTTTTTTTTTATTTTTTTCAAGGTAGAGTCTTGCTTTAGCCCAGGCTGACCTGGAATAGTCTCAGGCTGGCCTCAAACTCAGAGCAATCCTCCTACTTCAGCCTCCTGAGTGCTGGAAATAAAGGCGGACACCCACCACACTCAGCATGGAAATAGAGTCCCTATAGAAGTAACCAAGTTAAAGTAAGATCACATTTTATAATAGAATAGTCCCTAAATTCAACAAGACTAGTGTTCTTATGAAAAAAAAATTTGAGGTTGGGCGTGGTGGCGCACGCCTTTAATCCCAGCACTTGGGAGGCAGAGGAAGGAAGATCGCTGTAAGTTCGAGGCTACCCTGAGACTACATAGTGAATTCCAGGGCAGCCTGGGCCACAGTAAGGCCCTACATCGAAAAACCAAAAAAAGAAAGAAAGAAAGAAAAGAAAAAGTAAAAGAAAGAAAATTTGGACACAGAGCACAGAGACAGAGAGGGAGGTGGAAGCCACACAACAACAGAGTTAGAGATCACAGGAAGGCAGGCTCAAACCAATTATGTCAAGAACTGCTGGTGGCCACTAAAAGCTACAAGATGCCAAGGTACCTCCCAGAACCTTTAAGAAACAGGGTCAGACCACACCTTGACTTTAGCCTGCTAGCCTTCAAATCTGTGGTGGGCCCCCAGTATGTAGCAACTTGTCATGGTTGTCCTGAAAAGTCCGTCAAGTAGGCAGGTCATTACGTGCTGGACACTGAGCAAGTGCCAGAACCAGGACTGCAGCAGCACAGCTTGCTCTGGACCCCAGCCCCTCCCCTACAATCTGGCCTATCTGGCCAGGTATATTGGTTATACCCTCTACACCTGTCTATTTTCACTTTCCAGCCCAAATCCATGTTTTATATTGCTTTCTATGTGTTCTATATAGCCCCTTTTTCAGCCCACCATTACTATAGTTTTGTGAAATGTTGTCTAACACTAGACAAAACTGAGCAGAATGTATTATTTCTTACCCCAACCTACTTATCTACACTTAGCTCTGCCAAAATGTACAATTGGACATTTAATGGGCATTTACTTGATTTCCATATTATTTATCTTAATTCCGTTTTTTGTTTTTGTTGTTTTGCTTTGGTTTTTTCGCGGTAGGGCCTCACTCTCTAGCAGGAGCTGACCTGGAACTTACTATGTAGTCTCAGGGTTGCTCGAACTCATGACAATCCTCCTGCTTCTGCCTCCCGAGTGCTGGGACTAAAGGTGTGTACCACCACGTCCATCTTAATTCCACATTTTTAAAAATATTTCATTTTTATTTATTTATTTAACAGAGAGAAACAGAGGGGGGAGAGAGAGCGAATGGGCATGCCAGGGCCTCCAGCCACTGCAAACGAACTCCAGACACGTGTGCCACCTTGTGCATCTGGTTTTATGTGGGTCCTGGGGAATCCAACCTGGGTCCTTTGGCTTTGCAGACAAATGCCTTAACTGCTAAGCCACCTCTCCAGCCCCTTAATTCGTATTCTTATCTTCTTACATAGATGCTTAGTACCACTAAGTTCAATCACCATAGTTTACTGTTCCCAGTAATATTGGTTCTTGGTACCTACCAGATGGTGATCTGTCAACTCTGGCCTTGATATCACCATGAATGCCCATCAGCACAGAGCTCAGAGAACAGAATGTTCAAGTTCTGTGTTTGTCTTGTTTTGTTATTTCTATATTTCTTTCTTTCTTTTTTTGGTTTGTTTGTTTTTTGATGTAGGGTCTCTCTCTGGTCCAGGCTGACCTGGAATTAACTACATAGTCTCAAGGTGGCATCAAACTCATGGAGATCCTCCTATCTCTGCCTTCCAAGTGCTAGAATTAAAGGTGTGTGCCACCACACCCGGCTCAAATTTTTTTTTTTTTAATTTATTTGTGAGGAAAGAGTAGGTATTGGCTCACCAGGTCCTCTTACTATTGCAAATTAACTCCAGATGCATGAGCCACTGTGCATCTGGCTTTATGTGGGTACTGGGGAACTGAATCTGGACCACAGGCTTTGCAAGCAAGTACCTTTAACTGCTGAGACATCTCCCCAACCCTGTTTTGTTTTAGGCAAAGCTAAAGAAAACCTTCGATTAATGGTTGCTCAGGAAGAAGTCATTTGCTTCAGTGGTGTAGCCACTGGTATGTTGTCCATTCTCTAGTAAATAACCCCATACATGCTCATGCAAACAACCCTAACTAAATTCAGTGGGTTACCAAAAAAAAAAAAAAAAAAAAAAAAAAGGCATGAGTGTAGGTATGAAACTATAAATAAATAATTAAGAAACCCTTAAACTATAATTTCATCTTTATTTCTTTCAAATAGCACCAAAAATAACTTCCCAAAATCCCCAAAGGAGCAAGATGTTTCATCCTTTGAAGAAAATCGCATCTCTTGGTAGCTTTTGGAGGAACCAGATAGTACCTATCACTAAGTCAATAAATCTGACTTGTTCTATTTTCCCACCAGAAGAAAGATTTGGCAGAGAAGGAAGCCAGTCAACTATGACATGAGCCATGCCGCACACAAGTGCAGACAGTAGTAGTACAGAATGCACTCTGGATTGCCACAGCCCCTGACACTTACAGGCTTGTGGGTCACTGCTTCAATAGTATGGACACACAGAACCACTCATGAAAATTAAAGAAAATTCTTCTTGTAGTTGTGTCATGTCATGAGTCAAGTTAATGTGCTCCCATTCCAGTTCTTGCCCCTAAACACACTGAATGCTTTTTTAAAATTTGCAAGCAGAGAGAAGGGGGGGGGAACATGAGCATAAATGGGCCTCCTGCTGCTGCAAACGAACTCTAGACATGTGCCACTTTGTACATCTGGTTTTTGTATGGATAGTAGAGAATTGAACCCAGACACATCAGGTTTTGCAAGCAAGTATCTTTAACTACTGACCATTTCTCCAGCCCCCATCTCATGTCTGTCAACATCAACTGCCCTAAGGTTACTCAGCCTTCCTGGTTAAGCTTTGCTCCAACTCGGATTAAACCCAGGAACCTGCACATACTAGACAAGTACTCTAACACTGAGTACCCCAGTGCCCTCCTACTCTTGACAAAACATTTTTTTGTTGCTTATGCATTTTAACAACACTGAACTTAAAATGGGTAAGTGTGGTCTGATAAGAGGAGAACTTAACAAGATAAGAAACAACATTAAGGAATGAAGTGCACTCAAACACAGATCCAAAACGAAAAGTCCAAAGGGAAAACATTAAAAAAAAAGCACAACTCAACATTCTTATACAGTTCCAAGGGCATAATAACAATGTTACAGGTGGGTAAAAATGATTGCACCCACATTGGTTAAAACTAGAAGAGAGGGGCTGGAGAGATGGCATAGTGGTTAAGGCATCTGCCTGTGAAGCATAAGGACCCAGGTTCCATTCCCCAGTACACAACCACATAAGCCAGACGCACAAAGGGGCACATGCATTGCAGTGACTAGAGGTCTATCTGCCTCTTTCTCAATAGACAGACAGACAGACAGACAGATGATAGATAGATTGGAGGCAGAGGTAGGAGGAGCTCCATGAATTGAGGCCACTCTGAGAGTACATAGTGAATCCTGGGCCAGCCTGGGCTACAGCACGACTATGGCAAAAAAACAAAACAGGGCTGCAGAAATGGTGTTGCAATCAGTTTCACATTACTGGCAGAAAACACCCAATCATGAGCAGCTTGTGGGAGAAAAAGGTTTATTTTGACTTACAGACTCAAGCGGAAGTTCCATGATGGCAGGTGAAAATGATGGCATGAGCAGAGGGTGAATATCACCTCCTGGCCACCATCAGATGGATAACAGCAACAGGAATGTGTGCCAAACACTGGCAAGAGGAATCTGGCTATAACACCCATAAGCCCGCCCCCAATAATACACCGCCTCCAGGAGGGTTTAATTCCCAAATGGCCAACAGCCGAGGACATGGCATTCAGAACACCTAAGTTTATTGGGGGGAGGGGAGGGGAGGCACCCGAATCAAACCACCACAGAAGGCTTAGCAGGTAAGGTGCTTGCCTGCAAAGCCAGGACCCAGGTTCAGTTCTCTAGTACGCACGTAAGCCAGATACACAAGGTGGCACATGTGTCTGTAGTTTGTTTGCAATGGCTAGAGGCCCTGGCATGCCCATTCTCTAATTGCCTCTTTCTCTCAAATAAATAAATAAAGTAAAATATTTTTAAAATAAAACAAACTAGAAGAGAGGAAGATGTGTGTGGTGGCGCACATCTTTAATCCCAGCACTCAGGAAGCAGAGGTAGAAAGATCTTTGTGAATTTGAGGCCATCCTGGGACTACAGAATGAGTTCCAGGTCAGCCTCAGCTAGAGTGATACTCTACCTTGAACCCCACAGCCTCAAACAAAAACTAGAAGAAATGGTGCAATCATGGAGCAGACCCCACACTGATCATATACAAGTGCTGAATGGAGTGGACTGAGAAAGATGACAAGCCCTGCCAAGGAAAATTGGCAGAGTAAGTATATCAGGTGGACAAGGTGATGGTTCTGATGGGGATGTCACTCAGCACCAACACAACAAAGAGGCATTCCACCATCTGTAATGGGGAGAGCCAGGAAACAGGCATAGTATCAGCAGGTGCAGCAGGCACTCAGCAGGTGCAGGGACCACACTCTTCACTGGAGAGATGACAGGAATCAGGTAGTGGCCAAGAGCCCTGTAAAGCTGCTGCCCATCTAATGTTGACCAAGAGGTGATGTCCACCATCTGCTCATACCATTGTTTTCCCCTGCCATCATGGAGCTTTCCCTCAAGTCTGTAAGCCAAGATAACTGCCCCCCCCCACACACACACCCAAAAATAAAGAATAAAAAGCCAGGGCTGGAGAGACAGCTTAATGATTAAGGTGCTTGCCTGCAAAGCCTAAGGACCCAAGTTAGATTCCCCAGAACCCATGTAAGACCAATGTACAAGGTGGCACATGCACCTGGAGTTCATTTGCAGTGGTTAGAGGCCATGGAACACCCATTCTCTCTCTCTCTAATAAATAAATATAAATAAAGTTTGTTTTTTTAATTTGGGCTGGAAAGATGGCTTAGCCATCAAGGCAACTGCCTGCGAAGCATAAGAAACCAGGTTTGATTCCCCAGAACCCATGTAAGCTAGATGCACAAGGTGGCACATTTGTCTGGAGTTTGTTTGCAGTGGCTAGAGGACATGGCATGCAGATTCTCTATCTGCCCTTCTCTCTCTCTCTCTCTCTCTCTCTCTCTTTCTCTCTCTCTCTCTCCTCTAATAAACAACATGCTTTTTTTTAATTTAAAAACAAATAGAGAGCCAACTATCTACCATGAGATGGGCTACTGCTACCTCATCTGCCCAGACCCAAAAGTCACTACAGAGGAAGCGGTGACACAAATATTCTTCTAATGGCTAGCCTGAAAACCAGTTCCAGTAAGATGGTGACAGACACTATGGTTACTCAAACCTCATCAAAACAGAGATCCAAAGGCTACAGAGAAAGCAACAATAAATCAGATGCATCTCTTGTCTACCAAGGCTCGGGAATATTGTGCAAGAGGGGGACAGAAAGAGTTTAAGAGCTTCAGGGTTTGTGGGAGAGCTTGAGGCACTGTGGTGTTGTTCCCCTCCCACCCACCCCCGCCACGCCCCCGCCAAGAGACTGACTAGGACCTCTTGGTCCCCACAATGAATTTCAATAACCCTATTGAAAAATAGTTTTCCCTCTATCTCCATTTCTCTCTCAAATAAACAAAATATTTTTATTATTATTTTACTTTTGAGAGAAAGGCAGAAAGAGAGAGAGAGAATGGGCATGTCAGGGCCTTTTACCCACTGTGAACTAACTCCAGATGCATACGGCCCCTTGTGTGCATATAGAACATTGCATGCTTCCGTCACTTTGCGTATGGCTACATGGGACCTAGAGAGTTCAACACACATTCCCCCCCCCCCAAGGTAGAGTTTCCCTTTAGACCAGGCTGACCTGGAATTCACTATGTAGTCTCAGGGTGGCCTTGAACTCATGGTGATCCTCCTACCTCTAACTCCCAAGTTGTGGGATTACAGGTGTGTGTCGCCACACCCAGTGCACATGTGTTCTTAGGCTCCACAGGGAAGCGCCTTAAGTGCTAAGCCATCTCCCAAGCCCAAATAAAATATTTAAAAAAAATGAGTAGTCTTTGTATATACCAATCACAAACACTGAGAAAGGAATAAGGGAAGCATTCCCATTTACAATAGCCACATGGGTCTTCATGGGCATATGTGTATACACCACACACATACATACCATATCCATCAACATGCACACATGTACATGCACACCTGCGAATACCCACCACCCACATGCATACTAACATGCATCCCACACACACACATATAAAAAATACAGAAAATAGCCAGGTGTGGTGGTACATACTTTTAATCATAGCACTTGGGAGGCAGAGGTAGGAGGATGACTATGAGTTTGAGGCCAGCCTGAGACTACATAGTGAATTTCAGGTCAGCCTGGGCTCAAGTGAGACCCTACCTCAAAAAACCAAAATAATAATAATAATTACAGAAAATAAGACAAACCTCTCCTTCATATTCTACCAACAATGGTAAACAAACAGTACTTGATCAGCAAATACCTACAGAGCACCTACAAAGTTCAGACAGGCAAAGTACTACCCTTTAGCCCAGTTCTAAGCCAATGATGATGGCTTGAGGGGGGAATGCACTGTTTACACCTGTACCTGCAGCTTCATTCAGTTTTGGTCCTGGGTCACTTCAGCCTTGAAATGCTCCCATATACCAACTCCCCTTCACGAAGGCATCTTGCCCTGACTGTCTCCTTGCCACACCTGAAGCCCAGGAAGGCAGGTCTACTCCCATCTAGTTAAACCGCTGCTCTCCAAGTACCTAGCACGATAAGAGCTCAGCCAGCATAGCTACAAACTCATGATGACTGACGTTGAGAATGACAAGCTGTCATAGAGCTTTACTTCTCCACAAGGAGGGCTTGCATATTTCTTATGGAGGAAGCACACTGAGCAATGTGGGATGGTCAAAAAAGGATGCACAAGCCGGGCGTGGTGGAGCACGCCTTTAATCCCAGCACTCAGGAGGCAGAGGTAGGAGGATCGCCGTGAGTTCGAGGCCACCCTAAGACTATATAGTTAATTCCATGTCAGCCTGAGCTAGAATGAGACCCCACCTCGAAGAAAAAAAAAAAAAAGTTAAACTTCTATTGGGACCATGCATGGGGAATTAAGACAGGGTCTATGTAGCCCAGAATGACACTGAACTTGAGAACTACCTGCCTTCATTTCCCATGCTGTGGCAGTTTGAATGGCTGTCCTCCAGTAGATTTGGGAGTTTATTAAAACTTGTAACTTATTAGATTTCCAGTTGCCTGACTAGAGGAGCTGTCACTGTAGGCAGATCCTAGGGTCCAGCCTTAAGGTGTTTGGGGTGGATCTGAATTCCAGCCAAAGGTATGCAGAGCAGTCTGAGCTCTGCCTGGGCTTCTTGGAGTGTGCTTGCTTGTGGCGGATGGTGTTTGCTTTTCTCTCTGCATGGATATGCGTAAAGAAGGCCAGCTATTTCCACCATTATGGAACTTCACCTGGATCTGTAAGCTTTAATAAATCCCATTCTTCCCATAAACTGTGCCAGGTTTGGAAGTTCATCCCAGCAATGTGAAGCTAAGACACGGGCCTAGCCTAGATAGCGACACTTCCCATTCCTTCAGACTCACTGAGCTTTTCTCTCTCTCTCTCTCTCTCTCTCTTTTTTGTTGTTGTTTGTTTGTTTGTTTGTTTGATGGGGGCAAGCTGGCGACAGAACCTAGGGCCACACACATACTAGGCAAGCACTCTACCAGTGAGCTACATCCCCAACCTCCAAGCTTTATTGCCCTAAATGGCAATGGATTCATCAATCAAGGGTAACCACAGACAAATACAAGATCCAAACTGCAAGAAAAACTGGACCCCAGTGTTCCTTCAAACAGGAAGGCTTTGCCAGGAAGAAGTGGGGGCAAAAGGAAGATCTTTGGCTCAAAAATCATTGTGAAATGTGAAACTAATGGCTCCCACCCCCACTTGTTTACCAAGAGAGGAAATAAGATCAGATCAGCTGGATGGAGAGCCCTAGTAGAGGTCAGTCAGAGGAAGGAGGACTATGTCCAGGGTAGCTGCCCACAGGAAGGCAGGCAGTATGTCCCACTTTGCTGGCTCTAGCGCCAGCCATCAGCCTCCCTCTGGACCTTGCTGGACCAGTCCTGCCGGTCTCTGAACTCTTCTGATCTCAGCAGTCTTGTGGTCACAATCAATACCCTTGGAAGTGGAAAAGTCTTCAAGATTAGCCAGTACAAAAATGCATTTACCATGAAGAAACAGGGACCGAGAGCACAGACACTGAGATAGCACACAGGCTCCCTGCTTCTGAGAATGTCTCCCTTATAATGTTCCCTTTCAGAAACAACAGAGTTGGACTGGAGAGATGGCTCAGCAGTTAAGGCACTCCCTTGCAAAACCTAAGGGCCCAAGTTCAATTCCCTAGTACCCACCTAACGCCAGATGTATAAGGTGGCACATGCCCATGGGGTTCTTTTGCAGTGGCTAGAGACCCTGGTGCACCCATTCTCTCTATCTGCCTCTTTCTTTAGCTCACATGTGCATGTTCTCTCTCTCTCACTCAAATGAATAAATAAATAAATAAATATCTTAAAAAAAAGAATGAAAGTGAGGGCTGGGTGTAGTGGGCGCATGCCTTTAATCCCAGCACTCTGGAGGCAGAGGTATGAGGATCACCATGAGTTCAAGGACAACCTGAGAAGGAAGGGAGGAAGGGAGGGACAAAGGGGACCAGAATAGCACCAAAGAACCAAGGGATGCAGCCAACAGGCAGAACAAAGGAGAGTTTATCTTGTTGAGTGCCACAGCCTAATGCCCCATAAGGAAGAGTGTCCAGGACAAGAGTTGGGTCAGCTTCTTGTCCATCCTGTGGCAGAAGCAGTAAGTCCCACTTGAGAAAGAACTGACCCTTGTGATTCCACTTGCAGATACCCATGAAGATTATAGAACCTACCATAAAGACTCTAGAAAATGTGCTCAGGTTACAAAAACTCTGTTCCCTTGTAGAGTTTCACTCTAGCCTAGGCTGACCTGGAATTCACCATGTAGCCTCAGGGTGGCCTCAAACTCACAGCAATCCACCTACCTCTGCCTCCCAAGTGCTGGGATTAAAGGAGTGTACCACCATGCCCAGCTGTCCCCTTGTTCTGATAACTAAGATAGTTTATGAGGTGTCAGCACCGTCCCTCACAGGCAGGCAGTCATAAATCCCCCATCACGAATCACAAGCTAAAGAAGACAAAACCAACTCTTGTAAAAAGCCTGAATGGCATCCTAGTCAAGCTTCCCAAGTACAAACTCTCCCACCCAGGCTGACATGGAACTGCATGGCCCACAAACAACAAGCATGCACTTGAACAATGTTCAACATGAGACTTCAGAGGACTCACGAGGAAGCCCTTTGCGTCAGAAGCCAAGCTAGCTCAGGCTGGGCAGTGAAAGACTAGCCACTGGGGTGGGGAAGCTACACTGAGTCAATACCAGATCAGGAAAACTTCATTCCAGCTGTGTGCAGTCATGGGAGGACCTGTCTGTACCCTCCACGGGCCCCACCTCACACCTAGTTTCCAGACCAATTCGGGGTTGGCTACGCTCCCCTTCACTGCACCTGCCCTCAGCATTCATTCCCAGTTGGTTGAACTTGCTTCACTGCTGAACTAAAATCCCAGCACCTCATGCTGCACTTCAGCCCTACTTCCTACTTGAGGGTGACCCACCCCACTTGAAGCTTTCAATCAAGGAGGGAGCCATCCCAAGATGGGAATTATCTCTGGTCACATGGAACACAGTCCTTTAAATGTCCTTTGGCAAAGCAAAGATCCTGTGCGGACTAAGTGGCCTTCACAACATAAAGCCAGCTCCCTTGCTGTTTGAAAGGAATATGACTAAATTTAAACAATCTCAGGAGTGGGGTGGAACTCAGTGGTAGAGCCTTAACATGCATGAGACTCTCATTCCATCCCAAGCACAGCAAAAAAAAAAGTATACAGTGGAATGAAGGTGGAAGCAATGGTGCCACAGAGACAAGTCACAGATGCAGCAAAGTTCTTGTCATGACCTCTCTGCTCACTGCTGCACCAAGATGGCCAGTTTCCTAGCCATTCCTTCATGCATCTCTAGAAGCATCCTATCTCTGTACTTCCTAAATTTAAGAAAAACGAAAATCAGAAGTAAAGAATGAGTGCTGGGCTGGAGGGATAACTTAGTGATTAAGGCGTTTGCCTGTGAAGCCCAAGGACCCAGGTTCAATTCCCCAGAACCCACGTAAAACCAGATGCACAAGGTAGTGCATGCATCTGGAGTTCATTTGCAGTGGCTGGAGGCCCTGGCATGCCCATTCTCTCTATCTGCCTCTCTCTCTCCCTCTCCCTCTCAGAATAGTAAATGTTTAAATAAATAAATAAAATATATTTAAAAAAAAGAATGAGTGCTAAGCCATCTTAGCACTCAGGAGACTAAGGCAGAAGGACTATGTGTTCAATGACTGCCTGGGCGACATTATGAGACCATGTCTTAAAAAAGTAAAACAAGGGGCAGGAGAGCTCAGCAGGTAAGGCCCTTGCCTGCAAAGCCTAACAACCTAGGTTTGATTCCCCAGTAAGCACATAAGCTAGGTGAACAGAGAGGTTCATGCATCTGGAGTTCATCTGCAGTGGCTATGGGCTCTGGCACACCAGTATTCTCCCTCTCCACCCCCACCCCACTTGCAAATACTAAATAAAAAATTTTTTAAAGCAAACAAGGGCTGGAGAGATGGCTTTGCTGTGAAGGCACTTGCCTGAGAAGCCTAAGAACTCACAAGGTGGCACATGCATCTGGAGTTCATTGCAATGGCTAGAGGACCTGGAGTGCCCATTCTCTATTTGTTTCTCTCTCTCAAATAAATAAAAATATTTAAAAATTATAAATTGAAAAACAAACAAACAAAAAATCTGGGGAAATAGCCCAGTGGCTAAAGGGCAAGAGTTCAGACACTCAGCAACCATAGAAAGCCAGACACAGTGGAACACATACTGTGTAATCCCAATGCACCTACAATTTATGGGAGACAGAGCCAAGAAAATCCTGAAGTTTGTAGGCCAGCTACTCTGGCCTTCCTAGAACAAACAAGAGAGAACCAGCCTCAAAAACAAAACAAAACAAAACCAAAAAAAAAAAAAAAAACACCACCTCAAACTAGAGCTGTGGCACGCACCTTTAATCCCAGCACTAGGGAGGCAGAGGTAGGAGGATTGCCATAAATTCGAGGCCAGCCTGAGAATACATAGTGAATTCCAGGTCAGCCTGGCTTAAGTGAGACCCTACCTCGGAAAAAAAAAAAAGCCACACATGGAGATGCATGGTAGAAGGCTGGATGAGGTCACAGCAAGGAAGTAAAGGGCGGTACAGGAATATGTTTGCTATCTTTGTACTGACTGAATGTTCATGTAACTGAGAAAAGCACATCAAGCTGAAGCACAGCGCCAAAGTCTGACTTTCTACTACCACAGAGTCTTAATTAGTAAGGACCAGAAAACCCTTATGCACAAAGTCTAAAACACACCAGAACCAAATACTATTAAATTATTTTATTTATTTTATTTTTTGGTTTTTTGAGGTAGGGTTTCACTGTAGCCCAGGCTGACCTGAAATTCACTATGTAGTCTCCGGATGGCCTTGAACTCACCGTGATCCTTCTACCTCTGCCTCCCCAGTGCTGGGATTAAAGGTGTGTGCCACCACGCCCAGCTGTTAAATTATTTTTTATATTAGTTTTTTTTAAATTATTTTATTTACTTGAGAGAGATACAGAGAGAAAGAGGTAGATAGTGAGAATGGGATGCCAGGATCTCTAGCCACTGCAAATGAACTCCAGACACATGCACCACCTTGTGCATTTGGCTTACATGGGTCCTGGGGAAATCAAATCTGGGTCCTTCAGCGTTGCAGGCAAGTGCCTTAACCGCTAAGCCATCTCTCCAGCCCTATATTAGTTTTTATTTATTTATTTGAGAAAGCGAGAAAGAGGCAGAGAGAGAGATTGTGCACGCCAAGACCTCCAGCCACTGCAAACAAACTCCAGATGCATATGTCACCTTGTGTATCTGGCTTACATGGGTCCTGGGGAATCAAACTGAGGTCCTTTGGCTTTGTCGGCAAACACCTTAATGGCTAAGCATCTCTCCAGCCCTTGTTAAATTATTTTTATCAGTCTAAGCTAATGATTTTCCTCACTGGATTTTCTTCCATTTTCCCTGATCTTTCTTTTCTGAATTCTCAGTGAATATTTGATTTTGATAAAGAAAATATTCATAAACATATAGGTTTTATTTATTTATTTATTTATTTATTTTTGGTTTTTCGAGGTAGGGTCTCACTCTGGTCCAGGCTGACCTGGAATTAACTCTGTCATCTCAGGGTGGCCTTGAACTCATGGCGATCCTCCTACCTCTGCCTCCCGAGTGCTGGGATTAAAGGCGTGCGCCACCACACCCGGCACATATAGGTTTTATTAAGCCAACTACAAAGATATAGGCCTACACTTTGGTAGTGGAGATTTTGCAGCTTGCGAAATGGAGGCATCTCGAATTCTTTACTACAGACTATGGCTTCTCACCAGCTCAGCAAAGGGTGGTGGTCACTCTAGAGATGATTTTCTAATTCCAAATCTTGTTTGTGGTGGCTGAGCAATTTCCCCTCTTTGCATTCTATGCAATCATCTTAAGACAAAAAGCATTATTACAAATTGGTTCTCCAGATCCACCAGGCAGGGCCCAGCTCACAGGCAGCACAGCCACAAGCAACATGAGAAACGAGCTTGGCTGCTGTGCTGCTGGCACAGGGTGAAAACTGAAAACCCATTCCTCCCTCCCCTCCTAGCATAAGGTTGGGCCACCCTAAATATACACAGACATGATCCCCCACACTAGACGGGACTGGGGCCTTTCTGGACAGGAAGGAGGATGTCACAGTGAGGAAGAAACTGTCTGCACTTCTTCCTCCCAGAATGCCTCTGATCATATGTTCTCTGAGTGTAGAAGAACTCCAAGTTTGGGCTGCTGGGATCGGTGACTCTGTGGGAGAATAGAGCCAGCTTCCTCTTCCAGCGAGGCTCATTGACATGTTTCTGGATGACAGTAGTCACAGGGTTTAGGATTAAACTTGCTAAGGTGGCCTCCAGAACAGAAACTGCAACTGAGAAGGGAGTGGAGAGATAGAACCAACAAGGTAAGTCTGCAAAGCATCAGTAAGTTACAAATCAGCGGGGTGTGGTGGCGCACACCTTTAGTACCAGCACTCAGGACGTAGAGGTAGGAGTTCGAGGCCAGCCTGAGAATACAGAGTAAATTCCAGGTCAGCCTGGGCTAGAGTGGGACCCTACCTTGGGGGAGAGGGGGAACTAAAGTAGGACTTTGACTTAATACTTTATATTTTTTTTCATGATAGGGTCTCACTCTAGCCCAGGCTAACCTGGAATTCACTATGTAGACTCAGGCTGGCCTTGAACTCATGGCAATCCTCCTACCTCTGCCTCCCGAGTGCTAGGATTAAAGGTGTGCCCACCACGTCAGGCCTGTTTTTCAAATTTTTTATTTGTTTGAGAGACACAATGGGCACACCAGGGCCTCTTGCCACTGCGAATGAACTCAGATGCATGTGCCACTTTGTGCATCTGGCTTTATATGGATACTGAGAATCAAACACAGGCCATCAGGCTTAGCAAGCAAGCACCTTAACTGCTGAGCAATCTCTCCCAGTCCTGACTTAATACTTTAATTTTGGGGATGTTCTAGGGTCTCACTCTAGCCCAAGCTGACCTGGGCTTCATTGTGTAGTCTCAGGGTAGCCTCAAACTCTCAGTGATCCTCCTACCTCTGCCATTTCAGTCCTGGGACTAAAGAGGTATGCCACCATGCTCAGCATTTTTTTGTTGTTGTTGTTGAGGCAGGGTTTCACTCTACTCCAGGCTGACCTGAAACTCTCTGTAGCCTAAGCTGGCCTCAAATTCACTGATCCAAACCTCAGCCTCTTAAAGGTGTTTTACAACAAGCCCAGCTAAACTTCATTTTCACTCTGCATCTCAGCTTTAAATTTTAAATCTGGGGCTGGAGAGATGGCTTAACAGTTAAGGCATTTTCCTGAAAAGCCTAAGGACCCAGGTTCAATTCCCCAGTACCCACGTAAGCCATATGTACAAAGTGGCAATATGTGCCTGGAGTTTGTTTGCAGTGGCTAGAGGCCCTGGTGTGCCCATTCTCTCTCTCAAAACTAAAAATAAATAAATATTAAATCCAGCCCACTACTAATGATACTTATTACCTTCTGAACAACTACATAAATGTCAAGGATGTCACACCATAATCTCAGGCTGGAGAGAAAATTTAACAGTCAAGGCGCTTGCCTGCAAAATCTACGGATCCAGGTTCAACTCAACAGAACTCAAGTAAGCCAGACTCACAAAGTGGTGCACATGCACAAGGTGGCACATGTGTCTGGAATTTGGATATAGTAGCTAGAGGCCCTGGCATGCCAATTCTTTCTCTCTTTGGCTCTCTGTCATTAAAAAAAAAAAAAAAAAAACTTTTTTAAAAAGGTACCCCCAGAACATTACAAGCCACTGCTGAGACCCTTGGTTTCCCACCAGGAATTGCTAGTAAGACCCTATTGCTGAAGACTCCATATACTTGGGCTGCAAGGTCACTGAGAAATCCTGCTGGAGCTGAGCTGAAAACCTCCACCACGTAGACCAGCTGACAGAAAGCTGGAATGGGAGAGAGAGAAAAATCACCAGTGAAGATACTCAACAGGGGACACTGAAAGCCTTATATCTGGCCAGTGAGGCCAAATGAGCCAATGGGTGCAATAGTGGCACGTCTGTTATGGGGAGAAACCAACCACCCTCTAATTTGACTGGAGGCCCACTCCATGGGAGGGAATACATCCCTGATACTGAAAACCTGCAACAGGGGAAGTCATGAGCCCTAGGGGTGTAAAGTCTGCTGCTACCTGGCTAAATGTATATACTATGCTCACCAAACTGCCCAGTAAGCACTTCTCTTAATGCTCACACCCATATATTAATGCTACTCTGAATTTTGGTTAGAGAACCTTCTCTTTTCAGATGATGGTGATCTTGGGATGACTCAAAAGGCATCATGGTACTGAGAAAAAGTGACAGAGGAGTGCTCAGCACTGAGACATCTCTATCACACCTTCCAAGGCTCAGGGTCCATTGTGGAAGAGGTGGTGGAAAGAATGTAAGAGTCAAAGGAAAGGTAGGATTCCTTACAATGTGCTCCTCCAGACATAAAATGGCTGGATAAACTGGGCGTGGTGGCGTAACCTTTAATCCCAGCACTCAGAAGGCAGAGGTAGGAGGATCACAGAGAGTTCAAGGCCACCCAGAGACTACATAGTGAATTCCAGGTCAGCCTGAGCCAGAGTGAGACCTTATCTCGAACCCCCACCCCCTCAAAGAAAACTGGCCTGGATATCCATGACCTCACAGTGCCTGACACTACCTACACAAGACCATCATAATAGAAGGAAAAGATCATGACATCAAAATAAAAGAGAGACTAATTGACAGGGATAAGGGATATGATGGAGAGTGGAGTTTCTAAGGGAAAGTGGAGGGAGGGAGGGGATTACCATGGGATATTGTTTACAATCATAAAAGTTGTCAACAAGGAAAAAAAAGATTTAAAACAAAAATAAATGTACAGATGGCTTAGCGGTTAAAGTGCTTGCCTGCAAAGCCAAAGGTTCCAGGTTCGATTCCCCAGGACCCATGTAAGCCAGATGTACAAGGGGGCACATGCAGCTGGGATTCCATTTTATGCAGCACTGGGGGAATTGAACCTGGGTTACATAATGCTAGGCAAGCACTTTACAAACTGATCTATATCCCCAGCCCCCAAAATTTCCATTTGTTGGGACCAGCACACTTTTCTTTTTTTTTTTGGCAGTACACTTTTAATTTAAGAATTATTCAAGTACTTTGGAAACTGCTAATCTAGTAAAAGCAACTCTGCTTCTCTTCTAAACAAAACCACTGATTATCACCATTCCCGCATGTGAGCAGTAGCTGCTAGACTATCACAGGTGTAGCCCAGGAGCAGGAATTCTTTCCTAGGTAATACCAAGAGAAATAAGTGGCATATCTACGGAAGACATGCACAAGAACATACATGACAGCATTGTTCATAACAGTCAAGCCTAAGAGCACTCCAGACACTACCCAGCAGGAGAATGGACAATTGGTACTGTTCACATAATAAATGCTAGCACTATGAAAATGAAAGTGAGAGGCTGGGAAGATGCTCAGTGGTTAAAGACACATGCTTCCCAAGCCACCACACAAACCAGACACAAAAAAAAGTGGTGCAATTGTGTCTGGCATTCATTTTCAGCAGCAGGAGGTCTTGGTGTGCCCAAAGACATAGACACATGAAAATTAAGTAATTTAAAAAAAACAAACCTAAAAAAAAATAAAAAAATAAAAAACCTAAGTGCGGGCTCGAGGGATGGCTTAGCAGTTAAGGCGTTTGCCTGCAAAGCCAAAGGACCCAGGTTTGATTCCCCAGGACCCACGTTAGCCAGATGCACAAGGGGGTGCACACGTCTTGAGTTCGTTTGCAGTGGCTGGAGGCCCTGGCACAACCATTCTCTCTCTCTCTCCCTCTTTCTCTGTCAAATAAATAAATAAATAAATAATATTTTAAAAAAAAAAACCTAATTGGGGTCCAGGCATGGTGGCACACGCCTTTAATCCCAGCACTTAGGAGTAAGAGGTAGGAGGATCACTGTGAGTTTGAGGCCACCCTGAGACTACACAGTGAATTCTAGATCAGCTTGGTCTACAGATCCTACTTTGAAAAGCCAGAAAGAAAAACAAACAAACAAATAAAAACCCAAGTGGGGCTGGAGAGATGGCTTAGCAGTTAAGGCACTTGTCTGTAAAGCCTAAAGACCCATGTTCAATTCCCCAGTATCTAGTTAAGCAAGCACACAAGGTAAGGCATGCACAAGGTGGCACATGCATGTGGAGATCGATTACAGTGGCAAAAGGCTCTGATGTGCAATTGTTTCTCTCTCTTTCTCTCTCACATTAAAAGGGGGGCTGGAGAGATGGCCTAGCAGTTAAGGCACTTGCCTGCAAAGCCAAAGGACCTTAGTTCAATTCCCCAGTACCCTCGTAAGCCAGATGCACAAGGGAATGCATGCATCTGGAATTCGTCTGCATTGGCTAGAGGCCCTGGCACACCCATTCTTGCTCTCTCTCTCACTCTGCCTCTTTCCCTCTCTCAAATACACAAATAAATAAATGAATTTAAAGAGAAAAACAAAAAAGGCCAATCTGTTGGGCTTGCCAAAAAAAGAGAAAAAAAAAACTAATGTGGCTAGGCGTGGTTGCATACATCTTTAATCCCAGCATTCAGGAGGAGGCAGAAGTAGGATATCAGTGAGTTCAAGGCCACCCTGAGACTACAAAGTGAATTCAAGGTGAGCCTAGGGGCTAGAGAGACCCTGGGGGATGGGGACGGACAGGACTAAAGTGAACTACTGGTACACATACAAAACTGGAAGATTTCAGAGTACCATGTTGTGCTAAATAAAAACCAGGCATGAAGCCAGGTGTGGTAGCGCATGCCTTTAATTCCAGCACTCGGGAGGCAGAAGTAGGAGGACCACCATGAGTTCAAGGCCACCCTGAGACTACATAGTAAATTAGTGAGCTAGAGTAAGACCCTATCTCAAAAAACCAAAAAAAAAAAAAAAAAAAAAGACTCGAGCTAGCTCAAGCCTGGCCTACAAAACAAAAAAGGAAGAAAGGAAACTGAGCAGGAAGTTAAGAGAAGGAACACTGCATGATGCCATATGAAGGTTAAAAGCGGACACAACCCCAGGATGACTCAAGTGAGGAAAGGACAGTTTTCAATGAGCAGCACTGCCAATCATGTATCTACATGCTAAATGTGGGCTCAAACTCCTCATATACTTTAAAAAGTTAACTTAAGCCAGGCGTGGTGGCACATGCCTTTAATCCCAGCACTAGGGAAGCAGAGGTAGGAGGATCACTGTAAATTCAAGGCCACCCTGAGACTCCATAGTGAATTCCAGGTCAGCCTGGGCTACAGTGAGACCCTAACTCCAAAAACAAATTTAAAAAAAAAAACCAAAAACAAAAAATTAACTTAAAATGAGAGCTGGAGAGATGGCACAATGGTTAAAGGTGCTTGCTTGCAAAGACTGATGGTCTTGGGCTTGACTCCCCACTACCCACGTAAAGCCAGATGCACAAAGTGATGCATGCGTCTGGAGTTTGTTTGCAGTGGCTGGAGACCCTGGCGCACCCATTCTCTCTTTCTCTCTCTCTATCTGCCTATTTCTGTATCTCTCTGTCAAATAAATAAATAAAAATAAAAAATATTTAAAAGATCTAAATATAAGAGATAAAATTATGAAACAGAAGAAAACATAGGTACAAATCTTTATTTTTTTTTTTTATTTGAGAAAGAGAGAGAGAGAAGCAGGTAGAGAGAGATAATGGGTGCATCAGGGCCCCTAGGCATTGCAAAGACCTCCACCAGAAACATGTTCCACCTTGTGCATATGACTTACATGGGTCCTGGGTAAATCAACCTTGGGTCCTTTGGATTTGTGGGCACATGCCTTAACTGCTAAGCTATCTCTTCAGCCCAAGTACAAATCTTTGTCATATTGAATTGGCTAATGGTTTTAGATATAACACAAAAGGTATAAGCAAAAAGTAATGTATTGGATTTCACCTAAACTAGCAACACGTGTGTTTGAACTAAAAATAGTAAATGTACTCAAAATTGTTCAGCCAATGTTTTACTTTTTCCTTCCCATCCCCAACCCCCAACTCAGTGCTCAGCAACCCCAACCCAGGACCTCATGCATACTAGGGAAAGCATTCTATCACTGACCTCCATCCCCACCCTAAAAATGTTCAAAGGACACCACTAAGAATGATGGTGGTAGGTTTGGAAAGATTGCACAGTGGTGAGGCACTTGCTTGCAAAGCCTTATGACCTTGGTTCTATTCTCCAGAATTCCAGGTCAGCCTGGGCTAGAGAGGCCCTACCTTGAAAAAACCACAAAAGAAAGAAAAAGAAAGATGGTGATATACATTTGTACTTGGGAGGCTGAGGCAGAAGGATCATATGTTTGAGGCCAGTCTGATTTGCAACACAAGGCACAGTCTCAAAAAAAAAAAAAAAAAGAAAGAAAGAAAGAAAGAAAGAAAGAAGTGCTCACTTTAGCAGCAGTTTAGTATAAAATTGGAAGGATACACAGAAGATTAGCATGGCCCCTGTGCAAGGATGACATGTAAATTCACAAAACATTCCATATTTTTGAGCAAACCATGCTAAACAGCATATTTTTTAAAAAGATATTTTATTTCTTTATTTATGTGAGAGAGAGAGAGAGAGGAAGAGGCAGAGAGAAAGAGAGAATGGGCACACCAGGGCCTCCAGCCACTGCAAACAAACCCCAGACACATGCACATCCTTGTGCAGCTGGCTTACATGGGTTCCAGGGAATTGAACCGGGGTCCTGAGGCTTCACAGGCAAACACCTTAACCACTAAGCCACTTCCCCAGCCCCTAAACAGCATCTTTACACTGGTTTCTTTTGGCAGAAAATACTACTAATAGATTTAAAGAGAAATTTATGGATTAAAAAAAAAAAAGGAAAGGGGCTGGAGAGATGGCTTAAGGGGTTAAGACACTTGACTGCAAAGTCAAAAGACCCAGGTTCAATTCTCCAGGACCCACGTAAGCCAGATGCACTAGGTGGCACATACATCCAGAGTTCCTTTGAAGCAGCTGGAAGGCCTGGTATGCCCATTCTCCTATCTGCCTCCCTCCCTTCCCTCCCCCCTCAGATAAATAAATAAAATAATGATCAAAATAACAGTCCAGCACTCAGGAGGCAGAGGTAGGAGATTCACTGTGAGCTTCAGGCCACCCTGTGACTACACAGTGAATTACAGGTTTATGTATTCCAGGTTAGCCTGGGTTAATCAGAGAACCTACCTCGAGGAAAAAAAAGAAAGGGAGGGAAGGAAGCAAAAAAGATACAGTTGGATGCAGTGGTACACCTGGGGCTGCAGGGGTGGCTTAGCAGTTAAGGCACTTGTCTGAGAAGCCTAAGGACCCAGGTTCAATTCCCCAGGACCCATGTAAGCCAGATGCACAATGTGGTACATGCATCTGGAGTTCATTTGCAGCTGCTGGAAGCCCTGGAGTGCCCATTCTTATTCTCTCTCTCTCTCTCTCTCTCTCT
Source organism: Dipus sagitta (assembly GCA_036346955.1). Classification (NCBI taxonomy): domain Eukaryota; kingdom Metazoa; phylum Chordata; class Mammalia; order Rodentia; family Dipodidae; genus Dipus; species Dipus sagitta. The sequence goes on from CM070775.1 coordinate 152,141,769, forward strand.
CTCTCTCTTCTAATAAAATAAATAGAAATAGGCAGAGGTAGGAGGATCACTAGGAGTTCGAGACCATCCTGAGACTACATAATGAATTCCAGGACAGCCTGGGCTAGAATGAAACACTACCTAAAAAACAAAATAAATAAAAAAGAGGGCTGGAGAACTGGCTTAGTGGTTAAGGCGCTTGCCAGTGAAGCCTAAGGACCCAGGTTTGATCCTCCAAATCCCATGTAATCCTGATGCATATGGAGGCACATGCATCTGGAGTTCATTTGTAATGGCTACAGGCCCTGGCATGCCCATTCTCTCTTTCTCTCTTTCTCTCTTTCTCTCTCTCTCTCTCCCCTCTCTCCTTCCCTCCCTCCCTCCCTCCCTCTTTCTAATAAATAAATAAAAATAAAATATTTTAAAAGAGAAAAGAAAAACAATGTCACACCTGTAATCCCCCACACCTTGGAAGTTGAAACTGGATTATGTGAGCACAGGCATCTGAGACCAGTCTGGATAACTCATCAAGACACTATCATTTAATCAGAACATAACAAAATGAGGGAGGCAAGAAGGGAAGGAGGGAGACAAGAAGGGGAGGGAGACAAGAAGGGAAGGAGAGAGAGAGAGAAGGAACAGAGACTAGAAGAGAAGGAGGTAGAGAAGGGGAGGAGAGTCAGGCATGGTGGTGCATTAATACCAGTACTTGGGAGGCAGAGGTAGGAATCACTGTGAGTTCGAGGCCACCCTGAGACTACATAGTGAATTTCAGGTCAGCCTGAGCTACAGTGAGCCCCTACCTCAAAACAACAACAACAAAAAGAGAGAAACAGAGAAGGGGAGGAGGGAGAGAAGGGGAGGAGGGAGAGTAGGTATTGCAGTCAGGTCCATGTTGCTGGTAGAAATTACCCAACCAAGAGCAGTTTGTGGGGAAAACGAGGTCTATTTTGGCTTACAGGCTCAAGGGGGAAGCCCCACGATGGCAGGGAAAACGATGACATGAGCAGTGGGGTGGATATCACCCCCTGGCCCACATAAGGTGGACCACAGCAACAGGACAGTGTGCCAAACACTGGCAAGGGGACACTGGCTATAACACCCATAAGCCTGCCCGACAATACACTCCCTCCAGAAGGCTTTGATTTCCAATTGCCATCAGCTGGGGAACCTAGCATCCAGAACACCTAAATTTATGGGGACACCTGAATCAAACCACCACAGAAGGGGAGGAGGGATAGAAAAAGGGAAGGAGGGAGTGACAGAAAAGACAATACATAGTCAGAAAATCATACATCTGCTAGACAGAGGTATTTTTCTAGAATATAGGAACAACTTCAAAATTGACTAATAAAAAGACAAATAGGGACTGGAGAGATGTTCAGATGATGAAGAGCTGAGTTCAGACTCCCAGGACCATCTGAAAGCAGGATGCTGAGAGGAATCTAATCCCAGTGCCTCTGGTAAGCAAGGCAATAAAGGCAGGAGAATTTCTCTGAAGTCTACAGGACCACTAGCCTGGCAAATGTAGCAGTGAACAAAAGACTTTCACTTTATTTTGTTTTGTTTGAGGTAGGGTCTCTAGCCCAGGCTGACCTGGAACTCACCCTTTGTACTCTCAGACTAGCCTTGAACTCACAACGATCCTCCTACCTCTGCCTCCCAAGTCCTGGGATTAAAGGCATACACCACCACACCCAGCAAGGCTTTGTCTTAAATGAGACAGAAGGTGAGAACCAACATTTGAAGTTGTGTGTACACACAGTTTAAAAATGTATTTGGGGGGGGGGTGCAGAGATGGCTTAGTGGTTAAGGAATCTGCCTGCAAAGCTTAACAACCTGAATTCAATTCTCCAGCACCCAAGTAAATCCAGATGCACGAAGTGGCACACATACAGTGTGTGCCATTTGCATTTACAGTGGCTGGAGGCCCTGGTGTGCTCATTCTCTCTGTCTCTCTTCTATCCCTCATTGCTTACAAATAAGTAAAAATTAAAAAAATAAAATAAAATAAAAAACACCACAAAGTCACATGCCTATAATACAGCACTGAGGCAGAAGGATTGGGGCCACTTAGACTACACAAGAACCTGTTGCCAAAGCCTTCACTATCTTCAGTGCCTAAGGGTCTCCGGTAAACAGCTTTTGTGTTGCATGTACGACCAGCTGACTAGCTGAAGCTGAGCAGTTTCTACAAGGTATGCCACGAGCTGGGCCCTCATACTGACGAGCTGTGCAAGGAGCCTTTGGAGCTGGCCAGCTTGGTCTCACTATCACTGGTGACAAAGGAGGGGGACTTCAGAGTGACCTGGTTTCCATTAGAAGAAAGGCATGGACATACGAAGGAACAAGGCCTACCAAGCACCTCCACAGACAGAGTCTGCATTGACTCCACGAAAGGAAGGGTACAAGCAATGTGCCATGTAGCTCTCCAATGAGCATCTTGGCCAGATCCTGGAGGAGTCTGGGGCCTGGAGAAGCGTGGGAATGCATTCTGGGCAGCTCCCTCTCAAATTTGCCATCAAATGAAAGACTAGGTGAGAGACCACTTACAGGCTCTCCACTGGTCCCTCTGACATGCCCTGGCCTCCTCTGGCATTCAAGGGGATGATCCAACCGAAATCCCAACTCTCAACTCCACACACACAGATCTCAAGAATTCCAGGGGGCTGCCAGCCAAAACTTCCAAAACAAGTTGTAGAGGAGACTGAACTAGAGCTTGTTGAAAACGAGTTTCCTCATACAAGTCCTCCAAACAGGAAAGCAGAAGCCCACGCCAGCAAGCTCACTGAAGCCCTGTGGCACGATCCTCAGCTTCATGGCCAGTGCCGCCGCCATGAGTTGTCTGTTTATTGCTAGTGCTCCTTCTAGGTCATAAAGTTTTACGGGCTGGCTAAACTTCTGTTCAAACTCTGGAGCTGGAGTGACTAATGGTTTCAGTATTGGGCATAAACTATCTCTGCTCCCCAAACCTGCTCCGCCCTAGCCCAGCCACACTATACCTGGCTTCAATATTTTTTACTGGGCTGGAGAAATGACTCAGCACTTAAGGCACTTGCCTATAAAGCCTAATGACCTGGGTTTGATTCCCCAGTACCCACCCACATAAAATCAGATGAACAAAGTGGTGCATGCATCTGGAGTTCATTTGCAAGGGCTAGAGGTTCTAGCATGCCCATTCTCTGTCCTTTTTTTTTTTTTTTTTTTTTTTTTTTTTGCTGCTGTTGTTTTATAGTACTTTTTTTTTCAAGGCAGGGTTTCACCCTAGCCCAGGCTGACCTCAATCTCATGACAATTCTCCTACTTCTGCCTCCTATGCTCAGATTAAAGGCATATGCCACCACACCTAGCTCATTCTCTCTCTGCTTGAAAATATTAAATATTTATTTGAGAGAGGGGAAACAGAGAGAGAGAGAGAATAAGTATGGCTTTACATGGTAATCAAACCCAGACCATCAAGCCATGCAAGCAAGTGCCTATAACCAATGAGCAATCTCTCCAGCCCAAAATTTCACTCTTAAAAAAAAAATACAGGGCTGGAGGGATTGCTTAGCAGTTACAGCGTTTGCCTGCAAAGCCAAAGGACCTCGGTTCAACTGCCCAGGACCCACGTTAGCCAGATGCACAAGCATGTGTCTAGAGTTTGTTTGCAGTGGCTAGAGGAACTGGTGTGCCCATTCTATCCCTCTCTCTGCCTTTCTCTCTTTCTCTCAAATAAATAAATAAAAATAAAGTAAAAAACAAAAAATAGAAACCAGTTGCTGTCTCTCCGGCTCACTGAGCCCAAAGGTAGGGCCCCCCCACAATAGATGGGTGCAAAGGGACAAGCCTCCTTTTTCTGGCAGAACCTTCATCACTTCTCATGAGCTTCTACTGGGTTCAGAACCACCACACTCCTACTTTCCACGTGAGCTCTTAGGCCCTCCTGCTCTCTACATGGCAGGAGCTCTTTATAATTATTTTTGTTTTCTTGGTTTTTTTGAGGCTGACCTGGAATTCACTATGTAGTCTCAGGGTGGCCTTAAACTCAGTGATCCTGCCTCTGGCCCCCTAATGGTGAGATTAAAGACATGCACCACCACCTAGCCTTGTGTTTCTGTCTTCTCCAGTTTTTCCAGACCCACCACGTGGGCTCTCAAGCCATGTGGATGTATTCATTTTCCTTCTCTTCGTTCTGTTCTGCACTTCCCTAAATAAATATAATTTAATAATTAAAAAAATAATAAATAAGTAAATAAAGGGGCCAGGCGTGGTGGTATACGCCTTTAATCCCAGCACTTGGGAGGCAGAGGTAGGAGGATCGTTGTGAGTTTGAGGCCACCCTGAGACTACATAGTTAATTCCAGGTCAGCCTGGGCCAGAGTGAGACCCTACCTCAGAAAAAAAAAAAAAATTAAGGGGCTGAAGGGATGGCTTAGTGATTAAGGGGCTTGCCTGCAAAGCCAAAGGACCAGGTTCAATTCCCCAGTAACCATGTAAAGCCAGATGCATAAGGTGGCACATGCATCTGGAGTTCGTATGCAGTGGCTAGAGGCCCTGGCATGCTCCTTCTCTCTCTGTGTAAAAAGAAAAATAAATTAGGGGCTGGAGAGATGGCTTTGTGGTTAAGGCACTTAACTATGAAACCTAAGGACCCAGGTTCTACTCTCCAGATCCCACCTTAGCCAGATGCACAAAGGTGAGGCAAGCGCAAGGTTGCACATACCCACTAGGTGGCGCAAGCGTCTGGAGTTCGATTGCAGTGGCTGAGGCCCTGGCGTGCCAATTCTCTATCTCTCCTCTGTATCTCTCTCTAAAACAAAAACAAAAACAAAAAGCATTTAGCTGGGCATGGTGGCGCATGCCTTCAATCTCAGTACTCAGGAGGCAGAGGTAGGTGGATGACTGTGAGTTCTAAGCCAGCCTGAGACTACATAGGTCAACCTAGACTAGAGTGAGAGCCTACCTCGAAAAACAAACAAAAAAAATTAAATTTGTTTTATACTGAGAATACTTTTCTAAGATTATAAATGTGGTACTTCAAGTGACCTGAAACTTACAGTATGATTAAGAACTACTATAGCAAGAAAAAATAAAAAGGAGTAGTTGGACCCATGAAACAGACACTAATTCAAGACAGTGTGTATTTATAACCAATTATCATAATGCCAAGAACTATACAATCTGGCTAGAGAGATGGCTCAGAAGTTCAGAGTTCTTCCTACACAAGCATGACAGCCTAAGACCTGGAGTTCAATTCCACAGACACCACATAAACAGCTGGGTGAGGACACACACATCTGCAATTCCATCCTGTGGGGAACAGAGACAAAAGAATCACTGTGGCTCATGAAAATGATAAAGCTCCACAATCATTGAAGAAACAAAGCCCACATGAGAGGACACCTGACCATCTCTGTGCTGACACATCCACACACACGTGCATATACGCACCATACACATCACGTCCACTACACACACATTACATGCAAAAAAAAAAAAAAACTAGAAAATCTGCTCAACTAGGGACCTAACAGTACTTAAGAATATCACTAAGCCGGGCATGGTGGTGCATGCCTTTAATCCCCAGCACTTGGGAGGCAGAGGTAGGAGGATCGCGGTGAGTTTGAAGCCACCCTGAGATGACACAGTGAATTCCAGGTCAGCCTGAGCTAGTGTGAGACCCTACCTCAAAAAAAAAAAAAAGAATAACACTGGGCTGGAGAGATGGGTCAGTGGTTAAGGTGCTTCCCTGCAAAGCCTAAGGACCCATGTTCAACTCCCTAGATCCTACTTAAGCCTGACACACAAAGCGACGCATGTCCTGGTGATCCTTCAGCCTCAGTCTCCAAGTACTGGTATTATGGGCATGTACCACCATGCCCCATTACAATTACTTTATTTTTATTTATTTATTTATTTAGGTGTATGTGGCACACTGCAGAAGCCAGAAGATGTTGGGTGTCTCCATCACTTTTTCACCTTACAATACTGAGACAAGGTCTCTTACTGAACCTAGAACTCCCTATTTTTCAGTTAGACTGGCTGACCAGGGAACCCCAGGAATTCTTCTACCTCTGCCCCTCTTTAGCACGGGGGTTACAAGTATGCACAGCTACTCCCAGCTAAGTACGTGGGTGATAGGGATCAAATTCAAGTCCTTATAATTGCTCAATAAGCACTCTTACCTGCTGACCCGTCTCCCCTGGAACTGTGTATGTGCATGTATGCATGTATGTGTATGTTGTGGTCACATGTGCAACATGTGTGTGGAAGTCAGGGGTCAATGTCAATTTTCTTCTTCAATCAATTTTCACCTTATTTTATTTTTAACCATGATCTCTCTGAACTCAGAGCTCACTTATTTGACAAGACCAGCCAGAAAGCCATAGGGAGCTGGCAGTCTCCACCTGCCAAGCCCTGGAATTACAGGTGTGAGCCGCTACACCTGGCTTTTATGTGAGTGATGGGGATTCCAACCCAGGTCCTTATGCTTATGTGGCAAGCATTTTACCAAATGATCTATCTTCCCAGCCCTACAATTACCTTCTATAATGGTAAAATGTATGTAATACAGTGGGTGTGGTAGCATACCTCTAATCCAAGTACTTGAAAGGATGAAACAGAGGATGAAAAGCTTCAAGGCAGCCTGGGCTACACTAGGAGACCCTATTTTTACCACTCCCCCACCAAAAACAAAACAAAACAAATTATGTGTGTATACATATATGAATGAATATACATATATGCCATTAAAATCTTTATTTTTTTTTTCTTTTGGTTTTTTGAGGTAGGGTCTCACTCTAGTTCAGGCTGACCTGGAATTCACTATGTAGTATCATGGTGGCCTCAAACTCGTGGCGATCCTTCTACCTCTGCCTCTCGAGTGCTATGATTAAAAGTGTGCACCACCACGCCTGGCTCCACTAAAATCATTTTTAAGATTAGCCAAGAAAAAAGGAGCAGTAACTCAAATTAATGAAAAGAAAGGGAACCTCATGCTACCACTGATGCCACAGAAAGACAGGAGAGGGGCTTTGCACACACAAGGCCCTGGATGCTGATCTCAAAGACAGAAGGAGAGTTTACTAAGAAACACTAAGAACAACTGTGTGCCAAAAAGTTAGACAACTGAATGAAATGGAAAAGCTCCTTAAATGACACTACCAAAACTGACTCATGAAGAAAATGAAAGTATGAACTGTTCTGCAAGTACAAATAACAAGTTAGTAATTAAAAACTACCACAAAGGCTGGAGAGATGGTTTAGCAGTTAAGGCGTCTCTGCCTGCAAAACCAAAGGACCTCGGTTTGATTCCCCAGGATCCATGTAAGCCAGATGCCCAAGGTGGCACATGCATCTGAAGTTCATGTACAGTGGCTGGAGGCCCTGGCATGCCCATTCTCTCCTTCCCCACCCCCTCTCTCTCTGCCTCTTTCTCTCACTCTCTCAAATAAATAAATAAATAAAAATTTTAAAGAATCTATTAAAAAAAAAAAAACTACCACAAGCCGGGTGTGGTAGCACGTGTCTTTGTTTTTGTTTTTTTTTTTTTTGGTTTTACGAGGTAGGGTTTCACTTTAGTTCGGCTGACCTGGAATTCACTATGTAGTCTCAGGGTGGCCTCGAACTCACGGTGATCCTCCTACCTCTGCCTCCCGAGTGCTGGGATTAAAGGCGTGCGCCACCACGCCCGGCTAGCACGTGTCTTTGAAATTCCAGCACTCAAGGGGCAGAGGTAGGAGGATTGCCGTTGAGTTCAAGGCCATCCTGAGACTACATAGTGAATTCCAGGTCAGCCTGGCTAGAGTGAAACCCTACCTCAAAAAAAAAAAAAAAGAAAAAGTTCAAAACCGTAAGCCTGGGCTAGAGTGAGACCCTACCCTGGAAAAACAAAAAAAAAAACAAAAAAAACCTACCACAAAAGCCCAGGCCTGACGGCTTCATTGGTACATTCCACCAAATGTTTGAAGAACTAATACCAACTCTCCAAACTCATCCAAAAAAGTGGACAGAAGACACTTCCAGAATCATTGTGCAGGCCTAGCAGTGTAGTATTATCCCGACACAAAAACCAAAGACATACCTAGGAATCAGGATGGAGGATGGGTACCTTTTATGAATATAGATGTGACAAAAAAAAAAAAAGATGCCAGGCATGGTGATGCACACTTTTAATCCTAGCACATGGCAGGCAGAGGTAGGAGGATTGCCATGAGTTTGAGGACACCCTGAAACTACATAGTGAATTCCAAGTCAGCCTGCCAAAACCCACACAATTATCTTTTTATTTATTTATTATTATTATTATTATTAGAGATACAGGGGGGAGAGAGAGTGAGAATGGGCAAGCCAGAGCCTCAACCCACTGCAAACGAACTCCAGACACACGTGTTACCATGTGCCTCTGGCTTACTATGTGGGACCTGGAGAATCGAACCTGGGTCCTTAGGCTCTGCAGGCATGCACCTTAACTGCTAAGACATCTCTCTAGTCCCACACAATTATCTTAATAGATACAGAAAAGGCATGTGATGATATCCAACCCAGACCCATGACAAAAACACACAAAAACTTAGGATGAGAAGAGAACTTTACCCTGATAATGGTGAGCACAGAAACTCACAGCTAATGCCTTACTTACTGGTGAAGCCTGTTCTCTGTCAGAACAGAGCAAGACAACAAGCACTATTCTTGCTACTTCCACTTCAGTACAGTGGAGCTCCAGCCAGGGAAATCAGGTAGCATAAGAAACAAAGTATCCAAACTGGGGAGGAGGCAAAGCCAGCTTTTCCAGCAGCAGCTGTGGTTTTGTTTTGTTGAGACAAAGGTCTCACTGTAGACCAGACTGGCCTCCAACCTGCAATACTTCTCAGGCTCCCAAGTAGGTTACATGTATGTGCCTGCCAGCACACCCACCCTCATATGTGAAAATTCTAAAGAATCCACTAAGAGTGATTAGAGCTGGGTCAGTGAGAGTATATGCAAGCACAAGGCCTGTGGCTCCATCCCATACTAAAAACAAACAAATAGCAAAAACAAAAAGAAAAGAAAAAAAAACACACATTACATTAGGACTAATAAAGGAGGAGTTAAGAGAGATGGCTTAGCAAGTAAGGCCCTTGCCTACAAAGCCTAACGACCCAGGCTTGATTCTCCAGTACCCATTTAAAGCCAGATGTACAAAGTGGAACATATATTCTGGTTGTCTCTCTTCTATCTCTCTGTCTGCTTGCAAATAAATAAAAATTTTTTTCAAAGTTAAAATGTGCCAGGTATGGTGGTGCACACCTTTAATCCCAGCACTTGGGAGGCAGAGGTAGGATGATCACCGTGAGTTCCAGGCCACCCTGAGACTACATGGTAAATTCCAGGTCAACCTGAGCTACAGTGAAACCCTACCTCAAAAAAAAGGGGGGGGGGGATGCTGGAGAAATGGCTTAGCGGTTAAGGCACTTGTTTGTGAAACCTAAGGACCCAAGTTCAATTCCCCAGTACCCACGTGTCTGGAGTTCGTTTGCATTGGCTGGAAGCCCTGGCACACATATTCTCTTTGTCTTTCTAGCTTTTCTCTATCTCCCTCTGCTTACAAATACATAAATAAAAATAGGTTAAAAAATTAAAACATGAATTAACTATACAAGAAAACACTGCTCAGTAATGAACAGCAATGACAAACTGGTAACATGCTACAACATGGGGATGAACCTCGAGAACAAACTCAAAAAAAGTCAAGACAAGTGTAGAGGCTCCCACCTGTACTGCCAAAATTAGGGAGAAAGAAGCAGGGGGACTACCATAAAAAGTCTAAAGCCGGAGCCAGGCATGGTCGCGCACGCCTTTAATCCCAGCACTCAGGAGGCAGAGGTAGGAGAATCACCATGAGTTTGAGGCCACTCTGAGACTACACAGTGAATTTCAGTTCAGCCTGGACTACAATGAAACCCTACCTGGGGGGGGGGGGGGTCTAAAGCCAGCATATCACTGGTATATACCAGGTGCACAAAGGTGATCCAGAGCCAAGATGGCCATCCACTGGAATATGTGTTCATGCTGTTCACAGGTGCCGCCAGCTTTGTGATAGTACTTCACCAAGCCATCAAGGTTAACAAGGCCCACAAAAATGCAAGGTGGAGGGCTGGAGAGATGGCTCAGAGGTTAAGACACTTGCCTGCAAAGCCTAACCTGCGTTCAATTCCCCAGTGCCTACATAAAAGGCAGATGCACAAATTAGCACATGATTCTGAAGTTCATTTGCAGCAGCTGGAGGCCCTGGCACACCCATTCTGTCTCTCTCTCACTCACTTATAAATAAATAAAATGTTTTTTGTTTTTTGTTTTTTTTTAAGAAAGCTTTCACTTTTAAAATTTTTTTGTTCATCTTTATTTATTTATTTGAGAGTAACAGAGAGAGAAAGAGGCAGATAGAGAGAGAGAGAGAGAAAATGGGAGTGCCATGGCTTCCAGCCACTGCAAACGAACTCCAGACACATGCGCCCCCTTGAGCATCTGGCTAACGTGGGTCCTGGAAAACTGAGCCTCGAACCGGGGTCCTTAGGCTTCACAGGCAAGCGCTTAACCGCTAAGCCATCCCTCCAGCCCAAATAAAATGTTTTTAAAAGAATATAAGGTGAAATACCATGTCATGAACAGCATGGATCTTGAAAATGAACACATCTTCAAGTGCATCAACGAGCCCACCAGAACACATTAGGAGTGTACCCTCCCTTATTTTATTTTTTCTAGCTACTGGAGGGGTTTACCACCCACATAGCTCCTGGCCTGGATTGTTGGCGAGGCGCAGTGCGCTCTTTATGGATAGGGCTACTACATAGGAAACCCTGCCACGTGGTACTGAAGAGCAATGGGAGATCTGTCCTCTGCCTTCATGGCACAAAGATGTGCTCTGCTTTCCAGCCTCTGGGCTGGGTTAGAACTGGCTTGAGCAGCAGGTTCAAATGATGCCCCCAAATAATTACCAGGGTTTACAATCTCATTTTGAATGATTTACCTTTATTTCCACATTTTTTTTTTTTTTTTGGTTTTTCAAGGTAGAGACCACTCTCACCCAGGCTAACCTGGAATTCACTAGGTCATCTCAGGGTGGCCTCAAACTCATGGCAATCCTCCTACCTCTACCTCCCAACTGCTGGGATTAAAGGCATGTGCCAACATGCCTGGCCCCTAATTTTTAAAAATCAAAGAAAGGAGAATTCTAAAACCAGCCTGGGCTCCAGTGAGATCCTGTCTGAAACGTTCCCCTGAAATAAGAAGCTAGTGACCAAAATAATAATAATATTTATTTATTTATTATGATTCTTATACAAAATGTCCAGAACAGGCAAGTATGTAATGAAGTAGAACAGTGACTGCTTACAGCTTAGGTGTCAGTAAAGAGTTGGGGGGGGGGTAAAAATGGTCTACAAACAGAGACAGCTGCACAATTATGAAACCAATGAGTTATACACTTTAGGTAGGTAAACTGTATGTGACTTCTACCTCGATAAAACTGTTACCAAAGAACCAAGCATGGTGATACATGCCTGTAATCCCAGCACTCAGGAAACGGAGGCAGGAGGATCACTATGAGTTCAAGGCCAGACTGGGCTACACAGTAAAACCTTGTGCCATAAACACTGCAAAAACAATAAATCTTGGCCTGGAGAGATGGCTTAGCGGTTAAGGAGCATGCCTGAAAGCCTAAGGACCCAACTTTGATTTTCCAGGTCCCACGTAAGCCAGATACACATGGTGGCGCATGCATCTGGAGTTCATCTGCAGTGGCTAGAAGCCCTGATGTGCCCATTCTCTCTCTCTAATAAATAAATAAAATAAAATATAAACCTTGACCGGGCGTGGTGGCACACTCCATTAATCCCAGCACTTGGGAGGCTGTATTCCAGGTCAGCATGGGCTAGAGTGAGACCCTACCTCGGAAAAAACAAATAAATAAATCTTTTTCAATAAGTAATCAGCTATATAATTCAATTTAAATTTCTCTTATATTGCTGACAACCAGTTTTTGTCCAAAATCCTCTTAAAATACTATTTCACAAGGATTATCTGAAATTCATAAATACTACCTGAAGAAGAGCACACTGTCCAGTCTATGCACACCACTCCTAGTCACACCTGCACACCTGCTTCCCTTCCTGTCTCCTGGTCACTTGAACAAGAGGACACTGTCCAGTCTATGCACACCACTCCTAGTCACACCTGCTTCCCTTCCTGTCTCCTGGCCACCTGAGGAAGAGCACACTGTCCAGTCTATGCACACCACTCCTAGTCACACCTGCACACCTGCTTCCCTTCCTGTCTCCTGGTCACCTGAACAAGAGGACACTGTCCAGTCTATGCACACCACTCCTAGTCACACCTGCACGTCTGCTTCCCTTCCTGTCTGCTGGTCACCTAAACAAGAGGACACTGTCCAGTCTATGCACACCACTCCTAGTCACACCTGCTTCCCTTCCTTCTCGGTCACCTGAGAAGAGGCACACTGTCCAGTCTATGCACACACTCCTAGTCACACTGACCTGCTTCCTCGTCTCCGGCACTTGAACAGAGACACTGTCCAGTCTATGCACACCACTCCTAGTCACACCTGCTTCCCTTCCTGTCTCCTGGCCACCTGAGGAAGAGGACACTGTCCAGTCTATGCACACCACTCTTAGTCACACCTGCACACCTGCTTCCCTTCCTGTCTCCTGCCCCGGAGAAGAGGACACTGTCCAGTCTATGCACACCACTCTTAGTCACACCTGCACACCTGCTTCCCTTCCTGTCTCCCAGCCATCTGAGGAAGAGACACTGTCCAGTCTATTCAACCATTTCAGTCACAAGCTGACACCTCTCCTCCTGTCTCTTTCCTGATCCAAGGGCATGCAGCTTGCTCCCTATTTCACTTCCTCTTCCCTCTCCCAGGAACCTCTGAGGAAATGACTTGTAGTTAGAAAATTCCTGTCTCCTGGTCACTTGAACAAGAGGACACTGTCCAGTCTATGCACACCACTCCTAGTCACACCTGCTTCCCTTCCTGTCTCCTGGCCACCTGAGGAAGAGCACACTGTCCAGTCTATGCACACCACTCCTAGTCACACCTGCACACCTGCTTCCCTTCCTGTCTCCCAGCCACCTGAGGAAGAGGACACTGTCCAGTCTATGCACACCACTCTTAGTCACACCTGCACACCTGCTTCCCTTCCTGTCTCCTGGTCACGGAACAAGAGGACACTGTCCAGTCTATGCACACCACTCCTAGTCACACCTGCACACCTGCTTCCCTTCCTGTCTCCCAGCCATCTGAGGAAGAGGACACTGTCCAAGCACCTTTCATACTTTCAGCACAAGCTAGGGACACCTCCTCCTCCAAGTTTTTAGTCTCTTTCTCTGGTCTCCAGGGCTTATGCAGGCTTGCTTCCCTTATTTCTACTTCCTCCTTCCACTCATCCCAGGAACCTTCTGAGGAAATGACTTGGTGTAGAAATGAAACAGAGAACTATCTTAATCAAAGGGAGAGTAGTAAACACAGGTACTTCCCGCAGTCATGCATCAGGGCCACCTCCTCGTGAGGGACACAGCACAGGACTCCCCTACATGCTCCATACCCCATCCCAACCAGAGCATACAAACTTCATAGGACAGTGTCTCGTGGACAAGCTGAGCTCCAGGGGAACAAGAAATGTGTTCTGTTCAACAATGAAGTGCCTGGCACATCTGGAGTCCTTGATAAGATGCTTGTGTGGCTGGGGATGCAGCTCAGTGGTGCAGTGTTGCCTAGCGCATAAGGCCCTGTGTTCGATCCCCAGCACTGAGAAAAAAGCAAATAACAATGTTCACACAGTTTTGCACAGTGGGGGGAAGTAAATGAATAATTGGGTCTCTGCAAACCCAAAACGTGATTGCCTATGTGCTTGAGTGAAAGCTGGGGGTCATCAGAGGTATCTCCGGAGCCTGAGCAACAATGGGCAGAAAAGAGAACTGACATCATACTGTAGAAGCAGTTACACCCCAAATCTGCCTCAACCCCATCCTCCTCTGCACCACACCTCCCCAGGAAGCTGGCAGCTACTCCCCACTCTGCTCCTAGGCAAGGAGAAGCTTCCTCGTGAGAAAATTTCAGGACCAAGAGAAAAGTTGCCACCAATTTCTGACATTACCCATCACACTGGGAAGGTCCACACCTTAATTCCTAAAGATGAATCTGCCAGTGTATACAAGGAGTTCCAATCATCCCCCACAAAATTATAGAAAAATAGTCAATAATTACTAGATGTGGGAGAAGACCCTCTACCAAAGACCAAAGCAGGGAATAGGAAAAACAAGAACTCAGATGAAAGAAACTACACAGCAAACTAAAGAAATGTCCTATCAGACCTAATGGCACATGCTGAGGGGGAGAAACGATGAGTACAAGACCAGCATGGGCAACATAGTGAGGCCCTGTCTTTAAAAAAAAAAAGGAAAAAAAAAAAAAAGCCAGGCATGGTGGCGCATGCCTTTAATCCAGCACTAGGGAGGCAGATGTAGGAAGATTGCCATGAGTTCAAGGACACCCTGAGACTACAGAGTGAATACAGAGTGAATTCCAGGTCAGCCTGGGCTAGAGCAAGACCCTACCTCAAAACACAGAAACAAAAAACAAACAAAAAAAAAAACAGCAAATAACAAAAGACAAACTGTGCAACATGACTGTGTGTGTGTAAATCAACAAAAAATTAACAGAAATGCTATTACTGAGGAATTGCTTTCAAGAAACAAAAATAGGGGCTAGAGAGATGATTTAACAGTTAAGGCACTTGCCTGCAAAGCCTAAGGAACCATCTTCCATTCTCCAGGTCCCATGTAAGCCAGATGTACAAAATGACGCAAGTGCACAAGGTCACACATGCGCACAAGGTGGCATACACTTCTGGAGTTTGATTATAGTGGCTGGAGGTCCTGGCACACCAATTCTCTCTCTCTTGTATAAAACAAAAAACAAAAACAAAAATAAGCCAATCTTGGGCTGGAGAGATGGTATAGTGGTTAAGGCCTTTGCCTGCAAAGCCAAAGGATCCCAGTTCAACTCTCCAGGACCCACGTTAGCCAGATGCACAAGGGGGGCGCATGCATCTAGAGTTCCTTTGCAATGGCTGGAGGCCCTGGCGTGCCCATTCTCTTTCTCTATGCCTCTTTCTCTCTCTCAAATAAATAAATAAGCCAATCTGGCTGGGCATGGTGACACATGCCTTTAATCCCAGCACTTGGGAGGCAGAGGTAGGAGGATTGCCATGAGTTTGATGCCACCCTGAGACTACAGAGTGATTTCCAGGTCAGCCTGAGCTGGAGTGAGATCCTAGCTCAAAACCAAAAACCAAAAAAAAAAAAAAAAAAAAAAAAAAAAAAAAAAGAATGTAAGTGCCAAAGAAAGGGTAGGACTCCTTACAACGTGCTCCTCCAGACACAAAATGGCCTGGATATCCATGACCTCACAGTGCCTGATACTCCCTACACAAGACCATCATAGTAGGAGGAAAAGATCATGACATCAAAATAAAAGAGAGGAGAGGGGATATAATGGAGAGTGGAGTTTCAAAGGGCAAACTGGGGGAAGGGAGGGAATTACCATGGGATATTGTTTACAATTATGGAAGCTGTCAATAAAATAAAAATAAAAATAAAAACCTCAGTCCCCTGACAAATAAATGAGCTGTTCTCTGAAAGAAAAAAGAAAAAAGAAAAGTTCCTAACTTTCCACTTAGGAAAGGGCTTTCTCTTCCTCACCTTCATCAGTAAGAGGACAACAATGTTTCTCACCTGCCATTCCACCCCAGCCTAAGAATCCAGGAATAAGACCTCAAAATAAGAGCCATGTGTAGTGACACATACCTATAATCCCAGCACGTGGCTCAGACTGGCCTTGAACTCACTAAGTAGCCAAAGATAACCACGATTGCTGGGACTCTGGGCAAGTGCCACCACATCCAGTTTGTAAGGTGCTGAGGATTGAACCTATCTATTATCTATGGCTTTGGGAATGCTAGGCAAGCACTCTACACACTGAGTTACATTCTAAGCCCTGTTTTGTTTTGTTTTGTTTTTTTGGAGGGGTGAAAAGGACGTTCAAGGCAGGCTTACTGCAGCCCAGGCAGACGTGGAACTTACTCTGTAGCTCCAGGATGACCTTGAACTCACAGCACTCCTACCTCAGTCTCCTGAGTACTGAGATTAAAGGTATGCCACCATGCCCAGCCCTCACCTCAACCCCATTTTCTTTTCTTTCTTTCTTTTCTTCTTCTTCTTTTTTTTTTGAGAGAGAGGGAGGATAGAGGAAGAGAAAGAGAATAGGTGTGTGGCAGGGCCTCAGCCACTGCAATCAAACTCCAAACGCTTGTGCCACCTAGTGGGCATGTATGACCTTGCACCTACCTTACCTTTGTGCATCTGGCTAACGTGGGATCTGGAGAGAGATCCAACATGGATCCTTAGGCTTGGAAGGCAAGCGCCTTAATGACTAAGCCTTTTCTCCAGCCCATCGACCCCATTTTCTACATTTTTTAAGATTTATTTTTATTTTTATTTATTTATAAGAGAGAGGGAGGGAGAGTGGGAGCACTCTCTAGCCACTACAAACAAACTCCAGATGTACACACCACCTTGTGCATCTGACTTACGTGGGACCTGGAGAATCGAACCTGGATCCCTAGGCTTCACAGGCAAGTGTTTTAACTGCTAAGCTATCTCTCCAGCCCTCTCCATGTTTTTATTTTATTTTATTTTATTTATTTTTGGGGGGGAGGGGGTTCGAAGCAGGGTCTCACTCTAGCTCAGGCTGACCTGGAATTCACTATGTAGTCCCAGGGTAGCCTTGAACTCACAGCAATCCTTCTACCTCCCGAGTGCTGGGATTAAAGGCATGCACCACCACGCCCAGCTCCATGTTTTTAATCCTTTAAAATATATAAGTGGCAGCTGTGGTGGCACATACCTTTAATCCTAGCATTCTGGAGGCCAAGGTAGAAGGATCACTGAGTTTGATGACACTCTGAGATTACATAGTAAATTCCAGGTCAGCCTGGGCTAGACTTACCTAAATAAAATAAGGCCAGGCATAGTGGCGCACACCTTTAATCCCAGAAATCAGGAGGCAAAGGTAGGAGGATAGCCGCGAGTTCCAGGCCACCCTGACACTACATAATGAATTCAAGGTCAGCCTGGACTAGAGACCTTACCTCAAAAAAAAAAAATAAATAAATAAATAAATAAATAAAAAGTAAAAACTTGCCAGGTGTGGTGGTGCACACCTTTAATCCCAGCACTCAGTAGGCAGAGGTAGGAGGATCATTGTGAGTTCGAGACCACTCTGAGACTACATAGTGAATTCCAGGTCAGCCTAGACAAGAATTAAACCCTACCATAAAAAAACAAAAACAAAAAAAAAGTAAAAAATCTGTATTTGGTCTCATCTAACACAGACCTTTTAATTGATCACTCTCAAAACCACTTTCTGATGGGACATGGTGGTGCACACGCCTTTAATCCCAGCACTCCAAAGGAAGAAGTAGGATTCTGCCATGAGTTCAAGGCCATCCTGAGACTACATAGTGAATTCCAGGTCACCCTGAGCTAAAGTAAGACCCTACCTTACAAAGGCTTGGGAATTAACAATCCTGCCCTCTTGCCTGCTGATTTGGAATCAACACTGGCAGACAGGCAACTCAGCATCTGGCTCCACAAGAGGCTGGGCTGCACAGGAGTTAAGAGAGGAGAGGAACTGCCTATCCCTGGTTCCCTAACATACACCAAGAGTCAGTGCCTGAGGAGCATTCACCACACAGTATAAGCTTTTCCAGGTAGGTGGCCCACATGGTAGTATCCTGACGTGAAAACAATTTCAACTCCAGTTTCGTTTATTTAAATATTTAATGTAGCAGGGCGTGGTGGCACATGCCTTTAATCCCAGCACTCGGGTGGCAGGGGTAGGAGGACCACTGTGAGTTCAAGGCCACCCTGAGACTACATAGTGAATTCCAGGTCAGCCTGGACTAGAACCCCCCCCACAAAAAAAACTATTTAATGCAGACATGGCCATTCCTTCATTTCATAGCCCAACTGTCCACAAAGTAGTTTGAGAAGAGAAAAAGTAGGACTGGCTTGTTAATGTTTAATGGTTTCAATTCTCCTATCTCATACCATGCAGTCAGTGTCAATATGCATTTCCAAGAGCTATTTATAAAATCTAAATTATGTTAACTTAATTTTTATCACGCAATCCCAACATTTCCCTATAATTTTAAAAACCTGCATTCTAAATCTATTTTTTTTTTCAAGGTAGGGTTTCACTCTAGCTCAGGCTGACCTGGAATTCACTACATAGTCTCATGGTGGCCTCGAACTCACAGCGATCCTCCTACCTCTGCCACAGAATCATTCACATGAAGAACAACCCTGTTTCCTGAAAGTTGGGGTTTACTGTCAGCTCACTACTAGATTGTACCAACCAACAAGAACTGGTCAGGTGGCTAACAATTTCCTGTGAAGCTTAAGGACCCATGTTCGACTCCCCAGATCCCACATGAGCCAGATGCATAAATGATGCATGTGCACTGTCACCCATGCACACAAGGTGGAGCATGTGTCTGGAGTTTGACTGGAGGTCCTGGTATGCCAATTTTCTCTCTCATAAAAAGAAAAAAAAGGAGCTTAAGAAACAAACAGGCAAAGCAAGGTTTTTCCAACTTATAATTAAGGTCCAGAATTTCATAGTGGAAACCAATCAAACTATAAAGATAATCAAAGGAAAATTACAGACAAAGCCCTGCAAAAACTAAAATGACCATCCACTGCAATCACTGTGGCAGTAAGAGCCAAATGTCTTTAAAACTTTAAGGTATGGTCTCACCCTGGGATTAACAGTGTACACCACCATGTCTGACTTAATTACTTTTTTTAACTTTTTTTTTTTAATTATGTATTTGCAAGCAAGCAGAGAGATAGAAAACAGAGAGAGAGAATGGGTGCACCAGGGCCTCTAGCCAGTACAAACAAACTCCATATGCATGTGCCCTTTCTGCATCTGGTTTATTTGGGTCCTGGTAAAATGAACCTGGGTCCTTTGGCTTTGCAGGCAAGGAGCCTTAACTGCTAAACCATCTCCCCAGCCCTTAATTACTTGTTTTAAAAATTTTTTTTTATCAGGGCTGGAGAGATGGCTTAGCGGTTAAGATGTTTGCCTAGGAAACCTAATGACCCAGGTTCGATTCTCCAGGTCCCATGTAAGCCAAATGCACATGGTGGAACACACTTCTGGAGTTTGTTTGCAGTGGCTAGAGGCCGTGGCGTGCCCATTCTCACTCTTTCTCTCCCTCCCACTCCTCTCTCTGTCTCTAATAAATAAATAAAAATAAATTTTAAAAAAATTTTATTTACTTGAGAGAGACAGAGATAGAGACAGAGAAAGAGGCAGATAGAGAGAATGGGCACACCAGGGCCTCTAGCCACTGCAAATAAACTCCAGACCCATGTTACGCATCTGGCTCATGTGGGCACCGAGGAACCTGGGTCCTTAGGCTTCACAGGCAATGGCCTTAACCACTACTAAGCTGTCTCTCCAGCCCCTTGATTACTTTTTATTACTTACATTTTCCAGATGTTATAAAAAATTTCCAATAAATCTCAAAATTTGGGCTGAATCAGCTGCTTTCTTGTTTAAAGTAGAAGAATTCTACTTGTTATTAGCTACTCGGCAAGACTTGGTTGGTGGGGACAGGCTGGCTCTCTACATGCTGGGAATGAATTTATCATACTTCAAACATGGCAAAGCAGTAAGTGCAAAAGCTCAACATTGCACAGGTGGAAAGCCTGGAGATACTTTCTGAGCTGAAGTCACTCCACTTTGACACTAGGATATTAGGACTGCTCTAATAGTTTATTTATCAGAAATACCATTCTTGGGGGGCTGGAGAGATGGCTTAGCGGTTAAGGTACTTGCCTGCAAAGCTTAAGGACCCAAGTTCAATTCCTCAGTACCCACGTAAACCACATGCATAAGGTGGAGTTTGTTTGCAGTGGCTCAAGGCCCTGGCATACCCATATATTCTCTCTCTCTCTCCCTCCCTCCCTCTCCTTCAAATAAATAAATAAAAATATGAAAAGAAATACCATTCTTGGAACTGGAGCAATGGCTCAGCAGTTAAGGTGCTTGCCTGCAAAGCCTAATGACCCTGGTTAGATTCCCCTGCACCCACATAGAGCCAGATGCACAAAGTGGCACATACATCTAGTTTGTTTGCAGTGCCTAGAGGCCCTGGCATACTTTCTTGTTCTTATTCTCTCTTTCTCCATCTCTGCTTGCAAATAAATAGGTAAAAATATTTTTTTAAAAAGACCATTCTTTGTCTTCCCATCAAAACATCTAAACAAGGGCTGGAGAGATGGCTCAGAGATTAAGGCACTTGCCTAACAACCTGGGTTTGATTCTCCAGTACCCACTTAAAGCTGGAACCACAAAGTGACACATGCATCTGGAGTTTGTTTGCAGCAGCTACAGACCCTGGCATGTCCATTCTTTCTATCTCTCTGTCACTGGTTGCAAATAAATATTGGGCTGGAGAGATGGCTCAGCAGTTAAGGTGCTTGTCTGCAAAGCCTAATAAACCAAGTTCCATTCCCCAGCACTCATATAAAGCCAGATGCACAAAGCAGTACAAGCATCTGGAGTTCATTTGCAGGGACTGGAGGCCTTGGCATGTCCATTCTCCCTTCTCTCTCTTCATGTAAATGAATAAATATTGTTTAAAAAAAACATCTAGCTAGGCATGGTGGCTCATGCCTTTAATCCCAGCACCTGGGAAACAGAAGTAGAAGGATGGCCACCTTGAGACTACATAGTGAATTCCAGGTCAGCCTGGGCTAGAGTTCAACCCTACTTTGGAAAAACCAAAAAACATCTAAACAATGACCGTGCATGCATCTTTCCTGGTAACACAGCACTTAAGTGTTGTGATGGTGTATAACAACACATGGGGCCAGGTGTGGTGGCACACACCTTTATTCTCAGGCACTTGGATGGCAGAGGTAGGAGGATCACCGTGAGCTCAAGGCCAGTCTGAGACTGACTACAGAGTGAGTTCCAGATCACCCTGAGCTAGAGTGGAGACCCTATCTCATTAAAAAAAAAAAAAAAAAAAAAAAAAAAAAAAGGCACATAGCACTTTTCATTGAAATTTTCTCCTCATATTTTAAACCCATTCTGCACAATTTTTGTTGTTGTTGTTGTTTTGTTTTCCCAAGTAGGGTTTCACTCTAGCCCAGGCTGACTGGGAACTCACTATGTAGTCTCAGGGTAGCCTCGAGCTCATGGCCTGGACTTCTTTTGTTTTTGTTGTTTGTGAGATAGGGTTTCAATGTAATCCCAGCTGGCCTTAAACTTCTGATCCTCCTGCCTCTACCATCCAAGTACTGAGATTATAAGCATATGCCATCACACCCAGCTTTTTCTATGGTTTATTTATTTTTTTGGCTCTTCGAGGTAGAGTCTCACTCTAGCCCAGGATGATCTGCAATTCACTATGTAGTATCAGGGTGGCCTCAAATTCACAGCAATCCTCCTACCTCCACCTCCCAAGTGCTGGGATTAAAGGTGTGTGCCATGTTCAGATCTTGTTCTATAATTTAAAATGTACACTTTTGTGCAAACTGAGCTAAGAGAATAATGTAACTTATCTGTAATCACTTTCCAAGATGTATAGAAAAATTTCGATACTATGTCTACCATTATAGCACACAGCTTCTGTTTAGATTTGCAAAGATTGGAGCTTAAAAAATCTGTCCTCATATGCTGAGAAGAACTTCCTCTTATGAAGCCTAAAGTACCCTGTGGTGAGCACCCAGCAGTCAGACCCACCCCCACCCAAGTGCTAAGCAAGTCCCAGGCCAGAGGCCACCTGGACCACACCTCATCAGTGAAGCTGACCTCCCTCTGCTTTATCTCCCTCACATGACTGACATGTGCACCAGCTGAACCTGACTATGGATTCAAGATCCAGTGCTCAGAATGGAATGGCAAATGCATCCTATATTGAGAAGCGTCAGACTGCAGCATGCACCTCACTTTCAAAGCAACCGTAAAGTCAGTTAATTATCCAGCTGGAAATTATGTCGCTGACAAAGGACCCTGGGAAAGCCAGTACTCTCAATGGAGGGGTCCTCCATGTAACCAAGAACGTTGGGGTCCACACAAACTCTGGCCTATTCTGAGGCTTGGCTGCAACCTCTTCCTGATGCTCCCATTAGCGTGAAATAACATCTCCTGGAACAGCAACTGGACAGAGGCCCTCTAAAGAATATTGCAATTGAAGCTCTAATTTGTAAACAAAATTCCAAATTCCAGTTACCACTGTGGCAGAGTAGGGCGAAGCAGAAGGCCTCGGTGTGGAACACATTTATTTCCTCGTGCAAGTATCAGCTTCATCAGTCCCAACGATTAGAAATTACTGGTTCAAACTGCACAGTTCTAACCCAATGACGCAAGCAAGCCAAGGGTGAGAGCTTCACAGTGTTTTGACCTAAACCTAAGCCTTGCTTCATCCTCTCAGTCCTTGTGAAAGATGTAAGGGTCTTGAGGGTATGCCTGTGTTCTGGAGGGACGTAGCAGGCGTTTCACCTTACTCTCTTACCTGTCTTGGAAACTCTTAATGTCACTACCTGTCTTAAACACTTGTCCTCATTTGGCACAACTACCATTGGTTAGCAGGCCAATGGTTACAGCGGTGCAGATCCCTTAGTGAAGGAGAGAGCACACCAAGATCAGATGAAGAAAAGTTTTAAAGTGACAGTCCAGGCCACCCGCTAATTTTCACAAAGGGTCTGGCAGAATTACAATGAAGGGGAAAAGAAAAATAATCAATTTGCTCTTGCACGGCGGATATGAAATAAAGCTTTTAACCTTAAAAACCCCTTGGCGGTGCTACAGGAGCTGCTCAGGCAGTGGACATAAAGGAGCAGTGCACCGGCTGTCACCTGGGAGGGGCCCTCGGAGCTGGCCTGCTGGGCCGCGCACACAGCCCACCGGAGCGCGAGGGCGCGCCAGGCAGCGAGGCTGCCCTCGGATCCCGCCGGGCACAGGGCTGGCAGGGGTGACTCCGGACCCCGAAGGCGAGTGCGGGGCGGGGGCAGGGCGGATGTCCCGGGGAGCGCTGCAGGAAATGGTATCCAGACTCGGAGGGTGGGTCTAGGAAGCGGCAGGGCGATGGCCGGGAGTGGGGAGGAGTGGGGCGAGGATGTGGCTCCGGCGCGGGACGAGGGGCAGGGCGGGGAGGGTCACTCACCCCACTCGAGGAACTCGGCCACGTACTTGTCGCGGCGCAGCGCCGAGGTGCTGCACTCGGTGTAGAGGCACACCAGCACGTCGAGCAGCGTCTCCACGCTCAGCGAGCTCTCGTTGCGCCACGGCCCGTCCAGGAGCAGCTGCTCCAGCTTCTTGAGTCGCACCTTGGCCGACATGGTGCTGCGCAGCCCGCTCCGCTCCGTCCCCACGCGCCGGCCTCTCGCCGCCGTGCGCCCCGGCGTCAGGGCCCGTCCTCAAGGGCCCGGCGGCCACGAGCCCCGGCCGCCGCGGCGTCCAGTCGCCGCCCCGTCCGCGTCGTCGCGTTCCGGCCTAGGCCGACATCTTGGGCTCCGTCCCGTCGGCACCGAGTCTGGGGCGCCGGGCCCCGCGGGTCCATGGGCCGGTCTCCTCCCCTCGGCGCCGCCGCCCTCCCCAGCGCCGTCCCCGCCCTCCTCAGCCGCCCGGCCGCGCCCTCCTCCCGCCGGCCACCCTTGACCCGAAGCGCTGCGGAGCCGAGCGCTGCGCAAAGCCCGGCCGGCGCCAGAGCCCCGACCCTAGCCCGGCCGGCCGTCCCCAGCCCGCGACCCTCAGCCAACCAGGGCGCGGCCAGCGCGCCGCAGCCAACCACCTCGAGGCCGGCCGCCGCGGCGCTGACCTCAGCGCGCTGCCCCCGCCTTCGCCCCGCGCTGAGGCCAAGCGTTTCGGGCCTCGCCGCTCGCCGTAGGAGCCGGGCGGAGGTGGGGCATCCAGTGCGTTGCTGAGATTACAGGCTGCGCGTGCGCAGAGGCGCCCGGGTGGGGCGCGGCGCGGTGCGTGTCTCCGAGCCCTGAAGTCCCGGCCTGCGCTCCGGGCTTGCGACCCACCCGGCCGGGAGCGGGGTGGCTAGGAAGCGCCCCGGGGAGAGGTCTTGCGGCTTGAAGCCAGAAGCGGCTTCAGAGGACTCTGCCCCAGGCGGCCTGTGCCCGAGAGCGTGAGAGTCGCGGACAGGGCACCTGCCGAGCCGCTGCGCTAACTGCCCGCGTCGCCCCCGGGGATGCGCGGTGCCCCGCAGGCCCTTGCAGCGCCCACCGTCCAGCGAGTGGGGGCGACCATCCGGTAGGAAGCTGGCACTTGTCTCCCTGCGAGTCGCCGCTCTCCTGGACGCATCCAACTGGGAAGGGCGAGGAGAACACCCAACAAACTAGGATGCATGCCCTCGGGGACCTAGTGGGCACCGGGCCGCGAGGGAGGAATCGCTACGCCGGGATGGGCGCTTCACCGAGCAGGGGCTTTTGATGGAGCCGCGCAGGGGACCGGTAGAGTTTGGAAGCCGAAGACTAAGGCAGCCTGTGGCAAAACTCCCTATGGAGTGGGGCGTGGTAGTGCCTGCCTTTAATCCCCGCGCTCGGGAGGCAGCGGTAGAGAGAGGATCACCGTGGGTTTCAGGTCAGCCTGGGCCAGAGTGAGACCCTACTTCGGGCAGGGCAGCGTGGGCGGAGGAGGGGAGTAGCTCCCTATGGAATGATACCAGCCAATGGCAGCCTCTGCGGGAAGTGTTGACTGAAGGGTTCAGGGTGCCTTCTGGGTTCCGGGAAATGTTATGTGACTTGATTGGATTTACACAAACGCCCATGTAAATAAACCTAAAATGTCCTCGTGATCCGTGTGTGTCACTAACTGTATACATATTTACCCTTAGTTTTTAAAACTCAGGCAAATAGTCCGGTATTGAGTGAGTCCATACATAACACATTCATCAGTCTGTACTGTTTATTTTTATGTCTATGATACAATAAAAGCCTTTAAGGACTGGGGAGATAGCTCAGAAGTTACAGGTGCTTGTTTGCAAAGCCTGTACGCCTGGGTTCAGTACCCACCTAAAGCCACATGCACATGGCTCATGCTTCTGGAGTTCTTTTGCACCTGCAGGAGGCCCTGGTGTGCCCATACTCTTTTTCTTTTTTTAAAATATTTGTATTTTTATTTACTTATTTGACAGAGAGAGACAAAGAATGAATGGACGTACCAGGGCCTCTAGCCACTACAGACGAACTCCAGATGTGTGTGCCCCCTTGTGCATCTGCCTAACGTGGGTCTTTCGGCTTTGCAGGCAAACGCCTTAACCGTTAAGCCATCCCTCCAGCCCCCCATACTCTTTCTTGGAGATACAGAGATGGCTGAGCCATTAAAAGTGCTTTCTTGTAAAGCCTGCCTGCCCAGATTTAGGTACCTACACAAAGCCAGATGCAGAAAGTGGCTCATGTGTCTGAATTTCTAATGCAGTGGCAGAGTGGAAAAAAAAAAAAAAAACTAGACAGGTGTAGTGGTGCATGTCTTTAATCCTAGTACTCAGGAGGCAGAGGTAGGAGGATCACCGTGAGTTCATGGCCACTCAGACTACATAGTGAATTTCAGGTCAGCTTGGGCTACAGCAAGACCCCGCCTGATAAAAACAAAAAAGAAAAAAACTTGTTATAGCCGGCATGCCTTCATTTAATCCCAGCACTTGAAGGCAGAGGTAGGAGGTTGGCTGTGAGTTTGAGCCAGCCTTCTTATAAAGGCCAAGGAGGTCACCTAACCTTTAGGCTAAACACCAAATGCTTTACCTCAGCTTTAAGTCTTCAAGTAAGGGCAACCAGACAACTGAATGTCTGGACAGTCCCCATCATTAATTTTTGCTCCACAAGTGTCCCTGTCTCTAAATCCAGTCTCACTGGCTACCTTGCTGCTCAACTATTTGATCCCTCTGCCCTCAGGGCCTTGCGTTTGCCACCCCCACCCTCATCCAAGACTTCCTCATCCCAAATCTGTCTCCAGGTGACCCTTCAGGGCAGCCTTGTCTACCACACCTGGGACAGATCAGGCCCCAATTCATCCTGTAGGTTTTCTCCACACTTGGAACAGCAGGTCCATGTGGCTTACCCACTAACCTGTTACTAAAAAACTGTGCCTTAGTTTCCTCATATGTAAAACCAGAGTAAGTGACTTGTGCATTTCAGTGAAGTCTAAAAGGGATTCAGTGAGTCATCGCCCATGGAGCACTTTGCCCATAGCCCAGCTAATCATAAAGACTCTCATGCATTCGGGTTATTATTTTAGAAAATGGCACCAGGCATGGTGGTGCATGTCCTTAATCCCAGCACTTGGGAGGCAGAGGTAGGAGGATCGCCATGAGTTTGAGGCCACCCTGAGACTACATAGTGAATTCCAGGTCAGCGTGGGCTAGAGCGAGACCCTACCTGGAAGGAAAAAAAAAAAAAAAGGAAAAAGAAAACTCTGTGACCAGCTGATGGATGAAACAGCCTTTGGTGCTGGCTCTTGGCCCCCAGACCAAAGAAACAGCTGTATGTGTTCAGGCATCTGTGAAAACCTGCTATGTCCTCAACTGCCTGGGTGGGCTCCAGTGTGTTTCTGAGCAATGTAATCAATACACCAGCCCCAGACCAAACTAACCTATCCCAGCACCCCAAAATGTACACAGCATAGTTACTTAAAGCCACATGCAGGCTTAGTGGCTAAAGGCACTTGCTTGCAAAGCCTAAAGGCCCAGGTCAGTATCAACATTATGCCAGATGTACAAAGTGGCACATGCATCTAGACTTTGTTTGCAGTGGCAAGTGGCCCTGATGCCCATTCTCTGTCTATTCCTCTGTCCTTACAAAAAAAAATTTTTTTAAGCCATAAGCAAAGGCTTAGTTGAGAAACTGGAATGCCCATATCTAGAAAGCTGAGCCTCTGAATTTGTGTCACTTTCAATCTTCCCCCTGCACCTAGCTTGGAACCCTTGGGCTGAAGATAAGCAGTGGTTAGAGGGCAATCAGCTGGACACTTTCTCTGCTCCTTCCTCAGCTTATAACTAGCTCAGCCTGCTTGCACCTATTGTGCTGCACCAGAGGATGGTGAATGGAAGGGCTTTGGTCTCTCTCTGGACTTGTAGAGAATAAAGATGACACTCTCTCCTGGGCACTTGCACAGAACACCTGTGTTAGGGGCAGGGGATCCCTGTCGCCCTCTCCTGACCCCTTATCCCAGATGTGTGGTTTTCCAGGATGTGGGTTTACCTGATGGCTGCAGGGCTCTTTCCAGTGGGACAGACAAAACCTAGAACTCCCTCAGAAGACTTAATTCAGAGTGAAAGAAGGGTTTTGCACCCAGCAGGATCACATCACCAAGTCCTCTTCTTGCCCCAGGTGTGGGACAAGTTCCCAGCATCTCCCTTGACAATCAATCTACATGTGGCAATCTGGAGAACTGGTTCTCATTTCTTGAGAATTCCACATCTGCATAGATGATGTATAAACGAATATGACTGTGTGTTCATAAAACTACAGAAGTCTCTTGGCAGGGCCACAGTTTGCTGACTTGCTCCACAGCACAGGCTGATAGTGGGGACTCAGGTCAACAGCCACAGCCTTTGAGAGGTAGAAGGGTCTAGTTACATAAAACAAGGTTTCCTTCATTTTGTTGCTGTTGTTTTTTTGATGGCAGGGTCTCACGCTAGCCCAGGCTGGCCTGGAATTCACTCTAGTCACAGGCTGGCCTCAAACTCACAGCAATCTGCCTACCTCTGCCTCCTGAGTGCTAGGATTAAAGGCATGCACCACCACGCCTGGCTCCTTTGCTCTTTTTAAAAAAAAAATTTTACTTATTTATCTATTTGCAAGCAGGGTCTCCAGCCACTTGCAAATGAACCAGACACAAGCGCCACCTTGTGCATCTGGCTTATGTGAGCCCTGAGGAAGCAAACCTGGGTCCTTAGGTTTCTCAGGCAAGCACCTTAATTGCTAAGCCATCTCTCCAGCCCTCCTTTGCTCTTAAAGTCACTATGAGTAAGACTTGCAATTTGCACTGAGTGCCCTTTCTTTTTTACATTTACTTATTTGGTTTTTCGAAGTAGGGTCTCATTCTAGTACAGGCTGACCTGGAACTCACTATGTAGTTTCAGGGTGGCCTTTAATTTATGTCAATCCTTCTACCTTATCTCTGCCTCCCAAGTGCTGGGACTAAAGGCATGCACCACCACACCGTGCTCTGAGTGCCCTTTCAAAATGACTAAAAACAAATGAGATAATCCCACAGAAAAATGAGCAAATAAACTGGGTGTGGTAGCACATGCTTTTAATCCCAGCACTCTGGAGGCAGAGGTAGAAGGATTGCTGTAAATTCAAGGCCACCCTGAGATACACAGTGAATTCCAGGTCAGCCAGGGCTAGAGTGAGACCCTACCTCAAAAATAAAAGAAGAAAAAATAAGAAAAATGATCAAGTGACAGAAACAAACTGGGTGTAGTGGTGCACACCTTTAATCCCAGCACTTGGGAGGCTGAGGTAGGAGGATTGCTATGAGTTTGAGGCCACCCTGAGATTAGAGTGAATTCCAGATTAGCCTAGGCTACAGTGAAACCCTACGGTGGTGGGGGCAGAAACAATGAAATGTGCTGAAAGAAAACAAAAAGGATTAATAAACAGATGGGAATATGCCTGAGCTAACTGAACACTGAAGTGAACATTAACTTCTGCTTCCAGTCAAGATGGCATGGTGGCTCACACCTGTCTGATCCCAGCACTCCGGACTCTGAGGCAGGAAGATCACTGAGAGTTCCAGCCAGCTTGGACTACAGAGGGAGACCCTGTCTACCCCCAGAAAAGAGGAGGGCTAAAGAGATGGTTTAGTGGTTAAGGCGCTTGCCTGCGAAACCTAAAGATCCATGTTCGACTCCAGATCCCATGTAAGCCAGGCACACAAGGTGACACAAGCTAGTGCATGTGTCTGGAGTTCCATTAGGTGGCTGGATGCCCTGATGTGCCAATTCTCTCTCTCTCTAGCATTAAAAGAACAAAAGGTGGCTAGGGAATATAGTTCAGTTGGTAGAATGCTTGCCTACCATGCACAAAGCCCTGGGTTTGATCTCCCAGCACTACATAAACCAGGTGTGATGGTGCACAATGAAAGAAGATAGGAGAAAGCTACTTTCTTTTAGGATATTTCGGTTAGATTGAGGCCCAGCCAGGCGTGGTGGCGCACGCCTTTAATCCCAGCACTTGGGAGGCAGAGGTAGGTGGATTGACGTGAGTTCGAGGCCACCCTGAGACTACATAGTGAGTTCCAGGTCAGCCTGGACTAGAGTGAGACCCTACCTCAAAAAACCAAAAAGAAAAAAATAGATTGAGGCCCAGAGAGAACCAGGAAATGCCACCCCACATGCCACTTCACCCTGGCACAAGAATGAAAGTCTTGGCAGAAATGGAACTCTTGTCTGATCAAGACTGATCTACAGCACCCCCTGCGGCCCACAGTTTAGAGCACTGCCTATCTAGAGGGCCCAAGTGCTCTACCTCAGGCGGGTTGGCCCTGGGGTCCACCCTCCAAATCTACAAATCTTCCCCTTGCCTATAAGGACTGCTGTCCTCTTTCTATCACTGTCTCCACCCCTCACTCCCCTCTCTGGCTGCTCTACTCTGTTCAGCCTGCCTCTCTTCCCTTGCCATGGGACAAACGGGACTCAAGCTTCCCCCTCACCCAGCCTGGCTAGGAGGGACAGGGGAGAGCACAACACAGTTTCTTGGTCGGGGAAACTCTTCTGCTTGCCTCTGCTTCTACTTTATAGTTTGGGGTAACTTCTCACTTTGATAACATTCATGATTTTCCTCTGGTCTACCACTTGTGTATTCCCCATACACCCCAGACCAACCAAGTGGGTGCTTTCACTAACTCTAGTCCTGCTACCTGTGTAATTTCTTTAAACTCGGGGTAACCATGAGTGTAACTACTTATTTATTTATTCACTACTTATTTCTCCTCTGGATTTCTTGGTCTCTGCTTTGATATTTTCCCTCTTCTTCCATGGGCCTCATTATTTGCCCTCTTAACTTCCCTCCATGGGAAAGCACAGGACAGATGTCATGTGTGTTTCTTCTAAGTCTCCCTACACATAAACCTAAGTTCTCTTTATTTATTTATTTTGGGGGGGGGGAGGAATGGGAGCGCCAGGGCCTTGAGCTGCTGCAAATGAACGCCAAACGCATGCGCCCCCTTGTGGCACAGGTGCGACATTGCGTGTTTACATAACTGCATCTGGCTAAGCAGGACCTGGAGATTCAAACATGAGTTCTTAGGCTTTGCGAGCATGCGCATTAACCACTAAGCAATCTCTCCAGCCCAATATACACCTTAGTTCTATCTTGCATGTGCTTTCAGCCCTAACCACAGTCTTTCCTTGAAAGCCTCAGTTTAACTCCCATGTGCTTGCAGTTCTACTCCAGTTTTTACCCAAATACCTCAATTTCTCTCTTTGTTAAATATTTATTTTTTTAAGAGAGAGAGAAAAGCAAATAAAGAGAGAGAATAGGCACACCAGGGCCTCTATCAACTGCAAACGAACTCCAGACTCATGTGCCACCTTGTGCGTCTGGCTGTACGTGGGTGCTGGGGAATCAAACCTGGCTTAGGCTACTTTGGTTTGCCAGCAAGTGCTAAGCCATCTCTCCAACTCCTGAAATTTCTCTTAAATGAGCCTATGCCAGGCATGATGGTGCACCCCTTTAATCCCAGCACTTGGGAGGCAGAGGTAGGAGGAATACGGTGAGTTCAAGGCCATCCTGAGACTACATAGTGAATTCCAGGTCGCTACAGTGAGACCCTGTCTTGAAAAAAAAATGAGCCTTATAAACTATGCAGTGTTTCCACATGAGAGCATGTTTATGACTCTGCTGTAGCTAGCCTTTCCAAATCCCAATCTTCCTTAAATAAACCCCACAATTCGTGAGTTCTCCCTAAATAAACTTAATAACTCATAATTTATCCTTTTTGAGTCCATCTTTATCAATTCTTTTTTAATGGAAGGACAGAACACAAATTTGGGGTTCATAAATTTGAGGGAATCTCTCCTGAACCCCAAAATCCTGCATCAACACCAGTACTCCCAGCACTCAGGAGTTGGAAGCAGAGGATCAGAAGTTCAAAGTCATCCTCAGCTGCATAGTAAGTTCAATGACAGCCTGGACTAGAGACCTTGTCTCAAAAAAATAATAAATAAATAAATAAATAAAAAGCCGGGCATCAGCTGGGCGTAGTGGCACACCCCTTTAATCCCAGCACTCGGGAGGCAGAGGTAGGAGAATCGCCGTGAGTTCGAGGCCACCCTGAGACTCCACAGTGAATTCCAGGTCAGCCTGGGCTAGAGTGAGACCCTACCTCGAAAAACCAAAAAAAAAAAAAAAAAAAAAAAAAAAAAAAAAGCCGGGCATGGTGGCGCACGCTATATAGTGAATTCCAGGTCAGCCTGAGCTAGAGTGAGACCCTGCCTCGAAAAAAACAGAAAACAAAAAATAAAATAATGGAGTGATAGAGACCAAAATTACCCTCTACTTGATTTTTAAAACATAGGTGATGTATATGAGATGATGATTTTCACAGCAGTGGAAATCAGGCAATAAATGGCAGTGATTTCTCTTCCTGAGCCACAGTGAACAAAAGATGAATGACTGTCCCAGCCATGGAGGGAAACTGAGATAGAGCCCGGTGGGCTCCCTGAGGTAAGGGCCTAGCAGAGGCTGGGGAGACAAGACAGGCAGATGCTCTGCACAGCAGCATAAAGGAGGATGCCGCCCAGAGAAACCCAGAGAGCCTCAGGGTCACCTCAGGAATTCAGCAGACTGCTGACCAATGTTCATGGAGGAGGAGCATACCCAAGGCCAGAGAAAGAAGCTTCCCAGGTTAAGGGGAAGTAAAGCCAGGGCTCACACACAGGGAGGGTAGCATCATTTCCCGGCTGCCAGACTAGAAAGACCTGTAATTCACAGGCATTGGGCACAACTCTCAAGAAACTTGTGTTTGTCAGCCTCTGTCACTCTGAGGCTAAACACAGGAGGAAGGATTTATGCAGGTTCATGGTTTTAGAATTTTCAGCCTGTCATCATCATTTGGCTCTGTTGTTTCTGGACCTGTAGTGGAACAGAACATCACAGAGGAGGGCATGAGGCACAGAAAAGTTGTTCACCTCAATGTGAGGCTG
This sequence comes from Dipus sagitta, assembly GCA_036346955.1. NCBI lineage: Eukaryota > Metazoa > Chordata > Mammalia > Rodentia > Dipodidae > Dipus > Dipus sagitta. The sequence goes on from CM070775.1 coordinate 152,174,027, forward strand.
GACACAGTCCCCAGGACAAGGAGGAGGGGGAGAAGAGGAGAAGACCCCTGACTGAGTTTTCTATATCTTCCTAAGAAATCATCAAAACTCCATAAAGGGCTGGAGAGATGGCTTCACAGTTAAGATGTAAGCCTAATGACCTGGGTTCAAGTCCCAAGTACCACGTAAAGCTAGATACAGTGGTGCAGGCATCTGGAGTGCCTTTACAGCAGCTGGAGGCCCTGGCATACCCATCCTACCCATCCTCTCTCTGTCTCTGTCTTTCTTCTCTCTCTGCTTGCAAATATACATACATAGATACATATATATATATATATATATATATATATATATATATATATAGTTTGTTTGTTTTTAGTTTTTCTAGTTAGGGTCTCACTCTAGTCCAGGCTGACCTGGAATTCACTATCTAGTCTCAGGGTGGCCTCAAACTCACAGCAATCCCCCTACCTCTGCCTCCCAAGTGCTGGGATTAAAAGTGTGCACCACCATGCCCGGCCTTAAAAATATATTTTTTAAAAAAACTCAATAGAAGCCTGGTGGTGGTGGTGCACGCTTTTAATTCCAGTACCCAGGAGGCACAGGTAGGAGGATTGACATGAGTTTAAGGGACTGAGACTACATTGTGACTTCCAGGTCAGCCTGGACTAGAGTGAGACCCTACTTCAAAAAAACAAACAAAACAAAAACAAAAACAAAAAAATCTCAATAGAATCAAACAATAAGTAATTTAATTGCATCCCAGGACCAAGTTATAGAACATGTATAGGAGACAAACGACCCAGCACCCAAAAAGGTAAACACAATGTCTGACATCCAGTCAAAACCACTAAACTTTTTTTTTTTTGAAGGTTTTTTTTTTTTTTTTTTTTTTTTTTGGTTTTTCAAGGTAGGGTCTCACTCTGGTCCAGGCTGACCTGGAATTAACTATGTAGTCTCAGGATTGCCTCAAACTCACAGAGATCCTCCTACCTCTGCCTCCCAAGTGCTGGGATTAAAGGTGTGCGCCACCACGCCTGGCAAGTTTATTTATTTGTTTGAAAAAGTCAGAGAGAGAGAGACAGACAGACAGACAAACAGACAGAAAGAATGGGCATGCCAGGACCTCCATCCACTGCCACTGCAAACGAACTCCAGATGCATGTGCCACCTTGTGCATCTGGGTTATGTGGGTCCTGGGAAATTAAACCTGGGTCCTTTGGCTTTGCAGGCAAACGCCTTAACCGCTAAGCCATTCCTCCAGCCCTAAACTTTTAATCAAGCTAGAAAGAAAACACTCCATAAAAAGGAGGCTAATTGGGCTGGAGAGATGGCTTAGCAGTTAAGCACTTGCCTGTGAAACCTAAGGACCCCCGTTCAAGGCTCTATTCCCCAGGACCCAAGTTAGCCAGATGCACAAGGGGGCACATGCGTCTGGAGTTCGTTTGCAGTGGCTGGAGGCCCTGGCACGCCCATTCTCTCTCTATCTGCCTCTTTCCCTCTGTCTGTCACTCTCAAATAAATAAATAAAAATAAAAATAAATTTAAAAATAAAGAGGAGGCTAATCAATCAAAACTAGCCTAGACATTTCACTGATTGACATTAAAACATTCTATATGTTCAGAAAGTTAAAATCAGGGGCTATAGAGATGGCTTAGCACTTAAGGCATTTGTCTGCAAAGCCAAAGGACCCTGGTTTGATTCCCCAGGACCCCTGTAAGCCAGATGCACAAGGGGGCATATGCATCTGGAATTTGTTTGCAGTGGCTGGAGGCCCTGGTGCACCCATTCTCTCTCCCTCTCTCTGCCTCTTTCTCTCTCAAATAAAAATTTTAAAAGAGTTAAAATCATCCTTTCTTTTTTTCAAGGTAGGGTCTCACTGTACTCCAGGCTGACCTGAAACTCTGTAGTCCCAGGCTGGCCTCCAACTCACCGATCCTCCTAGAAAAGATTCATGGTGCTGGGAAGATGGCTCAGCAGTTAAAGGCACTTGCTTGCAAAGCCTACTGTCCCAATTCCCTAGCCACCATGTAAAGTCAGAACACCACTGAGCTCTAGGACAATTTCAAGTGACCAAATATATGAATAACTATAGTCCTGAAAGAAAATAGTAAGAAGGACAGATAAAATATTTGAAGAAAAAAAATTACTGAAAAATTTCTAAACTTAATAAAAAGTATAAACTCACAAATTCAAGAAATCCAATGAAATACAAGTACAGGAAACATGAAAATAACAACTATTACAACTATGCCAAGACACACCATAAATTGCTCAAAGTCAGAGATAAAAGGCCAGGAGTGGTGGTGCACGCCTTTGATCCCAGCACTTGGGAGGCAGAGTTAGGAGGATCGCTGTGAGTTCGAGGCCACTCTGAAACTACATAGTGAATTCCAAGTCAGTCTGAGCTAGAGTGAGACCCTAACTCAAAAAACAAAACAAAAAAAGTCAGAGATACAGAAAAAAGGAAAAAGAAAAAAGAAAAGAAAAGAAAAGAAAAGAAAAACAGCTGGGTGTAGTGGTGCATGCCTTTAATCCCAGCACTTGGGAGTCAGAGGTAAGAGGATTGCCATGAGTTTGAGGCCACCCTGAGACTCCATAGTGAATTCCATGTCAGCCGGGGCTAGAGACCCTACCTCAAAAAACCAAAAAAAAAAAAAAAAAAAAAAAAGTCAGAGATAAATAAAACAGGTAAAAAAATAAATAAAGAAAAAGAAAAACAGCTGGGTGTGATAGTGCATGCCTTTAATCCCAGCAGTTGAGAGGCAGTGGTAGGAGAATCACAGTGAGTTTGAGGCTACCCTAAAACTATATAGTGAATTCCAGGTCAGCCTGGGCTAGAGCGAGACCCTACTTGGAAAAAAAAGAAAGAAAGAAAGAAAGAAAGAAAGAAAGAAAGAAAGAAAGAAAGAAAGAGAGAGAGAAAGAAAGGAAGGAAGGAAGGAAGGAAGGAAGGAAGGAAGGAAGAAAGAAAGAAGGAAAAAAGGAAAAATAAAAACAGACAGAGCTTGGGCATGGTAGCACTCACCTTTATTTCCCAGTACTTGGAGGCAATAGTAGGATTGTCATTAGTTCTGGCCAGCCTGATACCACAGAGTGAGTTCCAGGTCAGCCTTGGCTAGAGTGAGACACTAGCTGGGGGTGGGGGTGCAGGAAGCCCACCCTGAAGAAAGAGGCACAGGGGTTGAAAGGCATCTTTACATTTTTAAAAATATTTTATTTATTTATTCATTTATTTATTTGAGAGAGAGAGAGAAAGAGGCAGCTAGAGAGAAAGAATGGATGCACCAGGGCCTCTAATCACTGCAAACGAACTCCAGATGCATGCCCCACCTTGTGCATCTGGCTTTACATGTGTACTGGGGAATCAAACCTGGGTCCTTTGGCTTTGCATAAGCCATCTCTCCAGCCCTGAATTTTTTTCTTTCTTTTCTTTTCTTTTTTTTTTTTTCAAGGTAGGGTCTCACTCTAGCCCAGGCTGACCTGGAATTCACTATGTAGTCTCAGGATGGCCTAAAACTCACAGTGACCCTCCCACCTCTGCCTCCCAAGTGCTCTCGCCTTTTTTTTTTTTTTAAGTTTTTATTTATTTGACAGAGAGAAAGAGAATGGGCGTGCCAGGACCTTTAGCCACTACAAACAACCACCAGATGCTTGTGCCATCATATGCATCTGTCCTACATGGGACCTGGAGAATAGAACCTGGGTCCTTAGACTTTAAAGGAAAGCACCTTAATTGCTAAGCCATCTCTCCAGCCCTGGCTTTTTTTCTTTTTTCTTTTCTTTCTTTTTTTTTTTTTTTTTTTGAGGCAGGGTTTTACTGTAGCCCTGGAACTTACTCAAACGGCTCTTCTGAGCTCAGCCTTCCCACCTCTGGGGATTATAGATGTGAGCCACTATATACAGCTGCCAACTTTGGGTGGAAACCAAAGTAAAACTGGGTGGGTGAGCAGGCCCAGGCTTTGGTGCAGGCTGCCTGCCACTTCAGCCTGATGACCTGGCAGATGCCATGGTCTGGAGAGCGTGAGGGGCAGACAGACAGTGTGGGGCGAGTCCTGGTAGGACAGTCATGGTGTACAGGCTCAAGGTTTCGGAATAAGTTCATTCCTTCTACCAATATGTGTTCTCTGTTTCATAGGCACCTACTGACCAGCTTGCTACTGGTGCTTAGTAGAAACTGAATGCCTGGCTAGGGGTACCAAGAAACTATTCAACCCAAGCTATCTGCCCACCAGAAAGTAGATGCTATGCATTCTATTGTGAAAGCAGGTATGCACCCCAGCATTCCGTTGTACAGTGACACCGGGCCCAAACCTCTCTGGAAGGAGCAAGTAAGTGTCATGAGCAGGTGGCTTGGTATTCGTTCTACTGTGTTACAAACTCTTCTATCCCCACAGCTCTAATCTCATGATCAGTGGACATAAAAGGAAGAAACAAGGGCCTAGCATAAAGATGGCTCTCCAGGGGGCATTGGCTCTAGCCAGAGGTGGTTGAGCACTAAACGACAACGTTGAAGAGAAATCCTTCCAGAAGGCAAAAGAACTCCATGTTGATTCACAGGCCATGCAGTGGCTAATGGGCTCACCAGCAGAGTTTTGAATGGTTTTTTTTTTTAACCCATGAGAGGACAGTAGGTGGCTGTGTTCCTCAGTGGGTACAATGATCAGTCGTTTGAGCCGCATTCACTGAGGAAGAGGCTGTCAATACTCACATGGAATAGACCCTTCTGAAGACATCAGCCAGTCACCCCTGCCCCAGTGCAGGACCCACATACAAATGGCTAGCAGCCGGAGTGGAGGCTACACGGCGTCCCACAGCGTGGATTTCCTCACTCAGGAGGGTTTGGTTTCCATGACGACTGCCCTGTAAACTTCAGCAGCAGTTAATGTAGTTCCCCTCGCTACACTCCTTTCCTCATGGAAAGGACAGTGACTTACTCTCTACACGTCAGGCAAGGACTTCCTTTTCCAGCTACATCACTTCTACCAGCACCATTTTTGGACTTGGAGAATGTTTTATTTATCTATCACCATAGCAACTCACACAACACCACTATGGACTGTGGGATGCGTTTTATGGAGAGGGAAGTATGGCAGAGAGCTCATGCCCATGAAATCCCTGACGACCACGTGTCTCCTCCTCAGTGCCATGGCATTTTGTAGCGGGTGGTGCATGACATCCCCAGCAGACACTACATGGGCCATCTCCCAGGAGCCCAGCAATGAGTCCAGGAACCAAGCAGGGGAGGGGACCCTCCCACATGACACCAACTAGCCAGCAGGAATTTTGCTTTTTTTCCTGTGACCTTGGGATGGTGTACAAGAAAGGAATGCTTCGCTCGGGAAACACAGTCACAGTGGATTACAGGATTACAGCCAAGCCTACCCCTCCCCCCAGGGGCTGTGATGGTCTCTCCTGCCACCAAATGGACAGGCTGAGAAGGAATCTGCACTGGGGAACTGGGAGCAGGCCCTACTAGTAGGGCAAGGTGTACTATGTGTAGAGCCCAAGGCATTCGCTGAGGAGCTCTACTTGTGAGCAGTTCTCACTGGGGAAAGGAAGGGAGTGCATTAGAGACAGGCCCAGAGGGAACCCAGGTCATGAAAGAACAAAAGTCCCTGTCATCTCTTCAAGACTAAGAAAAAGTGCTGCTAAGGAACCCACTGGGGAAGAGGGGACATAGGAAGATCCCAGAAGCAGGGATTGTGGGGCATGAGTCTGTGGACTGCTTCTTTCTGGGCCGTTCCACCCTCCCACCTTATGCAAAGAGAACCTGTGGTAACAAGTCTTAGGCTTCAAGTAGGTGCACATCCCCATTGTTACAGTCAGGAAAGACTAACAGACATGTGTGCCCTTGGGGTTAAGAACACATTTTCCTCCATCAGATGAGGGTGGAGGCTTGGAGGCTAAGGGCACAGGGGCTGTGCAGTTTGCCTTTTCCCTCCAGATGCCTGCTTCGCCCAGCTCTGAACCCTAAGTGTGCTGTCCTGGGAGGCTCTGGCCTGCAGTGGGTCCCAGGTGTGAGCGAAAGGAGTGGTTCTTCCCCCAGTAGCTGACAGCACAGCTCCTGCCAGCCACACCTGGACGATGAGAGAAGTGTGAACAGCTGGCCATGCCATCCTCTCTCACCCTCTGGACCTCCTCAGGTCACCTGCACTGTGTGGTCTCCACTGGGTATATACAGTCACATATGCAGTTCTACTCATGACATGTTACTTCTTGTTGAAAATGAAAGCCTGAGGCTCCATACAAGCAGATGGGAAGATAAATCTGGGATGTTCAGAAGTTGTAATTCCATGCAGCCACTAAAACTAGATGCAGAGCCACTCACCCCAGCCAGCCAGCCAGCCAAGGTGGAGGGACATCTGCTCAGCCTCACAGCTCTGTCTGTGTGTGAGGATGAAGGTGTGTCCTAGCTCTGGGGACAGACCAGACTGGGACATGAGGTGTAAAAGGGGACCCTGAGGGAGTGCTGACTCCATGAGGAAGTGGATGGAGGGCCTGGTAACGTGAAGGGATGTCTTGAAGATGTGGGGTGCAGAGAGGCTGCTCTCTAGCAGTGGAGCTGTGGGAGAAACAAGGAGACAGTCACAACTGCGGGGGTCTGTACAAGCAAGAGAACTTGGCATTGGCAGGCCCAGGGAGAGGACACTACTATGAATGATGGCAAGATGGGCAGAGCCAGACCCTGCAGGCCTGGATGAGCCCCTGGTGGGCATTAGGCAAGGAGAATGGCCCCTTTCTCCTTCCTGTAGCTATAGGGCTTTGCAGCCTCTGTGACTGGCCATAGCTCCTAGCACCCTATTGCCAGACTCCCTGGACCACAGCCCCTCCTCTTCCTCCCCAACATCCCATTCCCCCACATTAAGGACTTTGAAGTTCAGGGGCACAGGTTACTTCCCCACAAGCATCAGACACAAAGAAAGTGCCCATGTAACACATATGTGAAGGAGAGAGGCAGGGAGTCAAGATGAGGGAGGCAGGTGAGGTTGGAGGGGCCGCAGGGCCTCATCTGTAATGTGGCTGGGTGTGTCAGGCTGAGATGGGAACCTCTGACCTCTTTGTTCAGTTCTGCAGTGTTGGGAGGGGCAGAGGGAGTAGAATCAGTGAGCCTTTATCATAGAGGTCCAAGTGACTGAACACAGAGTTGGAAATGCAGGGCTGGAGAGATGGTTCAACAGTTAAGGTGCTTGCCCGCAAAGCCTAATGACCTGTGTTCAATTCCCCAGTACCCACATAAAGCCAGGTGCACAAAGAGGCCCATGCATCTGGAGTTTGTTTGCAGAAGCTGGAGGCCCTGGCATGCCCATTCTCTTTCTCTCTCTCTCTCTCTCTGCAAGTAAATAAAAAACTTTTTTGGTTTCTTTAGAGGTTGGGTCTCACTGTAGCCCAGGCTGACCTGGAATTCACTAAGGAGTCTCAGGGTGGCCTCGAACTCACGACGATCCTCCTACCTCTGCCTCCCGAGTGCTGGGATTAAAGGCGTGCGCTGTGCCACCACGCCCGGCAAATAAAATATTTTTTAAAAGAATTGGGAGATTTCTGTTGCCCTGAGCATGGCAGCTCCCCGTTCTGTGGCTCCAGAGAAGTCCTTCGAGCCATCGCAGCCCCCAGTTATTGAGGGCTTTCGCCCCACTGTCTACAGCAACCCGGAAGGCTTTAAAGAAAAGTCCATTCGCAAGACCCGTGAGAACCCAATGGTACCCATAGGCTGTCTGGGTACAGCGGCCGCCCTCACCTATGGGCTCTACTGCATCCACCGGGGCCACAGCCAGCATTCCCAGATCATGATGCACACCTTATCCGGCCCAGGGCTTCGCGGTGGGGGCCATCTTGTTGGGCTTACCCCCTCGGCTCTGAAGTCAACCCTGAGCCTCCTGTGGTGCCTTGAAATCTCCACGGAGATCATTCCAAAACCCGGGAGCAACCAACACCCCTGCCAAAAGACTTACTGCCTCCTTCCCTTACGAACCCTGTTGACGCTGGGGAAGAAGGCTGATTGTGATTTAGAGATGTTTTCAGAAATCCCAGGCTTGCTTCAGTTTGGTTGGCAGACTTCTCTTTCTGCCTCATCGCCTCCACTTCTTATTTAATAAACCCTTAATCTATTTACAAAAAAAAAAAAAAAGAATTGAATGTCAGGCGTGGTGGTGCACTCCTTTAATCCCAGCACTCGGGAGGCAGAGGTAGGAGGATCACTGAGAGTTCGAGGCCACCCTGATAATACAGAGTGAATTTCAGGTCAGCCTGAGCTAGAGCAAGACCCTACCTCAAAAAAACAAAAACAGGTAGAGTGTGGTGGCGCACGCCTTTAATCCCAGAACTCAAGAGGCAGAGGAGGAGAATTGCTGTGAGTTCGAAGCCATCCTGAGACTACATAGTGAATTTCAGGTCAGCCTAAGCTAGAGTGAGAACCTACCTTGAAAAAAAAAAAAAAAAAGAATTGGAAACTGAGCGTGGTGGCTTTAATTACAGAACTCAGGAGGCAGAGTTAGAAGGATCACAGAGAGTTCAAGGTCAGCCTGAGGAGGAGACTACATGGTGAATTTCAGGTCAACCTGGGCTAGAGCGACACCCTACATTGAAACCTCCCCCCCCCCACCTGTGGTCATTAGCTTTCCTTGCTGTGATGAAATACCAGACATAGTCAACTTCAAAGGAGGAAAGGCTCTTTTTGGCTCATGGTTTCCGAGGCTTCAGTAATGTCACTTGGTGTCTTGCTTTGCGGGGAAGTACGAGAAGAAGAGATCTCTTCACAGAGGAACGAAAGGTGGGAAGTGTCGAGGAAGGGCCAGGACCTGATATTCTCCTCCATGGCTTACCCCCGGTGACCTAACTTCCTCCCGCTGGACCCCACTACCACCTCCCAGTAACAAGATCCAGACCACAGCAGTGAGAAGAGAGGGATTGGGACTCAGGGACCTTCAGGGTGATGGCTGGTCTGGACACTGAGCAAGGGAGAGAACTTCAAGCCATTTTCAGGTTATTCCTCATCTACTCAATGAGTGTAATTTCAGTCACCGCTCTGCCTCACAAGGTCTGAGGATGACATGAGCTGATGCAGTGGGTCCCCACCTAGTCTTCAGGTCTACTCCGATAAAAATGACTCGAACGCTCCCCCAGCGGCGCTGAGGGCAGACCCCCCCTAAACCAACCTTCCAGGGCGCTGCAGGGGACACCCCTTCACCGTACCAGGGTGCTAGGCCCGAGGCCACGCCGCCCACGACGGCTTTCCTCCTTTTTACACCTTTGCCCACCCGGTGGCGGGTGGGGAACCCCAGCTTCCTCCCAGGCATGTGGGGTGCTGGCCGACGATGTCGCAGGGCGCTCGGGATGGACTCCAGGAGGTCGTGCTGGCTGCGCCTGCGAGGTCGAGGTCGGGTGCCCAGGCGCAGGGCCACGGGCTGTCCCTGGGCATGGAGACCTGGCAGGCCTCAGGGTGGCGAGTCCCAGCCCTTGGCGCGAGGAACCAGGCCTGGACCTCCTTGAACCCTGCCTTGCCACCGGGAGCAGTGGGCCTCCCCACCCTCCGCGCTGGCTTTGGTCACCAAGACGCAGGGATTGGAGCGCGGGCTTCAGGGGCTCCGCGCGCGCCAGTCCAAGGAGTGTAGAAGCTGCAGCGATGGCTCGTTTTACAAGATCAGGGGCTGGAGAGGTGGCTTAGCAGTTAAGGCGCTTGCCTGCAAAGGCAAAGGACCCAGGTTCAATTCCCCAGTACCCATGTAAGCCAGATGCACAAGGTGGTGTGCGTCTGGAGTTCGTTTGCAGTGGCTGGAGGCCGCTTTTTCTATCTCTGTTTCTCTCTCTCTCTCAAATAAATCCACCTCTACTGGGATTAAAGGCGTGTGCCACCATGCCTGGCCCTATTTTTTTTAAACCCAAAGACTGTTGCATGACAATTGCTGCTGTCATGTATCTACATGTCCCCTGAGAAGAACTGTCCCATGTCTGGGGACAGGCGCTGCTGCTTAAGTATCAGAGGGTGGGCGTGAGATGTTCATGTGGCCGCGGGCTGTGCCTGAGCTCTCAGCAGGCTCTAGGACGGACCCCCTGCAGGAGCCAGTGCAGCCTCCCCACCCAGAACAGGACGGGTTGGGGTCGGAGACAGTGTGGTGGGCAGGCAGGGTGGAACTGACTTCTATGGACTTGTCCTTGGACACTTCTTTCCCCTGGGCCACCCTGGTCACGTGGGCTGTGGGACTAGCCTCCCAAGTGGTCTTGAACTCCTGCCCTTCTGGTAGGGGCTGGAGGTGGCTGAGTTGAGTGGAACGAGATGCCCCCTTCTCCTGGCTCTTCGGCCCCAAATCTTCGCGCAGTCTCTGGGGGGTTGGGGGAGCCTGAGGTTGACAGAAGCAGGACGACCCAGGTCCAAGGAAGAGCCAGCAACTGGGCCGGTTTCGGTGCCCCCACAACCATCTGCCTTTGTCCGCACAGGAGCGACACCCAAGGCCCGTCCCCTCCACTTGCCTTCCCCCTCGGGTCGTGGGAGACGCCAGGAGTTGGACACAGAGGGTGGACGCCCACCCCGCCGGCCTCCAGCCTGATTGGTGTTGTGGCTCTGGCCGGCAGAGGGCGCGAAGAGACCGTCCAGGGGTCCAGGAGCGAGCCTCCTCGCCCGCGCACCCGCCTCGGCTTCCCTCCGCATGCCTCCCGCACCGAGTCAGACCCGGCCCGCCGCAGGGGCAGCCAGGCTCCTCCCGAGCCCTCTTCACCCTCACGGGGAGGGCAGATTGTCCTCACACTCGAGAGGGGCTGCAGGTCGGGTCTGTCCCCCCACATGTCTCGGGGCTTAGCACGGGCTTCAAGGGAGGCAGTGGCAGTGGCTGACAGCCATGGCAATGCCCGCGGCTCCCGACGTCCCATACACCCTGGGACTGGACACCTGCGGTGGCAGCGCACACTGTTACCCTGATTCCGGGGATGCCTGTTGGTAAGATTCCCTTAAGGCTTAAAAACAAACAAACTCAGAAATCAGACCAATGACGACCAGAACCTTACAGCGCCCTGCAAATACTCAGCCTTACAGAAAGACCAATTTTGTCCCTCCACCTGGAAGGGATTTACCGCAGAGTGGCCAAGAGAGGGCGACAACAGCAAACCATCCTTGCCCACCTGATGCTGTTCTGCCACACTTGAACTTTGGACTGGGGACCTTTGAACTGGAAAGAGGGAACCTTAGTCTCAGCATAGCCAGAGGATGTCAGAGACGATTAGTTCTTACCTTCCGTTCGGCTGAATCCTCTTTCTGCATAGGCAGGTACAGGGAGGCCCAGAGAGGGACCGAGCTCCCTGGGACACAAAGTGGAGACAGAGAACACAGGGATCTTGCTTTCAGCTTTGTCTGTCCCCGTGGAGAAGGCCTGTGTCTGGGGCTGGAGGGAGAGATAGAATCTGATGCCAAAGCAAAGCTGGGCTCCAAGATGACTTTTCAGGGTGATCTGGGCTCTGTCAAGGTGTTTTTTTTGGGGGGGGGTAGCAATCCATCATTTAAAGGTTTTTATTTATTTAATTTTTTTCTTAATTTTTATGAACATTTTCCATGATTATAAAAAATATCCCATGGTGCTACCCTCCCTCCCCCCACTTTCCCTTTGAAATTCCATTCTCCATCATATCCCCTCCCCATCTCAATCAGTCTCTCTTTCATTTTGATGTCATGATCTTTTCCTCCTCTTATGATAGTCTTGTGTAGGTAGTGTCAGGCACTATGAGGTCATGGATATTCAGGCCATTTTGTGTCTGGGGGGACCACGTTGTAAGGAGTTCTACCCTTCCTTTGGCTCTTACATTCTTTCCGCCAGCTCTTCCGCATTAGACCCTGAGCCTTGGAAGGTGTGATCGAGATGTTACTCAGTACTCCAGTCACTTCTTTCCAGCACTATACCTTCTGAGTCATCCCAAGGTCACTGCCATCTGAAAAGAGAAGATTCTCTACCCAAAGTGAGAGTAGCGTTAATATAAGGGTATAAATATTAAGAAAAGTGCTTACTGGGCAGTTTGATAAGCATAGTATATACACTTTTCCAGACATCAGCAGATGTTACACCCCTAGGGCTCTTGACTACCCCTGTTTTAAGTTTTCAGTATCAGGGATATATTTCCCCCCCATGGAGCGGGCCTCCAGTCCAATTGGAGGGCAGTTGGTTTCCACCATGACAGACGTGCCACTATTGCACCCGTTGGCTCATTTGGACTGGTTGGCCAATTATAAGGCTTGCAGTGTCCACTGTTGAGTATCTTCACTGGTGATATCTCTCTCCCATTGAACTAAATGTAGAGTGGCTTCTTCCAGTGTACATGGAGGAGGTTATCAGCTCAGTTCCAGCAGAATTTCTCAGTGGCCTTGCCACCCAAGTATGTGGAGTCTTTTTAATAAATGACTTATTTTTATTTATTTATTAGAGACACAGAGAGGGGTGGGAGGGAGAGAGAGTGAGAATGGGCACGCCAGGACCTCTAGCCACTGCAAAGGAACTCCAGATGCATGCACCACCATGTGCATCTGGTTTACGTGGGACCTGGGGAATTGAACCTGGGTCCTTAGGCTTCGCAGGCAAATGCCTTAACTGCTAAGCCATTTCTCCAGCCCTGTCAAGGTGTTGTTTGTTTGTTTGGTTTGGTTTTTTGAGGTAGGGTCTCACTCTAGCCCAGGATGACCTGGAATTCACTATGTAGTCTCAGGATGGCCTCAAATTCACAGCAAACCTCCTACCTCTGCCTCCTGAGTGCTGGGATACACCCTGCCCCCAGCTGTCACAACATAGCACATACCTCAAGGCCTTGAGCACTTCCAGAGAGCTCTATCAAGAGCAATCCTCAACAGCTGCAAGGCCCTTGTCAGCTAGCACCTTAGGTGACAACTAACATTTTAGGTGAGAGATAGCACCTCATTAACAACAAGGGAGAGCAATTCCTGTCCTGGTTGGGGCGGGGGTGGGGGGGGGTGAAGCGGTAGGAGGGAAGCATGTCTGACAGAGCATTTCCTTCCATAAGGGTATCTGGGAGTGAAGATGGTCCAGCTATACCCACAGTGACCAGGGTGTCAGGCATGTGACCCTAAGGCAAGCCCTGCTTTTCGGGCTCCTGTGCTCTGGAGTGAACAAGTGTATTATGTAGAAAGGGTCCCTTTTAAAACCTTGCATGACTAAAGTCCTTCCAGAATTCTTTGTTGTCCCCACATCAGGGACCGACTCCCATGCTTTTTTTTTTTCTTAATTTTTATTAACATTTTCCATGATTATAAAAAATATCCCATGGTGCTACCCTCCCTCCCCCCACTTTCCCCTTTGAAATTCCATTCTCCATCATATCCCCTCCCCATCTCAATCAGTCTCTCTTTCATTTTGATGTCATGATCTTTTCCTCCTCTTATGATGGTCTTGTGTAGGTAGTGTCAGGCACTATGAGGTCATGGATATCCAGGCCATTTTATGTCTGGAGGGAGGACTTTGTAAGGAGTCCTACCCTTCCTTTGGCTCTTACATTCTTTCCGCCAGCTCTTCCGCATTAGACCCTGAGCCTTGGAAGGTGTGATCGAGATGTTACTCAGTACTCCAGTCACTTCTTTCCAGCACTATACCTTCTGAGTCATCCCAAGGTCACTGCCATCTGAAAAGAGAAGATTCTCTACCCAAAGTGAGAGTAGCATTAATATAAGGGTATAAATATTAAGAAAAGTGCTTACTGGGCAGTTTGATAAGCATAGTATATACACTTTTCCAGACATCAGCAGATGTTACACCCCTAGGGCTCATGACTACCCCTGTTTTAAGTTTTCAGTATCAGGGATGTATTCCTCCCCCATGGAGCGGGCCTCCAGTCCAATTGGAGGGCAGTTGGTTTCCACCATGACAGATGTGCCACTATTGCACCTGTTGGCTCATTTGGCCTGGCTGGCCAATTACTAGGCTTGCAGTGTCCACTGTTGAGTATCTTCACTGGTGATATCTCTCTCCCATTGAACTAAATGTTGAATGGCTTCTTACAGCTTTCTCTCAGCTGGTCTACATGGAGGAGGTTATCAGCTCAGTTCCAGCAGGATTTCTCAGTGGTCTTGCCACCCAAGTATGTGGAGTCTTCAGCAATAGGGTCTTACCATCTATTCCTGGTGGGAAACCAAGGGCCTCGGCAATGGCCTATAATGTTTTGTGGGCATCAGGAACCTCCCTGGCCAACAACTCACTGGAGGTATCCCATCCCTGGCACTGAAAATTTTCTAACAACGACCTATGGATCCTGAGTGTTCCATTGTCCAAAACCGGAGGATTCCATACAATTTATTTGCATCCTCTTAGATTTTGATTAGCCCTCCCTCCACCTTTCCTCCCATGCTTTTTCCCAGTTTCACCTCTGCACCACACACCAGACCTCGCTCGTGTGCTGCAGCTGCAGACAAGGCCTTGGCTGACCCTGCTGTGACGAGCCTCATCTGCCCCATACCCAGGAGATAGAAGCCCTGAAATCTCAGTACAATGCACATTTTTATTTCCATTTATTTATTTGAGAGAGAGGGAGAGAGAGAGGGAGAATGGATGTGCCAGGGCCTCCAGCTGCTGCAAACAAACTCCAGATGCACACACCACCTTGTGAATCTGGCTTACATGGGTCCTAGGGGATTGAACCTGGGTTTTGCAGGCAAGCACCTTAACTGCTAAGCCATCTCTCCAGCCCACAATGTACTTTTTTGTTTGTTTGTTTGTTTTTTGTTTTTCAAGTAGAGTTTCACTCAAGCCCAGGCTGACCTGGAATTCACTATATAGTCTTCAGGGTGGCCTTGAACTCACAACGATTCTCCTACCTCCGCCTCCTGAGTGCTGGGATTAAAGGTATGCACCACCATGCCTGGCCCACAATGTACATTTTTATATTTTTATGCTGAACTCCACTTTTTTTTTTGAGGTAGGGTCTCACTCTAGGCCAGGCTGACCTGGAATTCACTATGGAGTCTTAGGGTGGCCTCGATCTCAAGGCAATCCTCCTACCTCTGCCTTCCAAGTGTTGGGATTAAAGGCATGTGCCACCATGCCTGGCTCTCTGAACTCCATTCTTTAACCTGTCAGGTCCTTTTGGACCATCAGACCATAAATCTGGATTGAGTGTTATTTATTTCAACGATCTCAGAATCCAGCACTGGCACTGAGCAATGAATGTTTACTATTTGCATTAAGTATTAGAAATTTTCAGTAAGTGTAATGAATGAATTAGAAAAAATAATTCATAGAATGAACTGGAAAAAAAGAAGAGTATGGAGATTGAAGAATGGTAGAAATGAGAGGTTGGGAGAGAGACATGAAAATAGTTGGCTAATATATATGTTATTAGCAGCATAAGGATAATAGATGGTTCCATGGAAAGATGATGGACGAGTGAATTCCTAGGAGGTCAGATATAGGAGGGTGGGAAATGTTAGGAGTATGTGAGGATGTATGTACAAGAGCAGGGTAGGTGCCAGGAACCTAGCAGGTGGTAGTGCTGGATGGCAGGTGGTTGGAGGATGGGAGATGCCTGTGTACAATGGTTAGTCTAGCTGGGTGAATGATGACGTGTGGCCAGACTGTAGGTGGATGGAGAAAGGATAAGGATGCTGAACTGATGGACTGATGGCTGTGAATGAATCAATAGGTAGTGGGTGAACTGTAGGTAACGGGTTGTAGAAACACAGAGGATGAGCGAATCTTGGAAGCAAAGGTGGATAGTTGATGTGTGTGTTGACAGCAAATAGATGGAAAGGTTGAAAATGTTAATGGATGTAGGGCTGATGGATGAATCATGAGTGAGGGACAAGAGGGTGTCAGATGGCAGCTGGACGATGGCTGTACAGTTCATAAATGCAGAATAGATGGTTTAAGTGGGTGGACAGTGAGGTTTGTATCTCTGTCCACGGAGGACAGATGATGGACAATGTGTGCGGGGGATCTCTGGATAGGGAAATGCTGGTTACATGATGAATGGAGGGAAGGTGAAACAGAAGATGATTACATCTCGGAAATGGGTTCATAAAAGTTGAATGTTGGACTTTCAGTGTTATATTAGTTATCTTTTTCATTTCTGGAACAAAATAAATACCCAATAAACACAGTTTAAGGGAGGAAGGGTTTATTTCAGTTTAAAGTTCCAGGTTCCAATCATCATGACTGGGAGGCATGAGAGGAGCTTAAAGCAGAGTTGTTCACTTCAGCCCAGTGAGGAAGCAGAGAGCAATGAATGCCGGTGCTCGCTTAGCTTTCTCCTTTTCCTATGGCCCAAGACCCCATCCCATGAAGTGATGCTGCCCACAGTTAAGGTGGGTTTTCTCACCTCAACCCAATCAAGGTAATTCCTCCCAGGTATGCTCAGAGGCTAACTTAATCTACATAATCTCTCACAGGCGATTCTACGTCCTGTCACAATGATAATCAATGATGGGTGATGGATAGATGGAAAGTGGTAGGTAGTATATGGTAAAGGGGTAGTCTGATGTACACGTGGATAAGGAAGGGATGATGAATGAAGATATATGGATAGATAGTGAAAGATGGAAGATGATGCATGGGTATTGAATGGATGGACTGTGGGCGCATGATAGCAGGCCAATGTTTACTGCTGTCTCTGTATCCCTGGTGCCTAGGGCAATGCTTGGCACATAGCTGGAACTCCATAAGGTTTTCTGGAATAGACAAATATGGATTCATGGCACATAATACTTGGACGGATTTGGTGTGAATAGTGAGTTGTGGCTGAATAGTGGATGGGTTGATACTGGGTATTAAATAGATATATAATTGGTGGATGAAGATAAGGGATTTTATTTATTTATTTTTATTTATGTTTTAGATAAGGGATTTCAGATGGTGGGTGGGTGAATGGGGATAGTTTGCAGTTGGTAGATATATGAGTGGAGGGCTGGAGAGATGGCTTAGCAGCTAAGGTGCTTGCCTGCAAAGCCAAAGGACCCAGGTTATACCCCCTAGGACCCACATAAAGGCAGATGCACAAGGTGG
Organism: Dipus sagitta; assembly: GCA_036346955.1. Taxonomy (NCBI): domain Eukaryota; kingdom Metazoa; phylum Chordata; class Mammalia; order Rodentia; family Dipodidae; genus Dipus; species Dipus sagitta. The sequence continues at coordinate 152,190,986 of CM070775.1, forward strand.
TGCATGCATCTGGAGTTTGTTTGCAGAAGCTAGAGGCCCTGGAATGCCCATTATCTTTCCACCCCCGTCATATAAATAAATAAAAATAAAATAATATTTTTTAGGGCTGGAGAGATGGCTTAGTGGTTAAGATGCTTGCCTGCAAAGCCAAAGGATCCCAGTTTGACTCTCCAGGACCCACGTAAGCCAGATGCACAAGATGGCACATGCATCTGGAGTTTGTTTGCAGTGGCTGGAGGCCCTGGCATGCCCATTTTCTCTCTCACTCTGCCTCTTTCTCTCAAGTAAATAAATAATTTAAAAAGAATACTAAAAATAATACATATATATATATATTTTGCTTTTTCGAGGTAGGGTCTGACTCTGGTCCAGGCTGACCTGGAATTAACTATGTAGTCTCAGAGTGGCCTCGAACTCTCAATGATCTTCCTACCTCTGCCTCCCGAGTGCTGGGATTAAAGGCATGTGCCACCACGCCTGGCAAAAATTAATATATTTTATAAAAGAAATATGAGTGGAAGATAATTGAATTATAAAATGAAGAACTATGGCTGATTGGATAGAGGATAGTGAGTAGCTAAGAACACATGCATAGTAAATGGATAATGGACTGATTTTTTAAAATTTTATTTTTTTATTTGTATTTATTTATTTTTTTTCCCAGGTAGGGTCTCATTCTAGCCCAGGCTGACCTGGAATTCACTATGGAGTCTCAGGGTGGCCTCGAACTCATGGCAATCCTCCTACCTCTGCCTCCCAAGTGCTGGGATTAAAGGCGTGCGCCACAACACCCGGAAAATTTTGATTTTTATTTATTTATTTGAGAGAGAGATATATAGAAACAGGCAGAGAGAGAGAGAGAGAATGGGCATGCCAGGGCCTCCAGCCACTGCAGATGAACTCCAGATGCATGTGCCCCTTGTGCAGCTGCTTTATCTGGGTCGTGGGGAGTTGAACCTGGGTCCTTTGGCTTTGCAGGCAAGCATCTTAACCACTAAGCCATCTCTCCAGCCCCCTGGACTGATGTTTAAAAAGTAGATAAGTGGGCTGGGGAAATGGCTTAGCAGTTAAGGCATTTGCCTGCAAAGCCGAAGGACCCCGGTTCGATTCCCAGGACCCATGTAAGCCAAGTGGGCACATGCGTCTGAAGTTCGTTTGCAGTGGCTGGAAGCCCTGGTGCATCCTTTCTCTCTGACTCTTCCTCTCTCTCAAATAAATAAATAAAATATTTTTAAAAAGAAAAAAATTAGATAAGTGGTGGGTGCATGCATGATAGAGTGATATTTATTTTTAGTTAAATTTTATTACTTTTTTTTTTTTATTTTCCTGATGCCTTGGAGGTGTCAAACAACACTCAAAAAGCCTGGTTGTTAAAGGAAATAATGTGACAAGGATTTCTGGGGAGTATTTTACTACTTAAGACTGATCATAGACGGCATGATGGTGCATGCCTTTAATCCCAGCACTGGGGAGGCAGGGAGGCATTGGTGGGGAGAGCACCATGAGTTCGAGGCCATAGTGAATTCCAGGTCAGCCTAGACTAGACCGAGACCCTACCATGAGAAACCAGAAAAAAAGAAAAAAAAAAAAGACTGATCATTTCTCTCTTTCTCTCTCTCTCTCTCTCAAATAAATAAATAATTTTTATAAAAGGGGGAGCTGATAGCCAGGCATGGTGGTGCACACCTTTAATCCCAGCATTCAGGAGGCAGAGGTAGGAGGAATGCCATGAGTTTGAGGACAGCCTGAGACTACATAGTGAATTCCAGGTCAGCCTGGACTAGAGTGAGACCCTATCTTACAAAAAACAAACAAAAAACAACAACAACAAAAAGAAAAGAAAAGGGAGGGCCCTGGAGAGATGGCTTAATGGTTAAGGCACTTGTCTGCTAGGCCAAAGGACCCAGGTTCAATTCCCCAGGACCCACATAAGCCAGATGCACAAGGTGGTGCATGCTTTGGGAGTTCATTTGCAGTGGCTGGAGACCCTGGTATGCCCATTCTCTCTATATATATATGTTTCTTTCTCTCAAATAAATAAATGAAATGTTAAAAGACTGATCATACGTGGAGCTGGAAAAACTACTTTAAGAGCTCACAAGACCTGGTGGCCCAGGAAGCATGTGAAGAATTCCTTGTTAAGCTTGAACTGGATGACACACTAGACGAGGCATAAGAGGCAATTATTTGATGGAAACCTTATTTATTTTACCTGAGAGATAGATGATAGATAGATAGATAGATAGATAGATAGATAGATAGATAGATAGATGATAGATGATAGATAAATAGAATTGGTGCACCAGGGCCTCAGCCACTGCAATCAAACTCCAGACACTTGCACCACCTAGTGGGCATGTGCTACCTTGCACTTGCCTCACCTTTGTGCATCTGGCTTAAGTGGAATCTGGAGAGTAGAACATGGGCCCTCAGGCTTCTCAGGCAAGCTCCTTAACCACTAAGCCATCTCCCCAGTCCTGATGGATTTTTTTTTAATTTAATTAATTAATTAATTTATTTATTTATTTTTGGTTTTTCAAGGTAGGGTTTCACTCTAGCTCAGGCTGACCTGGAATTCACTATGTAGTTCAGGGTGGCTTCAAACTCATGGCAATCCTCCTACCTCTGCCTCTCAAGTGCTGGGATTAAAGTCATGTGCCACCATGCCCGGCTTGATGGAATTTTTTTTGAGGGGGGAGTTTTCGAGGTAGGGTCTCACTCTGGTCCAGGCTGACCTGAAATTAACTATGTAGTCTCAGGGTGGCCTTGAACTCTCGGTGATCCTCCTACCTCTGCCTCCCAAGTGCTGGGATCAAAGGCGTGCGCCACCACTCCAGGCTTGATGGAATTTTTTTACATATCAAGTGATTCTGGATAAGTGGTTGATGAGTGGATGCCAAATGAATGCTGAATGAATAGGTGTTCTCATGGTGTATTAGTGCTTAGTAACTTGGCTGTGGGTGGCGACAGATGGAGGCATAGTGGTTGGGTGATGGCTGGATTCTGTGTGGTGATGGACGTTAGTTGTTGCATTATGGCTGATGAGAATAATAACTACATGGAAGGATGATAGGTGGGTGAGTTATTTGGTGGTTGGTTGGTGAGTGGGGGAATGAAGGCCGATGTAATGGTAGAATGAGTAGGTGGGGGATATACATAATGGCTGAATGATAGGTAGTGGGAGGATGCTGGATGGGGATTGAATAGTGGATGGTCAATGGGTGGATAGTAGTTGGTGGGCAGAAGGTAATGGTGAGTTGTGAGGGGTGGATGTTGGTGGACATGTTGGCCAGGCTGTTCACCAGACCAACTGTGTCCCAGGGCTGTTTTAAGTATTTTGTTTATTATTTATTTATTTATAAACAGAGAACTACAGAGAGAGAGAGAGATTGAAAGATAGTGTACGTGCACACCAGAGCCTCCAGCCACTGCAAATGAATTCCATATGCATGCGCCACCATGTGCATCTGGCTTACGTGGGTAGTGGGCAACCGAGCCGGGTCGTCAGGCTTTGCAGGCAGCGCCTTAACCGCTGAGCCTTCTCCAACGCCAGGGTTGCTTTGTTCCTTTGGGGAATAGGACTGGGGATGGAGATGTGAGGTTGGCTGCGGGATGCCCGCCCCACCTGGCCCACCTTGCTGCTTTCCCGGTCCTTCCTGACTTCTGTGGTCCCCGTGGGAGGTGCCTCTCCTTAGGCATCTGGCCCCATGTAACCGCGCGGCACGGCAGCGTGCGTTCCAGAGGAACCCTAGCCTCGGAGGATGGGGAGGTCCGACGTGGCCCGGGCGGGTGCTCGGGCGGGCCGTGGGGTTGTGTCAGGGAGGCGGAGGCGGAGGTCCTCCTTGGACCCCCAAGCCGCGGAGGGCGGGAGTGTGAACGAGAGGCCGCGGGCGGGCGGGCGGGCGAACGCGCGTGGGCGGAGAGCGCGGGGGAGGGGACGGAGGAGCGCGAGCGCGGCCGGGCGAGGCGAGCCGAGCCGGCGTGGAGGTCTGCGAGCTCGGGCGCGGTGAGTGTGCGGGGTGTGTATGGGTGAGTGGGGGTGTGTGCAAGGGTGAGTGTGCGGTGGCTGTGCGTGGGTGAGTGGGGGTGTGTGTATGGGTGAGTGGGGGGGGTGCATGGGTGAGTGGGGGGGTGTGCATGGGTGAGTGGGGGGTATGCATGGGTGGGTGTGCGGGGGGGTGCATGGGTGAGTGTGTGCCAGGCACAGGCCCTTGCCGGTCCCGCCGTGCCCCCTGGCAGCCGAGGGAGAGGACTTAGTGAGAAGTGTTCCCTGGGCAAGGGGCGGACGTGGGTCCCGTGGTCAGCCTGGCCACGGGACTTCTGGGCCAGATCCGTTCCTCTGACCTGTGTGCCGGCCCCACCTGGTCCTCCTCTCCTGGGAGCCGGCGGAGGTGTGGGCAGCGCTTGCCGCTGGGGCTTCGCAGCTGGCTGGCATGGGACACTGGCGCGAGGCAGCTCGTAGGCACTTACTCTTCGCCTGCCTGCAGCTCCAGCATCGCGGTACCTTCGCTCCTCCCTGGAGTCTTTCTGGGTCTGTCCTCTCTCTGCCTTTCTCCCGTCTCCAGTTCCATCACGGCCTTGCCTTGTCTCTGTGGCCAGTGGTATCTTTGCGTCTGTCCCCCTTCCCCCTACCCATGGCTGGGTCTCTCTCCTGGCTGCCCTAGGCTGTCGCTGAGGTTCCCGGGACCTGGGATGGGATCCCAGGAGGAGCTCAATGGAGGAGCGGGGCTTTTGGGCTGGGACAAGAATGGATACACCAGGCTGCCCACTGTGGGGGTGTAGAATGCTCATTGTGGGCATGTGTCCCTCCTCCTGGTCTTCCCTGGGACTCCACAGGACCTGAGATGACAGAGCTGGGCATTCGGTACTGGAAACGTCATTATTCCGAATAGCAGTCCCCACCTTGCTGGGGGCTTGCAGTCCCCCCCCCATCCCCGGCAGCAGAGCATCTTGGCATAACATACTGCTGGTCACTGCATTCTGCTGGCCTCTTCTTCCAGTACTCTAGCCCCTTGACGATGGCCTTCTGCCGCCTATCCAGAACTTGCTTCTCTATCAGACCAGCCCTCGTTTCTTTCTCTGGTCTGGGCATGGCCCCAGGAGCCCACCTGGCAGGTAACAGGTCTGAGGCTGAGCCCATGAGTGCTGGCTTCTCTTCCCGGGATCCTCACTGTGGAGGATCTGGCTGAGTCGCCTCACCCTTTGCCAGGGTCTGGGTGGGCATGGCTATGTGCAGACAGAATGCTAGCCTCCTTCTGGTGGGTACTGAGGACCTGACCTGGCTGTGTGTGGGTGGAGGCTATGTTATTGGGGGAGGAACTGGGCATCGTGGCCTCTGGCTGATGCCAGCTCCCGTCCTGTAGCTCCCAGCCTCCCGACTCAGAAACCTGTTTGCATCCCCAGGATCCCTGCCCCAGGCTGTCTCTCCTACCTACCGCTGCCCTGGCTACCTGCTGCTCTCCCTTTAGATAGGCCTCAGGCCAGCCGACCTTCCTCCAGGAAGCCTTCCTGGATCTCAAGGCTGGGCCAGGCTCTCCTCCTGCCATGCTTCTCTGCAGCCCTGGGCACTGTGTGGCAAGTGTCCAGTGCTCTTCTGATGGGGCGCCGCTGGAAGCAACATGATGAACAGGCCCGAGCTGTGGGGTGGATTGGACCAGGCCATGTGTGTGGTGTATGTGGGCTGAGTGGTGTGAGGACTCCTGCAAGGCTGCAGTAGACAACCCGTTCCTGCTCTTGTCTTTATGTAGCTCAGCCTCAGCAACAGCATGAGCACCTCCCGGCCCCCTGCGCCAGAGCCAAGCCCTTCTGAGGGCTCCCGGAGCCCGGCAGGGAAGGTAAGCGGTTGGGGCGGCGGGGCAGACAGGAGCGGGCCTCCAGCCCTAACCCAGGGCTGTGGGTGTGCCTTGCCTCACTGCTAACCTCAGCTTACCCATCTGGACAGGGAGGCAATTGCTCTTTTATAGACACCTGATGGGTAAGGTAATGGAAGGCAAGCTATCTTAGCTTACTTAGCAGCCCTTCTGGACGTGAGAACATTAATGTGGGAACATTAAGAGCACCCTTTGTTCTCTGTGGGTGATACAAGTTCAGGGATCTGCCTTCAGTTCAGGTCTTGTTGTTGTTTGCTTGGTTGGGTTTTCAAGGTAGGGTCTCACTCTGGTCCAGGCTGACCTAAAATTGACTATGTAGTCTCAGGATGGCCTCCAACTCACAGTGAACTTCCCACCTCTGCCTCCCGAGTGCTGCAAATAAAGGCGTGTGCCACCACACCCGGCTTCCAGCTTTTTTTCTTTTTCTTTTTTTTCTTTCTTTTTTTTTTTTTTTATTTTGTTTTTCGAGGTAGGGTCTTGCTCTGGCCCAGGCTGACCTGGAATTTACTATGTAGTCTCAGGGTGGCCTTGAACTCATGGTGATCCTCCTACCTCTGCCTCCCGAGTGCTGGGATTAAAGGCGTGCACCACCACGCCCAGCAGCTGCAGTTTTGGGCAGGGTTATCTATATAGCAAAAATAAAATAAAATTGAAGCTCACAGTTAATTGTGCTAGTGCACACCTGTAATTCCAGTACTCTGGAGATAGAGTCCAAAGGATTCTGAGTTTGAGACCCTGTCTCAACAATGAAAAAAACAACAACAAAACAAAAACATAAAAACACCTGGGTTCACAAAGGAAAAGGAAACAGACTTGATTCTCTGTCCTAGGGTTGGACTGGGAACAGTGGGGCTGATAAAGGAAAGGTCATCTCAGAGTCTGGGACTGCAGGCACAGCCACCTGAAAGCTGCTGGCCTGGCTCACCTCACCCCAGTGGGCACCCTCTGGGAAGTGCCCCTGGCTTGGAGGGCAGGAAGGAAAATGACATTATGTTGGGAGGGAACCAGGATGAGGAGAAGCACGGGACTGGCAAGGGCACCGAGGAGAGTCCAGCTGCGGGGAGCAGGGTCCCTGCTCTGCTCTCCTCTTTTATTCCACAAGTGGTCCGGCCTGCACAGGTGTTCACACATGTCGCGTGACCCTGGGAACTTGGGCAGAACACAGGACTGTATATGGGAATGCAGCGTGAGGTGGTTCTGGCAGAGGTTCAGGGGCCCTGCAACACGATTCTGCCTGCTGTGTGCCTGCCCTTCCTCAAGGCATGTATGTCACTGGGGGACGGTGGACATGTACCAGGTAGCTACGTTTCTAGATGGAAGAGACAGGAAGGGCACATCAGGAGGGGTTCTGCAGTACAAGGGCATGGAAGTGGGGTGGTGCAGGCAGGTCAGGACCACAGGGATTGCAGAGACACCAAGAGATGGAGGTACACGAGGTAGAACTGCTCACTCTACCCTGGTTTTTGTTTTTTGTTTTTGTTTTTGGTTGTTTGTTTGTTTGTTTGTTTGTTTGTTTGTTTGAGGTAGGGTCTCACTCTAGCCCAGGCTGACCTGGAATTCACTATATAGTCTCAGGTAGGCCTTGAACTCACAGCAATCCTCCTATCTCTGCCTCCTAAATGCTGGGATTAAAGGTGTGCGCCACCATGCCTGGCTCCTCTACCTTGGAAGGCCTTGAATGGGAGGTAGAGATGCTGAGGGCACCCGGAGGGTGTGTGGGCACTGAACAATGAGCTGAGAGCCAGCTCTGATTGCCATGGCAACGTCTTCCCAGCTCCTTGGCCTGCCATGTGGAGAGAGGAGGCCAAGGCCCAGCAGGAAAGCCCCCAGGAAGGCACTGTGTGAGGTTTCAGGTGCAGGAGGCAGCTGGGGTGCTCAGCCCTGCCTCATTCCTGGAGTGACTTGGACTCTCCAGTCTCAGGCTCTGTCTATGAAATTGGCTTTTGGGGGCTGAGCCTAGGCAGAACCTATGGTACCCCAAAGGATAATTGTGACCCCAGGGTCTGGGTGCCCTATTTCCCCTGTGGTGGGATTAGGGAGGGGCTGGGGCCCTCTTGGGAATGGGCATATTGTACACACTGGTGCTCACCCCTGCCCTGTCCTTGACACTCCTAGAGAGGCATGGTGGAAGGCAGGAGCAGGTGGGAGCCAGAAGCCACAGCCCAGCATTGCCCTGACCCCTGACTCCCATCCCTGCAGGCTGTGGTGGGTGTTCGGGAAAAGGGTCCTCGGCTATGCCAGCGGCTGCCCTCCATCGTGGTGGAACCCAGCGAGGCTGGTGCTGTGGAGAGCGGGGAGCTGCGTTGGCCCCCAGAGGGTCCCCAGAAGGGGGTCCTTCAGAGCCAGGCTGCTGCTGCTGGTAAGAGACTGCCTTTTAGGGAGAAGGGAGTCATGTCACCCAGGTCAGAGGCAGTGCCAGCCTCCTGAGACTACGGCAAGCCCACCACACAACACCTCTGGAATCTCTGCCCAGTACCCAGGCATTGCCAGACCTCCACTGTCTCTGTCACTGCCTCCCCGCCCCCCACATGTTACCTGTGTACTCTGTGGCCCCAGCCCTGGCACCCAGGAGATGCACAGGTAACATTCATTGACATTCTCACCCCCACCATGCAGCCCACCCTCCGTTCTTCCCTCCCTCACCGATTGGAACAGTGCACACTGCCACTAGGCTTGGAAGTCTATAGATCACATCCGGGGCGTGGGGGCCTCCGGTTCTGATAGCAGGTGCCTTTGTGGAATCTCTAAAGTACTGTGAGCAGGAGGGTCACCAGGGCCAGCAGGCTGGCAGCGAGGGACTCTGGGGTGTCACTTAGATCAGTGAAGGCTTATGCAGGGACATGAAGGCTATGCTGTGCCCTGGGAGGTCATGTGTCCTAAAGCCTCCTGCCTGTACCCTAGTGAGGAAATGAACTCAGGCCTGGTAGTGTCTGCTCATTAGTTTACCCACTTTCTCCTTACCCCCAGACCTCAACCCCTGGGGGATCGCCCTTAGGGTCAGCACCACTGCACTTCCAGAAGGGATCTGTGCCCATAGTACCCACTTCTTCACAAACCCCCCTCACCCTGTTTCTCCCTGCTCCAGGGACTATCCCTAGGGTAACCTAGGACTTGAGCTCTGGGGAGTCTGCCCAGCATGACCTTCCCCTCTGCCACCCTTTTCTCTGATGCATGGGACTGTGGGGGGGGGGCTGCACCTGCTCATAAGCCCAGCCTCATCTTCCCTCTCTCCCTAGAACTGGCATGCCCAGCACTCCTCCCTCCCCATCATCACTGAGGAGTCAGTGGCTGGCCACATGAAAGGCTCACCTTAGTCTCTCGGGACCCACCCAGTTACAGCCCATCACCAATATGGAGGCCTTGCCTTTTGTGTTTTTACAGCCTCTTCCTCAAGCCTACCAGGAGCACCAGAGAAGGCAGCAGATGATGACGGCAGCAAGGGTGTTAGCTCTGAGCACCAGGTGCCCCTGGTCCAGTGACAGTTAAGGACATGGCAGGGCCCCGCTCGCTGATTGCTGAGAGGGCCTTAACCTCAAGGTGACTGGGCTGATGTACAGCTGGGCCTGCTGGGACACCCAAATGACTAAACTTCCTATCTGGCCAGGACCTCAGGCCCTGTCCTCTCATTCCATGGCCCAGGTCTGGAGTACACCCCTCTTTGTTCAGTAGTTTGAAGCACAAATAAAGACAAGATGCTTCCTGGTGGCCATGGACACATTTGGTGGGGACTTGTGAAAATGGGAATAATTTTTGTTCTTTCTCTCTCTTTTACCCTCTCCCTCTCTCTTTCTCTCTCTCTCTCTTCTCTTGACAGTGTCTCATGAAGCCCAGAACTCACACTATAAACCAGGCTGACCTTGAACACATGGTGATCTGCCTGTCTTAGCCTCCCAAGTGCTGGGATTACAGGCATGAGCCACCATACTTAGCTCCAATTTTGGTTCTGCCCATGAGCTCTGCAAAGAGCCCAGGCTGACCAGGTGGATGGCCCCTTGGGTGCTTGGCACTTGGGATGGGTTGGAGAGTGGCAGGCTGGTACAGGGACTGCACAGGGCTGCAGTGGGGACTCCTCTGCCACTCCTGCCTAGGGACCCTCTCTTTCCTGAGCCTCAGCAGGGCCAGCCTCTTCCAGATGTCTTTCTTCTCACCCCTGCTGCCTTGGGGTCAGGGCTGGACCCTAAGGGCAGGAATCCTCAGGGGCCCTCTATCCCCTTTACCCTGGGTGCACTAGGGCACAGGGATGGTACCTGGGCTGAGGGGTCCTGTTTCACGTTGGACCTCATTGAATCCTTGTTAAAAAATATTTCAGGGCAGGGCGTGGTGGCGCACGCCTTTAATCCCAGCACTTGGGAGGCAGAGGTAGGAGGATTGCCATGAGTTTGAGGCCACCCTGACACGACATAGTGAATTCCAGGTCAGCCTGAGCTAGAGTGAGACCCTACCTCAAAAAACAAAACAAAAACAAAAACAAAAGAAAGATCCCATTTCATAGTGAGGAAATGGATGTTCAATGCAATGGCCAAGGCTGGTCTTGGCCAGGGTTACAGATGCTCTCTCAGACTAGGAAACCACCAGGCTCATACAAACCCAAGTGGGATCTTGGGGGACAAGTAAGTACCTTCTCCTGCCCCAAATGTCTTGTCCCTTCAGGAGGTCCCTGAACAAGATCTTTTGTCTCTGTCCCACTGCAGAGGAAACTGTGCTGTCTGGTCAGAGCTGGCTTGGGGTCAGAAAACTGATCTTTCTCAGGGCCGATTGCCTAAGTATATTGTCCCCTCTCAACCTGGCTCTCTGCCTTGGCCAGCCTAGCCAGGCCTGAGGAAGCTCACGTCCCAGTTCCCTGGAAGGATTCCTAAGCGTTAGCTCCACAAAGCCCACAGACCCAGGCCCCTGACCATGGGAGCTGAAGGGCAGGCAGGTCACACAGGCCCTCTGCTCTCTCTGTCTTGCTAACCTCCAGGATGAATAAGGCACTTTCTCTAACCTGCCTTCCTTCTAAAAATAGCCTGCCCCCCCAAACGCCAGAGGTGGGAGGGGAGGTGCGGAAGTTTGCCAGAATGTCTGCTTTAAATTTAAACCTGTGGGCGCTCTGGGTCCAGTGCCCAGGATGTTCCTGAAGGCCTTCTCTAGGCCCACAGTTTAGGAGAGGTGTTAAGTGGTCCTTCCAGACCCTTCTTGTCCCCAGGCCTGGAGCGAGAGGCTGGGAATAGGGAGGAGCTGTGTGGGCAGGTGGCAGACATTTCTCAGAAAGTGCTGCCCACAACCTGGAAGTAGAATGCGTGGTGGGATTGAAACCTCAGCCCCCCTCCAGGGCAGGATTACCATTTAGATACGATTTACCCAGGACCTACCACGCATGAAGAGCTGAGTTTAGACAGAATCACAGGTTGCCAGAGACCCAAGTCTGACAAACCCCAAAGTTCATGGTCTTCTAGGGCAGGTCTAAAGTAGAGATCGGCCATTCCGGGGGTCCCAGGACCCGCCGCGCTGTGAGCTGGGGGTAGAGAGTGGGATAGTCGCTACTATAGGAGCAGGGGTGTCTGTGAGTCCCCACTGTCCATTCTCCAGCAGTGGACAAGGCATGGGCGGGGTCAGCACGGACGCCCCACCCACTCTTCCTGAGGCCCCTCCCACCCAGTACTCAGGCGGTCTGGAATCACCCTGCTGCAGGGCCACTGCTGGGGTCATTGCCAAAAGAGCAGACTGGTGTCGCTCACTGAAGGTGATCGAGACTTCCAGCACTCAGAGAGATTGGGGTCCAGTGTGGGGCACAGCCTCTCCACATACACACTGCAACCAGCCAGGAGCACACGGCGAAACCTCACCTCTGGCCTCAGGGTGGGCTCCACCCTGGGCCCTACAACCTTGTGGGTGAAATTGGCTACCACCTCTGCCATGTGGGTGACCTAAGGGACAAGCAGACATCTGGCAGAAGTTCCTTCTCCTGGCCCTTCTCTGCCTGCAAGTCAGGTGCTCAGCCGAGGTATACCCATTTGATCTAAGCAATAACCCCACTTGACAGAGGAGTAAACTGAGGCTCAGAGACAGAAGTGCCTCTCTAAAGGGAGCTAGGATTGGACTTTGCTCTGGATCCTGACCACTCTTCCTCAACTGCTTCTTACACATTCGAGTACTAAATCAGGTTAGACCAGCTTTATGCCCCTGTGACCTTTCCACAGAGATGTTACTGTAAAGGTCAGGGGGAAACAGCATGAAAAAATAAAAGAAACACCACAATCATGCCGGGTATAGGGTGCATGTCTGTCATCATAGACCTTGGGAGGTGAGGAAGGAGGATTAGTTCAAGATCAACATCAACTACATAAGAAATTTGGGGCCAGCCTGGGGTACAGGAGGCCCTGTCAGCAAACAAACAAAACATGAAACAACACAAAAACCCATCACAACCTCACACTGAAAAGTGGGCATAGAGCCGGGCATGGTGGAGCACGCCTTTAATCCCAGCACTCGGGAGGCAGAAGTAGGAGGATCACTGTGAGTTTGAGGCCACCCTGAGGATACATAGTGAATTCCAGGTCAACCTGGGCTAGAGTGAGAACCTACCTCAAAAAAAAAAAAAAAAAAAAAAAAGAAAGAAAGAAAGAAAGAAAGAAAGAAAGAGAGAAAAAAGAAAAGTGGGCATAGACTTGAGCAGGTGTGGGGTGCCAAAGGATTTCAGGGTAAGCCCAGGACCAGTCTGTTCTTCAGGCTCTGGGCACCACCCACTCCTCAGGCGCTTGTGGCTGGAATGGGAGGTGACCTGTATCTGGATGTTCCAGGCTCTGATGTGATCAGTGACCTGTATACAATACCATTCTCTCTGGTTGGCCATGAGGCCATAGATAGCCCTGAGCCCTGCTTGGGCCTGGCTGCCTCTTTTGAGTTGCACGTATTTCCTCTCCTTGTCTCTGACTGTTGGTCAGGAGGCAGGCCAGGCTAAGCTGAGAGGAAAGGCCCAGCAGTTGGCTTGCTACTTCTTGGGCTTGGGCCAGGACCACTGCTATACCAGGGCTCAGGGCTACTGAAAAAGTGACTAGCCAGACACCCCCGGAGGAGGCGCTGATGGCTGTGCTCTGGGTATGTTTTGGACTTTGCTGTAGATGGCATGGGGTTTCATGTCATCCCCAGTGTCTTCCAATCTGTTATGAATGGAATATTGCCACCCCCCCCCAATTTATGTGTTGAAGACCCAGAACCGGAGAATGTGATCTTATTTGGAGATAGAATCTTTAAAGATACAGTCAAAATGAGGTCAGTATAGGACTGGGGATCTAGCTCAGTTGGTAGAGTCCTTGCCTAGCAAGCACCAGGCCTGGGATTTGATCCCCAGACCTGTATAAACCAGGTGTGAGCCAGGCATGGTGGTGCACACCTTTAATCCCAGCACTTGGGAGGCAGAGGTAGGAGGATTGCCATGAGTTCAAGGACACCCTGAGACTACATAGTGAATTCCTGGTCAGCCTGAGCTAGAGTGAGATCCTACCTCAAAAAGCAAAAAAAAAAAAAAGAAAGAAAAGAAAAGAAAAGAAAAAAAGTGATGATGCATGCCTGTCATCCCAGTACACAGAAGGGTCAGAAGTTCAAGGTTATCCTTGGCTACCTAGTGAGTTCTAGGCTAGCCTGGGCTAATGAGATTATTATAGTGATCTCTCATCCAATATAAAAAAGAATTTGTACAGATACATGGATGAAAGATACAGAGAGAAGATGGTTTCCTACAGGCCAGAGAGAGAGGCTACAGAAGAAACCAACCCCCCCCCCCGACACACACACCTTGACCTCAGCCTCCCGGTCCCAGAACCAGGACAGGATAAACTGTGTCTGTGGTTCTGGGCTGTGGTGCTCTAGGATGGACAGCTTCTTTGCAGCCTCAATTCCAGTGACTCCAGCTCCCCGTGGGAGAAGCCTGAATGTGTCGTTGGGATTCCCCTGAGTTCCTGTCCTGGAACACTGACTGTAGATCCCCCCCCCCCCCCGTGAGGTGGGAGCTGCCTCCTTTAAGTCTCCATAACCCTCTCCACGGACCTCCTTTGGTGTGGGCCTGGGTTCCCAAGCCATCACACCCATCTCCAACTGCCGTGGCACTGCCCTGCCCACAATCATCATCATCTTTTTTTTTTTTTTTTTTTTTTTTGAGGTAGGGTCTTGCTCTAGCCCAGGCTGACCTGGAATTCACTATGTAGTCTCAGAGTGGCCTCGAACTCATGGCAATCCTCCTACCTCTGCCTCCCAAGTGCTGGGTTTAAAGGTGTGCCGGCTATGTTCTTCTTGAGTGTGAGCCTGCTGGTCATTGAAGTCCTTAGGAGCAGTATATATGTATGTGTATACATGGCTTGATAGCTGTCCCCAGGGCAGCACTGCGAGCTCTCCCCCACAGACCTGCCCAGCAAGCACAGGGAGGGGACTACATGAACTTGATGGACAGGCCTAGAGCTGGGGCACTTCTGTGGAATGAGGGCTGGATTTGGGGGTTGGGTGTCTTCCAAGCCAGCTCCAGCTCTGCCGACAAAGGGACTGGAAGTCCTTAGTTATCCCCTGTAGCACCAACCCCCCCTCCTCCACTGCATGGAAGCGTGCATCCTTGCCGGAGCCTCTCCCTCAGGCTTGGGCAAGCTTCAGAGTCGAGGGATCAAAGGTTGGAGTGACTGCCTCTGGAATGAGAAGGGGTGGGAACATTTCTGAAAGTGAAAGTATGGGGTCTGGGTGGCGAGTGGGCCTGCGCGGTGCTGATGGAGGCTGGGAAGTCCCAGCTGTTGGCCATTTGCTTGAGCTGCTCTGGAGGTCCCACATCTGGGCCTGGCTCTTGGGACCCTGCTCCACTGGCTTCCACAGGGTTCCTCTACCTGGCCTGGTGTGTCTGAGCACGTAGCAGGTAGGTCATGGGCAGGTGAGGCAGGAGGGTGCAGTGGGTGGTGGGTGGGGACCTTAGAGGCTGGGACTGTTCTGGCTCTGTTAGTGGCCTTTCTGGTCAGAGCCCTGAGCAGCTTGGAGTCCGGAGCGCTGAGCTATAGTGCTAGCACAATAGCAGCAGACACACAGCCCTGGATCATAGACAGCTGCACATACATGTAGGGAGCACAGAGACACATAAGGCATGCAGACATGAATGAAGACACACTTGTGTAGACTGAGGCACACACATACTAAACAATCACACACAGGGAGACAGGCCAACGTGCATATGTGACAGCTGATGCACTCGTCAGTGTAGACCTGCCCTAGGCTTACACTTGTACATCAGACCCACTTATCTTTATCCCTTGGTACCTGACAGGTCCCTCTCCTGGAGGCTGGACCAGGCCCATTCCCTTCTCCATGGGGCTCTTGGTTAAATGGCAAAGACATCCCAGACTGTGCGACTGTCATTTAATCATGGGTAAAAGTACACCCAGAGCTGAGACTAGACCCAGAAAAGGAGGTGCTGGCCATGTTTTGGGGCTTAGCTGGTTAGGGAAGGCTTATGAGAGGAAGCGATCTGAGGAGTTAACATGTGGAGCAGGTAGGGCTGAGGTCACTGCTGTAAGGGAGCAGTCTATACAGAGGAGGAGGGATGAGTTCTTCTGCGTGCGTAGAACAGATGTGGTGGTGGTGGGGGGGAATGAAGCGCAAGGGGCTGCAAGCAGGGGCTTTGAATGCCAAGCTAAGAAGACTGTACTTCTGGGAGTGGCGGTGGCCCAGGAGCAGTTAAAGTTGGAGGCTAGTGTGATAGGATCCTGCACGTGTTTTGTTTTTTGCTTTTTGGGTTTTTTTGTTTTTGTTTTTGTTTTTGTTTTGTTTTTTCAAGGTAGGGTCTCACTCTAGCCCAGGCTGACCTGGAATTCACTATGGAGTCTCAGGGTGACCTCGAACTCATGGCAATCCTCCTACCTCTGCCTCCCGATGCTGGGATTAAAGGAGTGCGCCACCACGCCCGGCTTGCATGTGTCTTTTTAAATAGGTTTGGCTGTCAGGTAGTACAGCTACTAATAGCATGTGTGAAATCAACATAGGAAATTAACTAAACCCTAACCCATCATGTTCAATCTCACATTTTTCTAAGCAGACAATCATATAACCAATGAAAATGACAATTTTTGTTTGTTCCTCTTTAATATTTATAGCTCCTCTTTATTTTTCTTGCCTTATTGCCTTAGCTAGCTCTTCCCGGCAAACATTAAGAAGGATTGAGAACACAGATCTTCATCCTGTTTTTTTATTTTCTGGAAAATATTCCTAGCTTGCAAGAAAAGTTTTCAAGGCAGGTTTAGGTTTCAACAAGTCTTCTCCGACTTGTCCAAGGGCATAGCATCCAGGGAAGGCAGTTGCTGGGGTAAATCAGGTGGAGGAGAATGGCAAGCGGGGAGGTAATGATGCCACAGGCCACCTGCAGGGGCCATTCCCAGGCTTTCAAAGATGGGAGGAGAGCCCGCCCAGCCTCATGGTAGGTGAGGAGCAGGATTCTGAAGGAAATTGGGATGGTAGGAGCTGCTAGAGGAGGGAAGGTCTAGAAAAGGGGGTAGGGCGAGTACAGAAGTCCAGACCTGACCTCTCAGCCATTCTGAACTCCCAGGGTGGGGGTTCCCCATATTCGTGTGCTCTGGATGACTCTCTTGCTCCCAGTACTGGCCCTGTAGTTGATGTGCTTACCTGACATGGAAAGGGATGGCCCAGGGTTCGGGTTGGCCTGAGTCGGCAGGACCTTGGAGCTTTGTCAGTGCCAAGTTCAGTCAGGGGGTAGCAGCAATGGGGAAACTGAGTGGCAGGGAGAGGTCCCCTGGGCATGAGGAACACCAGTATGGCACCTGGCTAGGCCAGCCCAGGCCAGCCTATGGAGAGGTGTCCTTAACACAGAGGAACTGTGCTATGGGGTGACAGGGAGAGGGGATAAACAGAAACTTTCAAGCTAGGAGGAGGGTACCTCACTATCTGAGAACTTCTTAAGGGTGGGGAGTGTTGGGTCCTGAAAGCCAGGTCATGTTTAGGAGGGAAGTCAGTCTGAAGGGGAACCAGACGCTGCATGTGCAGAGGGCTGAAGGGAGACCCACGGGCGAGATAGGGGGTGCACAGTGGAGAAATACTAGCCTAGAAAGGGAAGGCCTTGAATGCCACCCCTTTGGATTGGGGAAGATCAAGAATGAATTGGGAAGATGCTGAGAGCTGCAGGGTCAAAGGCAGTGTGGCCTCAATGTCCCTTAGGACAAGCTTGGTTGAGCAGCCTGAGGGAACTGAAAGCATGCCCGTATAAGCTGCCATGAGACGCAGCTACCCAGCAGCCCTCCTGACGCAAAATCTGTCCCCATCCTCCCTGGGCCAAGACTGCCGAGTTTGACCCTCACCTTGGGCTTCTCTGTAGAGGAAAGATCTCCCTGGGCAGAGTCTGACCCCTGATGCTCAGGTGCACACACCAGCCTGGCTTCCAGGTATCCCTGGTCAGTCCAGCTCCCCACCCCTGAGTTGGATGGCTTGAGGTGAGACCGTGCCATCTCTGAACCCCAGGTTCCTCATCTGTAAAATGGGCAGATGGCACTGTTATCCTGGGGATCTTATCTGGTTCATCATTGGGCTGCACACATAGTTGGTGTGAACTCTCCCCAGCCAGGGCAGGCTCACCTTGTCCTTTCCCCCACAGCACCCCTGTGACAAGGGACTCAGAACACCCAGCAGGAGCCAGTGTAGCCTGAGCAGGAACCTGTTCTGTGTCATATTGTGCCCTGTGGGTGTCAGTCCCCACACCAGGCACTGAGGGGCCCCAGGGAAGGAGAGGGAGGCCAGTCAGGCCCTGTCATGTGTGGGTCAGGTTTGCCTGGGGCAGGGTCCCTGAACTCTGGCACTAGGAAAGAATAATGACCTGTGGCCAGGGTGGGGCTGATAAGGCCACATCAATCACCTGGCTTTTTAACCACCTCAGCTGGTCAGCTTGCAGCTGCCAGTGGCTCCTGGAGCTTAAGGAAGGTAAGCCTCAGCTGGTCCTGGACAGGCACTAGCTAGGGAGTGAGAGTCTGGGACCTGTCTGGCCATCAGTCAGTCCACAGGAGCCGGCTCTTCTGGCCTCACTGTGCCCCCCCCCCCCGTCCTGCTCGGCTCTGTCCTGGCACCAGGAGGCTGGGGGGCTGAGGAAGGATGGGGACTTGGCTCTGGCCGCTCCAGCCCTCCTTTTGGCCGGGCTTCTCTAAGGGTGAAGGGAGAGTGTGTTAGCTCAACACCCTTCCCCACCCCCACCCGTACCCAGCTTGCACAATGGGGTAGGCAGGAGGTTGCAGCAAGTCTGGAAGGCTCCCTCCTCTCTCCCACCCCCAATTTAGCATAAAGCCAGAAAAGCAAAAACCAGATTCTGCTCACTGGAAAGTGAGAGGTGGTGTCTGGCAGGGCCTGGGGGTGTGTGTCCCCCATGCCCTCAAGTCCCCCACCTCACTCCCTGTGGTGGGAATTGTGGGTGGAGAGAGGGGGGAGGTGCAGTAAGTGAGAAACATATTGGAAATCCCTAATTCTGGGTTAAATATAGACCTGAGGCCCCTCCCACCACCTTCCCTTTGGGTTCTGTGGCTCTGATAAGCAGTAGAGTGGCCTCTGCCAGGGCCACTTTCTTCAGTTCCAAGATATCCAGGAAGGGGGTGCTTTTTAAGGGGGTTCCTACTGTTTGAGCAGAAGTAGCCTGGCCTTTTGTGTGAGCAGAAGTCTCTGGAAGGCATAAAGGGGGTGAGGAGGGAGGAATGGGGAGAGGTTCGGGCTTTAGAACATAAAGCCCAAAAAGTACAGGATGTGGTTAGTGGGCCCTGCCTGTGGGCTGTGGGTTGAGCTGGCAGACCTTTGAATCTGCATATGCAACACCCCCTCTAATTTCAGTGGGAGGGTCTGACCTGGCAGGCTGAGTGAGTTAAAAGTGGACACCTGGGGAGACCTTCCTGGGAGGGTAGCACCAGGGAAGGCATCCGGATGGCAGTAGCTGTCTGCATCTCAGCACCAGCTGCAACCTGGCACTCAGAAGACTCTGGCCAACACAGTTGGCAGCATTCTATTTTCCACCACTAAGACCAAGCCTTCCGGGACCAAGCCCCAGCAGACTTGCCCAGGGGTCTGTGTCTGCTTCCTGGCCGGGGCTGGGCACCCTATGGACTTCTTGAGCCTCCTTCTCACCCTCAGCTTTCCTGCTGCCGACATGCCATCACCACGGACAGTGACCTCCGGCCCAGAGCTTCGAAGCCCCAAGGAGTCTGAGGAGCCACGGACCCCAGTTCAGAGCTCCCGCAGGTCCAGCAGTGTGGAAGAGCACAACACTCATCATAAGGACCCCTCAAGGCTTGGCCTGGGTACCTTAAGGAGGGCCTTCTCCCGGACCAGCCAGCGGGCCTCCACCCAGACCTCCAAAGAGGAGCCAGGCCTGCTCAGGAGAAGCTCCCGTTCTCTGTTCCGGTCCCTCCGGCGTGCCCTAGATGAAGGCCCAACTGCTGACCAGTCCCCAAGTCACTGCTGTGTCACAGGAGCCTTCCAAGGCTGCAGCTGGTGTCAGCCGGCAGGCATCCACTGGCACAGGGCCTGAGGACCCAGAGCCCCAGGCAGGTGAGGTCCTACAGAATACTAAGCCTCAGAGGAAACGGAGGCCATGGGGGACGGGCTCTCCTTGAGGCGCAGCTCATGTCAAGGCTGCTTCCTGCAAAATTACACTCTAAGTTATTCCGGTGTCCTAGCATGCGGACCCCACCCACCAGGCTGGGCAAATGAGAAAAGTCAGGCTCAGGGACACTAAGTGACCTGCTGGCATTAAGCCACAGCTGGGAAGTAGAGAAATGGAATTTGAATGCAGATCTGCATGACGGTAGAGCCCTAGCCTTGCTGGACCTTTCACAGCCAGGCTCCTGGTTAGAGAGTTGGGTTAAGTATAAGATCACAAGGTCGGCTGGGGTGCATGGAAGCCACTGTTTACCTGGAGGGGTGGCTGGGGAGGCTTCTCGAGGAGGACAAGTTGGACTTGGGCTCTGGAGGAGGAGTGCAGTGGAAATAGAGGGCTCCTGGAACATGGCGTTGACAGAGAACAGAGCACCAGAAAAGCTGATGGGCACTGGGGCAAGAGCCTGGGCACAGTGGACACGCCCAGCCTGAGCCCTGACCTTATTAGACCAGCAATTATGGCTGCACAAAGGAGTGATGGTGGGGATGGAGGTAGGAGCAAGGTGGAACGTGGGGTCTGCAAGCTGGGCAGCCGGGAGCTTTTCTGCCTGACCTTTTCTGCCTGGTTTGGAGATCGGGTTCTACCTTGTTCAAGTGTCATCATTATCCGGGGCTCCTGGCAGGTGGAACAGATCCGTTGGGCCGAGGGCATCTAAGCAGGGCTTTGAGCAGGGTCTATGAGCCTTAGTTTGGATCAGGGCCCCGAGTTGGCCCCTCTCACGCCCCTCTTCTCACCCGCACTTGCAGAAGGCAAATCCGTGGCCGACCTCATCACTGAGCGACAACTGCTGGCAGCCTTCGAACAGCTGCGGCACCTGGAGACACGGTTGGTGGCGGAGAAAGCCTCTCGCACCTTTGAGCAGGACCCCACGGCCTACGCGCGCCGCGCCATGGACGTGTGCCTACATTACGACGGCCTGGCCGCGGAGATCAGCGCCATCGTGCGCGAGACCCTGGGCTCCGAAGACGTGGACCGCGATGCGCTAGCCGAACTGGCCCCGGTGGTGCGCGCGGAGGAGGAGGCCCACCCGGCTCCCCCGGCCGACGGTGACTTCCTGCGCACGCCCCGCCACTGGCGCCAGCACTGGGAGGACGCGGTGCGGCGGAGCGCGCAGGAGCGCGTGCAGCGCGCGGGCGCCGAGGCAACCCCGGGGGCGGCCGAGGGCGCCTCCGACCTGGCCCAGCTACTGGCCGCGCTCGGGGGCGTGGTTCGCCGCGACCTGCAGAAGGTACGGCTGGAGGTGCAGCCAGCTTACGCGGCCACCGACTTTCCAGTGTGGGAGGCCTACCTGCGTGCTTTCCACGGCGCGGTGGCCCAGCGCCTGCAGGAGCTCGCGCGCGAAGCCCGCGGCTGCGAGCAGCTCTACCTGCTGCTCGACTGGGCTGCCAACGTCTATGGCAGGTGAGCCCTGAGCGGGGTCACCTGGTCAGGAGGGGCTGGCACTGCTCGCTGGGAGGCCTTGGAGAACTGCTCAAAGTGTACAAGGCACCTCTCTTCTCCATCCCCGCCCGCACCTGGCAAAGGGCTCGTGACGGAGCACCAGGAAGACTGGGGACTTCAACATGCATTCGTGTTAGGCTGTAATGTGCACCCAGCCTGGGTTTCCCTTAGGGGACCACCCATGTGGAGTTTCCCCAAGTCGGGATGTTTGAGAGGAGCGTCTCACCTGAGCCAGGAGCCCGGATAGAGTGCTATGTTAGTCTATAAGGTGCCACCCTGGACAGGCCGCCACTTGGGGCTCACTGCGCTCAGCATGGGTTCACCCCGCTTTCCTTTGAACGGCCATCTACGTGTAGGGTACAGCCTGCTGGGGACTTCCATCCCTAGCTCTGAACTCTGTGATGGTGGTGCTTAAGTTGATGAGCGTCCCCCTGCCAGGGATGGGCTTCCTCTTTTTTAAAAAAAAATATATTCTTTAAGATTTTTATTTATTTGAGAGAGAGAGAGAGGGAGAGACAGAGAGAGAGAGAGAGAGAGACAGAGAGGGAGAGACAGAGAGAGAGGCAGAGAGGGGGAATGGGCACACCAGGGACTCTAGCCACTGTAAACGAACTCCACATGCATGTGCCACCCTGTGCATTTGGTTATGTAGGTACTGGGGAATAAGAACCTGTGTCCTTTGGCTTCACAGGCAAGTGCTCTAACCACTAGGAAATCTCTCCAGCCCAGTCCTGGGCGTCTTGAATTGCTATGTGGCCTCAGGCTATTACCACCACCGCCCTCTTTGGTGTTCTCCAGTGTGGGCTGGATGGGTCCCTGAACTGCGTATGGAGGTGGGGGTTCAGAGTCCAGTCTTGGGTGCAGGCCAACTGTGGGGTCAGAGGTCACCACTGAGGCAACCTGGCAGAGGCCCATTTGGCTCCTTAAGCATTCTGAGCAGGCCCAGCTGGTTACTGAAGGGCCAGGAAATCCAGCCGTCAGAAGCTTCCGGGGAGGGAGGTGGTGGCGTAGACCCCGTAGAGGGCAGCGGGGGCGGAGTGTGTCCACAGTAATCCAAGTTCAGGGCCCTGAGAGATGGATTTAGACTTTGAGCCTGGCAAGAGGAGATGGGGCAGCGGCTAGCTACATCAGGGCCCCGCCCAGGCCCTCAGCACCCCACCCCTGACCCCCACCCTGCTTTTTAGTCCTGACTTCCTGGGCGCCCCGGACCTGGCGCTGCCCACTGAACCACTGCCCCCGCTCCTCGCACCTGAGGTATGGGACCGTCTAGAGAGCGACTATACCAGCTTCCTGGAGGTACGGTCCAGGCGGGGCGATGCTCGAGGGGCGGGGTCCTGCCTTGGGCACGCTGCCCAGATTCCAGGCTGTGTGGTGGTGGTTCACCTGGAACTTCAGGCGCGGGCTGGTGATTGGAGTAGGGTGGCTCTAATTCCCCGAGGATGCAGGCTGCAGCTCAGGGGGCGCCCTCACTCCCTCCTGGGAGGGTCTGACCTGACCGCAGACCCACACCCTAAACCCCATAGACCAAGATCACAAGCTGCTTCGACCGCATCCTGCAGATGGAACAGAGCCGCTGGGAGACCACCGAAGCCCCAGAAGTGCTGCAGGGACTCTACCACGCTCCTGTGTCCATCGACATCCACATGGTGCGCCCGGAGGGGCTATGTCCGGGCCTGAGGCACGCAGTGAATGCCCAGTCAATGTCCAGTCCTAACGATCCCTCCCCCTCGACGGGGCCCGATGCCTCTGTGGGGCGATCGGGAGCCCTGGGGCGCATGGCCGCGTTTGGGTCTGCGTACAGATCCCAGTTCGGCTAGTGCACTTGGGTGGGGGGCGGGGGGAGTTGAGCCTTACCTGGAGCCACTGCACACTGGAGCCCCGCAGAAGGCCTGGGGTGGGCTGGGCCCGTCCCCGCCCCCGCCCCCGCCTGCGCTCAGCGCGTGGCATCCCTCGCAGCTGGTAGCCGAGCACGTGAAGGCGGCGGGCGCTATCTCCACGGAGCTAGAGGCCACCACACTGCAGATCTGCGCGCGGGCGCTCGGCCTCTTTGTGCCCAGGTGCGGAGGCATCCCCCAGCCCGGTGTGGGGGTAGGGGTTGGGGAGGTGGGGTGGCCAGGTGTGGGCGGGGTCCACCCGGTGGGCAGTGGGAGACTGGAGTCTTAGGTGTGCACTTCAGGGCAATGCCAGCCCGACGTCAGTGCCTAGCCGGGCACGATCCGTTCCCCGCCCCTAGGTTGGAGAAAGCTTTCCTGGAGTCGGAAGCGGTGAGCGAGCCGCAGCTAGGCGCCTACATCAACGCCTGCGCGGAGCTGAGGTAGGTCTCGGGGCGCACGCCCGGGGCGCTGCTCCGCGTGGCCAGCAGGAGGCGCGCGAGCTCCGGAGTCGCGGCCCAGAGGTCGTGGGCGCGCGCGGGCTCGCGACACCCAGGCCCTCGGGTCCTTCCGGAGCGTGGACTCCGGCGGGCTCCCGGACACTCCCGGGGACCGTCCCTTCCCTGCCTTGACCCGGCCGTGAAGACCTCCCTCAGCCCCGCAGAGCAGAGCTCTGGAATCGAGGTGAGGAGAGCTTGTCCAAGGTTGAGCCGAGGTCCAAGACGTGCGACCTCTCCTGGTCCCCAGGCTCCACTTACTGCCTTCCTTCATCTCATGCCTGTCCACCTTTTGGAGAGCTTCTCCTCCGAGAAACCCCATCCTGAGGCTGTGCCCTGGGCTATCTTGGGCGTGGGGTCTAGGTCCCTACGCTCTCAGAAAGCAGTGCCCTCTTTTTTTTTTTTTTTTTTTTTTTTTTTTTTTCCTCCAGGCAAGGTCTCACTCTAGCCCAGCAGACTTGGAATTCACTAGGTAGTCTCAGGGTGGCCTCGAACTCACAGCGATCCTCCTACCTCTGCCTCCCAAGTGCTGGGATTAAAGGCGTGCGCCACCACGCCCAGCATGCCCTCTTTTTTATTTTAACTTTTTATTTTTTATTGGCAACTTCCATAATTATAGACAATAAACCATGATAATTCCCTCCCCTCCCCCACTTTCCCCTTCACAAAACTACTCAAGATATCCCCTCCCCCTCTCAATTAGTCTCTTTTTTATTTTGATGTCACCATCTTTTCCTCCTATTATGAGGGCCCTGTGTACCAGGCATTTTGAGGTCATGGAGATCCAGGCCATCTTGTGTCTGGAAGAGTGCATTGTAAGCAGTCCTGCCCTTCCTTTGGCTCTTACATTCTTTCCACCATCTTGCCTTAGAGGGTGTGATTGAGATGTTTCAGTGTGAAACACTCCTCTGTCACTTCTTAGTACCATGGTGCCTTTTGAGTCATCTCAGAGGTCACTGCCATCTGAAAAGAGAAGCTTCTCTAATCTAATCCAAAAGTGAGAGTAGCATTAATATGTGAGTAGGAACATTAAGAGAAGTGCTCACTGGGCAGTTTGTTGAGCATAATATATACATTTAGGCAGATACCAGCAGGCATTACACCCCTAGGGCTCATGACCTCCCACATCATAGGTTTTCAATACCAGGCCTCCAGTCCAATTAGTGAATGGTTGATTTTCCCCCATAACAGATCTGTCACTAGTTCACCCATTGACTCATTTGGTCTGGCTGACCAAAGTTAAGACTTACAGTGTCCACTGTTTTAACTGTTGATGGCTCCTGTCTCCCATAGAGCTGCATGCAGTGCAGCTTTTTCCAGCTTTCTGTCAGCTGGTCTACAGGGAGGAGCTTTTCAGCTCAGCTCCAGCTTGATTTCTCAGGACCTTGCAGCCCAGGCATGTGGAGTCTTCAGCAATAGGCAATGCCCTCTTTGTGACTGGTAGGGACTTCCCTGACCAGCTGTGGAATCCATCAGTGACAGAAGGTGCAGGCTCTGGGCCACCCAGTGGGGTCAGATCCCAGCTTGGCTAATTGCTGGCTCTGTGCCCTGGGTCAAGTCACCTTATCTCTGTGTCTCTTCCCTAATCTAATCAGAGCCCACTTCCTCAGGCTGTGGGGACGCAGTCCACATTGCCTCTGTGTGTCCCTGCCAGGCTCATGTGCCCCATGTGTGTCTTCCTAAGGCTAGCGTACCCAGGTGGAGATGCACGCAGCCAGTAGGCTGTACAGCTAGGACTTGAACTAGACCTGCCTCAGACTAAAGCCGGGACCAGGATGAGGCACTACTTACCAGCATGCTTGTGCCAGGCCCATCCACACATGGGACCCAAGAGATTCAGCCCCAGAGATTCTCCACTCACTTGATAGGCAGTGATGGAACTTCAGCCTGTCATACTGTGTGCCTGGGCTATGTGGGGACTAGCCTGACCCTCAGTTTCCTCAACAGTGAAATGAGAACACTGTCACCTTCAGGGGCAGTAATGACACTTCATGGAGAGTCTGTGCCAGGCATGACTATGCTACACTCTCTCATCACTAAGTGGAGTGGAGGTCTATCCCAAAGCTGCCAGGAGCGACCTCTGCCATGGAGCTAGGGCACCGCCCTGCTGGCCTGCCCCAGGGCTTTGGTGTTTCTCCTCCATCACTGCTGCTCTCATGGCTGCTGCTTAGTGCCGCTCTCCACACCCTTCACGTAGCTTAAGTGAATAGAGCTGGCACAGTGCTCCACCCGCAGGGCTGTCTGCTCGGCTGCTTCTCCAGCTAGCATCCCCTTGCCCACTCATTGCTTGTCCTGTCTTCTCCCCAGGACCAGTCTTCTGGCCAGGTTCCCAGGCACCCTAAAGGAGCTGGAGAAGCCCCTGGTGGCTGCCATCCACAGCTTTCAGAAGCATTTGCTTCAGGTTGTGCAGCGGGACATGCAGGTGAGGGGACAGGCTTTTCCCTTCCCGCCTTCCACACCCAGCAAGTGTCATCGGCTCTCTGGAGCCCAAGGCCCAGATCCCATAGATCATTTGTCCCAGATGAGTTTCCGGTTGAGTAGGGACAGTTGGAAAATGCCCACCACCTCACTGAAATCCCTACTTTTTAGCCCAACCCCTGGAGTGGTGGAACCATGGAATCAGGCCTGGGACCCTCAGCCAGCCCCTCAAGGTGTCCTCAGGGCTCTCCCTAAGCAGGGTCTGGCTAGACGTTCAAAGAGCAGGCCTGGAGGAGGCATTTTGGGAGAAAAGCGCCCGGGGAACCCAGTAGGGAAGGGGGTGGGGTTGGCATACTGAACTCATGCCCACTACTCTGTTCCTAGCCTCTATTCAAGGTCCTGTGCACTAAGAGTTGGCTGACGCAGGACACGTTGCGCCCCCTCCTGGACAAGGTGGTGAATTTTGCACATCATCTTGAGCACGTGACTCCACCACTGGCACAGGTACCAGGAAAGGACGTGGCTGGCATGGGTGTGCCCAGGGCTGGTACCTTTGATCCCGACCCCGCTCCCAATCTTTCCCAGGATACTCTGCAGGAGGTGCACCGCTATGTGGTCCGTGAGTACCTGGCGCAGGCGCTGAAGCCACGCGAGAGGTTCAGGGGCCTGGAGCGTGTGAATGGTTCCCAGAAGATGAGCCTGGATGCCCAGGCCATCAGCAGCACTTTCAAGGGCTTGGTAGGAGCCGCGCTCAACGCTGGCGGGCCATTAGGGCCCTCTGCTTTCTTTTTGTTGTTTGTTTGTTTTTTGGTTTTGTTTTGTTTGTTTTTCAAGGTAGGGTCCGCTCTAGCCCAGGCTGACCTGGAATTCACTATGTAGTCTCAGGGTGACCTCCAACTCACAATAATCCTCCTACCTCTGCCTTCCGAGTGCTGGGATTAAAGGCGTGTGCCAGCCACCACGCCGGGTTTATTCTCATTTCTTGTCCCAAAAGAGCTCCTACTGCGGGGTGCGTGGAGGTGGGTTCAACAGGGCCGTTCTCCATACTCTTCATCCTGAGGAATATGGGCTGGAGGGGTTCAGACCCAACTGGGGTGGGCCCAGGTGGGGTGGTACTTTGCCCGAATGTTTGCATACGGTTGTGGGTACTGAAAGAGTGAGAACTGAAACCTCGTGTGATGGGCAGGCTGTGTGGGAACCCGTCCCCACTCCCTTCCCGCGATGCTCATCCCCCCCCCCAACCCGCCCCTCATCTGAGCTGCTGATCTCCCTCTGGAGATAGATTCCAGGCACTTCCTGGCTCGGATTTCCGGTCTGTATTGACAGGAAGGCATCTCTTTTGGAGGGTGGGGCTGGGAGAAGAATTTTGGGTTGCAGATGCGACCTGTGTGCGCAGGTCCGATGTCCGTTTGGTGTCCTGCTGTGGGTATCGACTTGCGACCCGGATGTGGGGTGCAGCCAGGCCCTAAAGGAGGGGCTGCAGGCAGGGTAGGTGAGGTGGCCCGCCACACAAGTCTCCCTGTGTCTGCAGGGCTCTGAAGCCACGTGGTTGGATCAAGCCATCCCACGCCTGGCGGAGATCCTGGGCGAGACTTACAAAGACGACATAGGGCGGCACCTGGAGACGCTCATCCAGAGTTACCCCGACATCAGGTTCCTAGCTCCCTACCCCCCCCCCACGTTCTGATGGCTAGTCACAGGTCATGAGGACTTGTCACTCGCGCCGCCCTGCGGAGTCCCAGTGGCTGTAGGTGGGCAAGGGACCCGCGGAGGGAGGAGTGAGTTAGTTTTGGGGTGCCAACCGGCTCTGTGCGCATGTGTATGAGGTCACCCTGGTACAAGCAAGCTTGGACCCCAGGCGCCTGGCCAGAGGGTGTAGGGGCCTTGGAGCCTGCTGGGAGGTCCCTCCCACTATTCTCCATCTTCCGTGGGTTCCACAACCCTGTCCCCCGAAGCAAACCCTCGCTGGAAGCCCCGAGGCTTAGAAGTTGGCCAGAGGTAGCCGGGCGTGGTGGCGCACGCCTTTAATCCTAGCACTTGGGAGGCAGAGGTAAGAGGATCGCCATGAGTTCAAGGCCACCCTGAGACTACATAGTGAATTCCAGGTCAGCCTGAACTAGAGTGAGACTTTACCTCGAAAAACTAAAAAAAAAAAAAAAAAAGAAGTTGGCCAGAGGAAGGAGGCTCGATGGGGGCTGACCTGCCACTGAGTCATCGAAGCCTATGGAAACCCCAGTTCAGTTTTCTCCATGAGCTCAGAGATTCCCAGATCTTGAACCACAGAAAACACCTGGCTTAGCCCCTTCCTGCTGGCCCCAGTGTGGTCTCCCATGGGTGGATCTGAGTGGCCATCCACTTTCTTTTTCCTGACACCAGACAGTTTCCCTCCAGTATCTCGGGGTTCCCCAGCTCTGGGTTGGCCCAGCTCTCCTCGACTGGCTCCCCAGGGGGTACTGGGAGGGAGGCGGTGGCTCGGGTCGCCCCTTGCTAGGGCATTCCATGTCCGCTGCTCAGTTGCCACGGCTGCCTGGTTGTGGTGACATCTTCCACGCCTGGTCTGGCCTACCTCGGCAGCATCACCCTTCCCTCTGCCCTGACAGTATGTGGAACCTGCATGGGCTCTTCCTGCTGTGCACGTGCCCCTCTCCCTTGTCTTGCCCCTCAAGACCCAGCTATCATGTACACCAGGCCCATGCTCCGCTTCCTCCTCCAGGCCTGGGACAGTCTTGACCTCTCTGACCCAGCTCCAGGAATGTTGGGTGACTCACACTTCCTCCCAAGCCTGGGGTTCCAGCCCTCCCCAGGAGGGGAGGTTGGTGGGTGCCAGGGGGCACTGCTGTGCAGTGAGGACTCCTCCCTGTCTCTACAGGCGCGACCACATACTGGCCATTCTGGCACTGCGCAGACTTGGCCGCAGCCGGAACCAGAGCCTCTTGCAACACACCCAGGACCTGCTGAGGGCTGAGACCAAAGCTGGGGGCCCAGAGGCCTCCCGGGACCGCGTGCTGTTTGAGGAGATCGCTGTGCCCACCTCCGTGGACGTACTGATCACCTGTATCTAGATGGAGCTCAGTGTCCGGAGGAGCCTGGGACACCTGCCACCCAGGATGTCACTCCTGCACCGCGCCCCCCTCAGAAGCCCGGAGTCATGGAATTTTTGTCTTTAGCCACCCTCCGCTGCTCGGGCAGAAAGAGCCAAGCATTGAGGCATTCCAGGCATTCGTGGGGGAGTCTCTTGAGGCATGATAGGCTTCCTGAAGGGAAGCCTGTCTAACCCTGTCTATCCCTGACTAACTGTTCAGCTCACCCTCAGTGTAGAACTGGAGAGCTGAGTATTTATTCTAAAAATAAAATGTGAATTAAAATAGTACCTCCCTAAGGTGGGACAAGCCAAACTGTTTGGGAGGGGTGGGGCTGGAAGGGCTGTGGAAACTCCAGTTGGTGGCTGGCTCTTTGCTGCCTATTGTACAAATGGGAAGGCTGGGAAGGGCGCTGCCTGTGGATGCAGAACAAAAAGGCCTTGACCTGCACCCTGGGTCCACTGACGGCAGGTGCCAAGTTGCCCTTGCCCAGCAGGGGTGAGCACTGCTCTGTCCTGCTCTAGGCCTGGTCCCTTCATGAAGTTCTGCTCTACAGCTTGAGGTATTTGGGTTAAAAGTGAGAGGGATTTCCCAGCAACCAAAGTTGTCAGGTTCCTGGGGGGTGGTGTCGCTTATTGGATGTGTGTACAGGGACATAACCCTGCAGGTCTCAGCCTTGGAGATGATTCCAGGAGAATATACCACAGTGCCTGTGCACCCTAGATTCTTTTTTTTTTTTTTTTTTTTTTTTTTTTTTTTTTTTTTTTTTTGAGGTAGGGTCTCACTCTAGCCTGGGTTGACCTAGAATTCACTATGAAGTCTCAGGGTGGCCTGGAACTCTAGGTGATCCTCCTACCTCTGCCTCTGGAGTACTGGGATTAAAGGCATGTGCCATCACGCCTGGCTCACCCTAGAGTCTTACTGAAATTTGCCTGAGGGCAAAGCTATGAACCTACTTGCATTGGCAGCTACAACTTCCAGGGAGGCTGGCGGCCAAGCGGGGATTTACAGAGAGCAGCTGAGGGGCTGCCCAGCGCACCGCTCCCCAGCAAGTCTCCACTGCCTCTCTGGGCCACATCCCCAGACTTGCTGGAGTAGGGCCAGGTAATGATAGATGGACGGAGGTCCCAAAAACAGTGAGGTTTCCTCCTTAAAGTACAAGACCAGAGTCCTGAAACCCTCTCCCTGCACTAGGAACAGACAAGGGGTGGTGCCCAGGCCAACCTGTTCTCGCTCCCTGTATTGGGCTGGAGCCCACAGGCAGCCAGGTCTGAGTCTGCTAGGGCCCTGGGGGCTGAGTGGGTTTGGAGCCAGTGAATTTGAGAGCCTGAGGTCTCTGGTCCTCTCTGGGAGCAGGTGTCAGGGTACCCGCATGTCCCCCTGCACCCTAGGGTGCACCATGTCTGAAGGCCATGGAGGGCAGGCCTGGCAGGGAATATCGAGATCTCCCTGGAGAGGGTGGGGAGGGGTAGGTAGGGCAGGAATGAGGAAATGAAGCTATTGAAGTTCCCAGGCTCCAGGGTTAGAGGTGGGGGCAGGGAGCATATGCTTGCTGACACTCACAGGCCAGCAGAGGATGAGTGGCCTTGAAGCCTCATAACCTGGGGCTCAGGGTTGGGGGGCACCTGTCACTAGGGAAGGGATCCAAGGAAGAAGCAAGTGATTCACTAGTCAGCCAGCCCCATGTGTCATCCCTGTCCCCGTCCCCAGTGGCTATCAGAGTTCTGCTGGCAATGCAGACGTACAGGGGTAGCCTTGTTTCCCAGGTTATCTCCAGGGAGCCCTGCTGCCTCCACTCTGCCTGTGAGCCCCAGGCCCTTCACCAGCTCCCACAGCCCCTGGCTGGCCTGCCCTACATGAGCCTCCTGGTTAGAGGCTGAGGGTCCTGGGCTGGGCTTTCCAACTAGGCTGCAGGAAATGGGGAGGAGGTGGGTCTTGGTTCTGCTACTTCCCAGCAGAGAGTCTATAGGCAAGTTCCTTTTCCTCTCTGTGCCTCTACTTTTCCAGTCCTGAGATGGGCGTGTGGTTATTCATTTCTAGGCTGGAGAGGGCAGAATAGGAGATAGCCATAAAACCAGACTCTTGGCCTCTGTTGTAGTGACCTTCTCATTGTGACAAAGCACCCGACCCCAAGCAGTCTCAAGGGACTGCATGGTATGAGCAGAGGCTGGACATCACCTCTGCCACGACAGGTGGGAAACAGCAACAGGAGAGTGAGCCAAACTTTAGCAAGGGGAGCTGGCTTTAACATCCCCAAACCTGCCACCAAGAACACATAACCTCCAGCAAAGTTCCACCTCCCAAATTGCCACTAGCTGGGCATTTAGAACACACAAGATTACAGGGGATTACCTGATGCAAACCACCACATTGTACAAGAGGTGGTGGCAAGAATGTAAGAGCCAAAGGGAAGGTAGGACTGCTTGCAATGCAATCTTCCAGACACATATTCGTGACCTAGCAGTGACACTACCTACATGAGACCTTCATAATAGAAGAAAAAGATGACATAAAAATGGAAGAGAGACTAATTGGAAAGAAGAAGGGATTAAATGGAGGGTGGAATTGAGAGGGGAAAAATGGGAATGAGGAAAGGAATTATCATGGTTTATTGTGTATACTGTGAAAGCTGTCAATAAAAAGTTAATAACGGGAGGCAGGTGTGGTGGTGCACACCTTTCATCCCAGCACTCAGGAGGCAGAGGTAGGAGGATCGCTGTAAATTCAAGGCCACCCTGAGACAACATAGTGAACTCCAGGTTAGCCTGGGCTAGAGTGAGACTCTACTTCAATAAACCAAGAGAGAGAGAGAGAGAGAGAGAGAGAGAGAGAGAGAAAGAAAGAAACAATCTTCTTCCTGAGAATTTCTAGACTTGAAGACAAAAAGTCCAGGTTTCCTGGCTGGGGCTGTGTTTGAGTACCCTATGCAAAGAGCATCAGTTTGCATCCCTGAGTACACGTTCCCATGAGCCTGGGACTGGTTGGGGCTGCCTTCCTAGGGCACAGTCAAGGGGAGCAGGCAGCCAGTGGTACAGTCAGGGATACTGGGCAGGCCCAGATGGGACAATCCTAGGTTGGCTCAGATCCAGAGCCCTGACTGCTGACTGTTCTGTCCTGAGGGAGGTGTTGCTTGGGAGCATCCCACTCCCACTACTCAGAAAGTATTGAGTGCTTCCCTGGCAGTCCTGTTGTCCAAGCCAAGCTAGGGGAGGGGGAGAAGGGCTGATTTTCAGAGCTCCTTTGGACTTGACCAGCTATACTGAAGTGTGTGTGTGTGTGTGTGTGTGTGTGTGTATGTTCATGCTCATGGGATTTGCCAGTCCCCGACAGTGTCCCCTACCTGAGCTCTAGGATGGAGGACCTGTGCCCAGACTTCTTGCTTCTCTCACAAGCAGAGCAACCTGGGACTATTTACTTTGCCCCTCAAGCTCGGAGCCCAGACTGCTAGCAACTGTTCCCTGGTCCTCAGCCTATGCCTGGCCCCTCTAACCCCATTGTCCCTCCCTGTTCGGGGCTCAGCTTGACTCCCCTCATGGCCACTCACTT
The DNA here is from genome assembly GCA_036346955.1 of Dipus sagitta. Classification (NCBI taxonomy): domain Eukaryota; kingdom Metazoa; phylum Chordata; class Mammalia; order Rodentia; family Dipodidae; genus Dipus; species Dipus sagitta. The sequence goes on from CM070775.1 coordinate 152,223,353, forward strand.
CCTGGGTGCCTTCATGTGCTGAAGGCAGCCCTTAGTCCCCATCTCAAAGCCTGAGGTCTGAGAGACAACGGTTAGGGATCCAGCACAGGAGGGCAGAGAGGTGTGGAGGGCCCAGGCCCAAGGCAGAGAGCTCAGGGACAATCAGCTCTGTGGACGCCTGCTGGCCCAGGGGTAGTGTGGGAGGCAGGAAGGGTGACTTGAGCATCCACTCCAGGTCAGGCTGGGTCTGGTGGCCTTCCGGCTTCAGTATGACTTCTGGAGCAGCTCATAAGGCTGTGGCATGTGGGATTGTGTCATCTCAGCTCGGCCTGTCTGGGATTCAGTCATTCTGTCTGTGATACAGAAAGGAATGCCAGTAGGGAGGGAGCTTGGGGACAGATGAGGCTGTCCACAAGGTCCTGGCGTGAGGGTGCCTTGGGTGGTGATCCGCCTGTCACCTCCACGCCTGCCCAGCCTCTCCCTCTTCCTTCCTTGCCTGCTTACCCTGGCTCCTTCCTTCCTGGCCCCAGGCCTCAGCAGGCCACATTCATTGGGGGAACACTGGTCAGTGTTTCCTGCAGAGCCCCTCACTACTGCCCAGGTGGGGGCAGGAGGCAGCAGGGTCTGAAGATGACACTCCAGTCCCAGTTGTACTTACTTCCTTTGCTGTCGCACAGACACACATGGAAAAAAACAAACAAACAAAAAAAACCAACACCAAAACAAAACTCCTTGGGAACTGCTGCAGCAGGCCATAGGAGACACCCACCATCCATCCATCACTGGGTCCTGGGGGAAGGGCAGGACTGGCCTGCTTAGTGACACTGCCCTTCCCCAGCCAGGCTGTGTGGAAGGCTGGGCAGGGGTCTGTGCTGCCTGCAGAGACAGAACAAAGCATCTGAGCTCCAGGCTCAAGGGCTCCCTGCCTTCTAGGGACTAGTGTGCTGGTGACTGTAGTCTGGTAGCGAGGATGGCCAGGGGCTCAGCCCAGCTTCCTGGGTGTCCTGTTCTTCTGAAATTCACGAAGGAAACTGAAATGTGGGTATTACCCCGCCATTCCTGGGTCCTGTGGGGTCTGGACCATTCATTGCAAAGGCTCTTCCTCCCTCCTTCCAGGGACAACCTTCCTTCTGTCTGAATGCACACAGACTCATCACCTACTCACAATTTAAACATTTTATTTATTTATTTGAGAGAAAGAGAGAGAGAGAGAAAGGGCACATCAGGGCCTCCAGCCACTGCAAACAAAATTCCAAATGCATGTGTACCTTGTGTATCTCGCCTTACGTGGGTCCTGGTACTGGGTCTTAAGGCTTTTCAGGCAAGTGCCTTAACCACTAAGCAATCTCCACACCCCCCCCCACGCAATTTAAAACATTATTTGTTGGAGACTGGCAAGATGACTCAGTGGATAAAGTGCTTGCCACTCCAGTCAGAGTACCCAGGGTTGTTCCCCAGACTCTGTAAAAGAGCCAGGAGGCATGGGGGACTTCTGTAATCCCAGGATGCTGACAGTGGGATGGAAGGGGCAGACAGAAGCCCGGAAGCTTGTCACGAGTGCAGCAAAGAGAAACAACTGTGAAAATGAGAGACCTGCCTCAAATGAGTTCTCCGACCTCCACGCATGGTGGCACGCTCACACACCTAAAATAATTGGCAGGTGTCCTCAATTTTAACTATAGTAATGTTTTGGATAGTAATACATGCACATAGGTCAAAATTTAAAAGGCGCACAAATGATAAGGTTAAAAAATCTCTTTATCACTCTCTCTCCCCTATCAAAATGGTGTTTGGGCAGCAACACAAGTACGTGACGGGTGACGTCACTGAATAACCTTCTCCTACAGCGGAATGGGTGGGCTGAGGGGTAGGACGACCCAGAAACCAGGCCACTAGGAACCTTGGGCTTAGATGGATAGAACCCTCAGATAATGGAACCTTGGGACGCCAAGGAAGAGAAAGGTCAGGAGGGGTCCTGCTGCTTCTGGGGTGTCAGCCATATGTGGCACAATTCATGACCTTCCTACTCCATGAATCCACTGCTGGTCTGACCTCTGGATTCAGATGGCCTGGTCTGGAATGCCAGCCCTGCACCTCCCCAAGTTACACGACTACGCTCTGTCTTCCTGTGTAGAGTTGGGGGCATGATAGAGAAACGACAAGAGTGCTGCCAAGGCCAACCTGGCCATTGCGAAGCAGACTCCAGCACAGCAGGCTAAGCCAGCAGCCTCTGTCCAGGGTCAGCTCCATCCCCAGGAACCCAGAGGAGCCACAGGTTCCAATACAGGAGCTCCCTGGGCTCAGGTGGCTCCCCAGCCTGAACCCCCTCCATGCCATCTTCCTTCCCCTGCTGTTCTGGCTGTCAAGTGAAGAAAGGATAAGATTCCCAGAAGAGCTACTGCCCCGATGCCAGCATTTGTCATGGGGAGGGGATCTGAGTGGACCAAGGCCCATTGGCTGATTCCTGGAAATCATGTTAGCTCAATGAAGAGCCCATGGCAGGGAGGGGCCTGAAGGGATGGAAACTGCACTTGGAGTCTTGCATCATTGCCATGGTGAAAGGCTTGCCACTTTTCAGCAAGATAGCTAGGCTTGGGGTGGAGAGCCTAGATGAGGAAGTCGCAGCAGGACCAGTGCTTCCAGGAAGCCCTCATGCATTACACTCCTTGGGAGACTGCAGGGTGGCCTCGGGTCCAGTTTCTTCCACGAGGCTGTATCTTCAGCAAGAAAGACAGGCCAGGCTCACTGGGTTTCTCAGAAGCCAGGCCTCCCTTGGCCTTGGCTTCCCCATCTGTCAAACACAAAAAAGGAGTTCTTGGCCTGTCTTCCTCCTGGAAAGAGGTGGAGGGTTGTAAGATGAACGGCTTCCTATGGGATGGGTGTGGGGCCCTGCCCGCTGGTGGGTCCCTGCATGTCTCGGGGCGGCTCCTGGTCAGTTGTCCTGGGCATCCCATGATCACAAGGAGGTCAGCAGACTCAGCCCTTTGCAGCTGAAAGCGTCCTTGGCAAGTCACTTCCTCCCTTGGGAAGGCTGGGGCAAGGAAGGTGACAACAGCCCAAACCCACCTTTGCATCCATTTCTGTCTCTGAGACTCTGTTTCTTCATCTGACCACAGGGGTGTGGTGGCTCTGTTCAGTGTAATGAGCATGTGGGGGCATCTCCAGGAAACAAGAGGGTTTGGGCACATTCCCTGGTCTGATCCCAGAAGTGAAAGGGAAAAGCCAGTGTGCTCGCAGCCACGGTCAGGCCAGTGGGAAATGCAAGTCATCACACAGGGGGAAGTGGGTCCGGTGACAGGGGAGGGCTGGGGACACCCTGGAACGCCCTGGTTTTCCCCTCCAGGGTAGACCACCCCATGGACTGCAGAGCCTTTGTGCTGTGCCACCTGGCCTGGCCTCCTGCTATGTTCAGGTCTTCCACACCTGTCTGATCCACACCCAACCTGGCCTTGCACTCTGGAGCCCTGTGGCAGGTTGCTCTCTCCTCCTCCTTCAGCTTTCCCTCAGCTGCTGAGTGCCCAGCCACCTTCCCAGACAGCCCAAGAATGCATAGAAAGGAGGGACAATGAATCATCAGCCTGCATTATCGCCATCCCCCAACCCACAGCAGAGTTGCCAGGGCAGGGCCAGCCCTACCTATTGCCCCACAGGACAGGAGAGAAGGCTTAATCAACTGACTAAGTAGTAAAAAAGATTAGGATTTTTATTTGTTATTTTTTTTAGATTAGGATTTTTAAAAATATTTTATTCTTTTATCTGAGAAAGAGAGAGAAAAAGGCAGACAGATAGATAGATAGAGAGAGAGACAATGGGTGTGCCAGGGCTTCTAGCCACTGCAAACAAACTCTAGACGCATGCACCACCTTGTGCATCTGGCTTACGTGGGTACGGGGGAATCGAACCTGGGTCCTTAGGCTTCATAGGAAAGTGCCTTAACTGGTAAGCCATCTCTCCAGCCCAGGGATTTTTTTTTTCTTACATTGATAGAAAAGGAGTGGGAGAGCCAGGCATGGTGGTGCACACCTTTAATTCCAGCACTCGGGGGACAGAGGTAGGAGGACTGCCGTGAGTTCAAGGACACCCTGAGTCTACATAGACCACATAGGTCAGCCTAGGCTAGAGAGAGACCCTACCTGGAAACCCCCCCCCAAAAAAAAAGGAGTGGGGACAGTGTCTTTGCTTCTCCCTGTAGACTCTTGCTTTCCTGATGCATAAATATAGCTACCTTCTGCCATATCTGTGCCTGTTTCCTCATCTGAGAAAAGGGGATGATTGGGGAAAAAATCAATTAAGGAATACCAAGTACAAAAAACACCGCCTGGCAGTTTTGGAGGTCAGCAAAAGTCAGCTATCTACCTAAAGGCATCAGAAGCCGGGAGATGGACAGAGCATTGAGTACTGGGTTCAGCCTTTCCATTCACTGCAGCCAAAAGATAGCGGTAATATCTGTTGTGAAATGCATGGATCAACAAAATGCAGTCTATCCTCAAGATGGGATTTTTTGTTTGTTTTTGTTTTTCGAGGTAGGGTCTCACTCTAGCCTAGGCTGACCCGGAATTCACTATGTAGTCTCAGGGTGACCTCGAACTCATGGAGATTCTCCTACCTCTGCCTCCCGAGTGCTGGGATTAAAGGTGTGCGCCACCATACCCGGCTTAAGATGGGATATGATTCAGACTTTAAATGAATGGAAATTCTGGGGCTGGAGAAATGGCTTAGTAGTTAAGGTGCTTGCTTGCAAAGCCTGAGGACTCAGGTTTGATTCCCCAGAACCCACATAAGCCAAATACACAAGGTGGCACATGCATCTGGAGTTCGTTTGCAATGGCTAGAGGCCCTGGCACACCCATTCTATCTGCCTCTTTCTCTCTCTAAGTAAATAAATACATAAAATATTTAATTTTGGTTTTTTCAAGTTAAGGACTCACTCTGGCCCAGGCTGACCTGGAATTCACTATGTAGTCTCAGGGTAGCCTCGAACTCACGGCAATCCTCCTACCTCTGCCTCCTGAGTACTAGGATTAAAGGCGTGCGCCACCATGCCCGGCTTAAATAAAATATTTTTTTAAAAGATGGAAATCCGACCCCCATGCTACAGCACAGATGAGCCTCAGGGACACTGCTGACTGACACAAGTGGTCACAAAAGGGTAAATCTGTATCACCCCACGCATGCGAGGCCCCTGGAGCAGACAGAGCCATAGAGTAGAATAGGGCTTGCCTGGATCTGGGGGAAGAAGGCAATGGGGATTAACTATGTAGTCTCAGGGTGGCCTCAAATTCACAGCGATCCTCCTCTCTCTGCCTCTTGAGTGCTGGGATTAAAGGCGTGCACCACCACGCCCGGCTTGGGAGATATTGTATAATGGGGACAGTAGTTCAATTTTACAAAGGAAAAAATCTCTGTGGATGGAGGGTGTTAATGCCTGGAATACACTGCTAATGTACCTAGTGCCCTGGCTGTACACTTAACCTGACTAAAATGGTGCATTCCATGATATCATAATGTGTGTGTGTGTGTGTGTGTGTGTGTGTGCATTACTACAATTAAAAACACAAAAGGGGGGCTGGACAGATTGCTTAGCAGTTAAGGCGCTTGCCTGCAAAGCCTAAGGATAAAGGTTCAATTCTCCAGGTCCTATGTAAGCCAGATGCACAAGGTGGCACATGCATCTGGAGTTCGTTTTCAGTGGCTGGAGACCCTGGCACACCCATTCTCTCTCTCTCTAATAAATAAATAAAAATAAATATTTAATTAAAAAATTAAAAACATAAAAGGGGGAGGCTAGAGAGATAGCTTAGCGGTTAAGGCCCTTGCCTACAAAACCTAACAACCAAGGTTCAATACCCCAGTACCCATGTAAAGCCAGATGCACAAAGTGGTGCATGCATCTGGAATCCATTTGCAGTGGTTAGAGGCTCTGGTGTGTCCATTCTCTCCCCCTTTCTCTGTGTGTCTCTCTCTGCTTGCAAATAAATAAGTAAATATTTTTTAAAAAACATAAAAGAGCTTGCAAGATGGATCAGCAATTAAAGGCAGATGCTTGCAAGGCCTTCCAGCCCAGGTTCAAATCCCCAGGCATCCATGTAAAAGCCAAACAGAAAAAGTGGAACAAATGTCTGATATTTAGTTTACAGTGGCAAGAGACCCTAGTGTACCTACTACACACACACTCACACACAAATACAATTTTAAGATACATTTAAGGGCTGCAGAGAAGGCTCAGCAGTTAAAGGTGCTTGCCTGCAAAGTCTGACAACACAGGTTCCATGAACCCAGACCAACACAAAGCCAGGCACACAATGGCACACGCATCTAGAATTCATCAGGAGGCCCTGGTGCACCCATTCTCTTTCTCTCTCAAATAAATACAAACATTTAGAAAAACACAAAGAAGGAGCAGGTGTGGTGGCACATGCCTGTCACCTAGCACTTGGAAACAGGAGGATTGTGAGTTACAAACCAGCTCTGGCTACACAGTAAGATCTTGTCTCAAACCAACCAATCCCAAAGCCATAGTCAGCGTAGCTACTGGAGCAGAGGGGAGAGAGGCGACCTTAGGTTGTGTGTAAGGAGCCATCTGTGGCTCCTGGCCAGGTGCTGGCCTGTTGGGCCTTCTGGGCTGGCCGAGGGGCCATTGCTAGCCTGTTCCTGCCCATAGCCCCACCTCTCAGGCCCTGGGGAGCCGGGGAATGGGACAGCAGCTGCCCTGGAAACAGCCCCAGGGGCTTCTTTCCTGTCAGGGTGAAGCTCTTGGCTGGCCTCTGCTGCCCTCTGGAAGTGCTTGCCATCTTGGGAATTGTCACACAGGGTTAAAATAGCTCCTACCCAATGGGGCCTGATTGTCAGCCTTTGACTTCCATGCAGCTTCATTTTCAGGTTTCCCTTGTGTTAGAGACTTTGTGCAGGACCTTTAGCCCTTATCCAGAACTCGGAGAGGGAGCTGCCTGGGCGCCCACACAGGGACAGGAAGCACTTGCTTCTGCCAGTCTTGACCTGGCTCTGGGTGAGCCACTGTGGACAGCTGGGGATGAAGTTGCAGCCCAGCATCTGCCCTGTGCAGATCTTGCTAACCATAGGCTCTGAGCAGATGTGGGGTCTTGAAGGCCTGACTCCCTTCTCTCTGTTGGCAGCTACAGAGTTTCCCAGACATTTCCCAATTTATTTGTGATTGGTAGGGTGGATGGGGTGGAGTCTGATGGGGTTGCACAATGAGCCAGAGCTGCCAGCCCAGCCAGGAGGCAGTGGGCTAGGGTCCTGGGTGCCCATCCTCTCTGTCCCTCTAGATCCTCTAGATGGAGGAGGACTGGGTCTGGCCTCTAGTCCCCCCCCCCCCCCCGCCCCGGGTACATGTAGAACAGAGCCTGGGCCTTGTGGGTCTATGGGCTCATGTGAAAAATGTCATTCCTGTGGGTGGGGGAGGGTCTCAGGGAGAGAAGAGGTGGCATCTCTGTCTTAGGACCACCTCCTGTAACTGCCTTCCACAACCCCCTAGGGACAGGCTGGAGGACAGTCCAAGCCCAGACCTGGCATTTGGCCACTGCTCCCTAGGAGGAAGAGGAAGTTCTTGGTTCCCAGGGACACCCCCTAAACCTAACCCCTTCCCTCAGCTGCCCCTCCCTACCCTCAAAGACTGGTGCTCAGGCTGGCAAGGGAAGGGGAAAGAGGGCCCAAACAAAAGACGGGGAGGAGCTGGGTTCCAGCTACAAGCAAAAGGGAAACTGGTGCCCACTGGGAAATTCCTAAATGAGCCGACCCTTTCCAGGGGGCAGGAATTCCAGGAGATGAAACACCACGGATGCCCTTCTTCTCACCCCAGCCCACCTTTCCACGGCAGACCCTCAGAAATGGCATGCAGATGTGGGGAAACCGAGGGCCTGGCCCAGCCCCAGCCAGGGAAAGTGCATCAATTGGGAGCCCTGTGAGCACCGGGGCTGAGGGCCACTCTCACTTATTTCTGTCCGTCTGTGTGACCGGATAAAGCCCCTCACTTCCCAGAGCGCATCGTCCTTTCTGGGCTGGAACAAGAGAGGGCCCAAGAACCTCCAGTGCCCGCACTATGCACAGCAGCCCGATCCCCTTTGGACACCTCCTCCAGGAAGCCCGCCGCCAGGCCTCCAGGGACACAGTGATGTGCAAAGGGGCGATCTCCCACGCCGGAGGCCAGGGGGTGGGAGAGGACGCCCCCAGAAGCTGGGATAGGTGCGGGTGGTGTGACGCGGGACAGCGACTCTGTGAGCGCCCCAGCCAATCAGAGGCCGTCGTCGGACAATGGTCTGGCGCCAGGTGGAACCGGGGGCTCCTGATGCCCACCGCGCGCCAAGCGCCCCGGGGCCCCGCTCGGCCCCTCTCTCCTCGGCTGTCGGGACAGCGACTCCGCCCCTGCTCTTCGCAAAGCCGGCCCGCCCTGACCCCCACGACCACCCGGGCCTTGGCCTCTGCCCTAGGGTTTTCCGCGGTTGCGGCCGGTCGCACGGGCGGAGCCGGGGGCGGGGCCTGCGGCTATTTCTAGCCCTGCCCCGCCGGAGCCTGGACCGCGGCGGCCCGTCCCCGGACACAGTAAGTGACCTCCGCCGCCGGGCGCCCGTCCCCACCGCCCCGCGCCGCGTCCCTCCCGTCCCGACCCCGGCGATTGCCCGAGGCAGCGGCCCCGGAGCCTGGACAAGGGGGTCAGATGCTCCCAGAGACCCTGGCCTCGGGAGACCCCCCGCTGGGGGAACCCGCGTCTAACGCTGAGTAGCGGCTGGCGTGGGGCTCTGTCCTGAACAGGTCGGGGATGGGGTCGGGGACAAAAGCCCAAGAGTCTCATGTTTACTGTAGGAAGGCCCGAGCCCTCAAGGGGCTCCCTGCTTGGGTGGCCTTATCTGAGAAGTGGGTATGATGCCTCTCAAGCCCCCCCCCCCACCACGGCATAGGCCAACATCTAGGGGATCTGTGAGGTTCTCTGTGGACTTCAGCCCTGAACCTGGGAACAGGGGTGGTGCCTGAGATTAAGGAGGTGAACGAGTTAATCCATGAGCCTCTCTGAACAGCCCCTTCCTGCCTCAGTGGGCCTGGCCAGGACTGGTGCCTGAAGGACCACCTCCCCTCCGCTCAGAGCTGTCTGCTCTGCAGTCACTGGGACCCAGGAGACTCAAGGTTCCTGAATCGTCCTAACTTGTGGTCTTGCTACATCCTCTGAGCAGCACTGTGTTTTGGGGAAGGGCAGCAGGTGTATGTGGGGGGGGGGGGAGGCTCATCCTTATATTACTGACGGACAAACCAGGTGGTAGAGGCTTACACCTTTAATCCCAGCACTCAGGAGGCTGAAATAGGATTACTGTGAGTTCGAGGCCAGCGTGGAGCCTAGGGGACAGAGTAAGACCCTGCCTCACAAAACCGAAAAGAAAAAAAGGAAGGCAGCATCTGGTCCTGACACTGGGGAGAAGTGCAGCTGAGCATACAGCTGGCTATATCGTCTTTCTGTTTCAGCCACCTTTGAAGGCAAGACCCGGGACAGGTCAGGGCTGCCTCAGGGCTTGTGCCACACCGCAGAGAAGGCGGTGCTGTCCCGTGGGACCTGTAGCCAAGACCGTGCAGGACTGAGAGCTGTGGACTCTTGGGAAGTGTGGGGTAGTGAGAACTGAGGCAAAGCTGCCACTGGTCTGGGTCCCCGTGTGGAACCGCAGAAGGAGGGGAAAGGGGGGGCAGGCATTCAGGGTGGGGCGGAGCAGCCCCACTGGCCCGACCAGCTTCTATGTGTGCTTGGCAAGCAAAGAAGACAGATTGGGAGGGGCAGAGGTACCTTATGCCCTAAAGTCTGAGTGGTGCTAGGTGGACTTCTCAGCCCTCTTGGCACTGGAAAGACATTGAGGCCCAGGACTGGGGACTAGGTCCAGAACATCTGGTGAGGGTGGCAGGGACCCAGTCTTTCTGTCTAAGGTAGCTCTGGCCAAGCCCCATTTGTGGGACAAGCCCTCAGGTACTGGGATGGTGCAGGCAAAGGGACTGTGAGTACAGGCCTCATCTGAGCATCCCATGCAGGCTGTGCCTGGGCAAGCACCTCTTGTCTGTAGTCTGTTTCCCCATTGGGGTGGGATGTCCTCTCACCTGCCTTGCAGGGCTGTTTTGGGGTTACTCTAGGTCATCTTGATGAATGTGAGATGCAGCACGGTACTTATTCTTGAAGGTGGGGCAGGAAGGTAGCCCTTTGTTTATGGGGCATGCCTTTCACCATGGAATCACACCCCTGCCTGCTCTGTTCCTCAAGATTAGCCATACTCCCCTGTGGTGGTCCTCCTAGCTCTGACAATCCAAATGTAGCAGGGGATGCAGAGGTAGGGGGAAAGCCAGACACTGGACCCAAATGACCTGACATCCAAACCCAACCTGTTGACCACAGAGCTATTTTAAGCTAAATAGCACCCTTTCCGGGTGAAAGAGAAGGGATGGGCAGTCAGGAAGGGCACAGAAACGGAAGTGGTTTGTGAAGATGAAGTAGTCACTGGATTTGTGAGCAGTTTGGGTAGAGTGGAAGCAGGCAGCCTGGATTCTAGGCTGGAGTTGCTGTATGACCTGAGGCACGCCTGTGTCTTGCTGAGTCCCCTGTCCCTGCTGACATGTGAAAGGATCAGGTCCTGTTGGCACTCTCTGAAGTCTGATCCCCAACACAAGCTACATAGGGGACAGGCTCTGCTCCCCTCGCAGTCCCAGTAAGAACAGCTGTGTTTTTGCATGTGACGTCATTCCATGACCCCAAAGCTACACAAGATCTGTTTGAAGAGAGGAGGAGGAAGCCTGGTGCTCTGTCCTTGACCTTTCTGGACCTGTTCTTGCTGGCCAAAGGACAGCAGCCTGTGTCCTACCTCCTCAGGGTCTGATAAGGGCCAGGAGATACTCCCTGTGTCCCTGTTCCCTCCAGGAGGCTGCACCGTCAAGGAAGGATTTGCCCCAGTGCAGAGAAGGGCCCTTGGTCTGGGATTCTTGGGGGAGGGGGCTCAAGGGATATTGGAAGATGAGCTGTGGGTGCTGGGGCACCTGGTGCTCATCTGGGCCAGGAAATGGGGGCTGGGGGGGGAGGGAGAAGATTGGACAGGTGAAATAGACAGAGCATCATCAGCGCTGTGAGCTAGCTGTGCATTCAGGCCCCGGGCTGTCTCCTGCGCCCTCTGACCCTTCCTTCCCTACCCCTAACCTGCAGGCCTGAGCCAGGTGATGCTGAAGATGATGACCTTCTTCCAAGGCCTTCCTGGCCAGCAGACTGTTCCAGGAACCCTAGACTTCCCCGGAAGCTCCCCAAAGTTGCGCTCCACATCTGAGGCCGAGGCCGAGGCCTCCATGTCAGAGGTCTCCTCTGAGGACCTGGTGTCACCACCCCTGGAGGCCGCGGTGGCTCCAGAGGGAGAGGAGGAGGAAGCTGCAAAGAAGGAGAAGAAGAAATCGAAAGGACTGGCCAGCATGTTCAGTGTGCTCACCAAGGGGAAGAAGAAGAAGGGTCAACGGAAATCAGCAGAGCCGGAGGGCGAGCCCAAGTCTGGGCCTGGGCTGGACGGGCCACTGCCCACAGGTAGGCTTGGGGTGCTGCGTAGAGCTGGCGCAAGGCCCGGGCGGGAGCTGGGGTCTCCCGGCAGCCAAAGAGCCACTCGGCGGAGGGGGGGGGGGGTCCGAGTAGGCGGGTGGCCTGGGCTGAGGGAGCAGGGCGGTGGGTTTCCGGGCCTAAGGCGCGTCTGTGCACCGCAGTGGAGGAGCTCAAGGCGGCGCTGGAGCACGGGCGGCTGGAGGCGGCGCGGTCCCTGCTGGCGCTGGAGCGCGGGCTGGCGGCGGCGGCGGCGGCGGGCGGCGTGGGCGCCGAGGAGCTGGTGCGGCGCCAGAGCAAGGTGGAGGCGCTGTACGCGCTGCTGCGCGCGCAGGTGCTCGGCGTCCTGCGGCGGCCGCTCGACGCGGCGCCCGAGCGGCTGCGCCAGGCGCTGGCCGTGGTGGCCGAGCAGGAGCGCGAGGACCGCCGGGCGGCCGAGGCCCCCGCGGGGCCCGGGGAGGCGGCGCTGGCCACCACGCGCCCGCGGCACTGGCTGCAGCTGTGGCGGGACGTCGTGGCCGAGGCGGCGGCGGAGCGCCTGAGCGCGCGTCCGTCCGCGGCCCCCGACGGCCGCTCGGAGGCCGAGCACGTGTTCCTGCACATGGGCCGCACCATGAAGGAGGACCTGGAGGCCGTGGTGGAGCGCCTGAAGCCGCTCTTCCCCGCCGAGTTCCGCGTCGTGGCCACCTACGCCGAGAGCTACCACAAGCACTTCGCCGCCCACCTGGGCGCCTTGGCGCAGTTCGAGCTCTGCGAGCGCGACACCTACCTGCTGCTGCTCTGGGTGCAGAACCTCTATCCCAAGTGAGCTTGGTGCCAGGGGTGGCCCGGCCCCCGGGCGCGCGTGGGCACGGGCACTGGACTCAAGGGCCCAGGGGAGAGGATGGGTCGGCCTTGTCCTGAGAGTCTTCAGATTCCCTGGGCCCCAGCCACATCCCGCAGCCGGAGAAGGGGGACTCTGTCATTCATTGCAGTCTGGGGAGGGGTGAAGCAGGGCTGGGAGGGCTGTGACCTGGGACGAGGGACCCTGGAGGTTAGAGCAAGGGGCCTGTGAAGAGACCAGGTCTGGGGACATCAGGGAGCCTTCAGTCTGTGGTCAGCTAGCAGTTCAAAGGATGCACGGTCACTCAGGGTGGAGGCAGAGCAAGGATGGCAGGGAGGGTGAGGTTCCCAGCAAGGGGAGTGGCATTGAGGAGCAGGGCTGTGGCCGCTGTCCTGTCTGGGGTCAGGTGTCCTCCAGGGAAGTTCCCTGTTGGTCAGGGTCTCCCTGGAGCCTGTTGAGGTCTGGAGCTCATGAGGCGAGAGACATCTATACCAAAGGAAGGCAGCTGGTACCCAGGTGGGTCCAGCCCCCATGGATCCCTGAGTTGCCTGCCATGTACACTAGCTGCGGGGAAGCAGCTTGTGTTGCACCGTGAAAATGCCCATGGCAATGGAGAATAGGGGTTCTTACTGAAGTGGGTCCCTGACCACAGTGAAGTCTGCTGAAGAAGAACAGGCTGAGGAGAATATATATATACATATACTCAAATAAATAAGTGTGTGTGTGTGTGTGTGTGTGTGTGTGTATGCACTGTCTGAGTGGCATAAGGACTTTTCCAGTGGTCAAGGACATTGTTGGTGGGCCAGCCTCCACCTGGGAGGGCCAGAGAAAGGGCACAGCAAGGATGGTAGGTGAGGAGCCAGCAGGGCACAGGGAAATGATCACAGGTCAGGTTCTGCCAGATGGACAACACTGATCTGGTTTCCTGCCGGCTTGTCCTGACTCACCAGGAAGTTCCAGGCACTCATAGCCTCTTCCTAAATGCTGGCTGTCTGTAACACTCTGGGGTCTCCCAGCCTGGAGCTCAGTACAGTTAGCAAAGTAAGAAACTAAGATTAGCCTGGACATAAAGTCCAAGGAGGCATTGTTGAGGCCTTTGCACCCCAAGTGTGGCCCAAATGTATCTAGGCTGGATGAGGGGCCCAGAAAGGGTCATTCTTTTTATTTTATTTTATTTTTGGTTTTTCAAGGTAGGGTCTCACTCTAGCCCAGGCTGATCTGGAATTCACTATGTAGTCTCAGGGTGACCTTGAACTCACGGCGATCCTCCTACCTCTGCCTCCTGAGTGCTGGGATTGAAGGCGTGTGCCACCATGCCCGGCTGGGTCATTCTTTTTTTAAAAAATATTAAAATTTTATTTTATTTTTATCTTTTTTAAAAAATATTTATTTATTTGAGAGAAAGAGGCAGAGAGAGAATGGGCATGCTAGGGCCTCCAGCCACTGCAAATTAATTCCAGATGCATGCGTCCACTTGTGCATCTGGCTTACATGGTTCCTGGAGAATTGAATCGGGATCCTTTGGCTTTGCAGGCAAAGGCCTTAACCACTAAGCCATCTCTCCAGCCCTAAAATTTTATTTTACTTTTATTTATTAGAGAAAAAGAATGGGAACATCAGGGCCTCCAGCTGTTGCAAATGAACTCCAGATGCATGTGCCACCTTGTGCATCTGGCTTATGTGGTTATTGGAGAGTTGAACCTGGGTTCTTAGGCTTCACAGGCAAACATCTTAATGGCTAAGCCATCCCTGCAGCCCTTCTTTTTAAAAATTTTATTTATTATGTGTGTATATACACCCACACATACACACACACCAGTGTCTCTTGCAAAAGACACCTATCTGGCTTTACTTGGGTAGCTGAGGAATTGAACCCTGACCCCCAGGCTTTGCAAGCAAGCACCTTTAACTGCTGAGCCATCTCCCCAGCCCCATTTTCAAGTCGTTTTTTTTTTTTTTGTTTGTATGTGTGTGGTATGCGTGATGTGTTGTCCCATGTGTGTGGGATACATATGCATGTGGAGGCAGAGGCAGACACCAGGCATTTATTTCCCTTTATTGCTCTGCACCTGATTTGAGACAGGCTTGCTCATTGGTTTGGCTAGTTTAGCCCATGATCCCCAGACATCCCCTGCCTTCCTCTCCCCAGAGCTGGGATTACAGGCACATACCATGACACCTGGCATTTTCGGTGGGCTCTGGGGATCCATCCTCAGACTCTTGTGCTTGAGCAGCAAGCATTCTACCCACAGAGCCACTTCCCCAGCCCTGGAGAGGGTCATGCTTAAGGCCCAGGCAAACACTGGCCTTAGGAGATGCCTGGGCTGGAAAGTCCCCCTTGGAGTTCTGAGACCCTTGAGGCATTAGTGAGCTCCCTGGAGCCACTCCAGAGCATCCCTCCCTGCCTAGCAACAGGGCCGGCCTGGAGGGGATCACAGGGCTGGCTCCCAGGACCACTGGGTCAGGAGTTGATTTGTGTCTATGTGAGAGGGAAAGTTTTGGAATAGGGGGAAGATCAGATTTGAAAGCTGGCTCTGGGTGGTATGAAGGCATTGTTGGGGGCTAGGACAGAAACAAGGGCCATGGAGGAGGCTCCTGCAGTGAGTCTGGCAAGAGAAGGTAGGGGCCAGGTTGGGCTCTAGAGCCGCCTGTGGGCCTGTAGATGGGGAGGAAGAGGAGGCGTGATAACCCTGGGGGTTGTTGAACTGAATCAAACTGAGCAAATGAGGAGCCATCAGTCTGACAAGGGGCCAGGAATAAGGAGTGAACAGGCTGTGGGGTGTTTGACTGCTGGGGAGGCGCCGCTGCTGGAGGGATGCTGACGAGGGGTTGCAGCTCTCCTCATGCCAGCCTCCCTGCCCACAGTGACATCTTAAACAGCCCTAAGCTGGCACCAGAGCTGCAGAGTATCAGCCTCGGGAGCCTCCTGCCCCCCAAGCAGATTCGGTTGCTAGAGGCCACTTTCCTGTCCAATGAGGTGGTGAGTCCGGTGCTGGGGGTGGGGTCAGGGGGGGGTAGGGTTAACAGGGAGAGGAAGATGTAGAGATATGACACAGGGCTCTAGGAGCTTGGTGACAGGGTCAGTGTTGTGATGACCTGTTCCTTCTGTGCCTCAGACCAATGTGAAGTCACTAATGGCCCGAGCCTTGGAGCTGGAGTCACAGCGCTGGGCCCAGGATGTGGCCCCCCAGAGGCTGGATGGCTACTGCCATAGTGAGCTGGCCATCGACATCATCCAGGTACCACAGACTGTCCCCTCGGGCACACAGTACAGAGGGACGGCCCATTCGTTCCTGTGTACATGTACAGCCCTCCCGTGAGTGCCCCCTGTGTTCCAGCATGCCCCCTTCCCTTTCCTTTGAGCCCCTACCACAGCCCAGATCACCCACCGCCCTCTGCAGATCCTGTCCCAGGGCCAGGCTAAGGCTGAGAACATCACTGCCGACTTGGGGATGCAGACGAAGCAGGTGTTGCTAGTGGAGCTGGTGGCCTTCCTGTGGAAGTGAGTGCGTCTGGTGACACACAGGCCCCAGCACCTCTTAGAGTCATGGTCCTCCCTTATGCCTCAGGGCATAAGGCATTCCAAGCTACATCTGCCAGCCTCCACCAGGGGTTCTTTGTCCCTGCCCTGCACAGAGCTCTGAGAGCCTCTGGCGGGCTGACCTCCATGGAGAAGTGCTGGCACCTCCTCAGCTTGTCCCTGCCCCCAGCAAAGCAGCCTGTAGCTTTCTAGAGGGGGCACCAAGAGGGACCGAGGGCCTGCCACCCCTTCCTTCTCATGACATCTCCATCCCCATCGCTACCCCACAATAATTTGGCTGCTCCCCATTTCTGAGGATCCCTTGAGCTGAGCACAGCACTGAGGGCCTCTCAGCTATAGAGGGAAACTGGGGAAGGGGTGGGGCCCCAGAGTAGCCAGCACTTCTCTAGAGAGGCCTGCTGGTCAGCCAGTGACATGACACTTAGGCACTAGTGACCCGTGGGTTGTAGGTGACAATCAACTTGAACCGTGCGGGGTCAGCTACAAACCCAGAAACTGGGAGGAAGGGTGGCTGCCAGTGTTTGCGCTGGTCCTGAAGACGCTCCTTGCCCATTCTGCCAGCTACCAGCACGCCTTTGATGAATTTCTGGAGAGAGGCAAACTGCTGAGAAATTACAGGGCCAACATCATTGCCAACATCAACAACTGCCTATCCTTCCGGTGAGGGTGCTGGAAGGCTTTACCTGGTGATGAGACAGGGCGGCTGGGAGGTGGGGCATAAGGTTCTCGAGGCCTGGGAGGAAATGAACCAGCCAGCAGCAACAGCGACTATGGAAGGATTTCCCATCAGCTTGTCACTATAGCAAGCCCAAGGTGAAGGAGGGCTGGACAGCTGGGGAATTTGCCTCAGGCAGAAAGAGATGTGCACGGAGGCTCTGGGACTGGATCCTACAGAGACTGGGGAGCCACTGAGGATGACAGCATGAAGAGATATGTTAGGAAGGTCCAGGACTTATTGCATGGGGCTGTAGGCTGGGCAGGTTGGCATGACCTTCCTCCTGACACTTTCTAGGACATCCATGGAGCAAAAGTGGCAAATACCTCAAGATTCCCCAAGCCACCTGCTGGACCCCCTGAGAGAGCTCAAGAGGCATGGCTTTGACACCCTGCTCCAGAGCCTGTATACGGACCTGAAGGTAGTGGACACCTCAGCCTCATTCCGTTAGCGCCTGAGCCTGGCAGGAGAGGGAGGGCTCCAGAGGGTAGGCTGGTTAGGGGCAGGCAAAAGACCCATGGAATGCACAGGTGGAGAGATGCACTGGTGCTGGGGGTGCCCAGGTGCCCGAGCCCCAGAGGGCTCTCCACCCTATCCCACCTGACTCCCTGTCCTGGGCTTGGCCTGGAGAGGTCACCAGCACTAGAAGCTCCTGGAGAAGGCTCAGTGCCTGCTACCATGGTGAACTCCCAGCTCCTGGGGCTCAGGGTCTTTGACAGATGGGTAGTAAAGAGTTAAACCGGGTGTGGTGGCACACACCTTTAATCCCAGCACTTGGGAGGCAGAGGTAGGATTGCTGTGAGTTCGAGGCCACCCTGAGACTATGTAGTGAATTCCAGGTCAGGCTGGGCTAGAGTGAGACCCTACCTTGAAAAAACAAACAAACAAACAATAAAAGAATCTACAGAGGGAGAAATGGGAATCCCTCAAAAGGCAGAGGAAGGGTGCTGGAGAAATGGCTTAGTGGTTAAGGCGCTTGTCTGCAAAACTAAAGGACCCAGGTTCACCTCCCCAGTACTCACGTAAGCCCGATGCACTAGGGGGCGCATGCATCTGGAGTTTGTTAGTAGTGGCTGGAGGCCCTGACACACCCATTCTCTCTCTTCCTCTCTCTCCCCCTGCCTATTTCTCTCTTTGTCAAATAAATCAAGAAAAATTAAATTAAATTTTAAAAAAAAGGCAGAGGAGGGATTCTCTAGCCCAGTGTTCATTCATGACCAGAGACCAAAGGCAACCAGTGAGTATTGAAGGGGTGACCCTGGATGACCTGGCAGAGGACTCAGCCAAGCACAAGGCCTTGTTTATGCAGGAATTTATTTATTTAAGAGGGAGGCTGTGGAAAAGGCCTCGGGGCTGTCCTGGCTCCTGAGCTGGATGACCTTGGAGAAGCGTACACACAGTTGGCCTCCACTTCCGATCTGAGAGCTGTCCAGCTCCTGGGAAGTCCTTGAGGCCCTGCTGACCGTGAGGGTCCCTGTGAGGGTGTCTGCAGCTAGCCGCCCTTCCTCTCTGGGTGTGACTAGACATCCTGCCTCTCACTTGATTCAGCCACTATTCAAGAAGTTCACGCAGACCCGCTGGGCGGCGCCTGGTGAGACCCTGGAGGAAATCATCACCGTGGTGGGCTCCAGGCTGCCTGAGTTCTTGCAACTGCAGGACTGTTTCCGGGAGGTGAGGAGGCCTGGGAGTGGGTCTGGGAGCGAAGGCTAGCTGGACGTGCATGTCACTTGCGTGTGTACCCTGCCCCACATACTCTCACATGTACCTGGGAGCAGGCATTTGTGCTTACCACTTTCTTCTGCATCTGCCTGTCCCTGGGGCTCAAGGGAGGAAGTGAGTTCTCCTCAGAAGTGGGTGTCTCACTCCCTTCCCCATCCACTGCCCGCCCACCCAGGAGCTCATGGAGGCCGTGCACCTGCACCTGGTTAAAGAGTACATCATCCGCCTCAGCAAGCGGCGCCTGGTCCTCAAGACAGCAGAGCAGCAGCAGCAGCTGGCAAAGCACATCCTTGCCAACTCTGACGCCATCCAGCAATTCTGCACTCAGAATGTGAGTCCCCTACCCACCCAGCCCTCCTCCTCCTCGCAAAACCCCTCAGGCCCACAGGCCTCTCCAAACCTGGCCAGTTATTGCCCTGAGCCTCTGTAGCCCCCAAGGACTCTGAGGACCGGGACAGCCTTCCTCAACCAGCCCTGTGCCTCCAGGGCTCAATGGCAACCTGGCTGCACCCTGCCCTCCCCACACTTGCTGAGATCATTCGCCTGCAAGACCCCAGTGCCATCAAGATTGAAGTGGCCACGTATGCCACCTGGTACCCTGACTTCAGGTGAGGATGAGGGGTTCTAAGGATCTGGAGCAACTGGTCTTAATCTTCTAGCTCCATTGTGTTCAGGGCTGGGAATAGAGTCTCTTCAGGGTTTCCTCAGCTCAGCTCTGGATGCTCCACCAAGCTACAGTCATGCTAGGTGGTGACATGCCAGGAACTCATGAATTCACTCCTTGCCAGAGTCCTGTAAAGCTGACACTGTATTTCCATTATATAGCTGAGGCCTGAAGAGCTGAAGGGTGACATAACTAGTCATTACAAAGTCAGGCAGTGTGTCCCACAGCCCATGCTCTTACCTTGATGCGATATTGTCACTTAGAGGGAAAGAGAGACCTGAGAGACTAGAGCCTGTCATTCAGCCTGGAGTCCTTGGGCCTTGAACCAATGCCTTGTTCACTGGTGTTCCTGTTAGAGAATGGAGCTGACTGAGGACCTGTTGAGCCATGGACACTGTTTCTTCCTAGAACAGAGAACCCAGCAGTTCTCTAACAGGGTAGGGAATGTTTGCATTGGTCTCAGTTGGGGTTGACTTAACAGCCTAGACTGCTCTGGTTGATCCATTCCACTGACCCATTTATCTGTCTCCCTTTACAGATACCTATCCATCCAAATATACACACGAGGGCCTAGGAGGATTGCTAGGTGGTTAAAGGTGCTTGCTTGCACCAAGGCTGCCAGCCCAAGTTCATTTCCTAGACCACCTATGTAAGCCAGATGCAAAAAGTAGTACAAGCATCTGGTGTCCATTTTCATCAGCAAGAGGTCCTGGTGCATTCCCCACACACGTTAAATGAATAGAAACTATACAAACAGGGCTGGAGGATGGCTTAGCAGTTAAGGTGCTTGCCTGCAAAGCCAAAGGACTCAAGTTCGATTCCCTAGGACCCACGTAAGCCAGAGGCAAAAAGTGGTACATAGGTCTGGGGTGGCTGGAGGCTCTGCCATGCCCATTCTCTCTGTCTTTATCTCTCTCTATTTGCAAATAAATAAACAAACAAACACCTATCCATTCATTTAGCCATCTATCCATCCTCCCTTGCAGTTATCCATCCATCCTTTTGTTTATTTTTATTTATTTATTTGCGAGCAACAGACAGAGAGAGAAAGAGGCTGAGAGAGAGAGAGAGAATGGGTGCACCAGGGCCTCCAGCCACTGCAAACAAACTCCAGATGCGTGTGCCCCCTTATGCATCTGGCTAACGTGGGTCCTGGGGAATCGAGCCTTGAACCGGGGTCCTTAGACCCACCAATAATTAATTGTCGTATGGTGCCAGGCTCTGCTGTAGGCTCTGCAATGCAGTGGAGTATAGGGCGGTCTCAGTACCTTCCTCATTGTAGTTCACAGTCTGGTTAGGGCCAGAGGTAATGATCACAAACAAATAAGACAGTTCCAAGTTGTAGCATTTAACCGACATCCTGAGTTACAGGAGGTGCTGACTCCAGAGCTAGGAGAGCCTTTTGGGGAGGTGAAATTTAGCTGAGACTTGATGGGTCACCCCAAGGGCAAAGGCCCTGATGGACTGGTGAGGTGGAGGCCAGGAGAGCAAGGCTCCCTACTGGGCAGAAGGACTGGCTGCAGGTACTATGGCCAGGTCTCACTGGGGAGGGTGAGGGGAGGCATGGGCTATGAGCAGGGCTGCTGGTGACCATTGGAGCTGACAAGATGCTCTCCTTGCCAGCAAAGGCCACCTGAACGCCATACTGGCCATCAAGGGGAACCTATCAAGCAGTGAAGTGAAGAGCATCCGGAATATTCTGGACATCAACACTGGAGCACAGGAGCCCTCCAGGTCCCTATATTCACTTATAAAGGTTGCTTAGCTTTTCCTGTTGTCTGACTTGTGAGCGAGCACCCAGCAAGCACCGGGCACCACACCGCTTTGGGACAATCACTGCCGTTGGTGGCGACTGCCATGGCTGGGTGCTGTTCAATGGCATGGCCCACGACTCATCCTGGGCCTCCTGCATCCTGCTGCTGCCACCCAGACCTGTCTCTGGACCAGGACCTGGCAGCTGAGATGGGGCAGACCCCTGTTTGCTTATGTGTCCAGTGGGACAGGAACACCAACTGTGGAGAGCTGACGTGTGAGCAGGCAAAACAGTTCTTGTCCATGATGGTTGATCTTGAGCGCACTAGAAGAGGGAGCGGGGGTCCGGACGGTGTGGCCATGGGGCAGGGATCCTGGGCCTCTCTGGACCACCACCTCTCCTCCCACTGTCTGTCTTCGAACAGTCCTCCTTTGGGTGGCTGATGTCCCTTCTAGCTCACTAGGTTCTAGCTCATGTGTCTTGTTTCCTTCAGCGTGAGCTAGGCAGCAAGTCTATTGGACAGAACTGGAAGAGAAAGAAGGAAAAGTTAAACTCTTATCTGGAGTTTGGAAGGGACCTGTGGGGTGCCATGGTGAGCCAGGGCAGAGCCAGCTTCAGACACACTCCCACAGTGGCCCGTGACCCCACAGTGGCCTCTGGTCCTCAGCTGCGACCCTCCTCTGTACTCAGTCCTCCCCTGGGTGGGTAGGCTTGTCCCCAGAGACCTTGGCATCCACCACATCTGGGCCCAGGGGCGGGGCAAGTTCTGTGTCAGTCTCCTGTTGGTGCTGTACCACACACTTTAGTGGGTTAGAACCAGAGCTTTTCTTGCAGTCTGTGAATCAGAAGTATGATGTAGGGCTGAAGTCGAGGTGTGGTTAGGGCCCACCACTTTTGGAAGCCCTGGGGAGGTCTTGCCTCTGGCCCTTCCACCTTTGGCCGCATCCCTCAGGTTGCTGAGGACCTCTGCTGCCCTCTTCCACTTCTAAGGATCCTTCCCATTACTTGGAGCCCAGACGCCCTCCAAGATCTCCCTGTTCGAGGCTCAGCTGACTAGCAACCTTAATTCCATATGCAACTTTAATTCCCATTTGCCATGTCACCCAACAGTCAGGCTCTGGGAATTAGCATTTGAATATTTTTGTGGGTCACTATTTTGTCCACTCCAGCCTCCATCTATCCCCTGCCCCGCAGGGCCTACAGCAGGAAAACAGAAACTCAGTTTCCCTGTAAGGCCTCTGCCACCCCACAGACCTTGCCTCTCTCTAACCATGAAAAGCCCCCCTCAGTGCTGACCCAGTATGGACTGTGCCTTAGGGGGAGCTGGGCATTGACCCCCTTTCTCAGGTACTGCTTCACAAAACTCTGTGTGTGACACACAAGGGCATTTGTCTTTTTGAAGGCCTTAGCTTGTTTGGTGGATTTTATATTGTTAATATATTTTTATAATGTGACTTGGTATGTCTGTACTCAGGACAGGATCTGTGGTTTTATCGTTTGATATAAAGCTGATTTCAAAAGTGACTGTGGAGTGGTTTATTTGGGGATCTGCAAAGTTGGAATGGGGAAGGCGGCGCCTCTAGCCGCCTTCTCGGTCTCTGGGTCTCTGGTTGTCCCCGCCCCTTCTCCCCGGGTTTCTGGAAGGGCCGGCGTGCTGGATGTGGCCTGACACTTCACCCGGGTCTTTCCTCACTGGTAAATGGGACTGTCACCGTGAGGACGAGGGACTGGCGGAAGGGCGGTGCGCCTTCATTAACTCCTACTTGGGACGAGTGGGAGCTGTGATCCGGGGCTGTTTGGTGTTCAGCAGCATCGCCCTCTTCCTCTGCACCCCACTTCTTGCCTAGGGTTTGGGACAGTGGGGTCTCCGAGGAGCGACGGGGGCGGGGGCTCGTTCCACTGAGCTTGGGAAGGGCTCGGTGGGGAGCAGCGAGGAGCCCGGTGCAGGGCGGTACCGAGGGAGCTGGGGCGGGTTCCTGCGATGGAGGCGCACGGGGAAGACCGGGGGCTGTGGAGACGGCGGATCCGAGCCGGGACCGAGCTCCGGCGAGCTGTCTGTCTGTCTGTCTGCCTGCCCGGGGCCGGATCCGCGATGCTGGGCGCAGAGCAGAGACAGCGTCCACACGGGGCGAGGTCCCGCCCGGGTCACCCGGCTGGCAGCTGCTTCGGTTCTCCATCAGCCGCTTCTCCAGGAAAATTCCATTCGGGGCAGGATTTGCCCCAGAGAAGGGAAGTGAGTCACCGGGGTAGGACAGAGGCAAGCAGGCAGGGGAGGCCGCATTCCACGGGGCCCACGCGGGGCGCCCGCAAGCCCCCCGGGGGGCACTCAGGGCCGGGAAGGGGAGGGGTCAGGCAGGGAAAGGGTGGCGGTGACAGTGAGGCGTGAGGAGGATGGGCTTAAAGGCTTGGCCCAGTTTATTCCAGCTGTAAAGGGGCTGTGATGTCCCCCCTCTCTCCCTCCCTCCTCCTTCCTCTGTCAAATAAATTTAAAAAAAAAAAAACATTAAAAATTCTTTTTAAATCTTAAAAAAAAAAAAAAAAGTTTTAAAAGTCCTGAGCTCGCCAGACGTGGTGGAGCACGCCTTTAAACCCCGTACTTGGGAGTATGATAGCCATGAGTGTTCGAGGCCACCCTTAGACTACATAGTGAAGTCCAGGTCAGCCTGGGCTAGAATGAGAACCTACCTCGAAAAACAAAATTTAAAAAAAAAAAAATCCTACGCTCATCCAAGCCAGAGGTTGAGAGGTGCTGCTTCCAGAAGAGGGGAGGGTCTGGCAGGGATGGGGAGAGGACCCTGGAGGAGGAAGTTGGTGAAGTTCAGTTTGAGACGTCTGTGGAAAGGGGTTGTGGTTCACATTGAGCAAGACTAGTAATGACACCTTGGGGGGGGGGGGCTGTCGGGCACCAGGCCTCCCCTCTCACTGCTTTGTGACTATAATTTTCTACCATCCCTGTGGAAGGGGATTTAGGCCAAGACAAAGCCACTATTCCCTTTCTAGGAATGCTTTTAAATTTCATTTTTATTTATTTTGAGAAAGAGGCAGGGAGAGAGAGAGAGAATGGGCACATCAGGGCCTCCAGCTACTGCAAATGAACTCCAGACTTGCGCCATCTTGTCATCTGGCTTCTGTTGGTCCTGGGGAATCAAACCTGTGACCTTTGTTTCCGTAGGCAGACACCTTTACTGCTAAGCCATCTCTCCAGCCCCATCTAAGAATTTTTTTTTAATTCCTCTTCAGGCATCCATGCAAAATGACAGGCACCAGGTCAGACACTTCCATTACTGTAGCAGAATACTGGAAACTCCCCAAATGCCCATCAGTAGACGCCAGGAAAGCGTCGCAGTGCACCCAAACAATGCAGGACTGTGTATCTGTGGGAAGAGGGAGGAAGGACGTCTGTGCTGATCTGAGAAGTCAGATCAGACCACGTTAAGGGGGAGGTCAGCATATAGCATAAAGGCTGTGGTATTCTGTCTTCCAATAAGTGAAGTGCAAGAAGTATTTGAATTTGCTCTTGACTGAAACCTGGAGCAACACACCAGGGAGGGATAGCGGCGTGTGTTTGTATGGGCTTGGTGTGGGCACACGGATGCAAGTAGGGATTGGGCTGGATGGAGACAGAGGATGTCTCATTGTAAACCTTGTTAGACTTTTTTATTATTATTATTTGTTTGTTTTGTTGTGTTTTTCAAGTAGGGTCTCACTCTAACTCGGGCTGAGCTGGAATTCGCTATGTAATCTCAGGGTGGCCTTGAACTCATGGTGATCCTCCTACCTCTGTCTCCCAAGTGCTGGTTTAAAGGTGTGTATCACCATCACCACAACTGGCAAGACCTTTTTTTTGTTGTTTTGTTTTTGTTTTTTAATGCGAGACAGAGCAAGGGGGGGGGGGAGAATTGGCACACCAGGGTCTCCAGCCACTGCAATCGAACTGCAGACGTGTGTGCCATCTTCTTGTGCACATGTGCGACCTTGTGCACTTGCATGTCCTTGTGCATCTGACTTATGTGGGACCTGAAGAGTTGAACATGGGTCCTTAGGCTTCACAGGCAAATGCCTTAACCACTAAGCCATCTCTCCAGCCCGGAGACCTTGTTAGAATTTCTTTATTGAGCCATGAGAAAGAGTAGATATTAACATTTTATACGTGAACGTGCGAGGAAATGAAAGCCAGTGTTGATGGAGATTTGGGGTAGGAGATGTGACTTCCCAGGTGTGGGGTGGTGCAGTTACGGCGAGTATCAGGCTGGAGAAGGCGCAGCGCAGGCTGTGGTTTCCATAGCCACGCTGTGTGCTCAGGCGCAGGCCAGGAGTCATGGAGTTGGGTTTAACCAAGAACCTGGTTCTTCTCAGGGGATCTTAAGGCAGGAAAATATAGGGAATAGTTCAGCAACCCAGGATACCACTTGGCTTGGGCAGGAGACACACTCTCCTCCTAACAAGGCATCTGGTGACCTGTTGGGACCCTGGGACCTCCACCTGCATTGAGCTGCATGCACCCCCCATGCCAAACAATGAGATTCCTCTCCTTTTCTAGTGACCAGTAGTTGTTCCCCCTTTGTGGCCAGAACATTAAGACATGTTCTCAGGTACATGTAGGATCAGAACACAGGGGGCCATCCAGTATGGACTGGGTTGGGGTGTATACGCAGTAAGGCAATCTGTCTTCTAAGTGAACTTTTAGAAAGAATCCTCTATCATCTTAGGCCTATGCTTAACTGAGCACACATACGATTAAAATCAGACACATCAGGGCTGGAGAAGTGGCTTAGTGATTAATGGTGCTTGTTTGCAAGGGCTCATAGCCTGGGTTCAATTTCCCAGTATCCATGTAAAGCCAAATACAAAAGTGGCAGGTGTGCCTGGAGTTTGTTTGCAGTGATAGGAGGCCCTGGCATACTAATTCTATGACCCCCCCCCCCAATTTTCTTTCTCTCTCTTGCTTTGTTTAAAAAAAAAATAAGGGCTTGAGAGATGTCTTAGCGGTTAAGGTATTTGCCTGCAAAGTCAAAGGACCCGGGTTGGATTCACCAGGACCCACATAAGCCAGATGCTTATGTACCCTGGGGCCACATGTGTCTGGAGTTCATTTGCAGTGGCTGGAGGCCCTGGCATGTCCATTCTCTCTCGCCCTCTCTCTGCCTCTTTCTCTCTCTCTCAAATAAATAAATTTTAAAAATAAAATAAAATCAAGCTGGGTGTGGTGGCACACACCTTTAATACTAGCACTTGGGAGGCAGAGGTAGGAGGATCACTGACAGTTTGAGGCCAGAGTAAGTTCCAGGTCAGCCTGGGCTACAATGAGACCCTACCTTGAAAAAAAACTAAAAATAAACAAATAAATAAAATAAAACTAAAATCAAATGTATCATGGGAAGGGACATGTAAAGTAAAGGTCATATAACTCAAGTTTGTCAATCAAATGACAGCACCACCCAAACTGTGCGCCTAGCAATTGACACCTCCTTCTCATGGACTCCTTACAGAGAAGCCCAGGGCAATAGCCTGGGGCCCTTCGAGTCTCTTCTACTGTGACTAATAATGTTTCTTGCTGCTTTACTTTTTGTGTGCACCTTTTCCAGTTCTTTGATGCCCAGACAGGGAGTGGAAACACCCATACACAGACAAAACGACCAGAGGGCGAACAGAGCCAAGGCATAAGGGGCTCCTCTCATCAAGAATCTCAACTGGCAAGGGCATGTCTGAAGGGTGAGGGCTGTGAAGCAGCACTGAGCTGTAGGACAAAGTTCCCAGGGGACAGAAGAGAACTACCGAGTACAGTCACAGGAGCGAGTGAAGGCAGAGACTGGGCCTGGGCCACAGAGGGAAGTCTTGGCAACGGCGGCCCTGGAGCTGCTGTGGACACAGCTGGGATGTGACCCTGGAACGTGTGACTGCCATCATCTGGAGCTGGGAGGCAGCCCGGGGATGCTGAGCAGGGTGGTGTGGGAGGCAGGGGCCGCTGTCCTCGGAGAATTCTGGAGGAGGCCCCGAGGAGACCAGATGACGGCAGCGTGAGGGATGACGGGTCAGTTGGGAGGCAGCACGTTTGCCAGGGTGAGTGACCACTGATCTTAACAAGGCCTCAGCCTGGCTGGCTGGCTCCTGCCCTCGCTGAGGAGAATGTACAGTTCTTGGGTCTTGTGACCTAATTAACCTTGCTCGGTGCTAGAACCCCCCTGGGAAGGCTGAGTCTGCAGTGGCCCCAGAGCAAAGGCACCCCTGGGGCCCTAGTGTCCTGAGCCTGAGCTGGGAAGGGAATGTAGCCTCTGAACCTCTCTTAAGGACTAGGTAAATCTGTGGTATGCACAGTAGCTGTCACTGCAAGATTCCGCAGGGGCCTGGGCCAGTCTAGTGTTAGGAGGGTATAGAGGACATATACCCTTTATCTAGGATATAGTTTCTCACTATGCTAGTGAGAAACTCCTCCTGTGGAATGGACAGTATGTTGGCTAATAACTTGGAGTTGCCCCGATGGCTGGACACACAGTGTCCTGTAGCCAGCTGACCCTGGACTGGTGTCTCTAGCACACATGAGTCTGGAGAGACCCCAGGGAAGGAGCTTGGAGTAATGGGCTGTCTCATCTCCCGTTGGCTG
Source organism: Dipus sagitta (assembly GCA_036346955.1). NCBI lineage: Eukaryota > Metazoa > Chordata > Mammalia > Rodentia > Dipodidae > Dipus > Dipus sagitta. Next base: position 152,250,702 of record CM070775.1, read on the forward strand.
GCCTCGGCTGGCAGAGATAATGGCAGGAAGGTCTCATCCATGGCAAGAGAAGGCGAGACTGTAGCCCAAGCACATTTCCAGCTTCTGCTTGTATCGCATTTGCTGATGTCCCATGGTAAGTCAGTCACATGGTCAAGTCCATGTGCAAGACCTGGAAAAATAGTTGGCCATTCGATGGGAGAAGGCTCAGTGCAATGTAGCCGTCTCTCCCCCAAGTCACCGCAGTCTGTCTTCTGACTACAACTATTTGCATTCCGCTTGTGGAAAATGTCCTCCCATCACCAATTCCCAGAGACTCATACACTGGGAATTGCGGCTGCCATCAGTGGTCCTGTGACCAAAGTGGGATTGAGCCAGTGTGGCACAGTGCAGCTCGAAGGAGTCGGCAATGCTCTTTCCTTTCCTTCCCTTTCCTTTTCTCTCCTTGACCTTTCCTTTCCTTTCTTCTCTTTTTGTAGTGTTGGGTGGAACCCAGGGCCTCAGACATGCTTGGCAGCCTTCTACCATTAAGTTCGTTACCCACCCCCTTCTTTAGAGATGGGCTCACTGAACTGTCCAGGCTGACGTCCTGTGCACCATGTCCTCTGTTTTTATTTGTTTGTTTGTTTGTTTGCAGGCAAGGTCTCGCTCTAGCCCAGGCTGACCTGGAACCTACTCTGTAGTCTCAGGCTGGCCTCGAACTCACTGCGATCCTCCCACCTCTGCCTCCTGGGTGTTGGAATTAAAGGTTTGCACCACCACTCCTGGCATACCATCTCTCTCGATGGTTGGGAACTCGGATGACTGGACACACTTGACCCAGAGTGGTGGGACAGAACAGTACAGGATGGAAGCTGCCAGCAATGCCATGCAGAAAGGGAAGAAAAGGACATGCTGAATTCCAGCATACTTGTGGCCAGACCCTGTCCCCTGTATGGACAATGTCTCCACAAAGCCTGGGCTTATCCCCTGGGGCACTCTCTACTCATTGGCTCTGACAGATTTTGGTGCACTTTCGGGTGGACCTGCTGAGGTCTTCTTCTTTTGCCCTAACAAGTGGCTTGTGTTGTGGCTTTCCCAGTCTTTATGTCATCCTGGCCCAACCAAAAGGTGCCTAGCCAGACATGATGGCTCACACCTTTAATCCCAGCACTCAAGAGGCCCCAATAGAAGGAGCACTGGTTAGAGGTCAGCCTGGACTAGAGTGCGACCCTGCCAAGGAAAAACAAAAACAAAACAAAAGTTGGCAGTGCTCAGTGATTTGACAGGGGGTATTTAATCTAAGGAGCTACCTACTAGAATTGGAGATTAGAACAGCAAGAAATTAGCTATCAAGGAACAAAGAGATCTCTAAAAGCGCAGGAAGAGAGCTGGAGAAATGGCTCAGCTAGCTGTTAAAGGCAATTGCTTGCAAAGCCTGACAATCTGAGTTCAGTTACCCAGTATCCATATAAAACCAGATGCAAAATGTCATATGCATCTGGAGTTTATCTATAGCGTCAGGAGGACCCAGAGTACCCATTCTCTGTGTGTGTGTGTTTCCTCTGTCTCTCAAATAAGTATATTTGGGTTGGAGAGATTGCTCAGTGGTTAAGGTGCTTGCTTCCAAGCCCTGATGATCTGGGTTTCATTCCCCAGACCCATGTAAGCCAGATACACAAAGCAGCACATGTGTCTGGAGTATGTTTGCAGTAGCAAGAGGCCCTAGCATGCTCTTTCTCTCTCTCTCTCTCCCTCTCGAAAACAAATTAATTAATTAAAAAAATAAACACAGGGTGCTGGAGAGATGGCTTAGTGGCAGGCGTGGTGGCGCACGCCTTTAATCCCAGCACTCGGGAGGCAGAGGTAGGAGGATTGCCGTGAGTTCGAGGCCACCCTGAGACTCCATAGTGAATTCCAGGTCAGCCTGGGCTAGAGTGAGACCCTACCTCGAAAAAACAAAAAAAAAGAAAAAGAGATGGCTTAGTGGTTAAAGCACTAGTCTGCAAAGCCAAAGGACCTCGGTTCGATTCCCACGTAAGCCAGATGCATAAGGTGGTGCATGCATCCAGAGTTCGTTTTGCAGTGGCTGGAAGCCATTCTCTCTTTCCCTCCCTCTCTCTCTCTGTCCCTCTCTCTCTCAAATAAATAAAAATAAAATATTTTTTAAAATTCTTAGAGGACATAAAAAGTATGACCCATGAACTAAAAAATATATAAATAAATACACACAGGAAGAGCAGATACTGAACATGGTCACCCCTAGGGCTGAGGCCAAGCATAGCCTCAGAGGAGTCAATCCAGAAGTGTCATTCCCTAAACCAGGACACAGGCCTCCTGGGAGAAGCTTGAGGAGCTTTGCCAGTGGAGCACACTCTGGGACTCCAGCTAAGCCATGCACAGTCAAGGGCTGTGCCTCAGAACTTACTGCAAAGACACCTAAGGGAGTCCCCAGGGAAGCAGTCCAAGGCAAGTCAGTGTGGGTGGTTAGCCAACAGTACGGGTAAAAAGAAAGGCCCTTACTCCTTTGTTGGCACTCCAGCGCCCTCTGCTGATAATGTTTGGTACTGCTAGCTGGGAAAGAAGGCGCTGCAGAATTCCTTAAGGCAGGGAGACAACAGATGGGTTTGGAGCTGAGGCAGCAGGCTGGTAACAGGCAGTTTCTGTGTGCAGCCAAGCAGTACAAACAAGTGCCTTTAACCGCTGAGGCATCTCCCCAGCCCTATTTTTATTTTTGAGACAGGATCTCATGTAACCCAATCTAGCCTCAGACTTACTATGTAGTTGAGGATGACCCTGAACTCCTGATCCTTTTGCTTTTACTTCTGGAGTGCCAGGATTACAGGCAGGTGGTATTATACCCAGCTTATGTGATTCTGTGGATCAACCAGAAGGCCATGTGCATAGTAGGCAAGCACTCTACCAATAGAGCTACATCCCAAGCACATTAACTTTAAAATATATTTATTTATTTGCATGCAGAGCGAGACAGAGAGAAGATATATATAAAGATAATAGGTGCACCAGGGTTTCTGGCCACTGCAAAAAACTCCAAATGCATGCATCACTTTGTGCATCTGGCTTTATATGGGCACTAGAGGCTTGAACCCACAGGCAAGTGCCTTAATGCTAAGCCATTTCTCCAGCCCAAAACAAGTCCTCTCTCTCTCTCTCTCTCTCTCTCTCTCTCTTTTTTTTTTTTTTTTTTTTTTTTTTTTTTTTTTTTTTTTTTGAGGTAGGGTCTCTCTCTAGCCGAGGGTAACCTGAAATTCACTATGTAGTCTCAGGGTGGCCTGGAACTAACAGCGATCCTCCTACCTCTTCCTCCTAGTGCTAGTACTAAAGGTGTGCACCACTATGCGCAGCTGAGAAAAGATATTTGAGAGACAATAACATGACCTGCCTAGGTACAACTCGAGGGTGGCAAGCAGGTGAAGATCCGAACATTACCGTCACCACTGAGGAAGGCAATGTGAAGAATGAGCCCTTTATCAGAGGGCTCTGAGAGCCATGCACACTGCATGTGGGCAGTGTTATTCTCCTTGGCAATGTGAGACAGGGATGGCTGGGACATCCTAAACAAATGAAAACGGAAGGACCAGTGGCCAGTCAGGGGAGCAGCTCCTTCACCTGGGCTGGCAGGTGCCACCAGAGACAGGGTCATGGCTCCTGGGATGTCCCTACCTAGGCAAGGCACAGCCCCACCGTTCTCTGCACCCGGCCTTCCTCCTTCACGTCTTACCTGGGAGCAGTCCCCACCGCAGCAGCACAGGAACTCCTTCCTCTTCCACAGCCACACAGTTCTCCACTGTTCTCATGGGCATCTGGGGAGTTTCCAGCGTTCTGCTACAACAATGGAAACGATTGACTTGGACAGTGCCTGCCATCGTGATGGATGTTGGAGGGTAAAGGTCAACCTGGGCTAGGGAGGTGACTCAGTGGATTCTTGCTATGCAAGCTCGAGGACCTGAGCGTCAACCCCCAGAACCACACAAAGCCGACACCAGAGCCGTAAGTAAGGTCTGCACTGCCAGCACATCCAGAGCAAGAGAGGCAGAGGCAGGAGCGTACGCCAGAAGCCTGCAGCTCGGCCAGCCTGGCGGGTGCACACGTGAAAGGAGGCTCTGCCTCAGAGAGGAAGGGAAGGACCCACATCTGAAGCTGCTGTGCCCTGACCTCTGCACGTGTGCTGTGGCGTGCGCATGCCTGCTCTCTCACACGTGAACCTGCTCACACGCATAGCATACATGTGCATACAAAAAAGACCACAATAAGAAACTCAAAGAAGGGGCTCGGCCAAAAGGATACCAGGAGGAAGGTTAAGAGAAGGTCATGGGAGGGGATAATGATCAAAATACATCATACATATGTATAAAGTTGTCAATAAATAAGACATAAGATAAACCCCTAGAGGGAGAATAGCTGTCCACAGGTAGGTGCATCTGTCAGCTTGACCCAAAGCCCTCTCCACAGGACAGGGCAGAATAATAATCCCCAAGCAATGAGAGAAAGCCTGGTGCCTGACAGCCTCTCACAACTTGTGGGGGTTTGATTCAGGTGTCCCCCATAAACTTAGGTGTTCTGGATGCCAGCTTCCCCAGCTGATGGCAATTGGAAATTAAAGCCTCCTGGAGGTGGTGTATTGTTGGGGGCGGGTTTATGGGTGTTATAGCCAGCTTCCCTTTGCTAGTGTTTGGCACACTGTCCTGTCCCTGTTGTCCACCACATGTTGGCCAGGGGGTGATGTCCACCCTCTGCTCATGCCATCGTTTTCCCCTGCCATCATGGAGCTTCCCCCTCGAGCCTGTGAGCCAAAATAAACCTCTTTTTTTTCCCACAAGCTGCTCTTGGCTGGGTGATTTCTACCAGCAAGCGAACCTGACTGCAACACCACTGAAAACTATTAAATCAATTATTAAGAAAGCAGATTAGGCCAGCCATGGTGGCACACGCCTTTAGTTCCAGCACTCGGGAGGCAGAGGTAGGAGGATCAAAGTGAGTTCAAGGCTACCCTGAGACTACCCGGTGAATTCTAGGTCAGCCTGAGCTAGAGAGAGGCCCTACTTCAAAAATAATAATAATAAGAAGAAGAAGAAGATTACCTACTTGCTTTATAATACAAACCAATCTATACAATTTAGCCCTTCCTAAATTGTCTGAAATGATTAGAAATTGTGACATAAAACCCTTTCCTTTTCATAGAACCCTGAGGTGAAGGGTTATTGATGTAATAACTGAAACCACAACTCTCATTTTTGGATGAAACTGCAGCTATAGGTTTTAAAAAGATTTACACAGAGGTAAGAGTGTAACATTGGCACTTGGAGGGTGGACATACAACGTGTTGCCATGCCTCCGCCTGAGCATGCAGCAGCAATAGCCATCCCTATACAACAGTCCAGAGGCCCCTTGGCCGAGTGACCGCAGCTATGCCGACAGCACTTCTTGCTGTCTTCCCTCAACTCTATGATCCGATTTCTGTCTTTCTGACACCACCTGGTCTGATCAAAGCCTTCCTGAGAATGAGCTGCCACAGGGGTATCAGTGGCCTGAAGACCAAGGCAGTCAAAGCTGTATTGTCCTTGGTTTACCACTTTGTTAGGAAGTCATGACAAAACCTACCTGTACATACTGAGACAAGATTGAGGGTGATGTTTGGAGCTGGACTGACCACCCTTCTCCCTCATCTGCCAGGACCCAAGAGAGACTGACTCATGGATAGCAGGGATTTGATGCTGTAAGACTCAGGAGGCTTCCTGACCTTGAGGAACATTCTACAGTGGCCCTGACACTTCATCACCTGTCAAGCTCACAGCTACTTTTGCTGAAATGACACCTCAGGTCATGATGAAAATGTTCATAGAAGAGGGATTATCTCATGCCAGCTTCCTGGCAGGTGTTGGGCATGCAGTCAAGCAATTTGCTGATGCTGAAAGACGGCTGTCAGGTGAACATGGACCCGCTGTGTTTCTGTATCTCAAGGTGCTGAGACTGGATGGACATGAGTTTCTGGCCCCAGTGAACTTCCCAAGCCTATGTAAGGTTGCTAATAATAAAAAGAGGAAGGCAGGGCTGGGGAGATGGCTTAGTGGTTAGGCGCTTGCCTGTGAAGCCTAAGAACCCCGGTTCAAGGCTCGATTCCCCAGAACCCACGTTAGCCAGATACACAAGGGGGTGCACACGTCTGGAGTTCATTTGCAGTGGCTGGAGGCCTTGGCACGCCCATTCTCTCTATTTCTCTCTATCTGCCTCTTTCTCTGTCTGTCACTCTCAAATAAATAAATAACATAAACAAAAATATTTTTTATTTATTTTATTTTATTTATTTTTTTTTTTATTTTTTATTTTTCAAGGTAGGGTCTCACTCTAGCCCAGGCTGACCTGGAATTCACTATGGAGTCTCAAGGTGGCCTCGAACTAACGGCAATCCTCCTACCTCTGCCTCCCGAGTACTGGGATTAAAGGCGTGCGCCACCACACCCGGCAACAAAAATATTTTTAAAAAGAGGAAGGCAGATCCGACTTCCCAAGATTGATTCCGCATTCCTGAATATGAAATTGATGCAGCTCTAACCAAGCCTTCAATCAAGTGACGACCCTTGGGTTCATGTGATATTGAAGGCCTGAAGGTCGTGTCCTGTGCTACAGAGGACATAAGCCTTACAAAGGCTCCTTTAGAACCTTCCACTGCTGACATAGTGAGACAACCACTCTCGGCTGTATCTAGTCACATGCAGCCATAATTTAGAAAAAATATACCAAGAAAGGTGGCAACTTGTAACGCTGCTCATACAGTCCTTCAGAACATTTCCAGACTGTCGGGCATGGTGGCGCACGCCTTTAATCCTAGCACTTGGGGAAGCAGAGGTAGGAGGAGCACTGGGATTTCCAGGCCAGCCTAGGACTACAAAATTCCAGGTTAGCCTGGGCTACAGTGAGACCCTCCCTCAAAAAACAAAACAAAATAAAATTTCCAGACCAACTTAGTCACGAGGGCCTAAAATAGCCCTAGAAGATGATGTTCTGGCAACCCTTTACTAGCGTGGAGATGAGCGCCATTGTCCATCTCCACCACCGTCCCTTCTGTATCATAGCCATGGCTCCAGCCATCATGATTTCTGTCTTCATAGGAGGAATCATCTCTGCCTCCTCTGTAACGAGTTAGACCCGTGATCAGCGTGACGCTGCTCAGCGCTGTAGTCTGTCCGCTGGGTAGGGGTGAGAAGTCTGTCTGCCAACGCTGTGGTAATGGTGTCTCTTGGTGCCACTGGGAACTTGAAGACTAGGTAAAGGTATGATTATCTGACTGAATTGGTGAAAACTGACTCATCCATGTGCAGAGAACCAAATTACCCCCCATATGCCATCTGTCTCAGAACATTGTTCTCTGTCTCTCTCAAATATATGTTTTGTTTGTTTGTTTGTTTTGTTTTTTAAGTTGTGGAGGCCAGGCATGGTGGCACATGTCTTTAATCCCAGCACTCAGGAGGCAGAGGTAGGATGATCGCCGTGAGTTCGAGGCCAACCCTGAGACTACATAGTGAATTCTAGCTCAGCCTGAGCTAGAGTAAAACCCTACCTTAAAAAAAGGAGGGGGGAGGGGTGGCTGGAGGGATGGCTTAGAGGATAAGGTGTTTGTCTGCAAATCCAAAGGACCCAGGTTCCATTCCCTAGGACCCATGTAAGCCAGGTGCACAAGGTGGTGCATGCGTCTGGAATTTGTTGCAATGACTGAAGGCCCTAGCGCACCCATTCTCCCTCCCCTTCTCAAATAAATAAAGTTAAAAAAATTTTTAAGTTTTGGGCTGGAGAGATGGCTTAGTGGTTAAGACACTTGCCTGCAAAGCCAAAGAGCCTAGATACAATTCCCCAGAACTCATGTAAGCCAGATGCACAAAGGTGGCACATGCGACTGAAATTCATTTACAGTGACTGAAGGCCCTGGCATGCCCATTCTCTCTCTCTTTCTCAAATTAATAAAATAAATTAAAAAAAAATAATTTCAAGTTTCTCAGGCTAGAGAGCTGGCTTAGCTGTTAAGGTGCTTGCCTGTGAAGCCTAAGAACACATGTTTGAATCTCCAGATCCCACATAGCCAGATGCACAGTGACACAAGCATGCAATGTCACACATGCACACAAGGGGGTACATGCATCTAGAGTTCATTCACAGCAGATGAAAGGTCCTGGTGTGTTCATTTTCTCCCTCTCTCTCTCTCTCTCAAAAAAAAAAAAAAAAAAAAAAAAAAAAAAAAAAAGTTTCTCTAAACCGGACCTGGTGGCGCATGCTTTTGATCCCAGCACTCTAGAGGCAGTAGGAGGAGGATCGCCATGAGTTCAAGGCCACCCTGAAACTACATAGTGAATTCCAGGTCAGACTGGGCTAGAGCAGGACCCTACCCCGGGGAGGGTGGGGGAGTTTCTCTGTGGGAGAACATTTGCCAGGAGACCTGCCTGTTCATGTTGCCAGCACACAGGTCAATGCTGGTCTCCATGGGCACCACCCTGAGCAGCTGTGAGCTCCTCTGTAACTGAAGCTGCACCTGCTCGCCACACCTGCTCGCTTCCCCGCCTCCCGGCTCCTAGCAACCGCTCCTCGTGGATAGAACCCGGCAGCATTTGCCCTGCAGTGACTAATTTCTCTCAGTAAACAGCCTGTAAGATCACCCAAGTTGCCCTTGCTCAGGGCAAGGCTTCCTAATGAACAACTTTCCCTGCGTAGAGACACATTGCTTTTCCCAACTGGGTGTGTTTGGGTGTCCTTTGTTCTCTGTTTTGTCTCTTTGGAATAATAGAAGGGTTATTATTACGTCCCATCCACTCTGCCAGCCAACTGACTGGAACAGTTGTCTTCATGAAGCTGCTCCTTTGGGGTCTGGAGAACAATCCCTCCTTGCCACTGTCTGACTTCCCACCACTGCACATATGGCAACAACTTGTAGGGGAGCTTCCCCCTCCCAGTCTGTACGCTCTGCTCGTGTTACACACTGAATTTACATGCACACGCACGCCACAGAGCCTACTTCGTTGTCATTACTTCTGCTTTACTCCTTTGTGTGTGCAGATCTGGGCTCCTTCCTCATCCTGGCCTTCTGTTTGAAGGAATGCTTTCACAATTCTTTCATATTTTTAAATATTTATTTATTTTAGAGAGAGAGAGGGAGAGAAGCAGATAGAGAGAATGGACGTGCCCGGGCCTCCAGCCCCTGCAAACAAACTCTAAACGCGTGCGCCACCTTGTGCATCTGGCCTGCGTAGGTCCTGAGGAATCAAACCTCAGTCCTTAGGCTTTGCAGGCAAGTGCCTTAACCACTAAGCCACCTCTCCAGCCCAATTATTTTATTTTATTTCTGAGCTCTGCCTTCTTTGAGATAGGGTCTCTTCTGATACAGGCCTCAAGCAAGCATCAGACCAGCTGGCCTGCAGGCTTCAGAACCTCCTGGCTCTGTCTGCCGTTGTCACAGAAGTGTACAGCACTTGGCGTCTGCCTTCACCTGGATGCTGGGGAACTGAATCTGGGCGGGTAGGCTTTGCAAGCAATCTTCTGTAACTGTTGTTCCATCTTCCCAGGCCCTGCTTTCACAATTTTTTTCTGTTTTTTTTTTTTTTTTTTTTTTTTTTGAGGTAGGGTCTCACTCTAGCCCAGGCTGACCTGGAATTCACTATGTAGTCTAGAATGATCTTGAACTCTCACAGCTATCCACCTACCTCTACCTCCTGAGTGCTGGGATTAAAGGTGTATGTGTGCCACCATGCCTGGCTTGCTTTCATAATTTTTTTTTTTTTTTTGAGGTAGGGTCTCACTCTAGCTCAGGCTGACCTGGAATTCAGTATGTAGTCTCAGGGTAACTTCGAACTCATGGTAATCCTCCTACCTCTGCGGCCTGAGTGCTGGGATTAAAGGCGTGCACCACCATGCCTGGCTTTTTTGGTTTTGCTCTAGTCCAGTCTGAGCTGGAATTCACTATGTAATCTCAGAGTGGAACTCACAGCCATCTTCCTACCTTTGCCTCCCAAGTACTGGCATCAAAGGTGTGTGCCACCACTCCTGGCTGATTATCTTCTTGACCTGAAGGTACTAGTTCTAAACTTTTGTTTGTTTGTTTGTTTGTTTTTTGTTTTCCAAGGTATGGTCTCACTCTAGCCCAGGCTGACCTGGAATTCACTATGTAGTCTCAGGGTAGCCTTGAACTCACGGTGATCCTCCTACCTCTGCCTCCCAAGTGCTGGGATTAAAGGCGTGTGCCACCACGCCCGGTGCTTTCATAATTTTTGTACTGTGGGTCTTCTGGTGATGCATCCTTTCAATACCTACATGTCTAAAACATTCTTTCTTTCTTTCTTATTATTATTTTTATTTGTTTGTTTTTGTTTTTTTGAGGTAGGGTTTCACTCTAGCTCAGGCTGACCTGGAATTCACTATGTAGTCTCAGGGTGGCCTTGAACTTGTGGCAATCCTCCTACCTCTGCCTCCCAAGTGCTGGGATTAAAGGCATGTGCCACCACGCCTGGCTCTAAAACATTCTCTATTTAACCTTCAGATGTGACTTGTGTTGTCTTCATTTTCTTGTACTGGGAGTTGCTTGAGCATCTTGTATTTTCCGAGCCACAGTTTTCATCACATTTGGGCCAATTCAGCCATTTCACTCAAAATGTTGTAACCCTTTTTTTTTTTTAATTTTCTCTTTCAGCACTTGGTCTACATGTAGGAAAAAAAAAAAAAAAAAAAAAAAAAAAAAAAAAAAGCTAAAGTTATCTCATGGCTCAAAAAAGCTCTGTTTTCACCTTTTTTTTTTTTTTTTCAGTTTTTTGAGGAAGGCTGACCTGGAATTCACTTTGTAGTCTCAGGGTGGCCTTGAACTCACAGCAATACTCCTACCTCTGCCTCCCAAGTGCTGGGATTAAAGACATGTGCCACCATACCCGACTCTTTTTTACTTTATTTTATAATTTATTTTTTATTGACAACTTCCATGATTATAAACAATATCTCATGTAATTCCCTCCCTCCCCCCACTTTCCACTTTGAAACTCCATTCTCATATCCCCTTTTTTACTTTTTTCAAACAAATATATTTTTAAAATATTTTATTTTTATTTATTTATTTGAGCGAGGCAGAGAGAGAGAGAATGGGTGCACCAGGGCCTCCAACCACTGCAAACGGACTCCAGATGCATGTGCCCCCTTGTGCATCTGGCTTACCTGGGTCCTGGGGAATCGAACCTAGGTCCTTTGACTTTGAAGACAACTGTCTTAACCGCTAAGCCATCTCTCCAGCCCTAAACAAATATTTTATGGGCTGCAGAGATGGCTTAGTGGTTAAGGCACTTGCTTGAAAAGCCAGAGGATCCAGGTTCAATTCCTCAGGACCCACATAAGCCAGATGCACAAGGTAGCGTATGCGTATGAAGTTCATCTGCAGCAACTGGAGGCCCTGGTGCGTCCATTCTCTCTCTCTCTCTCCTCCCCTTTCTATTTTTCTCTCTCTCTCTCAAATAAATAAAGGTAGAGAAAAAGGGGGGCTAGGGAGATGGTTTAGTGGTTAAGGCACTTGCCTGTGAAGCCAAAGGACCCAGGTTCAATTCCCCAGGACCCATATAAGCCAGATGCACAAGGGGACACATGCATCTGGAGTTCATTTGCAGTGGCTGGAGGCCCTGGTGCACCCATTCTCCCTCTGTCTTCTCACTCACTCTCTCTCTCTCCTTGCAAATAAAATTTAAAAAAATTAAAAAGAAAAAAAGGGCTAGGACTGGAGAGATGACTTAGCAGTTAAGGCACTTGCTTGCAAAGCCTAAGGATCCTGGTTCCATTCTCCAGGTCTGACATAAGCCAGATGCACAAGGTAGCACATACATCTGGAGTTTGTTTGCAGTGACTAGAGGCCCTGGCATGCCCATGCTCCTTGCTCTCTAATAAATAAATAAATAAATTGATTTAAGAAAAGCAGGGGGGGCTGGAGGGATTGCTTAGCAGTTAAGGCATTTGTCTGCAAAGCCAAAGGATCCAGGTTCGATTCCCTAGGACCCACGTAAGCCAGATGCACAAGGAGGCGCACATGTCTGGAGTTTGTTTGCAGTGGCTGGAGCCCTGGAGTGCCCATTCTCTCTCTCTCTCTCTTTCTTTCTTTCTTTCTTTCTTTCTTTCTTTCTTTCTTTCTTTCTTCTTTCTTTCTTTCTTTCTTTTCTTCTTCTTCTTCTTCTTCTTTTTTTCTCTCTGTCAAAAAAATAAATAAAATATTTTAAAAGGAAAGATCCCAGAAGCAGGTTGGGCTTGATGGGGCTTGTCTCTAAAAAAGGGGGGACTAAAGTGAGACCCTACTCCAAAACCCACCCCCTAAAAAAAACAAACCACCCATGCTTGTCTTTCCTTGCCTTCCAGAACGTGCCGGTGACGACAGGGCAGAATTGATTGTCATGGCTGTGCTCATTCCTGATTGGAATCATTGTACCTGAAGGATCTCAGTTTAGCAATATACCTTGGAGATTCTTCCTTCCTGGACAGTTTAACTTTTTCCTATAGAGGCAAATTCACTAGTTGACTTTTATTATTATTATTTTTTTTTTCGGTTTTTCGAGGTAGGGTCTCACTCTAGCCCAGGCTGACCTGGAATTAACTATGTATTCTCAGGGTGGCCTCAAACTCACAGTGATCCTCCTACCTCTACCTCCTGAATGCTGGGATTAAAGATGTGCGCCACCATGCGCAGTGTGATTTATTCTTTATGATGGTTTCCAAGGAAGGTTCATTGGAAATTTCAGTAGTTTAATTGGGCTTACAGGCATGAAAAAACCAGCTCTCTGAACAGAGCCATTGTGACATAGGATTCAGGCTTCCGAAGAACACATCATCATGGTGTCCCGGTGTCGCTGTCAGGGGTCATTTCCACCAGAGTGGCATAGGAAGGGGTGCCGTCCCCATGGAGGGCAGGCGTGGTAACAGGAGCGTGAGACATTGGCTCACACTGTGTCCACAGCCAGGAGCCGAGGCAGACCAGTGCTAGCACTTGGCTGGCTTCCTCTTTCCCCCTTTTGCTCTCTGGAACGCCAGTCCACGGCGTGGTGCTGCGCACCTGGGCATCCTAATGCTAACACCCCAGGGTCCCTCACTCCTCCATGCAGCACACCTCCACTGGATGCCTGAAACTCTCCACGTGCGCTACATATCCATGAAACATATTTTGTCCTGTGAGTACACATGCACACATAGTGCCTGTTCCGTCTCAGTAAGCAAACAATTTACATCGTGGCTATAACTTTTACAGGTTGAGGTAGAACAGCAAAAATAGACACAGATTTAATCTTTCTCTCACCCCCCCCCGCCCCTCTTGAGACAGTTTCACTCTAGCCCAGGCTGGCCTGGAACTCACTATGTAACCCAGGTTGGCCTTAAAATTGTGACAATCTTCCTGTCTCAGCCTCTCAAGTGCTAGGGTTACAGGTAGGTGCCACCATACCAGCTCTATCCTCTCAAATTTATGGATAGAAGATTTGTTCTTACCATAGATCATTTTTCTTTTTCTTTTCTTTTTTTTCTTTTTTCTTCTTCTTTTTTCTTTTTTTTTTTTTTTTTTTTTTTTTTTGATCTTTTGTGGTAGGGTCTCACTCACTCCAGTTCAGGCTGACCCGGAATTCACTGTGTAGTCTCAGGGTGGCCTTGAACTCATGGTGATCCTCCTACCTCTGCCTCCCGAGTGCTGGGATTAAAGGCGTGCACCACCATGCCTGGCCTTACCATAGATCTTGGCACTGTCAGCATATGTTGCAGTCAGGTTCGCATTGCTGGTAGAAGTCACCCAACCAAGAGCAGCTTGTGGGAAAAAGAGGTTTATTTTGGCTTACAGGCTCAAGGGGGAAGCTCCATGATGGCAGGGGAAATGATGACATGAGCAGAGGGTGGACATCACCCCTGGCCAACATAAGGTGGACGATAGCAACTGGAGAGTGCACCAAACACTGCCATGGGGAAACTGGCTATAACACCCATAAGCCTACCCCCAACAATATACTGCCTCCAGGAGGCTTTAATTTTCAATTGCCATCAGCTGGGGAACCTAGCATTCAGAACACCTAAGTTTATAGGGAACACCTGAATCAAACCACTACAGCATACATTTTTATTATATTATGAAATCGAACCCTTTGCTTTGCTCTTTTTAAATTTTTATTTATTTATTTATGAGAGAGAGAGAGTGAATGGGCACTCCAGGGCCTCAAGCCACTGTAAACAAACTCCAGATGCATGCACCACCTTGTGCATCTGGCTTATGTGGGTCCTGGGGAATCAAGCCTGAATCCTTTAGCTTTGCAGGCAAATGCCTTAACCACTAAGCCATCCCTGCAGCCCTCCTTTGCTTCTTAAAAGCAGCCCTGCAAGGCTTCTTGGGCATGATTGGGCTCCAGCTCTGCTCTTGAGATTTGTGATCATTATTAAAGTGAAGGTGCCTGCGTGCACACACTGTGCTGCCAACACAGACTGGTGGTTGAGGCAGCTCCTAAGTGGCTAACAGACAGGTTATACACAGCGTGGATACTCTGTACCAAGAGGGGGTTCACGGGCCAGGTGGGATGCAGCAGGATAGTGGGAGATGTCATCACACCACTCAAATCAGTGAGCAACTTAAAATGCCAGTTGTTTATTACCATAATTTTCCTTTAACACTTTTGAAACCTGGTTGGCATGGGTAACAGCCTACAGGGTACAGTGAGTGTCAATAAAGGCAACTGCCTGTATCCAAGGTAACTGATTTTTATGTGAGAATAGATAGCCCAGCTCAGTCCGCTTGTCTAATAACTATATCTGAGTGAACAGGACTCAAAGATCAAACACAGCACTGCTGAATTCATGAGAGCATTGAGAAATTTCCTGGTTATCCATGGGGCTATAACGGGGTCAATCTGACCATTTGCATGCAAGTCACAGTAGTTCAAGTGGAACAGCTAAGCTAATGGAAATTATGCATAGCAAGAATACTTGGAAACACAGAATCAAGTAGAAATAATATATTCACCGGGCGTGGTGGCTCACACCTTTAATCCCAGCACTCGGGAGGCAGAGGTAGGAGGATCGCCATGAGTTTGAGGCCACCCTGAGACTAATTCCAGGTCAGCCTGAGCTAGAGTGAGACCCTACCTTGGAAAACCAAAAATAAATAAATAAATAAGTAAATAAAAGAATAAATAAAAGAAAGAAAAAGAAATAGTGTATTCATGCTGCTAAGATGACAAAAAGAAAGAAAATCATTTAGATAACTGCCTTTTGAAAAATCAAACTGCCAACTATATTGAAACAACCTTTCTTTCTTTTTTTTTTTTTTTTTTTTGCCAAGGCAGGGTATCATTCTAGCCCTGGCTGACCTGGAACTCACTCTGTAGTCCCAGGCTGGCCTTGAACTCACAGCATTCCTCCTACCTTTGTCTTCCAAGTGCTGGAATTAAAAGTGTATGCCACCATGCCTGGATGAAACAGTTTTTAAGAAAGTGTTTTAGAACAGTGCTTCTTAGTCTTAGTGGCAAGTTCAACACAGCAAGGCAATAAAAGACAGAGTCTGGTTCTGATGTACCCAAAATTTGAAACTACCCCCAAAACTGGAGGAAGATTTACAAGGAGGAGAGTAGCATGTTGCCAAAGGGGAGAGGAAAGAGAATATCGAATGTCAGTAGATGAGCATCCTGTCCCTCTGGGCATCTTCGGATTTGTGCAGGAAGAGCAAGCAGAGGCTTCCTAGTGTATGGCATTGGCTATCCCAGAAGCAGGGAGGGCTTATCTCAGCCATCTATTCAAGGTGCCATGGGCCCCTGCCAGGGGTACAGTCTTCCTCCTCCGAGTGCAGTTTGAGGAGCTAAGGGGCCCACATCACTGAGAGCATTAGACTGGAACTACAAAGCAATGTTGTGTTGACCTCTCGCCTGGCATAGATCAAAGGGCCCAGCTATGTAGGGGAGAGCCAGGCAGCAGAGGCAACCACAGATTAGTCCACACATGTGTCAGGTCAGTAACTGTTGAAGCTCAAAAACACAGACATGTGACCCATTCAGTATCCTTGGACCCATGGCTATCATCCTGTGGGCCCTGGAGAGGAGGTTCTAATAGCAGCCACGTAGGTCCTGTGGTAGTTTGGTTCAGGTGTCCCCCATAAACTCAGGTGTTCTGAATGCTAGGTTCCCAGCTGATGGAGATTCGGGAATTAACACCTCCTGGAGGCAGTGTATTGTTGGGGCGGGCTTATGGGTGTTATAGCCAGCTCCCCCTTGCTAGTGTTGACACACTCTTCTGTTGCTATTGTCCCCCTGATGTTGGCCAGGGGGTGATGTCCACCTCTGCTCATGCCATCATTTTCCCTGTCATCATGGAGCTTCCCCTCAAGCCTGTAAGCCAAAATAAACCTCTTTTTTCTCACAAGCTGCTCTTGGTTGGGTGATTTCTACCAGCAATGCAAACCTGACTGCAGCAGTAAAGTGGTACCAGAGCTTTGCCTGGACCGGGCTGGCAGTTTGTGTGAGAGGCTTGCTGTTATGCCCATGTCCTGAGAAGTTGTTCAAGGTTGCTTTGCATAGAAATGAACTGGTGTGAGCAGAGGGATATGACACAGATAAAAAAAAAAATCTCTGGGTTAACTGCTGCCCATTCAGCTGCAACTGAGAGATTGCAACCTTTGAGATTGGGCCAGCTGACCTGCACTGGGGCAGCAGGAAGAATGTAGACTCTTTTGAAGGGGACTGAGTGCTCAAGGAGTGTCCTGTTCTTCAAAGTCTGCTTTATTCCCCCAGGATTAACAAATTGGCACCCTACCTGGTATTGTGGAGTATAAGAAATGCAGGAAAGAGAGGGTCATTGAGTTTGCAACACGGTCTTGTGTTTTGGAAATGGCCATAGGCAGTGTGCAGGTTTGCTGGATGCCTGCATGGAGACCCCATGGGGCCATGAGGATGAACCGCAGATTGCAGTGAAGACCTAGTGGAGATTCCGGGACCATGAGATGGCTGCCAAGGAGAGCTGCCTGCCCCAATGAAGTTTTCCAGGACTGTGAGTAGCCTAGCCGGAGGGGTGGAATTCGAACTCCAGAGACTTGTTGCTGGTTTGAATTATCGGACTTGGAGATTTGTCACTGACTAGAGTTGTTGGATTTGAAGTTACAGGGTTTGATGTTTGCCCTGGTTGTTTTAAATCTTGTGTTGGCTGAATATTTCTTTGCTATGCCCAGTGCCATCTTTTGTATGAATGTGTATTCTGTGCCATTATGGAGTTTTGGGGGGATTTTCTGGTATTCTGGCTCAGTTAAAAGACCTTTAATTATTGGGATGGTTGAACATCATTAGCATTGATTTAAAAATGTGGGGACTTCAAAAGTTGAACTGAGGGCTGGAGAGATGGCTTAGTGGTTAAGCGCTTGCCTGTTAAGCCTAAGGACCCGGGTTCAAGGCTCCATTCCCCAGGATCCACGTTAGCCAGATGCACAAGGGGGCGCACGCATCTGGAGTTCATTTGCAGCGGCTGGAGGCCCTGGCACGCCCATTCTCTCTCTATATATATCTGCCTCTTTCTCTCTCTGTCTGTCACTCTCAAATAAATAAATAAAAATGAACAAAAAAAATTTTTAAAAAGTTGAACTGAATGCATTGCATTTTGCATCATGTATGGTT
The DNA here is from genome assembly GCA_036346955.1 of Dipus sagitta. Lineage (NCBI taxonomy): Eukaryota > Metazoa > Chordata > Mammalia > Rodentia > Dipodidae > Dipus > Dipus sagitta. The sequence goes on from CM070775.1 coordinate 152,268,302, forward strand.
GTCAGTTTGTGGGGGCCAGGTCAAAATGTGGTGGTTTGATTCAGGTGTCCCCCATAAGCTTAGGTGTTCTGAATGCTAGGTTCCCAGATGATGGAGATTTGGGAATTAATGCCTCTTGGAGGCAGTGTATTGTTGGGGCGGGCTTATGGGTGTTATAGCCAGCTCCCCCTTGCTAGTGTTTGGCACATTCTCCTGTTGCTATTGTCCCCCTGATATTGGCCATGGGGTGATGTCCACCCTCTGCTCATGCTATCGCTTTCCCCTGCCATTGTGGAGCTTCCCCTCGAGCCTGTTAGCAAAAATAAACCTCTTTTCCCCACAAGCTGCTCTTGGTTGGGTGATTTCTACCAACAATGCAAACTTGACTACAACAGGTCCCTACAATGGTATCTCGTGTGCCAGACAACAAGGCAGCTGTACGGATGGTGAACAAGTTTTAAGACATTGTGAAGTGATAAAATCAAGTTATGACCACATTGGGGGGGGCTGTTTGTAAAATGCGCAAACTACCAGGGATGGGGAACCTAGTGGGTCTGTGACACAGAGTGACACTATGCATGTCCACTTCCTGTGATGGTCTGCCGTGCACTCACTCTACTTCAGAAGGAAATAGGGCTGGTCTACCTGCTGGGTCTCCTGGGTCCATGCAAAAGGGCTTCTCACTTGAGGAGCTCCACTCATACCTATGGACTCCGTGGAACCTGGAAGTCACTGAACACACACACACACACAAAAAAAATCCATGTAAGCCAGTGAACCTGGGTGGGAACTGACTGCATTTTAACTTAAAATAAAAAGGCATGGGAGCTGGGTGTGGTGGCACACACGCCTTTAATCCCAGCACTCGGGAAGCTGAGGTAGGCGGATCGCCGTGAGTTCGAGGCCAGTCTGAGACTATAAAGTGAATTCCAGGTCAGCCTGGGCTACAGCGAGACCCTACCTAAAAAAAAAAAAAAAAAAAAAAAAAGGCAGATTAAAAAAACACACAAAAACTCTGGAGATGCTGAAGTTTAAAAGATGGGGACAGTGGGGGTTGGAGAAAAGTGTATTTCTCCCAGCTGAGCTTGTTGGCACAGAGTGAATGGCACATAGAGGGACCACTCCAGACCACACCCACATGCAGCAGTGCCTCACACAGGCTCACAAGCCCTCTCCCCATGCTGCTGCCATCCAGAGTCCAACTTCAAATCCAGGCTGACTTGGTAGTCACTCTGTAGCCCCAGGCTGGCCTTGAACTCCAAATGCTGTCCTACCTCAGCCTCCTGAGTGCTGGGATTAAAGGTGCCACCACGCCTGTCTATCCCAAACTGATGGCAGAAAGAAACCAAACAGTTCTTTCCATCAGTCTCTCGGACCTCGCACAGCGCTCCAGGCACGCAGCGGACTCTGCCCTGCTTCATCGGCTGATGAGCTCCGCACTGCTGTGGCTCCCAAGGTGCTGAGGGAACGCGGAGGTGTGGCGCCCAGTGTCCCTGGACTTCATGCATCCCAAATTAACCTCTACGACCATTCCTGCTGCGGAATCTTCAAAAGAGGCCCATGCATGTAGCTATACAAACACCAGCCCAGTCACTACTAGCAAGATGATTGTGTGTGTGAGTGTGTGTGTACATGTGCATGTGGAGAGTGCAGGACAACCTCATATTGTTCCTCAGACATCATCTACCCTTTTTTGTTTTGTTCTGTATTTTTTTTTTTTTTTGAGGTAGGGTCTCACTCTAGCCCAGGCTGACCTGGAATTCAATATGCAGTCTCAGGCTGGCCTCAGACTCACAGTGATCTTCCTACCTCTGCCTCCTGAGTACTGGGATTAAAGAGGTGTGGGCCACCACACCAGGCTTGTCAACCCTTTTAAAGACAGGTTCCCTCACTAGCCTGAAACTCACCAAGGCTAGACTGGCTGGTGAGTCCCAGGGCTGCGCCTGTCTCTGCCTTCTCAGCACATGAGGCGCTCTATTGACAGAACTATCTCCCCAGGCCACACTTCCTAAGGTGGTTTGTGGGTTTAGAACAGCTAGTGACAACCCGTCACAAGACCTTCACATCCTTCCAATGTCCATTTTCAGAGGGTCACTGAGTACCAGCTTCAGCTGCTGCTCTGGCCCTGGAGGAAGGAGTTGTCCCTTTCTGTCCTCATGTGCGGGTCACAGTCATGCTGGCTGCTGATGACTATCTACAGCAGGTGGCTTCTGCACCTCCCTGTGCTTCAGGCTCCAGACTAGCCCTGCCTTCCCCGGCTCAGCCCAACCACCAAGCCACCTGTCCTCGGTGAGTTTCACTATAAGTGCAAGATTGACGTGTGTGCATGTGTGTGCATATGTGCCAGCCAGAGGTCAACATCGGGTGTCATCTTCAACCACTCTCCATTTTTTACTTTTCTTTTTTTTTGTTTGTTTGTTTTATTCTTTGAGGTAGGGTCTCTCACTAGCCCAGGCTACCCAGAATCCACTATGTAGTCTCAGGGTGGCCTCAAACTCGTGGCAATCCTCCTTCCTCTGCCTCCCAAGTGCTAGGATTAAAGGTGTGCACCACCATGCCCAGCTCACCTTATTTTTTTTTAAGATTCTTTTTTTTAAATGTTTTATTTTTTTTATTTGCAAGCAGAGAAAGAGACAGACAGACAGAGAATGGGCATATCAGGGCCTCCAGCTGCTGCAAACAAACCCCAGACACATGCACCACTTTGTGCATCTGGCTTTATCTGGGCACTGGGAATCAAACCCAGGTCATCAGGTTTTACAGGCAAGCACCTTAACTGCTGAACCATCTATCTCTCCAGGCCTAAAGATTCTTTTTTTTTTTTTTTGGTTTTTCAAGGTAGGGTCTTGTTTTTTTTGTTTGTTTGTTTGGTTTTGTTTTTTTTTAGCTCAGGCTGACCTGGAATTCACTATGTAGTCTCAGAGTGGCCTTGAACTCATGGTCATCCTCCTACCTCTGCCTCCTGAATGCAGGATGCAAGGCATGCACCACCACTCTTGGTCTCCTAAAAATTCCTTAAATTTTTTTTTCCTTTTTGGGTTTTTGAGGTAGGGTCTCACTCTAGCTCAGGCTGATCTGGAATTCACTAAGTAGTCTTAGGCTGGCCTCAAACTCACAGTGATCCTCCTACCTCTGCCTCACTAGTGGTGGGATTAAAGGTGTACACCACCACTCACAGCTATAAAAAACACTACGGGGGGGGGGGCTGGAAGGATGGCTTAGAAGTTAAGGCACTTGCCTACAAAGCCAAGGGACCCAGGTATCATTCCCCAGGACCCACGTAAGCCAGAAGCACAAGGGGCACATGCATCTGGAGTTCGTTTGCAGCAGTTGGAGGCCCTGGTATGCCCATTTGTCTCCTTTCTCTGTCTCTCTCTCTTCCTCTTTCTCTCTCAAATATAAGTGCAAGCAGAGAGAGAATAAGTGTGACAGGGTTTTCTTCCACTGCAAAGGAACTCCAGACCATGCTCCACTTTGGGCATCTGGCTTTACATAGCTACTGGGAAATTGAACCTGAGCTGTTAGCCTTTGCAAGCAAGTGCCTTTAACTGATAAGCCATCTTCCCAGCTCTTCACCTTATTTTTTAAAATTTATTTATTTTTATTTTATTTATTTATTTTATTTTATTTTATTTTATTTTATTTTTTTGAGGTAGGGTTTCACTCTAGTCCAGGCTGACCTGGAATTCACTATGAAGCCTCAGGGTGGCCTCAAACTCAAGGCAATCCTCCTACCTCTGCCTCCCAAGTGCTGGGATTAAAGGTGTACACCACCACACCTGGCTCCCTTCACCTTATTTTTTTGAGACAGGGTTCTGTGCTGATATTAGAGCTGATTCTGACTAGGTAGCCTGCAAGCCCGAGGGATCCTCCCCTCTCTCCCTCCCAAATATGAGATTACAGGCATGTGCTGCCACATGTGGCTTTCATGTGTGTTCTGGAGATATGAAATCAGGTCAGGTCCTCATACATGTGTGGCAAGGCCTTTACCCACTGGGCCATCTGCTCAGCCCATCTTTCCCTTTTTTATCTCCCCTTTACAGACTCTGGCCAAACCCATAAACCTGCTTGCTCTGAAATGGGCATTCTGTAGCCAAATGCTGTACCACTGAGCCTGCACTGAAATGGTCATTCTGACTGCGCAAAGTCCCATTACTGAGCCTGACTGCTTTTCTTATTTGGTTTTTGCTGTTGTTTGATCTCCACACAGTCTCGTGTATCCCAGGCTGGCTTTGAACTATGTGCCAAGGATGCTCTTGAACTTGTGATTCTACAGCCTCACCCCTGAGAGCTGCCTGCTTTCTTGCCCTCTAACTCAAAAAGCCTAACGTTTCCTTCCTCTTACCCATCTCCCTCCACCAGCAGCTGCAGATCTCCTACCCTGTTTTTTGTTTTTGTTTCCCTCTCCAACTCCAATGTAACTGCCCTCTGGTTTCCCTCTGAGTACATTTTAAAAAATTGTTTTTCTGTTTATTTTTATTTACTTATTTGAGAGTGACAAAAAAGAGGGGGAGAGGGAGAGAGAGAGAGAGAGAGAGAGAGAGAGGATGGGCGCGCCAGGTCCTCCAGCCACTGCAAACGAACTCCAGATACGAACTCCAGATACGTGCGCCACCTTGTGCATCTTACTTACGCGGGTCCTGGGGAATCGAGCCTCGAACCGGGGTCCTTGGGCTTCACAGGCAAGCGCTTAACGGCTAAGCCATCTCTCCAGCCCCCTATGAGTACATTTTTAAATTATTTTACTACCAGACTTAGAATCTTCAAAAGGTGACAAGATCATGGACTCTTAGCTTGCATGGGGCCACCATTTCACAGTATATTTCCACACCTAATCACCAGTTTCTACACCCTGGACACACAAGGTTTTACTTCTCAGTTACAACTCAATACAACTAGAGATTGATGGATTTCATTTAGTCGCTACGAGCTTATAAAGCTTACATAAGAGTCCCACGGAGATAGAGGCCCAGGCCCAGATCTAACCCATCCTCAACCCTGATGTTAGCAGGGGGAGGCCCCGAAGGCCTAGAACCTCACGCCTGCGCCCTGCGTCGAATACAGCCCAGTTTCCGTGGTCAGCGCAGCACACATCCTCCGTGCTAGGCTGGGCACCCCGCCGCCTCGTCGGCCGCAGCCCCGGGCTTCCCGCCCAGCCGGCAGCAGCCGCGCTCGCGCTGGACCCGGGCTGCGCCTCTGCCGACGTGGCGGGCAGCCTGGCCGGAGGGAAGCGGGCGCCGCCTGGTGGCGGGAGATGGCGCGGACGGTCGTCTGTCCTCTGGCCTGGTCCCATTGTGTCCAAGGCTCTGGGCGCCTGGCTGTTCCACCCCGAGTCACAGGGATCTGCAGAGGTTTTAAAATAATTGCATTTTGGGCTGGGGAGATGGCTTAGTGTTTACGGTGTTCGCCTGCAAAGCCAAAGGACCTCAATACCCACATAAGCCAGATGCACAAGTTCCTTTGCAGTGGCTGAAGGCCCTGACATGTCCATTCTCTCTCTCTCTTTCAAATAAATAGATAATAAATAAAATTAAAAAAATTTAAAGCAGGCCATGATGATGCACACATTTAATCCCAGCACTCAGGAGGCATAGGTAGGAGGATCACCGTGAGTTTGAGGCTACCTTGAGACTACATACTGAATTCCAGGTCAGCCTGGGCTAGAGTGAGACCCTACCTCAAAAAACCAAAAGAAAAAAATTTTTTAAAGAATTGCATTTTGAATTAATGCTATTATAATACAACTGGGTATAAATCTACCATCTTAATTTTCTGTTTCTTGCACTTTTCCACACTTGTAAATTTTCCCTTTTAATTTCTTCTACTTGATTATTTATTTGACAGAGAAAAAGAGGCAAAGAGAGAAAAAATGGGCATGCCAGGGCCTCCAACCGCTGCAAACTCCAGACACATGCACCACCTTGTGCAACTGGCTTATGTGGGTCCTGGGGAATTGAACCTGGGTCCTTTAGCATTGCAGGCAACCACTTTAACCGCTAAGTCATCCCTCTAGCCCATCTTTCTACTTGTTTTAAATATCCTATTCTGTGTAACAATTACACTAGACCTTTATATATAATTTATTTATTTATTCAAGAGAGAGAGAGAAAGAGAGTACATGCACAGATGTCCCAGGGCCTCCAGCCCCTGCATACTATAGATGCAAGGGCCACGTTGTACACCTGGCTTACATGGGTCCATGGGAATTTTTTTGTTGTTGTTTGTTTGTTTTTTGTTTTGTTTTCCGGTTTTTCAAGGTAGGGTCTCACTCTAGCCCAGGCTGACCTCGAATTCACTATGGAGTCTCAGGGTGGCCTCGAACACACGGCGATCCTCCTACCTCTGCCTCCCGAGTGCTGGGATTAAAGGCGTGTGCCACCACGCCCGGCGGTCCATGGGAATTTAACATGGGTCCTTTGGCTTTGCAGGCAAGCACATTAACAACTAAGCCATCTCTTCAGCCCTGCACTAGACCTTTAAATAGACTTATCCACTTCAGAGCTAGAACTTAATCAAAGCTTTTGTTTGTTTGTTTTTCAAGGTAGAGTCTCCCTCTAGCCCAAGCTGACCTGGTATTCTCACTGTTGTCTCAGGGTGGCCTTGAACTCACAGAGATCCTCCTACCTCTGCCTCCCAAGTGTGGAGATTAAAGGCATGAGCTGCCACACCCTGCCCAGTCAAAGACTTAAAAAAAAAAGATTTATTTTTATTTATTTATTAGAGAGAGAGTGAGAATGGGTGCACCAGGGCCTCTAGCCACTGCAAACGAACTCCAGATGCATGTACCACCATGTGCATCTGGCTTATATGGGATCTGGGTAATTGAACCTGGGTCCTTAGGCTTCGCAGGCATGAGCCTTAACCACTAAACCATTTCTCCAGCCCCTCAAAAACTTTTTTAAAAAACTGTTTTTATTGACAACTTCCATAATTACAGACAATAAACCATGATAATTCCCTCCTCTCCCCCACTTTCCTCTTCACAAATCCACTCTCCATCATATCCCCTCCCTCTCTCCATTTGTCTCTTTTTAGTTTTTGGTTTTTTGAGATAGTGTCTCACTCAGGCTGACCTGTGCTCTTTTATTTTGATGTTATCTTTTCCTCCACTTATACTGGTCTTGGATGGTACTGCTAGGCATGGGGAGGTCATGGATATCCAGGCCATTTTGTGTGTGGAGGAGTGCAGTGTAAGCAGTCCTACCCTTCCTTTGGCTCTTACATTCTTTCTACCACCTCTTCTGTAATGGACCCAGAGCCTTGGAGGGTGTAATAGAGATGTTTCAGTGCTGAACACTCCTCTGTCACTTCTCAGCACTATGGTGCCTTTTGTCATTCCAGTGGTCACTGCCATCTGAAAAGAGAAGCTTCTCTTAGCAAAAGTGAGAGTAACATAAGTATATGGGTATGAATGTTAAGTAAAGTGCTTATAGGGCAGTTTGGTGGGCATAATATATGCATTTAGCCAGACAAGAGTGGGCGTTATACTCCTACGCCTCATGAGCAGTCCACCATAGGCTTCTGGTTAGGTTTTTCATTATGAAGCATGTATTCACCCCCAGTCCAATTAGAGATCAGTTAGTTTCCTCCATAGCAGACATGCCACTATGGCACTCACTTGTTCATTTGCCTGGCTGGCCAAACTTAAGCCTTGCAGTGTACACTGTTTTCACTGCTGATGACTTCTCTCTCCCATAGGGCTGCATGCAGTGCAGCTTTTTCCAGCTTTCCATCCGCTGGTCTCCAGGGAGGAGGTTTTCAGTTCAGCCCCAGCTTGATTTTTCAGTGGCCTTGCAGCCCAGGCATGTGGAGTCTTCAACCATCTATTTCTGGTGGGAAACCAAGAGCCTTGGCAATGGCCTGTAATATTTTGGGGACATCAGGGACCTCCCTGGCCAACAACTCACTGAAAGGTATCCCATTCCTGTCACTGAAATTTTTCTAGTAATAGTCTATGGTTTCTGGGTGTGTCATTATCCAAAAAAGTAGGTTTCCATATGGCTTATTTACAGCATCTTGAATTTTGCCAATCAAAGTCTTTAGCTTCCCAGGCACAAGGATTTTTGCAGCTAGGAACTGTCATAGCCTCTTTCAGGAGTTATGTTTATATGAGTTCTTTCTTTTTGTTGTGGGAGAGGATTTCAAGATAGGGTCTGACTGTAGCCCACGCTGACCTGAAATTCACTATGTAGTCTCAGGCCAGTCTTGAACTCATGGCATTCCTCCTACCTCTGCCTCCCAAGTGCTGGGATTAAAGACATGTGCCACCATGCCCACCTTATGGATTTATTTATTTATTTGGTTTTTCGAGGTAGGGTCTCACTCTAGCCCAGGCTGACCTGGAGCTGGTGGCCTTGAACTCATGGTGATCCTTCTACCTCTGCCTCCCAAGTACTGGGATTAAAAGTGTAAGCCACCAGGCTGGAGAGATGGCTTAGTGGTTAAGCACTTGCCTATGAAGCCTAAGGACCCTGGTTCGAGGCTCAATTTCCCAGGACCCACGTCAGCCAGATGCACTAGGGGGCGCAAGCATCTGGAGTTTGTTTTCAGTGGCTGAAGGCCCTGACACGCCCATTCTCTCTTCCCCCACCCACGCCGTGTGTCTCTCTCTCTCTATCTGTCGCTCTCAAATAAATAAACAAAAAAAATTTTTTAAAGTGTAAGCCACCACACCCAGCTAGATTTTTTTTTTTTTAATGCTGGAGTATGCAGCCTGGTTATTGGTACTAGTCTGCAGTTTTCATTTAGATTTGCCTGCTTAGACCTCATTTTTATCTTTCGTTTTTTTTTTTTTTTTTTTTTTTTTTTTTTGAGGTAGGGTCTCACTGTAGCTCAGGCTGACCTGGAACTCACTATGGAGTCTCAGGGTGGCCTTGAACTCACGGCGATCCTCCTACCTCTGTCTCCAGGGTGCTGGGGTTAAAGGTGTGCGCCACTGCGCCCGGCTCTCTTTGGTTTTTCTTGTGTGCTGCAGTTACCTTCACGTTGCTGAGACGAAGCACTGGACCAACAGCAGCTGGTGGGAGCAAAGGGTTTACTTGGCTTACATTCTCAAGGGGAAGCTTCCTAATGGCAGGGAAGAGATGGGAAGAGCAGAGCTGGACGAAACAACAGCAGGTCAGGGAGCTGAGCTCTGGGAAGGGGAAGCTGGCTGTGACACCCAAAGCGGCCCCCAGCAGCACATCCCCTCTCGCAAGGCGCCCCTTGCCAGACTGCCAGCAGCAGGAGCCCGAGCATTCAGAGACGGAGTGAAGGAGGGTGAGGGAGGCTTGGTTATATCTTAAGAGGGTATGAATAAGCCCTATGGAAACCTGCTTTTGTGGACAATGGCACACCCAGAACCCATAGATTGTTACTAGAAAATTTGCAGTGCCAGGTATGGGCTACCTTCCAGTGAGATGTTAGCCAGTGTGGTGCTTTGATTCTGGTCTTCCAAGACTGTGAGTAGCCTAGCTGGAGGGGCGGAATTGGAACTCCACAGACTTGTTGCTGGTTAGAATTATTGAACTTACAAACTTGTCATTGACTAGAGTTGTTGGACTTGGAGCTACAGAGTTTGATGTTTGCCCTGTTCAACTCTTGTTTAATATATTTCTTTGCTATGCCCAATGCCATCTTTTGCCGTATGAATGTTTATTCTGTGCCATCGTGGGTTTGGGGGGATTTTTTTTTTTTTTTTTGGTATTATGGCTCAGTTAAGAAATCTTAGATTACAGGGATATTTGAACATCATTGGGATTGATAAAACTATGAGGACTAGCCAGGTGTGGTGGCGCATGCCTTTAATCCCAGCACTCGGGAGGCAGAGGTAGGAGGATTGCCATGTGTTCAAGGCTACCCTGAGACTACATAGTGAATTCCAGGTCAGCCTGGGTTAGAGTGAAACCCTACCTCAGGAAAAAAAAAAAAAAAAAAAAAAAAAAAAAAAAACTATGAGGACTTTTAAAGTTGGACTGAATGCATTGTATTTTGCATCATGTATGGTTATCAGTTTATGGGGGCCAGGAGTGGAATGTGGTGGTTTGATTCAGGTGTCTCCCATAAACTTAGGTGTTCTAAATGCTAGGTTCCCAGCTGCTGGAGATTTGAGAACTAACACCTCCTGGAGGCAGCGGTTTGTTGGGGGTGGGGTTATAGGCATTATAGCCAGTTTCCCCTTGCTGGTGTTTGGCACACTCTCCTGTTGCTGTTGTCCAGCTGATGTTGGTGAGGAGGTGATGTCCACCCTCTTCTCATGCCATCATTTTCCCCTGCCATCATGGAGCTTCCCCTTGAGTCCTGTAAGCCAAAATAAATCTTTTTTTTCCCCGCATGCTGCTCTTGGTTGGGTGATTTCTGCCAGCAATGTGAACCTGACTGCAACAGCCAGGGAGGTCCCTGGTGCCCCCAAAACATTACAGGCCATTGTCAAGACTCTTGGTTTCCCACCAGGAATAGATGGTAAGACCCTATTGCTGAAGACTCCACATACTTGGGCTGCAAGGTCACTGAGAAATCAAGCTGGAGCTGAGCTGAAAACCTCTTCCCTGTAGACCAGCTGACTCAAAGCTGGAAAAAGCTACACTTCATGCAGCCCTATGGAAGAGAGAAGCCATTAGCAGTGAAAACAGTGGACACTGCAAACTTTAAGTTTGACCAGCCAGGCTAAATGCGTCAGCAGGTGATTCAACTGTTCTCATCCATAAGCCAGATGCTCAAGGCGGCACATGCATCTGGAGTTCGTTTGCAGTGGCTAGAGGCCCTGGTGTACCCATTCTCTCTTTCTATCTATGTGCTTCTTTCTCTCTCTCTCTCAAATAAATAAATAAACACTTATATAAAAATTAGGTAAAGATATCTTTGTAAACTATGTGGATTTTGTGGGATCTTTGACAAAACAGAAATCTTAACAGACTACCTTGCATTAATACATATGTAGTTATGTCTGATTTTTCTCTTTTTAAACAACAAATGAGAATTTTTCTGATTCATGAATTCATAGTATATTGACAAGTGTCTTCTCCTCTGTCTTGCAATTTGTTTCTCAACCTTACTTTTTTATTTTTTATTTTTTTGAGGTAGAGTTTCACTCTAGTCCAGGCTGACCTAGAATTTACTATGTAGTCTCTGGGTGGCCTTGAACTCATGGTGATTCTCCTACCTCTGCCTTCCGAGTGCTGGGATTAAAGGCGTGCGCCACCACACCCAGCTCTCAACCTCATTTTTACTTCCTAACTAGAATCTGATGCTCTTTCTTTCTTCATGATGGTTGTATCCTCTTAAGATAAACCCAGAGGTATCAGTAATGTGAGCATACTTTTATGTAATATCTCCTTAAAACATTTTCTTTTCAGTCATTACTAAATATTCAATGCATACTCACTAATATAAAAAAATTTTAAACTTAAGTAAAATGCATTGTCAATGATCAAAATTCCTTTTTCTCCTATAGACATTCCTCAACATTTAAAGGTATAACAAATATAAATAAAGAAATTAATAAGCTTTGTAATGTAGGAAAATCTTACATTTAATGTACATATAATCAAATGAGTAGGAAAAAGCAAACAAAAGCTGGGCATGGCCACACACGTCTATAACAGTAATCTTGCAGAGGTGGAGACCAGAGAATCCCTGGGACTCTGTGACCTAAAAGAGCAGCTCCAGGCTGGGAAGACTCCATCTCAAAGAGGTAGGAATGAGCCATAAAGGAGCGTATTAATGTTCTCCTCTTGCCTTGGCATGCACACGTACGGTGTGCGTGCATCTGCATACACATGTGCATATGCCATACACACATCACACACTCTACACACATGCACACACACAAGGAGGAAGGAAGCAAGGAAGCAAGGAAGCAAGGAAGCAAGGAAGCAAGGAAGGAAGGAAGGAAGGAAGGAAGGAAGGAAGGAAGGGCTCAAGCCAGTGGTCACTTCTTTGCATATTCCTCCCTGATTGATGCACTCATGCCTCGGGAGGTTTTTTCTTTTTTGCCTCCTGGGGAGGTTTGTCATGAGTCTCCCGTGTTGGGACTATCACATCTCCTGCAGAGGGGTTGTTATCCTGAACCTGTTCTATCACTGAGCTAACTCTTGCACGGACAGCTGTAACCGGGAGAGCTGATTCTACAGGGTTTCCACGTGGGAAAGCGTCTCTGCAGCCGTGTACTGCAGCGGCGGCTCTCAGAAGTTCCAACTACAGCTACGGTCTGCCCAGGAATGCAGAGGAGGCCCCAGTCCTGCAGTGAAACTGCATCGATCCAGAAGCTCGGCTCTGCTGGTCTCTTGTGCTTTAACTTTCACAGATAGTTACATCAGTAGGTTCAGTGCAAATAGAAAGATTTTACATCTGTCCCATGACTTTATCCTCGAATTGTGCTAGCTAGAGTCTTCTTGTGCTGGAACCCCTGCTCTTAACTCTGTCCCTTAAATAGTCAGTTCAGAGCAAAACCCATACAGTGAGAGAGAAACTGCAACAGGACTCTCTCTCCCTCCCCCTTTCTCTGTCAAATAAATAAATAAATAAAAATAAAATATTAAAAATAAATAAAATGCCACAAAGGACAGTTTAATTTTGTACAGACTCTGCTTACCTCAGGTTTCTTTAGTATGCTTGAGTGCCCTTCTTTCCATATTATACTTAGTAATTTGGCAGTGAGTACCCTTTCTTTTCTTAAAATAATTTTATTTATTTGCAAGGAGAGAGAGAGGAGACAAAGAGAGAATGGGCTCACCTGGGCCTATAGCCACTGCAAACATACCCCAGACACGTGAGCCACCATGTGCATCTGGCTTATGTGGGACCTGGGGAATGGAACCTGCTTGGCTTTGCAGGCAAATGTCTAACTTCTAAGCCATCTGTCCAGCCCCTTTTTGGCATTTTAACAAATTTGCAACATTTTTTTTCTCTGTGTGTTTTTTTTTAAGGCTGCCTAATTCACTGTAGCCATTGTCTGACAAGAGTAGCAAAATATTATCAATAAATAGTCCTTATTTAGCTTGTACATAATTTTTGTTAAAAATGTCTGATGTGGGCCGGGCGTGGTGGCGCACGCCTTTGATCCCAGCACTCAGGAGGCAGAGGTAGGAGGATCGCCGTGAGTTCGAGGCCACCCTGAGACTCCATAGTGAATTCCAGGTCAGCCTGGGCTAGAGTGAGACCCTACCTCAAAAAATCAAAAAAAAAAAAAAAAATGTCTGATGTGGGCTGGAGGGATGGCTTAGCAGTTAAGGTGCTTGCCTGCAAAGCCAAAGGACCCAGGTTCGATTCCCCAGGACCCACATAAGCCAGATGCACAAGGGGGCGTATGCATCTGGAGTTCGTCTGCAATGGCTTAGAGGCCCTGGTATGCCATTCTTTCTCTCTCTCTCTCTCCCTGCCTATTTCTGTATCTCTCTTTCAAATAAATAAATAAAAATAAAATATTTTTAAAAAATGTTTGATGTCCTCCATTTTTAGTGCTACAACTGTAAAGTACGATAAGAGTAAGAAATTAAACAAAGTTTTCATGTCCAGTAACAGAATAAAAGGCCTTTAATTAACCTATCTAGAAGTCCCCAGTGCAGTAGGAAATATATTCATTCCCCTAACATTGCAGTATATACTAGCATTAACTTTCTTTAATTTTTTTTCTTGTAAGCATTTTTAAAAGGCATACCCAAAGGAGGTGTTTAATCACCACCCTCACCAAAATATAGTTTATCATCTCTCTCCCTCTTTGTTTCATGAGACTGTAAACTGAATCCAATCCCTGGCCTCCAGAAAAAAAAAAAAAAAGCTACCATCAGAGGCAAGAACATACAACTGCTGAGATGCAGCAATCCCATCATGCCCTACAGCTCAAAAAAAAAAAAAAAAAAGAACAGGAAATGTTCGCTGAATATTGCTGTTATTACTGCCATTGCTGTCCCTGCGTTAGTCTCTGAGGCTGGCGTGGGGGCGGGGGCATGGCGTCTCTGCGAGGTGGCATCCTCTCGTTGAGTCGCCCTAAGCCCTTGGCCTCCTCGAAGCCAGTGATCCTATGTCGTGGTGAAAACCCTCTGATGGCGCTCTGTTTCCCTCCAGAAAGCGCTCGGGCCGGGCCGGGAGCATGCTGGTCGGGGTCAAGCCCTTCAGTGCCAGCTCGCTCACCCTTCTCTGGGCACTGACAACGCTCTGCCCGTTTTGCCTGTTGCTTGGATCTTGTTCCGGATCACCTCCTTCTGGGCAGCGGCTGTTGCCCCATCAAATCCATCTTCTTCTGAGCCTAGTTCGTCATCTGAGCAGATGTTGAGGACATTCACCAGCATCCCGGGCACTTTCTCCCCAACAGGGCAGGGACCAAGTAAAAACATGCATGAAATTTGGAAGCCAGTATGGATGAGGAGAACAGTTGAATTGCCTGATATTCATAATGTTGTTCTCATACCTCAATACTGTGGCTTTGTTATTGTAGGCGTCTAACTAATTTGGTGCTAAAAAAAAAAATGGTAATTTGAAACGGGAAGCCTGCTATTTGGCTTTTCCTGTACATGCGATACCCTGTGTCTTGGGCTTCATGGGCTTGGAGTATAGGTAACAGTTACTGTGCTGCAAGAATTCACATACAGCTGGGTCACTGTAGAATTATGAACACCCCTGACTGTGTTGTGAGTGACATGTTTCTGAGTCTTCTCATTTCCAGACTCCTCCAGTGGGGTCCACAGGCTATCGCACATGGGTCCCGGAAGGAGGTGGTTCTTTGAATCGCTCTAATTTTCTGATGTCATCTAAAGTGTTAATCTCTGGAGACAAGCCACCATGTACACACAGGAACTGCTGGTTCATGAGTGCAGCCAGGGGAAGACAGTCAAAGGCATCCATACATGAGTCATATACACGTTCTGAATACTTTATTTTACATTCTTTTTTTTCATTTTTTTATTGACAACTTCCATGATTATAAACAATATCCATGGTAATTCCCTCCCTCCCCCCACTTTTCCCTTTGAAACTCCATTCTCAAGCCGGGCGTGGTGGCGCACGCCTTTAATCCCAGCACTCGGGAGGCAGAGGTAGGAGGATCGCCGTGAGTTCAAGGCCACCCTGAGACTCCATAGTGAATTCCAGGTCAGCCTGGGCTAGAGTGAGACCCTACCTCGAAACACCAAAAAAAAAAAAAAGAAAAAGAAAAAAGAAACTCCATTCTCCATCATATTCCCTCCCCTCTCAATCAGTCTCTCTTTAATTTTGATGTCATGAGGTAGTGTCAGGCACTGTGTGAGGACATTGGTATCCAGGCCATTTTGTGTCTAGAGGAGCACGTTGTAAGGAGTCCTGCCCTTCCTTTGGCTCTTACATTCTTTCTGCCATCTCTTCTGCACTGGATCCTGAGCCTTGGAAGGTGTGATCAAGATTTTTCAGTGCTGAGCACTCCTGTCACTTCTTCTCAGCACCATGGTGCCTTCTGAGTCATCCCAAGGTCACTGCCATCTGAAAAGAGAAGGTTCTCTAACCAAAAGTGATAGTATCACTAATATATGGGTATGAACATTAAGAGAAGTTCTTACTGGGTAGTTTGGTGAGCATAGTATATACATTTAGCCAGACAGCAGCAGATATTACAGCCCTAGGGCTCATGACCAACCCTGTTGTAGGTTTTCAGTATCAGGGATGTATTCCCTACCATGTAGCCGGCCTCTAGTCAAATTAGAAGGCAGTTGGTTTCCACCATGACACACGTGCCACTATTGCACCTGTTGGCTCTTTTGGCTTCTCTGGCCAAATATAAGGCTTGCAGTGTCCATTGTTGAGTATCTTCACTGGTGATTTCTCTCTCTCCCATTGTATTTTACATTCTTGTTTAAATGTGAAATATTCTGTTAGATGTCTACATTCATGATTTCCATGAAGTCAAAACAGTGTTTTGGGGTAAAGAATTTTCAAGGCCCAAAAGCACAGCACACATTCGACACTGAAGTACCCTCTGTCAACATAGTCCCCTAAGAAGAGGTAGCAAGTGTTGGCAGGAGATTCCCCCACTTCAAAGAGCTTCATCAAGTCAAAGAATTGTCCATGGATGTCCCCACAAACTGTGACTAGCTCATCGATATCCAACAAGTTTTTTTCCTGTTGAAGAATTGAAGTTCCCTCTCTTATTATTCTCAATGCCACACTCTCTTCCAGCCTGCACTCCTTCATGAGATATGCCTTTAAAATATCCACACGAGGTTTCCATGGTTATCAAACACTTCCTTGGCTGTAAGGCAGCGACTGGGAGGGAATGGAGCAGCTTTCACCGCCCTGTCCATTGTTGACAACTGGGAATCAGTTGCCTTGGGCTTGGGACATCTCCCGCTGCTGGCGGGAGGGAGGGAGCGGGAGGGACAGGGGGAGGGGCGATAGCGCTGCCCTTAATCTTGAAGCACATTCAGATGACTAAAGTTCAGCAGGGGGCAGGTGAGAGCAGACCAACAAAAAGGAAAACTTTTTTTCTTTTTTAAATTTATTTGCAAGGAGAGAGAGAATGAATGAATGAACATGGGCATGCCAAGGCCTCTAGCTGCTGCCAATGAACTCTGGATGTATGCACCACTTTGTACAACTGGCTTTATGTCATAACAGTTTAGTTAACTCATTCTGTTCTGTCATGTGCCACAAAGTATGTACTTTTTTCACTTTTTCCTCTTTGTATATCAGTTATGGGTTATATCTGATTCATTCTGAAAAAAACAACAAACAACAGCCCATTCATTTTGTTTGTTTGTTTTTTCGAGGTAGGGTCTCACTCTAGCCCAGGCTGACCTGGAATTCATTTTGTAGTCTCAGGGTGGCCTTGAACTCATGGCGATCCTCCTACCTCTGCCTCCCGAGGGCTGCGACTAAAGGCGTGAGCCATCACGCCTGGCCCATTCATATTTTTTAACAATTGTATATGTACCCAAGTAATTCACTACAGCCTAAAGCCTTGCTTTTGTAATTTGACTTCTGAAATGTTGGCAATCAAAGCAAGTACTTGTAACAATGACAAAGAAAAAGCATTTTATATGACTACTCAATAAAATGTGCATGAGCGTTAAAAAACAAAAAGAAAGAAAGAAAAGTTGTTATCTCATGTCACATACGAATACGGTGGTTTTGCCCTCCTGTCCCTCAGCCCAAGTGAGACAACTGGATCTTCAGCCCCAGGCAGGGGTTGGGGGGAGGGAAGAAGAGTAGTGAGGACAGCTCCCCTCTTTCCACCCCGGTGGATCCTGCAAAGCACCTCGACCAACAGCGCTGTTCCCTGTATGAGGAGATGTCCTGCTGAGTCGCGAGGGCACATGTGCCACCCCACCGTCTTCATGGGCCTCCTTTGCCAGAGCACCTGGAGCTCCAGGGTCTGCTGCCTTCAAAGGGCCTGGGTGGAGACAGCGGCCCTGCAGCTGTGGGTCTTTATCCCAAAGCTGTCCCTGCTCCTGCTGATCTTGGAGAGGCCCTAGGATGTCCAAGAAGTTTCTAGAGATCTCCACGGGCACTGGCCAATGCCTTGTAGGTACCCCAAGTTTTCCAAGTATGAGATTCTGATCCAGGAATTTATACCACCTGCTTGGGGCCTGTCCTTGCAGCCCACGGATATCCTCGTGGTCGCTCCTGGCCCGGGACAGAGAAATGGAGAGTGATGTCACATGGTGAAGATATGTCAAGATGTTGGGAGCACTCATTTGGAGGGGCTAACCCAGGCATCTCAGCCCATGTGTGTCCCTGTGCCCTTCCCCTCCACACAGTTTCTCCCTCCCCAAGGTGCCCTCAGAACCATCACGGGTTCCTATGCTTTCAGAACCATCTGCCACATTTCATCTGAAGTCCTCTCAGTGCCCACTAAGCACTCCTACCCTGGACAGGGAGGTTGAAGTAGGAGGATCACTGTGAGTTCAAGGCTAGCCTGAGCTACAGAGTGAGTTCCAGGTTAGCCTGGGCTATAGTGAGACCCTGCTTCAAAAAACTAAAATCAAAATTATCATGAGAGGACTAAATGCACTTCCTGTGTAAACATGAGGGCCTGAGACTACCCTAGAACTCACATAAACAGCTGGGTGTGGCCACAGACATCTATGACTCCAGTCCTGTGGGGAACAGAAACCTGAGAACTGCTGAGGTTCATGAACAGCAAACTTTGGAATCAGTAAGAGACTCCATTGCAAAGACAAGTGGATGAGTGATGGAAGGGCGACCCAGTGTTCTCCCCCATGTGCCACATCAATACATATGCATGTATATGCACCACACACATACCACAGCACAATATTATGTGTATGCAAAAAAAAAAATGAACAATTACCATTAGAGGGCTAGAGAGAAGACTCAGTTGTTAAGTGTGTTTCCTGCACAAACACGAGACCCTGAGAGGGCCTAAGGCTGCCTGAGTTTGATCTCCAGAACCCACGTAATCAGAGTGGCATCATATGCCTGTAACCCCAGTCCTGTAGCGGAGCAGAGACCTAGGAATTGTTGGAGCTCACAGGGGGGAAAAAAAAACAACTCCAGGATTAGTAAGAGACTCCAACTCAATCAAGAATGGGTGAAAGGGCTGGAGAGATGGCTTAGCAGTTAAGGCATTTGCCTGCAAAGCCAAAGGACCTAGATTCAATTCCACAGGACCCACATAAGCCAGATGCACAAGGGGTCGCATGCGTCTGGAGTTCAGAGTTCATTTGCAGTGGCTGGAGGCCCTGGCGTGTCCATTCTCTCTCCTTCTCTCTGCCTCTTTCTCTCTCTCTCAAATAAATAAATAAAACTAAGTTTAAAAAAAGAACTGGTGAAAGATGCCGGGTGTGGTGGTGCACACATTTAATCCCAGCACTTGGGAGGCAGAGGTAGGAGGATTGCCATGAATTCAAGGCCAGAACCCACGTAAGCCAGATGCACAAGGTGGTGCATGCATCTGGAGTTCGTTTGCAGAGGCTGGAAGTCCTGGTGTACCCATTCTCTCTTTCTATCTCCCTCTTCCTCTCCCTCTCTCTCTCTCTCTCTCAAATAAATAAACAACAACAACAACAAAAGAATGATGTACTGGAGACATGGCTTAGTGGTTAAGCGCTTGCCTGTGAAGCCTAAGGACCCCAGTTCGAGGCTCGATTCCCCAGGACCCATGTTAGCCAGATGCATAAGGGGGCACACACGTCTCGAGTTTGTTTGCAGTGGCTGGAGGCACTGGCACGCCCATTCTCTCTCTCTCTCTCTCTCTCTATCTCTATTTGCCTCTTTCTCTCTCTGTCTGTAGCTCTCAAATCAATAAATAAACAAAAAAAATTTTAATAAAAAAAAAGAATGAACCAGCTGGGCATGATGGCACACACCTTTAATCCCAGCACCCGGGAGGCAGAGGTAGGAGGATTGCTACCATGAGTTTGAGGCAGCCCTGAAACTATACAGTGAAACCCAGGCCAGCCTGCATTAGAGACCATACCTCAAAAAAAAAAAAAAAAAAAAAAAGAAAGAAAGAAGGAAAGAGAGAAAGAAAAAGAGAAAAGAGGAAAAGAAAAAGGGCTGGAGAGATGAGTTAGGCAGGTAAGGTGCTTACCTGTGGAGCCTAAGGACCCAGGTTCGACTCTCCAGAACCCACGTAAGCCAGATGCACATGGTGGCGCATGCATCTGGAGTTTGTTTGCAATGGCTAGAGGTCCTGGTATGCCCATTCTCTTCTCTCTCTCTCTCTCTCTCTCTTTCTCTCACAAATAAATAAATAAATAATATTCTGTTTGTTTGTTTGTTTGTTTTGAGGTAGCGTCTCACTCTAGCCCAGGCTGACCCGGAATTCACTCCGTAGTCTCAGGGTGGCCTTGAACTCACGGTGATCCTCCTACCTCTGCCTCCCAAGTGCTGGGATTAAAGGTGTGCCACCACACCCGCCATAAATAAATTTTTAAAACCAAGAGGAAAAAAATGAATGAACCAAAAGAACAGCTTGGTCCCTAAACCGGCCACAGAGCTAAAGAGTGCATTAACCGAATATGGTTACCTGTGCCTTCATGAGCCAAAGCTAAAAGACAAACTTGAGCAATAAATTCATTTAGCTATCATCCTATCTCAAATACCCCCATCTTGAATTTGGGGCAACACAGGACAGCCATTAACTGACTGCAAAGTTGAACCACAGTAACAGAATGCTGTTAATGATTTCTTCCTGGGTTGGCCAGAAGCCCAAGGCTCATGTCATCTGAGCAGAATGGAATCTTCATGCCCACCTCATTAGGAGCCTAATGGACAAAGGCTCTGTGTGTATAGCTCTTTGTTCCTTTGCCAGTTCACCTGTCTTTCCTTCTTACAAAGCGTACTGTTCTTCCCCTGAACTCTGGTGACACTGAAAGTACCCTTGACCTTTCTTCTGGCTGGGGAGGTGCTCTAGAAGGGCACCTCTACCCTCAGGGCCTCATCACCCACTGACTAAGGTGCTTCTCCAGTTCTCTGGTAACAATGCCCCCTGCAACACCTATTTGCTCAAGGAATTAATTTCATGGCCAAAGAAGTGACACCTACTCTTCTGTCCATGGGGTTCAATGCTCCCTCCTGTTATTCAGCCTTCCAGAACCGATGTGTAGTGAGTGGCTGAATGACCTGTGGAAAACTCCAAATACAGCACGTGACAGAGCAGGGGGTCGGGTGGAGCCACCCACCACAGAATCTGTTTGGGGTTTTGTTTTGTTTTGCCTTGGGGCAGGATCTTATTCTGCCCAGGGTGACCTGAACTCACTCAGTAGCCCAGGCTGGCTTTGAACGCATGGCAGCCCTCTCCTACCTTGAGTGCGGGGATTAGAGGCACGAGCCACCACAACCAGCTGTCACGTAATCTGTATTTGGTGACTAGAGGTGTTTTCCCACAGAGGAAGTACAGTTTGGATGTCCAGGGTGGTAGGGAAAATGGGTTCCTCTCAGTCATACATAGGAGCACAGGACCCTGAGGCACCTTTTGGTACTTCCAGTCCATCAGTGAAAGGTTATCAGGCAGGGCGTGGTGGTGCACACCTTTATCCCAGCACTCAGGAGGCAGAGGTAGGAGGATCTCTGTGAGTTCGAGGCCACCCTGAGACTAAATAGTGAATTCCAGGTCAGCCTGGGCTAGAGTGAGACCCTACCTCAAAAAACTAAAAAAAAGTGGGGGCCAACATAATAGGAGGAAAAGATCATGACATCAAAATAAAAGGGAGACTGATTGAGAGGGGACGGGTATATGATGGAAAATAGAGTTTCAAAGGGGAAAGTGGGGGGAGGAAGGGCATTACCATGGGATATTTTTTATAATCATGAAAGTTGTTAACAAAAAAAATTGGAAAAAAAAGAGGCCAACAGCCTTCATGCTCGGCTTCATTGGTCATCTTACTGTAGACCTTGGAATTAAAATTTGTTTGGAAACCATCTCTTCTTTTCTTTTCTTTTCTTTTTTTTTTTTTTTTTTTTTTTTAGGTAGGGTCTCACTCTAGCCCAAGGTGACCAGGATTTCACTATGTAGTCTCAGGGTGACCTCAAACTCACAGCGATCCTCTGACCTCTGCCTCCCAAGTGCTGGGATTAAAGGCATGTGCAACCATGCCCAGCTGAAAACCACCTTTATTTTTTTCTCTCTCTCTTAAATGTAGCATCTTTTACCATTTGGAGATGCTAAGACATTCTAAAACCATCAAATCCTAGTCCCTTTCATCCAGAAGTCTTCTGGTTTATCTCTCTCTTTACCAACTCAGTCACCTCCTCATCTTTCTTCCTTTTTTTTTTTTTTTTTTTTTCTGGTTTTTTGAGGTAGGGTCCCACTCTAGTGCTCACACTCTTTGCATTTACTTGTTTATTTTTAATTTTTTTATGTATTTCCACATGTTTGTGCATATATTGGAATGCCAGGGTCTCTTATCACTGCAAATGAATGCTTGCCTAGCTTTATGTGGGTGACTAAGAATTGAACCCAGGTCAGCAGGCTTTGTAAGCGAGTGCCTTTATCACTGAGCCATTTATCCAGCCCCTATCTATCTATTTATTTATTTATTACTTGAGGGCATATGTGCTACAGTGAGTATATGGAGGTCAGAGTATAATGGGTCTTGGGGGTGTTCAAGAAAGGTTCTTAAATTCCAAATCCTGAGTGTGTGTCTGTTTTGCTGAAGAATTCAGATAAAACACGACTGATGCTGGTGTGGTGGTGCACGCCTTTGATACCAGCACTCGGGAGGCAGAGGTAGGAGGATCACCATGAGTTTGAGACCACCCTGAGACTACATAGTGAATTTCAGGTCAGCCTGGGCCAGAGTGAGACCCTACCTCGAAAAAACAAAAAAGAAAAAAAAAACCCACAACTGAAAAGGATGATTTATGAACCATTGCAGTTTTATTCGGGAATATATGAGGGAGAGGGAGGTTCCACAAACCAAGGAAGGGAAAATGAATACACCCACATGGCCCAAGAACACATGTGAAAAGTGAGAATGAGCCTAAAATAAAAAAAATAAAAAAATAAAAAGATTAAGAGAGAAAAAAAAAGGAAAGTGGGCGGGCACGATGGTGCACACCTTTAATCCCAGCACTTGGGAGGCAGAGGTAGGAGGATCACTGTGAGTCCAAGGCCACCCTGAGACTACATAGTGAGTTCCAGGTCAGCCTGAGCTAGAGTGAGACCCTACTTCAAGAAAACGAAAACAAAAGAGGAGGAGGAGGAGGAAGAGGAGGAGAAGAAAGTGCAGGGGTTGGGTAGACAGCCCATGTAGGAGTGAGGGAGGAGAGATGAACAGCCAACAGAGAGGCTTGCCCACCTAGTGAGGATCTATATATGATCTTAATGTGGTGGGCTTTACCCTAAGACTCAGGTGAGCCAGAGAGAGCTGACTCAGGGGGTTGGCTCAGGAAGAGGCAGCCAAGTTTTGGTGCTGATGCCAGGATCAGATTTAAATTCTAGGAAAGGGGAACTCCCTCCCTGGAAGGCGCACAGGTTGTTTATGGAAAAACAGATCTAGGTAACTCCTTTAGTCAAGAGATAAGGAAGCCAGGCATGGTGGTGCACGCCTTTTATTCTGGCAGAGGTAGGAGGATCACCATGAGTTCGAGGCCACCCTAAGACTACATAGTGAATTCCAGGTCAGTCTCAGCTAGAGTGAGACCCTACCTTGGAAAAAAAAAAACAAAAAACAATCAAAAAAACAAAAAAGGGCTGGCAAGATGGTTTAGCGGTTAAGGCACTTGCCTGCAAATCCAAAGGACCTTGGTTAGATTCTCCAGGACCCATATAAGCCAGATGCACAAGGTGCAGCATGCGTTCATTTATAGTGGCTAGAGGCCCTGGTGCGCCCATTCATTTTCTCTCTCTCTCTAATAAATAAATAAATATAAATATTTTTAAAAATCTGGGGGGAGGGCGGGCATTACCATGGGATATTGTTTACAATAATGGAAGTTGTTAATTAAAAAAATTGAAAAACAATAAACTAAAAAAAATTAGAAAAAAAAAGTTTAGGCCAGGCGTACTGGCGCATGCCTTTAATCCCAGCATTCAGGAGACAGAGGTAGGAGCATCGCCTTGAGTTTGAGGCCATCCTGAGACTACATAGTGAGTTCCAGGTCAGCCTGGGCTAGTGAGAAACCATACCTTGAAAAAACAAAATAAAACAACAACAACAAAAAAGTAAAAAAATAAAAAAAATAAAAAAAACTTGGATGGAGCCAGGTGTGGTGGCTCATGCCTTTAATCCCGGCACTTGGGAGGCAGAAGTAGGAGGATCACCATGAGTTCAAGGCCACCCTGAGTTTACATAGTGAGTTCCAGGTCAGCCTGGGCTAGAGTGAGACTCTACCTCAAAGAAAAAAAAAAAAAAAGCTTGGATGGTATTTTTCTCTTTATCTATGGTGCTATAAAATTTGGCACTGTGACCACTAGAGTCTCTTGTAACCAGTCTAGTTTTGGCTAGCTGAGTGGCCTGGGTTTATCATGCATCAGGTGGCTAGCAACCAGCTACAAAGTGCTCAGTCAGCATTTTCTTTCTTTAACTGAGCCAGCTGTCAGTGGAGTGTGCCTGAATAAGGAATTCCAGACCACGGGGGGGGGGGGGGGGGTTGGATTTAAAGAGACAAGGAGAGGAGAGGTCCTTCTTTGATCTCTAGTACAGTGGAGATTGCAAGGGCAAACTTAAGGACATTTTTGTTTTATACTTTCAAGAACCCAGTCATTGTAAATTACTTTACAGAGCTACCTGACTCCCTCTCAAGAGGATAACATAGAGGTGTCTGTGCTCCTACCTTCTCTGAGACGGGGCCTTCTGTTGTTGCAAACAAACCGCCTGATTACAGATGTCAGACTAGCTGGTCCACGGCTTTGGATTCCCCTGCCTCTGTCTTCCGTTGTCGTAGGAATGCTGCAATCCCAGATACATGTGCCACTTTGTATCTGCCTTGATGTGGGTGTTAGGGAACTGAACCTGGCCAGCCCGATTTGCAAGCGAGGGTCTCTAACCACTGAGTGAGCTGCCCAGCCCCTGACTTTTTTTATAAGTAACAAGAAGGAACTGCGCAGCACCCTGAGCCCTTTGCCAGGGATTCTAGCAGGCTTCGGACTGCAGTAGGTAGCGCTTAGCTTCCCACCTGAGTCCAGGTGGCAACACCACGCAGCTCCCTCGCTCTAGCATAGATAGTAACATACATCTCACTCACTTCTAAGCCCTGTACTATCCTCAAAGTCCCACACCTTGTGACAGCCTGTCAGGTGCTTTAGCCTTCAGCTACCACACTCTTGTCTTTTTTTTTTTTTTTTTTTTTTCAATCAAAGAAGGGTCCCTCTATCTAGCCCAGGCTGACCTGGAATACACTATGTAGTCTCAGGGTGGCCTCGAACTCATGGCGATCCCCCTACCTCTCTGCCTCCCAAGTGCTGGCTGTCCCCAGCATACCACACTCTTCAGAATACAGAGCCTCACCTGCACTTTCAGAAGCTTGCAGGTCAGCACCCCTGCAGCCTACAGCTACATTAGGTACCTGCGGAACGGAACAAGCCACCTTGCCCTTAGTGTCATAAACAGTAATACTGGTCCAGGTTCTCTCAGTCGCTGGTGTCAGCAGCCTTGAAGCGCTAAGCTGTGCCCTCCATTCTGGATTTCACCTCAGGTCTTCTGAGGGGCCAGACCACTGTCATCTCCATGGTCACCTGGGAAAGGATCCACTTCCAAGCTGGCTCACAGGACTGCTGCTGGCAGCTGGTCAGGGTTGCTTGCCGGTCACCACATGTGCTTTACTCAGAGCAAGGGCTCAGACAAAGATCAAGAGGGCCAGCAAGGTGTAGAGGAACCTTTTCCTGACATGATTTGGTAAGCAACATTCCATCACTCTGGTCATATTATAGTCCTTCAGTACGCCCTCAAGGGAGGGGGTCACACAGGATGTGAACACTGGGAGATGAAGGTCACTGGGCATGTCAGGGGCAGCTCACCACACAGAGATTGCAAACTACCATGCACCAAGACAAAGGCAGATCACACAATGTTAAGAGCCGACGAAAGAAGAGGGCATTTCACAGAAAGGGGGGGGACTGTCATTTTAAACCCTCCAGACGAATCCCCACCACAGCAACCCTGATCACATACCCTGAAACCACAGCCACTGGCCAAACAGCCCGTCCACACAGAGCTGCAGAGCGTGAGAGGGAGGGTTTGGGGGAAGCTCTCACTCCCGCTGTGGCCTGTGTATGTTACACAATTGCTTTACTCCTTAGTTCTGCTGGGCGCCACTGTGACTACCCAGGAAGCTCGCTTCACCACAGCTGGAGGAACCGAACTCAACTGGCCAACCTTGTGCTACACAGTGCATCCACACACTGCCCCTTGAAACTTCACTTTAGTCATTTAGCCTCTCTTGCCTCCAGCGGGACTGAGGCACATTTTGTGCCTGATACAGACATAAAAAAATTAGAAACATGGGGATCTGGGGAAGATGGCTTAGCAGTTGAGGTGTTTGCCTGCAAAGCCAAAGGGCCCCGGTTTGCTTCACAAGGACCCACATAAGCCAGATGCACAAGGAGGAGCACGCATCTGGAGTTTGTTTGTAGTGGCCGGAGGCCCTGGCGCACCCACTCTCTCCCTCTCTCTCAAATAAACAAATAAATAAAATATATTTTAAAAAATTAGAAACATGGGCTGAACAGATGGCTTAGTGGTTAAGGCGCTTGCCTGCAAAGCCTAAGAACCCATGTTCTACTCTACAGATCCCACATTAGCCAGACGCACAAAGGTGAGGCAAGCACAAGGTCGTACATGCCCACTAGGGCAGCCTAGGGCTAGAGTGAGTTGAAGCCCTGTGCTAAAGACCCTACCTGGAAAACAAAACAAAACAAAATAAAAATAAATAAGTAAGTTAGAAACATAGGGAGCTGGAGAGATGGCTAAGTGGTTAAAGCTACTTGTTTGCAAAGCCTGATGGCCTGGGTTCAATTCCCCAGTGCCCACATCAAGCCAGATGCACAAAGTGGTGTATGCATCTGGAGTTCGTCTGCAGTAGCAAAAGGCCCTGACACACCCATTCTCTTTCTCCCCCCCCCACACACCTTTTGTTTGAAGATAAGTAAGTAAAAATTTATTTAAAAATTTTAAAAAATATGGGCTAGGCTAGAGGGATGGCTTATCAGTTAAGGCACTTACCCGGAAAGCCAAAGGACCCAGGTTCAATTCCCCAGGACCCACATAAGCCAGATGTACAAGGTAGCACGTGTCTGGAGTTTGTTTGCAGTGGCTGGAGGCCCTGGCACGCCCATGCTCTCTGTCTCTCTCTCTCTCTCTGTCTCTCTGTGTGTCTCTGTCAAATAAAAAATTTAAAAATATGGGCTGGAGAGGTGGCTTAGCGATTAAGGCACTTGCCTGCAAAGCCAAAGGATCCAAGTTCAGTTCCCCAGGACCCAAGTAAGCCAGATGCACATAGTAATGCACATGTCTGGAGTTCGTTTGCAGCAGCTTAAGGCCATAGCATGCCCATTCTCTCTCTCTTTCAAATAAGTAAATATGTATATTGAAAAATTTTTTAAGCCAGGCGTGGTGGCGCATGCCTTTAATCCCAGCACTCAGAAGGCAGAGGTAGGAGGATTGCTGTGAATTCAAGGCCACCCTGAGACTACAGAGTGAATTCCAGGTCAGCCTGAGCTAGAGTGAGACCCTGCCTAGAAAAACCAAAATAAATAAATAAATGAAATAAAATAAATAGAAACATAGTTGGAAAGAAACTCCCGTATGTCTTCGATGTGATCTGTACTTGTATCTGGGTGCATGTGTATGTACATTCAGGAAGCTGCTTCATCCTTACTCCTGAGGGCAGAGGAGCGGGCTGATGTGCCACCCTTTGGATTTATCTTGGTCACCAGCTGGCCAGGAACAGCCCTGGGCTCTTGGCTGGAAACCTGGATCTGAGTGGAAGTATCTGAGGGTCATCTGAAGACAGAAATAGTACCTGGCCAGGAGTGGTGGCGCACGCCTTTAATCCCAGTACTCTGGAGGCAGAGGTAGGAGGACTGCTGTGAGTTCAAGGCCACCCTGAGATGACATAGTGAATTCCAGGTCAGCCTGGGTTACTGGGAGACCCTACGGGGGGCTTGCGGGGGGGGGGGGGAGCAGCCAGGTTTGGTGGCACACACCTTTAATCTCAGCACTCAGGAGTCAGAGGTAGAAGGACTACTGTGAGTATGAGGCCAGCCTAGGGCTATAGAGTGAGTTCCAGGTCAGCCTGGGCTAGAATGAGACCCTACCTTGAAAACAAACTAACAAAAAACAAATAAATAACTCTTCTTTAACTATTTTGGTTCGCAAACATAGTTTTAAGCATTCATATTTTTAGAAGGTTGCTCAAATGGTTGAATTCCTAAATTTGAAAAATACATTGTAGGGGGTGAAACTTATCATGCACACACACAGATAAGCCATCTCAAAGTCAGACTTTTTTTTTTTTTTTTTTTTTTTTTGCTTTTTGAGGTAGGGTCTCACTCTAGCCCAGGCTGACCTGGAATTCACTATGGAGCCTCAGGGTGGCCTCAACTCGCTGAGATTCTCCTACATCTGCCTCCCAGTGCTGGGATTAAAGGCGTGTGTCACCACGCCTGGCAAAGTCAGATTTTTTTTAAACATTATCATACAATATTTGTAAACTGATGCAAGAAAAATCTCCTGCTACGTGGAAACAACACAAAGTGGTCCTTACATGTTGGGTTTAATGGGCCAGCAATTCAGACATTCAGACAAAACATCTTAATCTGGCAAAGAAAAAGCACTGGCTCCTGACTTTTGCAGAAACACCCCAGGAGATGAGGCCTCTGCTCTCTGGTTACCATCTTGTTTCCTGGAAAACAACTCAGCCGCAGAGTGTGAAAACCTTAGGAATTATAGGTTTACTGGGTTGGGGGTTTAGCTCAGTGGAAGAACGCTTTTCCAAGGCCCTGGTTTGGTACCCAGCACCAAAGAGAGAGAAGAGGAGAGAGAATCTGGAATCATAGGTTTGCACATCAGTTACAAAGACACATGTTAAAAATTATCAACGTATGATTTTATTTCCAATTTAGGGATGAAGAACCTGACTAGATACCACTTACAGAAAGGCAGAGCTGAGCTATCTTTGTGTGAGCACAGTTGTCTCCCGGATAGTAATCCCTTTCAAACCAATGCTGCGTATGTCATAACTATATTTAGTTATACACGTTGAGAAAAATCTTACGTCTTCAGTTCAGCGCTGTAAAGGAGAGGGGAAACCTTCCGCTACCGAAAAGTGAAGTTTTTGGTTCAAACCCCCCAGTCAATTCAAACAGCTGCAACTCAGTAGGTGCTATTTACAAAAAAAAAGCAGAAAGAGGAGTAGTAGGTGGGAGGCGGGAACTTTTCCAGTAACAAATTCCAAAGGAAGAACAAACAGGGCAGTCCTTTCTCCATACAGGAAAAGAATGCGATTTTTGGTTTCTTAAAGCACAGTCAGGAGTCAAGAGAGGTTGTAAAGTTTGTTTTGGCCAAATTCCACCGAAGGAAGAACTTAGGCAGACAGCTTGAAGCATCGCTTTGCGTGAATATATAGAAGTAACCGCTCGTTTACGATCGGGTGACTTTCCGGCACCGAGTTCAGAAAACCACGAAGGGCCGCCCCGCGCTAGCCGATGAACCTCTCGGACGGCCACGTCTCCGGGGCGTTGGCGGGGACTCGGGGCGCCTCCTGCGGCGGCGGCGGCGGGGCCTGGGCCTCCATCTCGCGCACCACCTGCGTGAACACGCGGTCCACCATCATCTTGCTCTTGGCCGTGACCTCCAGGAACGGGCAGCGCCACTCGCGGGCGAGCGCGCGGCCCTGCGCGGTGAGCACCTGGCGCTGCGCGTCCAGGTCGGCCTTGGTGCCCACGAGCACGAGCGGCACGGCGCGCGCGCCCCGCAGCCGGCCCATGCGCTCGCGCAGCGGCCGCACCGCCTCGAACGAGGCCTCGTCGCACACGCTGTAGAGCACCACGAAGCCGTCGCTGTTGCGGATGTACAGGTCCTTGAGCGTGACCAGGTGCTCGGCGCCCACGGTGTCCACGATCTCCAGCAGCGCGGGCGCCCGGTTCACCTCGATCACCTTGCTGAACAGCTCCTCCACCGACGGCTCGCAGCGCTCGGGGAAGCGGCCGCACGCGAACTGCGTGGCCAGCGCCGTCTTGCCCACGGCCACGCCGCCGAGCAGCACCACCCGGTAGCCCTTGGCGGGGCGCAGCACCAGCCCGTCCATGGCTGGGGACGCGGGGAATGACGCTCGCGGGCCGGGCCGGGCCGGGCGCGGGCGGGGAGGGCGGGGAGCGCGGGAGGCGGGGCGGGCGGAAGGGGCCCGCGAGGGCGCGCGCTGCCGCCGG
Source organism: Dipus sagitta (assembly GCA_036346955.1). NCBI lineage: Eukaryota > Metazoa > Chordata > Mammalia > Rodentia > Dipodidae > Dipus > Dipus sagitta. The sequence goes on from CM070775.1 coordinate 152,298,060, forward strand.
CGCCGGGGAGGGGTGGTGGGCGGGCCCCCGCGGGCCTGGGTCTGCGGCCCCCCCACTCGAGGGGCCCCCGGGTCTCCGCCCCTCGCCGCGGGCGCTCTTCGGGTCTCGATCCCGGCCCCCCCCTCCGCCTCCGGGCCTGCTGTGGCCCCACCAGACCCCCCTCCTCCAGGCCTCCGGTCTCCAGCGGGTCCCCAGGAACTGCCCGGGCCTGCTGGGCTCCCCCTCCCTCCCGTCTTCCCTCCCTCCCCGCCCGAAGGCCAGCTGGGCCCCCTCGGTCGGCCCCTAGCTCGGCTCTCTTCTGCGGAGCCCGCCTGTGTGCAGTCCAGAAGGTAACCTGATCCCTTCCAGGCCAACCCAGGAAACGCAAGGATTTCTCTGGCATTCCAGAGGCAGATGTCCGCGTGGGCAGAGCCAGGCTTTCACTCAAGGTCGGGCCCTGCCTGCTGCGCCTTGTCGTGGGGGTCCTTCCAGGCTGGGAGGACCCCATTCCCAGGTGACGAAGGAGTCTGCTGGGGAACTATAGAATGAGAGTCCCCCGGCCCTCCGAGGAACCCCGCCATCCCTCGTCTGGCCTCACTTTGGCCTTAAGGCTTCCTCCCAGGGAATCTTTATACAATGTAAACAACTCAGCCTCTCCCACCAAAACCCTCCCCACTTTCCCGTCCTGCACCCCTCATGGAATCAGGAATGCTAACCCAGGCCTAGCGGTACAGTGACCCTGTAACATGCCTTGCAACTGAGTCACTTGCAGGAGTGGAAGCCCAGCAAGCAGAGGCCCCGCCCTACCCGTGCAGAAGACCCACCGGAGCTCCCCGCGCCCACTGTCCACGCCGAGCCCTACCCTCACCTTCTCAGATCCCTTTCCAATCTGATTTCAGAAGAGAAAGGCTGGGTGGTGGAACAGTGGCCTGGGCCCTAAGTTCTGGTAGTTTCCCTGAGTGACTGCCACATTCTGCCTCCTGCAAAAACAACTAATGGCCCTCCGGAGGGAGAAGGTGCTTTTCTGTAAACTTAAGAGAACATCTGCAACATGACAAGTTTCCAGACAGACCTCTACAAGACATTCTGGGATATTCGCAAGCCTAGAAATCAGTTTGGAAAAAGAATCACTGTTAACATTCCCTGGAAACATGGAAGTTCAATCTAAGTTTCCGCAGTTTCCCATAACTTTTGAAGGAATTAAAACAAAAATGTCATAAAACACGTAATGAGAAGATTGCCATGAGTGTGAGCCGTGGAAACAGACAACACATGCACGTCTGGGAATCATGATATTGCCATCCATATACAGAATAAGTGCGTGCACAAGAGTCTATGAAGCGGGCTGGAGATGCGGCACGGTGAATATGGCGCACGCCTTTAAGCCCAGCACTCGGGAGGCAGAGGTAGGAGGATCACGGTGAGTTCGAGGCCACCCTGAGATTACATAGTGAATTCCAGGTCAGCCTGGACTAAAGTGAAACCCTACCTCAAAAAACAAACAAACAAACAAAAAAAGACTATGAACATGAGAGCATGAACAAGTAATTTGATAAAGATCTGGCAAAAAGATTTAGAAATAAAAGATGATTTTCTATTTGAATTTGTTCGTTAATATGGCATATTGTGATATAGTAAGAAATACATTCATTAGGGCTGGAAACTTGGCTTAGCAGTTAAGCATTTGCCTGCAAATAAGGACTCAGGTTCAATTCCCCCAGGACCCACGTAAGCCAGATGCACAAGGGGGCACATGCATCTGGAATTCGTTTGCAGTGTCTGGAAGCCCTGATGCACCCATTCTCGCCTCCCCCCCCCCCCGCCTCTTTCTGTCTGAAATACATAAACATTTAAAAAATATTTCTCGGGCTGGAAGGATGGCTTTGCGGTTAGGGCGTTTGCCTGCAAAGCCAAAGGACCCAGGTTCAATTCCCCAGGACCCACGTTAGTGAGCTGCACAAGGGGGCGAAGGTGTCTGGAGTTTGTTTGCAGTGGCTAGAGGCCCTGGCGTGCCCATTCTCTCTCTGTCTCCCTCTTTCTCTGTCAAATAAATAATAAAAAATAGCTAGGCATAGTGGTGCACGCCTTTAATCCCAGCACTTGGGAGGCAGAGGTAGGAGGATGGCTGTGAGTTCAAGGCCACCCTGAGACTACACAGTGAATTCCAGGTCAGCCTGGGCTAGAGTGAAACCCTACCTCGGGGAAAAAAAAAAAAATTCTTTAAAAAAAATGCATTCCTCAGATTCACTACTCTCACCAAAGAATGTGTGTTCAGCCTTCAGGCCACCTGTCCCCATGCAGCCACAGCTGTGTTCCCAGGCTGCCCTCCCTTGGTGGCCTCAGGCCAGCCCTGGTTTTCTGCAAACTTCATCTCCCCTAGCCAGCAAAGCGCCGAAATCCCAGCACCCTCCCATAGGCTCATAGCCCCAACTACCTAGGCCCATATTGGCACCCGAAGACAAGGGGACAGCTAGCAAGAAGCCATGGCAGTGAAAGGTAGCCAGTGATGACACTAGATGCCTGGGGACTGGGCTGGAGCAAGGAGGCAAAGTCTGTGGGATACTGAGGGTCACGAGTGGAAATTGGGGGTGTCTTGAAGATGGCTTTGGGGGACATGGAAGGGAGAAGTTGCGTGAGCTTCCTGAGCCATGCTGGTCGTTCAGGAGTTTCTCTTGAGGCAAGCTTTGGTCTCTATTTAATATACAGCTGGCTCTCTGTATATACGGGTCCTACATCCTAAAATATTTTTTTAATTGCACCTGTACTCAACACTACAGACATTTTTGTTATTATCTCCTAAACAATACACACTGACAGTTATTTGCGTGGCCTTCGTGTTGTGTTAGGTCTCAGACAATGCAGAGGTGCTGTGTGGATACCAGAAGACGCAGGTACAACAAACACCATGTTGCACAAGAACTTCGGCACCTGAAGCAGTCCTCCTGAGTTCCTAAGGACGACTGTAACTGAAATGGATATGAGCATAAAAATATACATGCATTTGAAAGAAACCTACATTTGAGCTTCATCTGCTTTCTTTTTTCTTTTTTTAAGTTAAAAAACAATGGGCACACCAGGGCCTCTAGCCACTGCAAATGAACTCCTGATACAATCGCCGCTTTGTGCATCTGGCTCTACATGGGCACTGGGGAAATCAACCCTGGGTTGTTAGGCTTTGCAGGCAAGTGCCCTAACCACTGAGCAACCTCTCCAGCCCTTCATCTGCTTTCTGATACAAGAGCTCTCAAACCCTTGGGATGTGGGTGATGGAGTGAGCAGAGCATCCCATGTTACCCACAGTGTCCCCCTTTAGCTATACCTGAGCTTCAGTTGATGAGGTGATTGAGTAGAGGCCTCTAGGTAGCTTCAGGATGGGGCTGGTTGCCAGAAAGGTGCTCTATGTCAGACGGCTGGGGCTCCCACTCCACACTGGGTCTCAGGCTCACGGGCAGCTGGGGCGCTGGGCACTGAGCTTGTTGCCAATGGCCAGTGGCTGGGTCAGTGATCACCATGAAAGCGCTACCTGAAGGGATTTGGAGAACATAGGCACATGGAGGAAGGCAAGACAGACACTCCTGCAATAACGACCCTCCCAACCTTGCTCTGTGAACTCCTTCATTTGAATGTGCATTGGTCTCCTCTATGATACACCCACAGACACACGAGAAGTGCCCCCTGGGCACCATGATCCTTTAGAGCACATTATGGAAGCCATGGTCAGAGGCGTGGGAAGCCTGGATTTATCACTGGCTCTGAACTGGGGGGGGGGGGGGGCTGTGGTGTGGGACTGAGCCCCTCACTGTGGTACTTAGTTCATCAGTGTCAGAACTGGATCGCAGGACTCCCTGTGATGTGCTGAGAGGTGGCTGGTGTGGAAACACCTGCATTTAGTGTCAGAAGTGATAGGAGAAGCAGTTCCTCTCTAACAGGTTAAGCAACGGCTTAAACAGAGCTGAAGAGAGAAATAAAACACCACTCGGGTTGCAGAAGTGCTGGGGCTGCTTTCCTTCAGAGCTGCTGCACACTGCGGGAGGGAAGAGGTCCTCTGGGTGTCAGGAAGACCTTCAGATGGTCACAGGGTGTCTTAAGTGGACAATTGGCTGACTTGAAGTTTTGTGGTACTCACATTGGGTTTTGTTTTTTGCTTTGTTTTGGTTTTGTTCTTATTTTTGAGATAGGGTCTTGTTAAAGCCCAGGCGGACCTGGAATTTGTTATGTAGTCTCAGGGTGCCCTTGAATGAATGGCGATCCTCGTACCTCTGCCTCCCAAGTATTGGGGTTAAAAGCGTGCAATGCCACACCTATTGTGTATGAATTGAATATGGGTCATTAGGCTTTGCAGGCAAGCACCTTACCCACTGATCCATCTCCATCCTCTGGCCTCATTTTTTGAGGCTTTTAAAGCTATTGATAAAAGCCAGCCAACCTCACAGTCACCCTTATTACTATTGCTTCAATTTAATTAAAATGCCACTTTCACTGTAAAGACTCCAGGCTTCACATTGTACCCAAATGCCATCCCAATCCCCAAGAAAGCCCTGTACCTGCCTGGCTCACTCCAGCAGTCAGGACCTTACAACAGGGCAGAGTGGGCATGTGGTCTCTTCTGGAATCCCGCCGAGCTGCTTTCTAGGGCCATGTTTAGTACGATTTTTCCTCCAAATCTGAGTCCATGGCAAGGGACTTGTTCCGGGTGAAAATCATTAGTATTCAGAAGTGGTCTCAGGTACCATGAATGGGGACCCTGCACTAGAAAAGGGAATCTTACACCAGGCTGCATGCTGAGTAGATGCACCTTGAAGTTGGGTATAATCGGATATAGGCTCACACCTATAATCCCAGCACTCAGGAGGCCGAGGTAGGATGATTGTTGTGAACATGAGGCCTGCCTGGGATACAGTGGTTTCAAGTTAGCCTGGGCTAAAGGAAGACCCTGCCACCCCCCAAAGACGAATGTACCTTGAAGGTGCCACTGCACCCCAGGAAAGAGGTGCACTCATCCCCGGCATCCACACACAGCCCACGTGTGTGGAAGGAGACACAGCACATCCAGACAACAGCGGAAAGCTGGGGCAGCCAGGCCAGTACTGCAGACATGTCTAGGGCACAAGGGTGTGCACACAGCATGTGTAATTAGGCTAACCCAGTGCTTATAAGAAAATGTCTCATCATTGAGCTGGAGAGATGGCTCAGTGGTTAAGGTGCTTACCTGCAAAGCCTAACGACAAGGGTTCGATTCCTTAGTACACACATAAAGCCAGATGCACAAAGAGGTGCATGCATCTGGAGTTCATATACAACAAGCCCATTCTCTCTCTTCCCCTGGAAATTAATTAAATATATATTTAAACATACATATATGTTTAATGAATTAATACATATATATTATATGTGAATACATATATATCTAATATATATAATACACATATATATATGGAGAGAGAGAGAATGCCTCATTATTTGGAGGGGTACAGATACATATTAATTGCAATAAATGATGAACTTATGTCTCATTTCCTTTCCTTCTTGCATTAGCTAAACTCTTTTTTTTTTTTTTTATCGCAGTAGGGTCTCACTGTAGCCCAGGCTGACCTGGAATTCACTCTGTAGTCTCAGGGTGTCCTCAAGCTCATGGTAATCTTCCTACCTCTACTTCCGGAGTGCTGGGATTCAAGGTGTGCGCCACCACACCCTGCAACGTTAGCTAGACTCTTAAACAAAAGCTTGCTTCTTGGCTCATGTCTGAATGACAGAAATAGCTTTGCATGACACCATGAACATACTGCCTACTATTGTTCCCTTACCAAGATTATTTAGAATATTTTAGTCTATTTCTGTCTTAGAGGGTTTTTGATGTACATCTGTGTTCATGTGTGTGCAGGTGCATGTACCTGTGAAGACTAGAGGACAACCTTGGGTGGCATACCTCTCAGGCTCTGTTCACTTCCTTTGGAGACAGACTCGGTCCCAGGACTCCTGTCTCTTCCTCCTCAGTACTGAGATTATAAGCATGTGCCACTATGCCCATCATATTTTTAATTTTTGTTCATTTTAATTTATTTAATTGAGAGCGACAGAGAGAGAAAGAGGCAGAGAGAGAGAGAATGGGCACACCAAGGCCTCCAGCCACTGCAAAGAACTCCAGATGCGTGCGCCCCTTGTGCATCTGGTTAACGTGGGTCCTGGGGAATCAAGCCTCTAACAGGGGGTCCTTAGGCTTCACAAGCAAGTGCTTAACCGCCAAGCCATCTCTTCAGCCCATATGCCCGTCATTTTTATGTGCATTCTGAGGATTGAGCTAAGGTCCTCATGCTTTCAAGGCAAGTACTTGACCTAGTTGTTTTTATTTTTATTTATTTATTTATTTATTTATTTTGGTTTTTCAAGGTAGAGTCTCACTCTAGCCAAGGCTGACATGGAATTCACTATGCAGTCTCAGGGTGGCCTCAAACTCACGGCGATCCTCCTACCTCTGCCTCCCGAGTGCTGGGATTAAAGGCGTGTGCTCCCACACCTGGCTTTGACCTAGTTTTTTAAAAATTTTTTAATTTTTTATTAACAACTTCCATGATTATAAAAAAATACCCCATGGTGATACCCTCCCCCCCCACTTACCCCTTTGAAACTCCACTCTGCATCATACCCCATCCCCATCTCAATCAGTCTCTCTTTTACTTTTGATGTCTTGATCTTTTCCTCCTCTTATGATGGTCTTATGTAAGTAGTGTCAGGCACTGTGAGGCCATGGATATCCAGGCCATTTTGTGTCTGGAGGAGCATGTTGTAAGGAGTCCTGCCCTTCCTTTGGCTCTTACATTCTTTCCGCCACCTCTTCCGCATTAGACCCTGAGCCTTGGGAGGTGTGATACAGATATTGCAGTACTGAGCACTGCATTGACCTAGTTTTAATTAGGAATAAGTGCTGATTTTCTTGGTCTCTCTCATAAATTCCTAGTTTTCCCTGTGCTGTTACTGTTTGCAGGCGATGGGTCTCCCACTGCTGAGTCATTCTGTTCCCACCTCATCCCTTGCCGCCCCTCTCCCTGCTGCCTCATGGTAATTTGGTCATGATGACCAACCATCTCATGGTAACTTCTCTATGCTTAGCTGTGTCCAACACAGACCTTTGCATTTGCTGACCTCTCCCCTTCTGGGATGCTGCTGTCTCAGATACGCACATTAAGGTCCCTTGCTCCAATGTCATCGACACAAACTGACGTCCTTTCAATGGCTGTTACTGGCAGATACATGTTGCAATCATATGCTGATACTCTAGTCCTCAGAGCCTCAGAATATGATCTTGAGGCTGGGTGCGGTGGTGCACGCCTTTAATTCCAGCACTTGGGAGGCTGATGTAGGAGGATCGCCATGAGTCTGAGGTCACCCTGACACCACAGAGTGAATTCCAGGACAGTCTGGGCTAAAGCAAGACCCTACCTTGAAAAAAAAAAAAGGAAAATGATCTTGTAGGTATAAGCTTAGATGGAGAATCAGTGTAGACTCTTGTCCAGTCCAATATGACTTGCGTCTTGGGGAAATTAGGACAGGGACATGTGTGAAGAGGGAAGAGCAAGAGAAGCTGGAGGCAGACACGGTGTGCTTCTTCTGCAAGCAAGGCAAGAACGAAGACTGACGGCAGCATGGCTGAAGCCAGGAGTGGTGATGAGAGAGATCCTTTCACAACGTCTCTGAAGGATCCACCCTGTCAACATCATGACCTTGGACTTCTAACCTGGGAATTGTGGGGCAACCAGTGTTAGTTTGAAGGGCACAGTGTGTGGTGCTAGGTTACCAGCAGGAGTTCAGCATATCAGCCTATAGGAGATGCCAACACAAGCAAGCACTTCATGTCCTGTCCTGTCCTGTCCTGTCCTGCCCTGTGCTTCTCTCAGACCTCGTCTCATGACCTAGAATCAGACTGTCTTTAAGGTTCCCTCACTGAAATGGAAGGACCAGAATGTAGTTGAGGGGGGGGGAGGCAGTCTCTGGCAAACCTATAGTGCTTGGAGTGCAGAGTGCCTGGGACTGAGTCCTTCAGAAGTGCAGTACTGGCCAGGTGTGCTAGCGCACACCTGCAACTCTACCACCGGTGAGGCAGAGGCAGGAGGATTGTTAGTCAGGCGTGCTGGTGCACACCTGCAACTCTACCACAGGGGAGGCAGAGGCAGGAGGATTGTTAGCCAGGCATGGTGATGCACACCTGAAACTCTACCACAGGGGAGGCAGAGGCAGGAGGATTGTTAGCCAGGCATGGTGATGCACACCTGAAACTCTACCACAGGGGAGGCAGAGGCAGGAGGATTGTTAGACGGGCGTGGTGGTGCACACCTGCGTCTCCAGCACTGTGGAGGCGGAGGCAGGGGGATTGTTAGTCAGGCGTGGTGGTGCACACCTGCATCTCCAGCACTGCGGAGGCGGAGGCACAGGGATTGTTAGTCACGCGTAGGTAGTGCACACCTGCACCTCCCTCACTGGGGAGGCGGAGGCTGGGGGATTGTTAGTCAGGTGTGGTGGTGCACACCTGCATCTCCAGCACTCGGGAGTCGGAAGCAGGAGGATTTTTAGACAGGCATGGTGTGGCATCCCTGCAACTCCAGCAGTGAAGAGGCAGAAATACTGGCCTGACAAACTTGCCAGCCATCAACATCTGTCAGTGGGGGTTCCACCCCAGCTGCTGTCACCAATGACACTGTTACTCTACACCTGGGGATGTCCATCATGGTGGGCTTGTAAGGGGAAGCTCAGAACTAGGACCATTTCTCTGTTTTCTTCCTTCCTTCCTTCCTTCCTTCCTTCCTTCTCTCCTTCCTTTTTTGTTTTATTTGTTTAGTTTTTCAAGTTAGAGTGTCACTGTAGCCTAGGCTGGAATTTACTATGTAGTCTCAGGGTGGCCTCAAACTCATAGAGATCCTCCTACCTCTGCCTTCCAACTGCTGGGATTAAAGGCATGCGCCACCGTGCCTGGCCTCATTTCTCTGTTTTCCCTGTAGCTGTGTGCCTTAGCCTCAGTTTCTCCCTCCTATTGAAACCAGGTGTAGCTGAGTCTCTGGAGCCCCCATTCTGAGCCATCAGAATCTGTGTTTCATTTCTCAGGCCCCTTGTGCTTTGTTTTTAGTTTCTGTGCTTGAATGAACTGATATGCCTAAGACCCAAGCACTCAAGGCCTAAGACTATGGGTGGTACGGACATGTACACAAACGCATTGCCTTTGCCATAGATGATACTGGAGCAGAAGCTTGGGTGGACTGTGCCAGGTGGACCCACCTGGCCAATGTTAGGTATATCAAGTGGGTCTCCATTGACATTCTCTGTCTCAGTGTGGTGTCTGCAATAGCCAGGGATATGTCATATTCCAGGGATGCCCTTCCTTCATCTCCTGGCTCCTGGTATAGGCTTGGCTCTGCAAGGGAGCCTTTGGCCTACGATCATAGAACCTCTCGGTCCTCCAGACCTCTTCCCCCCTGGGAGGACCTGGGACTTCAGCAGCTCTATGTGTAGAGTGGACATCATGGAAACTAAGCAGCTGCTGCTGGCATCTGGGGGAACAGCCGGGTGCAGCTCCTGGGGGAGCAACGGGAACTCGACTGAGCATGGGTTGCTGCGGAGTTTCTTTTCATTTTGTTAAAACTTATTTTGAGAGAGACAGATAGACAGTGAGAGAAAGATGCAGAGAGAGAGAGAGAGAATGGGCGCGCCAGCCTCCAGCCACTGCAAAGGAACTCCAGACGCATATGCCACCTTGTGCATGTGGCTTACATGGGTTCTGGGGAATCGAGCCTTGAACTGGGGTCCTTAGGCTTCACAGGCAAGTGCTCAACTGCTAAGCCATCTCTCCAGCCCCGCTGCAGAGTTTCTGCCAGCAGGCATAATGGAAAGGACAAATGTGGACACCAGAACAAGTAGTCACATTTTTTTTCAGCCAATAAAATAAATCAGGGGCTGGAGAGATGGCTTAGTGGTTAAGGTGCTTGCCTGCAAAGCCAGAGGACTCAGGTTCAATTCTCCAGGACCCACATAAGCCAGATATACAAGGTGGCACATGTGTCTGGAGTTTGTTTGCAGTGGCTGGAAGTCCTGATGCACCCATTCTCTCTTGCTGCTTCTTTCCTCTCTCAAATAAATAAATAAAATAAAAGATTGACAAATAGAGCTAGGCGTGGTGGCGCACACCTTTAATCCCAGCCCTTGAGAGGCAGAGGTGTGAGGATCGCAGTGAGTTCGAGACCAGCCTGAGACTACATAGCAAATTCCAGGTCAGCCTGGGCTAGAGCGAGAACTTGCCTTAAAAAATAATAATAATAATAATAATTTTTTAACTAAATAGGTCATGTTGGGCATGTGGTGGTGCATGCCTTTAATCCCAGCACTTGGGAGGCAGAGGTAGGAGGATCGCCATGAATTCAAGGCCACCCTGAGACTATGTAGTTAATTCCAGGTCAGCCTGGACCAGAGTGAGACCCTACCTCGAAAAACCAAAATAATAATAATAATTAAAAAATAAATAAATTAGGACACTTCAAAATTTCCTTTGAACCCAGCAATTCTGAGTGAAATAAATGACAATGTCCTTTACTGCATAACTATAGAGAGAAGAAAATCGCCAGAGTGGAGCTGGGACTGGTGACATATGGAAAATGGAGTACGTGTGAGGACAGAGTTGGAAAGAAGGTCCTGGAGAGATGCCTTAGTTGTTAAGGCACTTTCCTGCAAAGGCAAAGGACCCAGGTTTGATTCCCCAGGACCCATGTAAGCCAGATGCACAAGGTGGTGCATGTGTCCAGAGTTCATTTGCAATGGCTAGAGGCCCTGGCATGCCCATTTTCTTTATCTGCTTCTCTCTCTCTTTCTCTCAAATAAATAAATAAAAGTAAATGCTAAAAATAGAGAAAGAGAGAAAGAAAGGAAAGAACGAAGGAACGAAGGAACGAAGGAAGGAAGGAAGACAAGAAAAGAAGGTCCTGGGTGAAAGAGCCTGAAGTGATTCCTAATGCTCTGACAGAAACTAAGGACCTCTTAAAAACAAAATAGGAGGGCTGGAGAGATGGCTTAGCAGTTAAAGCACTTGCTTGCGATGCCTAAGGACCCAGGTTTGACTGTCCAGGTCCCACGTAAACCAGATGTACACAGTGGCACATACATCTGGAGTTTGTTTGCAGTGGCTAGAGGTCCCAGTGTACCCATTCGTTCCCCCCCCCTCTCTCTCTCTGTGTCTCTAATAAATAAATTAAATATTTTTTTAAAAAAATAGGAGCCAGGCATGGTGGTGCATGCATTTAATACCAGCCCTTGGGAGGTAGAGGTAGAAGGATTGCTGTGAGTTCAAGGCCACCCTGAGACTACATAATGAATTCCAGGTCAGCCTGGGCTAGAATGAGACCCTACCTAAAAAAAAAAAAAAATTAGGGGAAAAAATTTTTAAATAGGGGACCTGAAAAGATTGCTTAGCTGTTAAGATGCTTGCCTGTGAAGCCTAAGGACCCAAGTTCAATTCCCTAGTACCCACATAAGCCAGATGCACATGGTGGTGCATGCGTCTGGAGTTGGTTTGTAGTGGCTAGAAGCCCTGATGTGCCCATTCTCTCTCTCTCTCTCTCTCTCTCTCTCTCTTTCTCTTTCTTTCTAATAAATAAATAAATACATAAAATAGGGACTGTTCCCAGGTGTGGTGGTACATGCCTTCAGTCTCAGCATTTGGGAGGCAGAGGTAAGAGGATTACCATGAGTTTGAGGCCAACCTGAGACTAGTGAATTCTAGGTCAGCCTGGACTAGAGTGAAACCTTACCTCCTAAAAACAAAACAAAAACAAAAACAAAAAAGGGAGGACTGGAGAGATGGCTCAGCTGTTAAAGGCACATGCTTGCAAAGTCTGATGGCCTGGGTTCAATTCCCTAATACCCATGTAAGCCAGATGCACAAAGTGGCACATGCATCTGGAGTTGGTTTGCAATGGCAAGAGGCCCTGATGTGCCCATTCTATCTTTCTCTCCTTGCAAATAAATAATTAAAAAATATATCTAGGGTAAAGGAAAGGTGGAGGGAGGGCTAATCAAAATCTAACAGGATATAAATAAATCATATGGAATCCTACTTTTTTGGACAATGGAACACTCAGGAGCCATAGATTGTTCCTAGAAAATTTTCAGTGCCAGGGATGGGATACCTTCCAGTAAGTTGTTGGCCAGGGAGGTCCCTGATGCCCCCAAAATATTACAGGCCATTGCCAAGACCCTTGGTTTCCCACCAGGAATAGAAGGTTAGACCCTATTGCTGAAGACTCCACATACTTGGGTGGCAAGGCCACTGAGAAATCCGGCTAGAACTGAGCTGATAACCTCCTCCATGTAGACCAGCTGACAGAAAGCTGGAAGAAGCCATTCTGCATGCAGTTCAATGGGAGAAAGAGAAATCACCAGTGAAGATACTCAACAGTGGACACTGCAAGCCAGCCAGGCCAAATGAGCCAACGGGTGCAATGGTGGCACGTCTATCATGGTGAAAACCAACTGCCCTCTAATTGGACTGGAGGCCCACTCCATGGGAGGGAATACATCCCTGATACTGAAAATTTAAGACAGGGGTAGTCATGAGCCCAAGGGGTATAACGTCTGCTGTTGTCTGGCTAAATGTATGTACTATGCTTATCAAACTGCCCAGTAAGCACTTCTGTTAATGTTCATACCCTTATATTAATGCTACTCTCACTTTTGGTAGAGAATCTTCTCTTTTCAGATGGCATTGACCTTGGGACGACTCAGAAGGTATCATGGTGCTGGAAAGAAGTGACAGGAGTGCTCAGTACTGCAATATCTCTGTCACACCTTCCAAGGCTCAGGGTCTAATGTGGAAGAGGTGGTGGAAAGAATGTAAGAGCCAAAGGAAGGGTAGGACTCCTTACAATGTGCTCCCTCCAGAAACAAAATGGCCTGGATATCCATGACCTCACAGTGCCTGACACTACCTATACAAGACCATCATAAGAGGAGGAAAAGATTATGACATCAAAAGTAAAAGAGAGACTGATTGAGATGGGGAGGGGACATGATGGAGAGTGGAGTTTCAAAGGGGAAAGTGCGGGGAGGGAGGGTATTACCATGGGATACCTTTTATAATCATGGAAGTTGTTAATAAAAATTTGAAAAAAAAAATATATCTAGGGCTGGGGAGATGGCTCTGTGGGTAAAATGTTTACCACCCAAGCATGAGGACCTGAGTTACAATCCCTAGTCCCCACATAAAAACAATAAAACCTTGGTGTGGGACTGGAGACATTGATCAGCAGTTAAAGGAACTTGTTTGCAAAGCCTTACAGCCTGAGTTTAATTCCCTAGTGCCCACATAAAGCCAGATGCACAAGGTGGCACATGTGTTTAAAGTTCAATTGCAGTGGCAGGATGCCCTGATGTGACCCCTCCACCTCTTTCTCTTTCTCTCTCTCTGCCTCTCTCTCCCCCCCCCAAATAAATTAATTAATTAAATATCTTTTAATATATTTATTTATTTCAGAGAGAGAGAGAATGGGTGCACCAGGGCCTCTAGCCATTGCAAATGAACTCCAGACACATGTACCACTTGTGCATCTGGCTTTATGTGGGTACTGGGAAATCGAACCTGAGTCCTTTGGCTTTGCAGGCAAGCACCTTAACCATTGAGGCATCTCTCCAGCCCAAATAAAATATTTTTTTAAAAGCTGGGTGTGGTGGGGCATGCCTATAATCCCAGTACCTTGTTTTTTTAAATTTTGTTTATTTTTATTTATTTGAGAGTGAGAGACAGAGGGAGAGAGAGGGAGAGAGAGACAGAATGGGCACACCAGGGCCTCCAGCCACTGCAAACGAACTCCAGATGCATGCGCCTCTTATGCATCTGGCTTACATGGGTCCTGGGGAATCCAGCCTCGAACCAGGGTCCTTAGGCTTCATAGGCAAGCGCCTAACCGCTAAGCCATCTCTCCAGCCCTAATCCCAGCACTTTGAAGGCAGAGACAAGAGGATCCCTAAGACTTGCTGGCTATATAGTCTAGTGGAATTGGTGAGCTCCAAGGTCAACAAGAGATCCTGTCTCAAAGAATAATGGGGAAAGCTACTATGAATGTTTGAATGAAATGTCCACTGTTGCCTCATATATTTTGAATGTCTGGGCCCCAACTGATGGCAATTTGGGGGTAGAGTTTTCTTGGTTCAAGAGTGTTCACTCCAGCCCCAGCTGACCTAGAACTCACTCTGTAGCTCCAGGCTGGTCTTAAAATCAAAGTGATCTTCCTACCTCATTCTCCTGAGTGCTGGGATTAAAGATGTGAGTCATGAATGGCGCATGGTGGGCACTCCTTTAATCCCAGCACTCCAGAGGCAGAGTTCAAGGCCACCCTGAGACTATAAAGACAATTCTAAGACAGCCTGGGCTAGAGCAAGACCCTACCTCAGAAAAGAGAGAGAGAGAGATTGGCGAGATGGCTCAGTTGGTAAAATGGGACTGGCTGGCTAGCTATTCTAACCAAATTGGTGAGTTCCAGGCTCAGTGAGAGACCCTGTCTGAAAAATGAAGATGGAGAGAGATTGAAGACATCCAGTGTCAAACTCTGGCCTCTACATACATAGGCACACATGTGCACCCACATACATTTGTCCACACATATAAACACAAACGCACATACCACACACACGCATACACATAGGATAAAAGGAAAAAAAGAGGCTGGGTGTGGTGGCACACACCTTTGATCCCAGCACTCGGGAGGCAGAGGTAGGAGGACTGGCGTGAGTTCAAGACCACCGTGAGACTACATAGTAAATTCCAGGTCAGCCTGGGCTACAGAAAGACCCTATCTCAAAAAGCAGACAAACAAACAAACAAAAAATAAAAAGAGCAAGAGAGACAGGGATGGAGAGAAAGCTAGTGATTAAACGTGCTTGCTTGCAAAACCTGCTGGCCCAGGTTAAATTCCCCACCAACAGGTATTCATTTGCAGTGGAACACACACTGTCTCTCACACACATGTACAAATAAAGAAAAGAAAAAGCATATATATATATATATATATATTTTTTTTTTTTTTTTTGAGGTAGAGTTTTGCTCTAGTCCAGGCTGACCTGGAATTCACTATGTAACCTCAGGGTGGCCTTGAACTCACATTAATCCTCCTACCTCTGCCTTCTGAGTGCTGGGATTGAAGACCACCATGCCTGGCTAAGAAAAACTTTTTAGGGACTGGAGAGATGGCTTAGCAGTTAAGGCACTTGCCTGCAAAGCCAAAGGTCCCTGGTTCGATTCCCCAAGACCCACGTATACCAGATGCACAAGGGGGCGCATGTGTCTGGAGTTCGTTTGCAGTGGCTGGAGGCCCTGGCGTACCCATTCTCTCTCTCTCTCTCCCCCCCCCCTCAAATAAATCAATAAAAATTTTCAAAATAAAAAAGAAAGAAATACTTTTTAGAAGAGTCACAAATTAACACTTGGATGGCTTGCCCTAAAGTCCATCAAGCTCCACTCTCCTGGTCCGCAGGGTGGTTGTGCATCCCGGGTCCCTTCAGGAATGCGCTCTTGCCCCTGGACTCTCCCTGCTTGGGAATCTCTCCTTGATGATACTTTCCCCAAGTGCGACCAGAGGCTGCCTGACCTGGTTCCTCAGTCACCCACCACATTTTCTCCATGGGGTGTCCCTGCTTCCCCAGGTGTGGGGTGAAGGGGAGCAGCGGGTGGGGCCAGCGTCTGACAAGATGTGCAGGGCTGTCAGGAGTTCTCAGCCACAAACAGCGGAAGGCACCTTCCCGTAGCCTCTGCAGAAGTTGGGTTTATCTGGGAGTCAGCTGGGTCTCGGAGGGCGGAGGGGTGTTTGCCAGGACCTCAACATTGTTGGGGAAACTTCTTGTCTCTAGCTCCAGAAACTCAATATGGCAGCCATCGAGGCCACCAGGAAGTCCTCCCTGGCCATCGTACGACAAGATGCCCTGCAGAAATCTGATGGGTGATTCTGGTCCTGGTCACAGGAGCAGCAGGATAATTAGTAATGGTCTCCTTCTCTATCACCCTTTGGGCCACAGTTCACCCCAAACTAGGTCAGGTGAGCACTCTAGTTGCAGGGAAGCAGGGGAAAGAGCCGGTATGGTCAGCTGCTTCCAACCCACCAAGCGTCAACAGATGACAACCTTCGCTACAACCACAGGCTGCCGAGCCCCTGAAGCCATCCCTTAACCAAATAATACTCAAATCAGCACAGGCCTGCGGCAGTGCTCAATCCGCAGTGCTGGGAACCCTCCCATCCAACGAGCCAGGAGAATACAGCATCTCTCGCCGCATAGGGGCTCGCTGCCTGGCGGGGTTCAGGCCCTGGTCCCACACTTCAGCCTGTCAGAGCTCACACTTAGAATAGAGGTGACAAAGGACATGACTCCTGGAAGATAGTCCTAGGGAGGAGCCTCCTCTGGGTTCCACGCATAAGCGGTAGGTAAGTCAATCCTGTACAGTCGCCTCAGAGATCCCAGCCCTGCCTCGCCACCTAGTGGCCTGAGATGGAAGTGTCTGTGGATATTTGTCCACCTGTTGGGAGACTTGGCCCAGCTGAGACCAGAGAGTTGGGCTTAGAAGACAAACGAAGTCGGGCGTGGCAGCCCACGCTTTTAGTCCCAGCACTCGGGAGGCAGAGGGAGGAGGATCTCCATGAGTTCCAGGCCACCCTGAGACTACAGCGTGAATTCCAGGTCAGCCTGGGAGACCCTAACCTTGAAGCCCCACCACCACCCGCCAAAATAAATGAAAGATCAGCAGAAAACATTTTCTAAGAAATAGGAGCATCACCGTTGCATTCATGAACTCACAGCAGTGTGGTTACCTGCACAAGACATGCACCGGGTCGGGCCGGTCGGTATTCTGTTATGGATGCTGGAGGGGCTCATTAGGTCCCACTTCTCCAGAGAAGCTAACAGCAGGTCATGGTTTCTGGGGAAGGGAGAGACTTTTTCTGCAGCAATGAAGCCACTGGTAAGTTGCCCATGCTGTGGTAAATAACCTCTTACCCATGCTCATGCAAACAACCCTAATTAAACTTAGTAGGTCACACAAAAAAAAATGGGGACTGAAGTATGAGGTAGGAGAGAGGTGGGTACTACACACTCGTTCGCACACAAACTGTAGGTGACAAGCACTGGCCCTCCCCGGAACTCATCTAAACTGACCTCTCTGTCCGCACACCTGCCTCCTCGGCTGCCACTACTGGTGTGCCCACTGTGCTTTTCAGTGACCACAACTCCTTTTTACAGCATTCCTGGATCACCTGAAGTAAAGAAAGCCCTTGGGGAGTCGTGATGCTGAGAAAAAGGACATGCGCACCAGCACTGAAGACGCGGAGGGAGGAGACAGACGCGTGCCACATGGCTCACCCTTCTCCGCACTTCAAGGGAGTCTCTACGGGCTCACAGCGGTGCAGCGCCACCCTTCAGGATGTCCAGGACAGAGCATGAGGAAACTTTTTTTTTTTTTTAATCTTCATTCTTTTTTTAAAAAAATATCTTATTTATTTATTTATTTATTTGAGACAGAGAGAGAGAGAGAGAATGGGTGTGCTGGGGCCTCTAGCCACTGCAAAACTCCAGACACATGCACCACCTTGTGCATCTGGCTTGCATGGGTCCTGGGGAATCGAACCGGGGTCCTTAGGCTTTGCAGGCTAGCGCCTTAACTGCTAAGGCATCTCTCCAGCCCCACAAAGGAAACTTTGAAGCAGGAGCGCAAGGCTGTTTCCTGCTCTGGGTGCTGGTTCTCCACGAGTGGCAGCTTGTGAGCCAGGCAACTCACACACACCGTGCTCCTCTGCACGTCCTTTGTTGTAGTTACTGTCTCATTGCTGGGACAAAACGCTGGGCCAGAAGCAGCTTATGGAAGGAAAGCGTGATTTCTGCTCACAGTTCGGAAGGGAAGTTTCATCATGACAGGAAAAGCATGGCAAGAGCACAAAGCTGCCTCACATGATCAGCAAGAAGAAAGTGGTCAGCCAGCACTCAGGAGGCCAAAGCAGGAGGATCGCTGTGAGTTCAAGGCCAGCCTGAGACTACATAGTGAATTCCAGGTCATTTTGGGCTAGAGTGAGACCCTGCCTCAAACACACACACACAGGCTGGAGAGATGGCTAAGTGATTAAGGTGCTTGCCTGCAAAGCCAAAATACTCAGGTTCAATCCCGAGTACTTAG
The DNA here is from genome assembly GCA_036346955.1 of Dipus sagitta. NCBI lineage: Eukaryota > Metazoa > Chordata > Mammalia > Rodentia > Dipodidae > Dipus > Dipus sagitta. The sequence continues at coordinate 152,316,220 of CM070775.1, forward strand.
ATGTACAAGGTGACACATGCTTCTGGAGTTCATTTGCAGTGGAGTGCCCATTCTCTCTCTCTCTCTCTCTCTCTCTCTCTCTCTCTCATAAATAAATAAATATAAAATAATTATTAAAATATTTTTTAAAAAAGAATGAGCCGGGCATGGTGGTGCATGCCTTAAATCCCATCACTCCGGAAGCCCAGGTAGAAGGATCACTGAGTTTGAGCCAGGAGGCAGGTGGCCTCCTGTGGCCATTCCCCATCTCCTCAGACAAAACCTCCAATGCAGACTCCAGGAGATATGGGGCAAGGCCACAACCCCAAGAGGAAGTAATCAGGTAATCCAAAATGTGGGACAAGTGGCCCAGTTTCCTAAATGAGCCAATGACATTAAACCAAGGAGAACACACATCTAAGAGTTTATTAACACACACAGTGAGTGAATATTGTTTAAGTATCAATGGAAATAAATCAATTATAGACAATTTTGGACAGAGCAAATTTTTGTTTGTTTTTCAAGGTAGGATTTCACTCTAGCCCAGATTGACCTGAAACTCACTATGTGGTCTCAGGGTGGCCTCAAACTCTCAGTGATCTTCCCACCTCTGCCTCTTGAATGCTAGGATTGATGGCAAGTGCCACCACACCTGACTAGGACAGAGCAATTTGAATGTGACATTGGGTATTTGATACTAACTTTCAGTTTACGCTAGGATCCAATTTTATTTTTTTCTTTTCTATTTTTTAAAATATAATTTATTTATTTATTTATTTATTTGAGAGAGAGAGAGAGAAAGAGGTAGAAAGAGAGAGAGAATGGGTGCGCCAGGGCCTCCAGCCACTGCAAACAAACTCCAGATGCATGCACCTCCTTATGCATCTGGCTCACGTGGGTCCTGGGGAATCGAACCAGGGTCCTTTGGCTTTGCAGGTGAGCGCCTTATCCACTAAGCCATCTTCTCCAGCCCTGTTTGTTTTTTTTTTTTGTTTTTTTATGGTTTTTTTTTTTTGGTTTTTCAAGGTAGGGTCTCACTCTAGCACAGGCTGACCTGGAATTCACTATGTAGTAGTCTCAGAGTGGCCTCAAACTCATGGCAATCCTCCTACCTCTGCCTCCTAGGTGATGAGATTAAAGGCATGCATCACCATGCCTGGTGAAAATGTTTATTATTATTATTATTGTTGTTGTTGTTATTTATTTGAAAGAGAGAGACAGAAAGAGAGAGGAACAGAGATAATGGGTTCCCAGGACCTCCAGTCACTGCAAATGAACTCCAGACACATGCGCCACCTTGTGCATCTGGCTCCTGAGGAATCGAATCTGGGTCCTTTGGCTTTGAGGCAAGCACCTTAAACACTAAGCCACCCCTCAGCCCTAGCCTTTTTTATTTATTTTTATTTGTTTATTTTGGTTTTTCAAGGTAGGGTCTTGCTCTAGCTCAGGATGACCTGAAATTCCTTATGTAGTCTCAGGGTGTCCTCAAACTCACAGTGATCCTCCTACCTCTGCCTCCCGAGTGCTGGGAGTGCTACCATGCCCAGCTATTTTTATTTTATTTTATTTATTTTATGTTTTTATTATTTTTATTTACTTATTTTATTTAATTTTTTTGTGGTAGGGTCTCACTCTGGTCCAGGGTGACCTGGAACTAACTATGTAGTCTCAGGATGTCCTCCAACTCACAGCAATCTTCCTACCTCTGCCTCCTGAGTGTTAGGATTAAAGGTGAGCGCCACCACACCCAGTTTATTTTTATTTTTTTAAGGTAGGGTCTTGCTCTAGCCCAGGCTGACCTGGAATTCACTATATAGTCTCAAGTTGGCCTTGAACTCAGCGATCCTCCTATGTTGGCCTCCAAGGACTGGGATTAAAGATGTGTGCCACTATAATCAGCTTATTTTATTTATTTATTTAGGTTTTTCAAGGTAAGGTTTCACTCTAGCCCAGGCTGACCTGGAATTCACTAGATAATTTCAGGGTGGCCTCGAACTCATGGCGATCTTCCTACCTCTGCCTCCTGAGTGCTAAGATTAAAGGCATGTGCCACCATGCCTGGCTCCAGCTTATTTTTTAATATTAATTCATTTGCAAGGAGAAAGAGAGAGAGACTGAGAAAGAGAGGGAGGGGCGAGAGAGAGAGAATGGGCATGCCAAGACCTCTTGTTGCTGCAAAGAAACTCCAGAGGCATGAGCCACTTAGTGCATCTGCCTTTATGTGGGTACTGGGGAAGCAAACCCAGGCTATCAGGTTTTGCAAGCAAGTGCCTTAACCACTGAGTTATCTCTCAAGCCCTAAATATATTTTTATTTATTTATCTTCAAACTAAAACAGAGAGAGAGAGAGAGAGAGAGAGAGAGAGAGAGAGAGAGAGAAAGGCAGACAGGAAGAGTGAGTATGAGTGTACCAGGGCCTCTTGCCACTGCAAACAAACTCCAGACACAAGTGGTACTTTGTGCATATGGCTTCATATACTGAAAGGTTTTGCAAATAAGTGTTTTTGGGAATAAAAGTAAAGAGGGCTGGAGAGATTGCTCAGTGGTTAAAGACGCTTGCTTACAAAGCCTGTTGATACATGTGGTGATTTGATTCAGGTGCCCCCATAAACTTAGGTGTTCTGAATGCTAAGTCCCTAGCTGATGGCAATTTAGAAATTAAAGCCTCCTAGAGGCAGGGTATTACTGGGGCAGGGTTATGGGTATTATAGTCAGCTTTCTCTTGCCTGTGTTTGGCACACTCTTCTGTTGCTGTTATCCATCTGCTGTTGGATAGGAGGTGATGTCCACCCTCTGCTCATGTCATAGTTTTCCCCTGCCATCATGGAACTTACCCTAGAGTCTGCAAGCCAAAATAAACCTTTTTTCCCACAAGCTGCTCTTGGTTGGGTGTTTTCTGCCAGCAATGCGAACCTGACTGCAACAATCCAGGTTCAATTTCTCAGTTCCCACATAAAGCCAGATGCACAAATTGGCACATGTGTCTGGAGTTCGTTTGCTGGGCAGGGAGGGGCTGACATTCATGTTCCAGGTATAACAGCAACACTGCCATTGCTTAAGAGAATGACTTTCTTGAAGGGTGTGGTGGTGCGTGCCTTTAATCCCAGCACTTGGGAGGCAGAAGTAGGAGAATTGCCATGAATTCAAGGCCACCTTGAGACTACATAGTGTCTTCCAGGAGAGCCTGGACTAGAGTGAAACCCTACATCAAAAAAAAAAAAAAAAAAAAAGAAAAAGAAAAAAAAAGAAAGAAATAAAATAAAATAAAATAAAATAAAATGACATTTTTGCTTAAAGTGTACCTATTCAGGGGCTGGAGAGATGGCTTGGTGGTCAAGACACCTGCCTGTGAAGTCTAAGGACCTAGGTTCAATTCCCCAGTACCCACGTAAGCCAGATGCACAAGGTGGTGCATGCATCTGGAGTTCGTTTACAGTGGCTGGAGGCCACCATCCTTAGTCTCTCACACCTCTGCTGCCTCTGTCTGGGGAAATGGAGGGACCAGAGAAATGCCCAGTGCTGACTTGGCCATTTTTGCTAGGAGCTGTCCCCCTAGAGAGTATAGACAGCTCCCTTTCAGGACTACTAAGATGATGGCGAGTACCTAGGCAGCCTGACATCTGAGAGCTAGCATTCCATGTAGCTAAGGCCAAGCTCCCAAACAATATGCTGAGACCCACCTTGAGACTGACCAAGCTCCTCTTCCTCCAGACCTTGGGGATGGGCTAGGGATCAAGTGGTCAAGTCCAGACTCATTTCCCTTTCAGATCCTCCCTAAGAGGCCCCTCTGATGTTTGGTTGCTTAAGGTTTCTGGGTGTGATGGAGCCTCTAGAAAGACCAGAGAACCCTGGATCCAACCCTACATCCCAAGCAAACCAGCAGTTCACCTAGAACTAACGTGCCCTCACCAAAATAAACAAGGGTACACTTGACCCAAATGATTCTTCACAATTCAAAAAGTCCTCTTCCTGGGCTGGAGAGATGGCTTAGCCATTAAGGTGTTTGCCTGCAAAGCCAAAGCACCTTGGTTCGATTCCCCAGGACCCACATAAGCCAGATGCACAAGGTGGCTCATACATGTGGAGTTTGTTAGCAGTGGCTGGAAACCTGGTGCACCCATTTTCTCTCTCTGCCTCTTTCATGCTCTCAAATAAATAAATAAAAATATTTTTTAAATGTTCTCTTCCTGAAGATGGGTGGAGACACTTCTACCCGCACCTCCCCCCACACAAACAGATGGACCCCATGGGAGGACTCTGAAGCTTTCTCAAACTCTCAGTGTGACCCACTGTTTTAGAGCCAGGCGTGGTAGCACACGCCTTTTTTTTAAACAATTTTTTAAAACATTTTATTCATTTTAATTTATTTATTTGAGAGCGACCGACAGAGAGAGAAAGAGGGAGAGAGAGAGAGAGAGAGAGAATGGGCACGCCAGGGCCTCCAGCCACTGCAAACAAACTCCAGACTCATGAGGCCCCTTGTGCATCTGGCTAACGTGGGTCCTGGGGAATTGAGCCTTGAACCGGGGTCCTTAGGCTTCACAGGCAAGCACTTAACTGCTAAGCCATCTCTCCAGCCCTGGTACATGCCTTTAATCCCAGCACTCAGGAGACATAGGTAGGAGGATCGCCATTGCCATGAGCTCAAGGCCACCCTGAAACTACATAGTGAATTCCAGGTCAGCCTGGGCTAGAGTGAGACCCTACCTTGAAACCCACACCCCAACACAAAAAAAGAAAAGAAAAGAAAAGAAAGAAGGGAAGGGAAGGGAGAAGAGAAAGGAAGGGAAAGGAGAAAAGAAGAGAGAAGAGAAGAGAAAAGAAAAGGATCCAGGGTCAGCCTCTATGCCTGGACCAGGAAGAAAGAAACACTAGGCCAAATGAGCCTCCACTGGAGGGTAGTGGCCTTGGGTCAGGGGGAGCACAAAGGATTGCAAGCAGGGCACAGAGTTGCACATGGTGGCCAAGTGGCCTGTGACACAAGTAACTGCCACAGGAGAAACATTTCCATGCTGCTCTGTGGCCTTTCCCTCCATGTCTCATGGCAGTAGCGATGTCAGGCTCTATCATCTAAGAAAGCCAACAAGGATGCAGCAGAAAGCAGAAGCCAGGTGTCATGTGGCGGCCCACACCTGCAATCCCAGGACTTAGGAGGTAGAAGCAGGACGATCAAGAGCTCAGGGCTAGCCTGGGCTACATACAAGACAGAAAACCAAAAGCAGAGCTGTTCAGTGCTAGAGTTTGCCTAACATGCTCAAGGTCCTGAGTACTACCCCCAGCACCAACGTATTTTTAAAAACACTGAAAATTAATTTTAAAAATGATATCAAGGGCTGGAGAGATGGCTCAGCCATTAAGGCACTTGCCTGCAAAGCCTGAGAACCCAGGTTCAACTCCCTAGTACCCATGTAAAGCCAGATGCACTAGGTGATGCATGTGTCTGGAGCTTGTTTGCAGTGACTAGAGGCCCTGGCATGCCCATTCTGTTGCTATCTAGCTGCCTCTCTCTCTCTCTCTCTCTCTCTCATAAATAAATAAAATAAGTATTTCCAACTATTATTAAAAATAAAGCTGAGCCTGGTGGTGCACGCCTTTAAACCCAGCACTCGGGAGGCAGAGGTAGGAGAATTGCTGTGAGTTCGAGGCCACCCCGAGACTACATAGTGAATTCCAGGTCAGCCTGGGTTAGAGCGAAAACAAAAACAAAAACAAAAAACAAGGGCTGAAGAGGTGGCTTAGTAGTTAGGGAACTTGCCTGCAAAGTCTAAGAACCCAGGTTCTATTCTCCAGGTCCTGCGTAAGCCAGATGTATGTACATGGTGGCACATGCGTCTGGAGTTTGCAGTGGCCCTGGCACACCCATTCTCTCTCTCTCTCTGTGTCATAAATAAGTAAATAAATAAATATTAAAACAAAACAAAAAAGCATAAGCTCATGGCCAAATCCCTCCCTGTGCCCACCCAAGCCACCACCCCCGGAAGTTACTGCTGCCAGGTCCATGAGCTTCACTCAGCAGACAGCATGCTTATAAACAGTTGACCCAGATTCCCGACCTGAACGAGGACATCTCCCAGGCGGTGAAGGAAGCACCAGGGTGAATTTAAATGTTGCTCAGAAGCAGAAAAACTGGATGGCAAGATTGGGCAGTTCTTAAATGGGACGGTAGAGGAGGGGAATGGGGGTGGGGGGTTGGAGGCGGTGGTACCAGACTTCATAGGCCACAACCACAGGCAGTCAGGACACTGGGGTGGGCGGGACAGCTAAGAGCCTCTTTCCCTCAAGCTTCAGGACCTCTACAGAAGGATGTGTGCTTTTTTTTTTTTTTATTTTTGTTTAGTTTTATTTATTTATTTGAGAGTGACAGATAGAGAGAGAAAGAGGCAGAGAGAGAGAGAGAGAGAATGGGCACGCCAGGGCCTCCAGCCACTGCAAACGAACTCCAGACGCATGCACCCCCTTGTGCATCTGGCTAACGTGGGTCCTGGGGAATTGAGCCTCGAACCGGGATCCTTAGGCTTCACAGGCAAGTGCTTAACCACTAAGCCATCTCTCCAGCCTGGATGTGTGCTTTTAAACTTTAATCATCTTGCATTTTTGTCCAGCCCTCATGACCTGATTTTCCATCATCCTTCCTCAGAGACCCATATGGTAGCAATAGAATCATTTTCTGTCTTAATCCCAACACTCATCAAACGAGGGGTTGACCCTCAAAGCAATAGACAAGAGCATCAGAAAGCAGAGACAGGCAAAGCCAGAGTCATTGTTCTCCTTGACCCTTCATCTGTCACCATGGAGGTAGTGATAGGGGACAGGCCTGGGACAGGCCTGGGCCAGTCATACTTAGCAGTGAGCAGGAGATTGTAGTCCCCCTCCCCCAAGCTCCAGGGAACATAATTGGCCCAGGATCCCAGCAACTGAGCTCTGAAATTCCAGTTTCCCAGAGCTGCTCCCAGCCAGTGACCTAGTGAGACAAAGATATTAAGACAGACCTTTCTGAGGAGACAAAGGGCTCCTGGTGGTCAATCCTCCCTCCAGGATTGGCTGATGGCCTTCCTTGGAGCCTGACCTAGTCACCCTGGGGAAAACTGGCCCTGACCCTCAGAGGTGATCTAGCTGGGGCTCACCCACCCCACCACAAACTCCGCACCACAGCCTTCCTTATGTACACAGCCTGACTTAGTAGCTGGCACCACAGACAGCAAGCATAAAAGAGACAACCTGTGTGACAGACCCTACTGCTAACAGAATTACAAGGACCAGCAGCCAGTGGTTGGAAAGTATACTGAGAGGGCTTAGTGGTTAAAAGCACTTGCTTACAAAAGCTTGATGGCCCAGGTTTGATTCCCAAGAGCACTTTTAAAGCCAGGTGAGGGCTGGAGATTGCTCAGCAGTTAAGACACTTGCCTAGAAAGCCTAAGGACCCTGGATCAATTCCCCAATACCTACATGAATCCAGAAGCACAAAGTGGCACATGAGCCTGGAGTTCATTTGCAGTGGCTAGAAGCCCTGGCATGCCCATTCTCTCTCTCTCTCTCTCTCTAATAAATAAAATTAAATTAAAAATTAAAATTAAAGCTGGGCATGGTGGCGCACGCCTTTAATCCCAGCACTTGAGAGGCAGAGGTAGTAGGATCACCATAAGTTTGAGGCCACCCTGAGACTACATAGTGAATTCCAGGTCAGCCTGAGCTAAAGTGAGACCTTACCTCAATAATAATAATGATAATAATAATAATAATAATAACAACAACAACTACTACAGACTGGAGAGATGGCTTAGCGGTTAAGGCACTTGCCTGCAAAACCAAAGGACCCAGGTTCAATTCCCCAGGACCCATGTAAGCCTGATGAACAAGATGGCGCATACGTCTGGAGTTTGTTTGCAGTGGCTGGAGTCCCTGGCATGCTCTCTCTCTCTCTCTCTCTCTCTCTCTCTCTCTCTCTCTCTCAAATAAAAATTAAGATGAAATAAAATTGATATTTAAAAAATTAAAATGAAAACAGTAGGCGTGGTGGCAAGATCCTGTATCCCCAGTTCTGGGGAGGCAGGCAGGGAGATCCCTAGGATTTGCTGGCTAGCTAGTCTAGCTGAATGGGTGAGTTCCAGTTTGTTCCAGTGAAAGACCCTGTCTCATTACAAACAAGTGGAACTGGGCATTCATCCCAGGACGCTGGAGGCAGAGGTAGGAGGAGAGCCATGAGTTTGAGGCTAGCCTGGGACTACAGAGTGAGTTCCAGGTCAGCCTGGGGCTAAAATCAAACGCTACCTTAAAGAAAAAAACAAGGTGGAAAACTGGTGTAAGGAAGGCATCCTATTTTGGCTTCTGATTTCCATATGCACATGCACACATGCACACATGCAAACATTCACACCACACAGATATACACAGGCAGAAATATATCTGGGGCTGGGAAGACTGCTCAGTAATTAAAGGCACTTGCTGGCAAAGTTTCCCAGTCTGAGTTCAATTCCCCAGCTACTCACATAAATCTGACGTAAAAGATGGCTCAGGGGGCTGGAGAGATGGTTTAGCAATTAAGCGCTTGCCTGTGAAGCCTAAGGACCCCAGTTCAAGGCTCGATTCCCCAGGAATCGTAAGCCAGATGCACAAAGGGGCGCATACATCTGGAGTTTGCAGTGGCTGGAGGCCCTGGTGTGCCCATTCTCTCTCTCTATGCCTCTTTCTCTCTCTGGCACTCTCAAATAAATAAATAAAAACAAACAACAAAAAAAAAAAGATGGCTCAAGTGTTTGGTATTCATTTGAGGTGGCAAGAGGCCCTAGCATGTCCATTCACACACGTGTGCAAATAAATAAATAATTTTTTAAAAATTGGTCCTTTGCTTCCTGAGCCTCAGCATATTGCAAAGACCAGATCTCACCTTGACCACAAGCTCAGACCACATTCCACGAAGATGAAATATTCTTATCAAAAAGTGACAGTCAAGCCGGGCATGGTGGCACATGCCTTTAATCCCAGCACTGGGGAGGCAGAGGTAGGAGGATTGCCGTGAGTTCGAGGCCACCCTGAGACTCCATAGTCAATTCCAGGTCAGCCTGGGCTAGAGTGAGACCCTACCTCGAAAAACCAAAAAAAAAAAAAAAAAAAAACAACACAAAGTGACAGTCAAGGCCTAAGTGAAGTCAGGGGAAGAAATTAAGTAAAGCAAGGTGGAGGGAGGGCTAATCAAAATCCAACAGGATATAAATAAGTCATATGGAAACCTAGTTTTAGGACAATGGAGCACACAAGAGCCATAGATTGTGAATAGAAAATTTTCAGTGCCAGAGATGGGATACCTTCCAGTGAGTTGTTGGCCAGGGAGATTCTTGATGCCCACAAAACATTACAGGCCATTGCTGAGGCCCTTGGTTTCCTACCAGGGATAGATAGTAAGACCCTATTGCTGAAGACTCCACATACTTGGGCTGCAAGGTCACTGAGAAATCCTGTTGGAGCTGAGCTGAAAACCTCCTCCATGTAGACTAGCTGACAGAAAGCTGGAAGAAGCCATTCTGCATGCAGTTCAATGGGAGAAAGAAAAATCACCAGTGAAGATACTCATCAGTGGACACTGCAAGCCATATATTTGGCCACACAGGCCAAATGAGCCAACGGGTGCAATAATGGCACCTCTCTTATGGGGGAAACCAACCGCCCTCTAATTTGACCGGAGGCCTGCTCCATGGGAGGGAATACATCCCTGATATTGAAAACCTACAACAGGGGTAGTTATGAGCCCTAGGGGTGTAATGTCTGCTGCTGTCTGGCTAAAAGTATATACTATGCTCACGAAACTGCCCAGTAAGCACTTCTCTTAATGTTCATACCCTTATATTAATGCTACTCTCACTTTTGGTTATAGAACCTTCTCTTTTCAGATGGAAGTGACCTTAGGATGACTCAGAAGGCACCATGGTGCTAAGAAGAAGTGACAGAGGAGTGCTCAGCACTGAAACATCTCTATCACACCTTCCATGGCTCAGGGTCCATTGCCAAAGAGATGGCGAAAAGAATGTAAGAGCCAAAGGAAGGGTAGGACTCCTTACAATGTGCTCCTCCAGACACAAAATGGCCTGGATATCCATGACCTCGCAGTGCCTGACACTACCTACACAAGACCGTCATAATAGGAAGAAAAGATCATGATATCAAAATAAAAGAGAGACTGACTGAGAGGGGGAGGGGATATGATAGAGTGGAGTTTCAAAGGGGAAAGTGGGGGGAGGGAGGGAATTACCATGGGCTATTGCTTACAATTATATATATATATATATATATACTGATAACTTCCATACTTCCCAGCACCTGTCACTTTTTTCATATGCATATATATATACATATACATATACATATGAAAAAAGTGACAGGTGCTGGGCATGGTGGTGCACTCCTTTAATCCCAGCACTCGGGAGGCAGAGGTAGGAGGATTGCCATGAGTTCGAGGCCACCCTGAGACTACATAGTGAATTCCTGGTCAGCCTGGGCTAGAGTGAAACCTTATCTCAAAAAAACAAAAAAAAAAAGTGACAGATTTTCAAAACCACTCTCATGTTTTTAAAGTTAAGGACACCCAAGATGTAAGTAAGTACTTTGTGGGTCAAAGTGGAGAGCTAGTGAGATGGCTCAGCAGTTAAGAGCACTTACTGCTTAAGCATGAAGATCAGAGACTTGGACCAGAGACTGCCAAGTTCATTCCTTCAGAACCTATGTAAAACCTGCCAGGTATGGTGGCACACACCTTTAATTCCAACACTTGGGAGGCAAAAGTATGAAGATCACTATGAGTTCAAGGCCAGCCTGGGACTACAAAGTGAGTTCTAGGTCAGCTTGGGATAGAGTGAGACCCTACCTCGAAAAAACAAAAATAAATAAATAAATAAAAAGCTGAGAATACAAGCCTGGCATGGTGGCTCATGCCTTTAATCCCACCATTCAAGAGGATGAGGTAGGAGAATTGCCATTAGTCTGAGGCAAGCCTGGGCTACAGAGTGAGTTCCAGGCTGGCCTGGAGTAAAGTGAGACCTTGCCTGAAAAAAAAAAGCTGGGCATAGCCATGCATCTGTAACCCTAGTCCATGCGGGTAGAGACTGGGAAATCACTGGAACTTATTGATGGCCAGCAGCTTCAGGTTGAGGGGACAAGCCCTTCTCAAGGAAAGAAATAGGTAGATGAGTGATAAGAGAAGAACATCCAACTTTTTTCTGGCCTTCACACGCATGAGCATGAGGCATGTACATCTGCACACACAGGTGCATATACCATATCACATGTATACTCTACACAAACATACAGAGAGAGAGAGAGATCAAAGCGGAAATATCTAGTTGGAGTTCTACAAGTAAAGACGTAATGTCGGGGTTTCCCAGAATTGAGAAAAGATACCAACATCCCAAAAGAAGGCCACCTACACGTGGGGCATACTGAAGGGGGTTTCTAGATCAAGTAAACTGAAGTAGGAAGACCCACTCTAACTGTGGGAAGAACCATCCCATGGGCTGGATTCCAAGAATGAATAAAAAGGAGAAAAAGAGGGCTGGAGAGATGGCTTAGCAGTTAAGGCACTTGCCTGCAAAGGCTAAGGACTCATGTTTGACTCTCCAGGACCCACGTAAGCCAGACGCACAAGGTGACACAGATGCACAAGGCTGCACATGTGCACAAGGGGGGACAAGCTCTGGAGTTCAATTGCAGTGGCTAGAGGCCCTGGTGCACCAATCCTCTCTCTCTCTCTCTTTTTGTCTCTCTCTCTCTCTCTCTCTCTCTCTCACACACACACACACACACACACACACATTAAAAAAAAGGGGGGGCCAGTTTGTTGGGCTTGCCTCAAAAAAATTTTTTAAGGAGAAAAAGAGCTGGGCGTGGTGGGACATACCTTCATTCCCAATACTCGGGAGGCAGAGGTAGGAGGATCACCATGAGTTCAAGGCCACCCTGAGACTATAAGTCAATTCCAGGTCACCCTGGGCTAGAGCAAGACCTTACCTCAAAAAACCAAAAAAAGGAGAAAAAGCCGGGTGCACTGGTGCACACCTTTAATCCCAGCACTCAGAAGGCTGAGGTAGGAGGACTGTTGTTAGCTAGAGGCCAGCCTGAGACTAATTCCAGGTCAGCTTGAGCTATAGCAACACCCTACCTTGAAAAAAAGGGGGCGCTGGAGAGATGGCTTAGTAGTTAAATGCTTGCCTGTGAAGCCTAAGGACCTCAGTTCAAGGCTCTATTCCCCAGGAACCACGTAAGTCAGATGCACAAGGTGGCACATGCATCTGGAGTTCGTTTGCAGCGGCTGGAGGCCCTGGCATTCTCTATCCATCTGCTTCTTTGACTGTCGCTCTCAAATAAATAAAAATAAACAAAAATGGGCTGGAGAGATGGCTTAGTGGTTAAGCACTTGCCTGTGAAGCCTAAGGACCCAGGTTGGAGGCTCAATTCCCCAAGACCCACGTTAGCCAGATGCACAAGGGGGCGCACGCGTCTGAAGTTCGTTTGCAGTGGCTGGAGGTCCTGGCGTGCCCATTCTCTCTCTCTCTCTCTCTCTCTGCCTGTTGCTTTCAAATAAATAAATAAAAATAAACAAAAAATTTAAAAAAAAAACAAAAATAAATTAAAAACAAAGCAAGGAGAAAGCAAGCTGAACATCAGCCATGGCCCTCTGCTTCCTGACGGCAGGCTGAATGTGACCAGATGCCATGCTCCCCATCGTGATGGACTGTACCCCTTTGAACTACAAGCCAAAATGAGCCCCTCCCTCCCTTAAGTTGCTTCTTGTCAGGCATTTTGTCACAGCATCAAGGAAAGTAACTACCAGACTGCATCTGCAAAATGATACCAACATTCCAACAGAAAGCCCAGCCTTGCCCTTTGGGAGCCGGGACAGACACCACACTCCAGGCCACCAAGCAAAACTGGAAACAGGATCAAAAAGTGCATTTTACATTTTCAGGAAAAGAGGGTGTGGTGGTTTGATTCAGGTGTACCCCCCACCCAATTTAGGTATTCTGAATGTTAGGTTCCCAGCTGGTGGAGATTTGGGAATTAATGTCTCCAGGAGGCAGTGTATTGTTGGGGGCGGGCTTATGGGTGTTATAGCCAGTTTCCCCTTGCCAGTGTTTGGCACACTCTCCTGTTCCTGTTGTCCACCTATGTGGGGCAGGTGGTGATATCCACCCTCTGCTCATGCCATTGTTTTCCCCTGCCATCATGGAGCTTCCCCTCGAGCCTGTAAGCCAAAATAAACCTCTTTTATTTCACAAGCTGCTCTTGGTCAGGTGATTTCTACCAGCAATGCGAACCTGACTGCAACAGTAAAGTGGTACCAAGGAGTGGGATTGCTGCTTGGCCTAAGAGATGCCTTGCAGTGTTGTAAGTACAGCTTGATGGACTATTCTGGTCAGAGTTGAAAGGCCTGAATGCAGTAGGAACTATGGACTGTGAGGTTTGGCTTATGAGGGTGAGAAAGAGCTTTGCTTGGACTGGGCTAGGAGCAGTTTGTGTGAGAGCTTGCTGTTATGCCCATGTCCTGAGAACTTGTGCAGTGTTGCTTTGCGTAGAAATGGACTGATGTGAGCAGAGGGATATAGCACAGAAAAAATGAAATATTTGAGCCAAAACTTCTTCCTGTTCATCTGAAAATTGTTTGAGAGATCACAACCATTGATATTGGGCCTGCTGACCTGCACTGGGGCAACAGGAAGAATGTAGACTCTTTTTAAGGGGCCTGAGTACTCAAGGAGAGTCCTGTTCTTCAAAGTCTGCTTTACTCCCCCTGGATTAACAAATTGGCACCCTACCTGGTATTATGGAGTATACAAATGCAGTAAAGAAAGGGTCATTGAGTTTGCAACACGGTCTTGTGTTTTGGAAATGGCCGTGGACAGTGTGAAGCAGGTTTGCTGGATGCCTGCATGGAGACCTGATGGAGCCATGAGGATGAATCATGAATTTCACTGGAGCTGCCAGGACCACGAGATGGCTGCTAAGGAAAGCTGATGGCCCAATGAAGTTTTCCAGGATTGTGAGTAGCCTAGCTGGAGGGGCGAATGTGGTGGTTTGATTTAGGTGTCCCCCATAAACTTAGATGTTCTGAATGCTAGGTTTCCCAGCTGATAACAATTGGAAATTAAAGTCTACTGGGGGCCGTATATTGTTGGGGGCGAGCTTATGGGTGTTTTAGCCAGTTTCCCCTTGCCAGTGTTTGGCACACTCTCCTGTTCCTATTGTCCACCTGATGTTGACCAGGGGGTGATGTCCACCCTCTGTTCATGCCATCATTTTCCCTGCCATCATGGACCTTCCCCTTGAGTCTGTAAGCCAAAATAAACCTCTTTTTCCCACAAGCTGCTCTTGGTTGGCTGATTTCTACCAGCAACAGGGAGTTCATGGGTGGTTAGCTGGGAGCAAGCAGGCTGCCAAGTGTGCTTATAGACATTCAATACCAAGGAGCCGCCCCATTCCTGCTCAGCTTCTGCTCTGGTGTGTGTAACCTTGATATGGTTTTCCGGGTTGGTAGGAAAGTGCCAGTCATGCCTGCCATGAGAAGATAAGCAGTGCTCATCGCAAGCACCCGTTGTGCACAGAATTCTCAGACCAGAAAGGACCCAAGCTAAGTCCAGAACAGAATCACCACTGCCCAGAGAGGCTCAGCTCAGCTCATTACCAGAGCAACCCAGGTTCACCAGCATCTTTTCCAATTGCAGCCATTAAAGGGAGCAATTGCCTCATTTACTTGTCATGTGACAGAGACTCAGCTGGCTGCAGGAAATCCTGTTCCAAAGGGTGAACTGACCAAGACACTCCCGCCCTGAACCACAGCAGCATCAGTTAGAAGGAGCGTGTGGGATGGAATGAGGCCTTGAGCCACAATGCCCTTCCGCACACATGCTGAGATGCTCCTAAGGGAAGAGCTAGGCAAAGGAGCTCCAGTCAGCTAGGTGCTCAGGATGAACCCGGCCAGCAGCTTATAGAGAAAGCACCTTTACCTGCTAAGCTGTCTCCTTAGCCCCTTAAATTCCATTTTATGTTATATCAAATAATTTAGGTAAGACTCATACTCTACACGGGGTGTCTGAACATTCTGTTTTTCCTGGGACTGAGGGGCTTCCCAAGCAGAGGGGCTTTTGGTGCTAAAACAGGAAAGTTCCAAGTGGTTCTGCACAAGCAGAACCCCAGCTTCCTCATAAGAGAGGTGCTGTGTGTGAAGCAAGGATTCTAACACCCCACTGATGAATAGAACCATGCTCAAAACCAACTCCCTGGCAGGTGCCGAGGGTATTGTGTGGATGGCTCCACGGGGCCGAGCATCAGCAGCACCGTGCCCAGGGCTGGAGTGGGTCTGGATTCCACGCCCAACTCTAGGGGTCTCCTTTGCTCTTCAGGACTGAAACATCTGGGCTTAAGGACCACGTGGCACTCCCACAGGTGACTAGGAAGCAGTACACGTGGTGTTTGAGTAGCAGAACTAGCACTGCCCCTTAGGTGACACCAATCACAATCACAAATTCAGAAGAGGTAGCGTGTCGTCTGGTGAGGCAGCTCACAATGCCCCTAAAGGCATCTGAAACAACACTGGCCAAGCACAGCCCATCTGCAGGAGCCTAGTTCACCCAAGGCAAGTCATGCAGTGTCCAGGGTGGAGTTCTAGTAAATCATGTGACTCTCAGAGCCAAAGAGGAGCTCCTGCCTTCCTCAAGACATGTTTAACCTCACACAAGCTTACAGAATCACAGCTATGAGAATGTCCACAAGTGAATTCCTCTGGCATTCTACTACAAAGAACCAACTGAAAATAACTGAGGTAGGAGGATCACCAGGTATTGCAGGCCATCCTGGGGCTACAGAGTGAGTTCCAGGCTAGCCTGGGCTAGAGTGAGACCCTACCTCGAAAATAACAAAAAGAATGGCTGGAGAATGGGAGGGAATACATCCCTGATACTGAAAACTTAAAACAGGGGTAGTCATAAGCCCTAGAAGTGTAACGTCTGCTGCTGTCTGGCTAAATGTATATACTATGCTTATCAAACTGCCCAGTAAGCATTTCTCTTAATGTTCATACCCTTATATCAATGTTACTCTCACTTTTGGTAGAGAATCTTCTCTTTTCAGATGTCAGTGACCTTGGGATGACTCAGAAGGCATACTGGTCCTGGAAAGAAGTGACCGGAGTGCTCAGTACTACAATATCTCTATCAGACCTTCCAAGGCTCAGGGTTCATTGCGGAAGAGGTGGTGGAAAGAATGTAAGAGCCAAAGGAAGGGTAGGACTCCTTACAACGTGCTCCCCCCAGACACAAAATGGCCAGGATATCCATGACCTCACAGTGCCCAACTACCTACACAAGACCATCATAAGAGGAGGAAAAGATCATGACAACAAAATAAAAGAGACTGATTGAGATGGGGAGGGCATATGATGGAGAATGGAGTTTCAAAGGGGAAAGTGGAGGGAGGGAGGGTATTACCATGGAATATTTTTTTATAATCATGGGAGTTGTTAATAAAACTTTGAAGAAAAAAAAAAAGAATGGCTGGAGAGATGGTTTAGCAGTTAAGGCCCTGGCCTGCAAAGCCCTAAGGACCCAGGTTTAATTTCCCAATATATATGTAAACCAGATGTGGCACATGCATCTGGAGTTTGTTTGCAGTGGCTAGAGGCCCTGGCACGTTCTTTCTCTCTCTCTCTCTCCTCCCCCACTCAAATAAAATAAGTGAGATATTAAAAAAGAAAAAAGCCAGGCATGGTGGTGCAGGCCTGTAATCCCAGCACTGGGGAGGAGGAGCTCTATGAGTTTGAGGTCACCTTGAGGCTACATAGTGAATTCTAGGTCAGCCTAGGCTAGAACAAGACCCTACCTCAAAAAACAAAACAAAACATTATCATATATATATATATATGTATGTATATGTATTCTTGAAGTCTTATGTGTAGTTGGGAAGTGGTAGCTATTATTAAAACTGAAAAGTACCAGACAACCGGTGGTGAGATGAAATTAGATAAATTTATCTATGTGCAAAAAACAGATTCAAAGTCAAACTTGGAAGGATTTGTTATCTGGTGGTGAGGGGACTATTTCCAGCTAGTGATGAGGTAGAAGAGGGCCCCAAGTTGGTCTAAATTGAGATTCTCAACCAGCCCTCCCTCAACCAGACATCTGTCACATTTCTATTCTAAAAAGTAGGGGTTGGGACTAAACCTTCCATGCCCCTTCCATACTTAAATCCCTCACTCCTCAGCAGAAATTACAAACTGGGAGGCTGGGGAGATGGCTCAGCAGTTAAAGGAGATTACCCGCCACCCATGTGAGCCAGACTCAAGAGACCCTATCTCATAGAAGGTGGAGCACAGATACCTCCTACACACACATGCTGTACTCACGCACCCACACATGTGCAAATTAATTCATTAAGATGCTGGGGAGATGGATCAGCTGTTAAGCGTACTTGTTTGCAAAGCCTAATAGCCCAGGATTCAATTCCCCAGGACCCAGGTGCATGCATCTAGAGTACATTTGCAGGGGCAAGAGACTCTGGTGTGCCCATACATACTTTTCCTCTCTCTCTCTCTTAAATAAATAAATAAAAATTTTAAAAAATTTTAAAACTTTATTAAAAAATTAAATATAGGGCTGGAGGGATGGCTTAGTGGCTAAGGCATTTGTCTACAAAGCCAAAAGACCCAGGTTTGATTCCCCAGGACCTATGTTAGCCAGATACACAAGGGGGCGCAGCAACTAGAGTTTGTTTGCAGTGACTGGAGGCCCTGGCGCACCCATTCTCTCTCTCTCTCTCTCTCTCCTCCTCTTTCTCTGTCAAATAAATAAATAATATATAAAAATTTAAATTACAACTTGATGGCCAATAGCCAGATACCACCCAACATATTTTGTTTGTTCTCCACAGATTTTTTTTTTTTTTTTTGATGCAGGATTTCACTGTAACCTAGGCTGTTCTGAAATTCACTACATAGTCTCAGGCGATCTCGAACTCATGGCGATCCTCCTACCTCTGCCTACCGAGTGCTAGGATTAAAGGCATGTACCACAGGCCCGACTAGAATTTTTGTTTATTTATTTATTTATTTATTTAAGAGAGAGGTAGGCAGTGAAGATACTCAACAGTGGACACTGCAAGCCTAATAATTGGCCAGCCAGGCCAAATGAGCCAACGGGTGCAATAGTGGCACTTCTGTCATGGTGGAAACCAACTGCCCTCCAATTGGACTGGAGGCCTGCTCCATGGGGGGGAATACATCCCTGATACTGAAAACTTAAAACAGGGGTAGTCATGAGCCCTAGGGGTGTAACGTCTGCTGATGTCTGGAAAAATGTATATACTATGCTTATCAAACTGCCCAGTAAGCACTTCTGTTAATGTTCATACCCTTATATTAATGCTACTCTCACTTTGGGTAGAGAATCTTCTCTTTTCAGATGGCAGTAACCTTGGATGACTCAGAAGGTATCATAGTGCTGGAAAGAAGTGACTGGAGTACTGAGTAACATCTCGATCACACCTTCCAAGGCTCAGGGTCTAATGTGGAAGAGGTGGCGGAAAGAATATAAGAGCCAAAGGAAGGGTAGGACTCCTTACAACGTGCTCCCTCCAGACATAAAATGGCCAGGATATCCATGACCTCATAGTGCCTGACGCTACCTACACAAGAGCATCATAAGAGGAGGAAAAGGTCATGACATCAAAATGAAAGAGAGACTGATTGAGATGGGGAGGGGATATGATGGAGAATGGAATTTCAAAGGGAAAGTGGGGGAGGGAGGGTAGCACCATGGGATACTTTTTATAATCATGGAAAATGTTAATAAAAATTAAGAAAAATAAATAAATAAATAAAAGAGAGAGGTAGGAAGATAGAGAGAGAGAGAGAATGGGTGCACCAGGGCCTCTAGCCACTGCAAATGAACTCCAGATGCATGTGCCACCTTGTACATCTGGTTTATGTAGGTAATGGAGAATCAAACCTGAGTCCTCAGGCTTCCCAGGCCAGCACCTGTTTAACTGCTAAACCATCACTGCAGCCCATTTTTGGTTTTTTGAGGTAGTTTCACTGTAGCCCAGGCTGACCTGGAATTCCCTTTGTAGTCTCAGGGTGGCCTCGAACTCATGCCGATCCTCCTACCTCTGCCTGCCAAGTGCTAGGATTAAAGATGTGTGCCAACTTAGTGGTTAAGGCGTTTGCCTGCAAAGCCAAAGGACTGAGGTTTGATTCCTCAGGACCCACCTTAGCCAGATGCACAAGGGCGGTGCACCCATCTGGAGTTCGTTTGCAGTGCCTAGAGGCCCTGGTGGGCCCATTCTCTCTCTCTCTCTCTCTCCTCCTTTCTCTGTCAAATAAATAAAAATAATTTTAAAAATTAAAAAAAAAAAAAGATGTGTGCCACCATGCCTGGCTGTTTTGTTTTTTGAGGTAGAGTCTCACTCTAGCCCAGGCTGACCTGGAATTCACTATGTAGTCTCAGGGTGGCCTTGAACTCATGGTGATCCTCCTCCCTCTACCTCCCAAGTGCTGGGATTAAAGGCATGCACCACCACACCTGGCTCCACAGAATTTTCATTGGGGTTTTCTATTTTATTTTTTTCTGAGAGAGAGAGAAAGAGAATTGGCACGCCAGGGCCTCTAGCCAGTGCAATCAAACTCCAGACATGTGTCCCACTTTGTACACATACATGACCTTGTGCACATGTGTCACCTTGTACATCTGGCTTATGGGGAGTTCTGGGAGAGTCAAACCTGGGTCCTTAGGCTTCACAAGCAAGTGCCTTAACCTCTAAGGCATCTCTCCAGCTCAATTGTCTTTAATTGAATGTGACACCTGTATTTTTTCTATATACCTACCTATATCTATTTTTTATATTTTTATTTATTTGAGAAAGAGATAGGCAGGCACAATATGGGCATGCCCAGGCCTCCTGCTGCTGCAAACAAACTCCAGATGCTTGTGCCACCTTGTGCTTCTGGTTTTACATGGGTGCTGAGAATGGAACCAGGGCCACTAGGCTTTGCAAGAAAACACATTTATGGGGCTGGGGAGATGGCTTAGTGGTTAAGGTGCTTGCCTGTGAAGCCTAAGGACCCATGTTCGACTCTCCAGATCCCATGTAAGCCAGACACACAAAGGTGAGGCAAACACAAGTAGAACATGACCAGTAAGTGGCACAAGTGTCTGGAGTTCAATTGCAGTGGCTGAGGCCCTGGCATGCTAATTCTCTCTCTCTCTCTCCCTCAGTCTCTCTCGCTTGCTCACTCTCTCTAAAATAAAAAAAGTTAAAAATGTTTTAATTAAAAATAAAATAAAAATTTTAGAACCTCCTTTAACCACTGAGCCATCTCTCCAGTCTCCAATCTATTGAGTTTTACGACAGAGTTACATATCCCCAGCTGGCCTTGGATGTCCTGCTTCTGCCTCCTGAGTTCTGAGACTATCAGGATCAGCCACTATGCCCTGACAGGTGAGATACCTTTAAATCAGCTCTCCAGTTCGCCACCACACCTGCCAGTCCTTGTGGCTTTGCCTCAGCCAGCTATTACTTGCCAGACCCTTAAAGGACTGGAGTTTTTAGCACCTGCCTCAATGGGGCTGTTGCCACACAAAAGATCTGCTTGCTTGCCACATGATGGGAGCCAACCAGCAGTAGCGGCAAGGTGATGGTAGATAAAGACCTTTATAGTATGGGAAAGTAGCTGGTGGGGGTGCAGGATTCTTGCTCCTGACGAGGCATCTTGCCAGGAAGCTGACTTAGGGGCAGCTTTGATGAGTGAGCACAGACTGGTGGGCACCTTCTCACAGGTGGGTTTGTGGCCAATGACGCACATCAGATCCTAATCACCTAGTTGCAAAATGCTTCTCAGTTCTGCAAATCTCAAGAATAAAGATTATTTCCTCAGGCTATTCTTGTTACCCATTATTTGCCCACATATAGTTCCTGACAGATTACACAACAGCCAGGCTGGAGGGGCCCTGCCCTAAGGCCCTCTTGATGGCCTCAGAGCCTGCTTCAGGTCTGAGGGACAGCCACAGCGAACTTGATAAGTGTGTCCACTTGAACCTTGCTGAAGACTGACCTCAATTCACTTTGGTTTTCACTTATGTTGCTGAATAACATTAATGGGTTTAAAAACAACTTTTAAACTGGGTATGGTGGTGCATGCCTTTAATCCCAGCACTCAGGAGGCAGAGGTAGGAGGAATTCCAGGCTAAGTAGGCTCTCGCTCTAGCCCAGGCTGACCTGGAACTTGCACTGTCATCCCAGGCTGGCCTCAAACTCATAGCGATCTTTCTACCTCAGCCTCCCTAGTGCTTGGATTAAAGGCATGCGCCACCACCCTGGTTCAAAAAAAAAAAAAAAGACTTTTTTAGTAATACTAGAATATCACCATCCTTCTTGCGTAGGATAACAATAGCTCAAAGTGCTGAAATGACTTATTTACAATCACAGAGTAAAATGTACTGCTGTTTGCCAAGAATTTTTAATCTGAAAAATATAGAAAAACACAAAACAGCCAGACAAGATATTGCACGTCTTTAATCCCAGCACTCAGAAGGCAGAGGTAGGAGGATTGCTATGAGTATGATGCCAGCCTGAGACTACACAGTGAATTCCAGGTCAGCCTGGGCTAGAGTGAGACCCTACCTCGAAAAACCAAAAAAAAAAAAAAAAAAAAAAAAAAAACAAGGCCGGGCGTGGTGGCGCATGCCTTTAATCCCAGCACTCGGGAGGCAGAGGTAGGAGGATTGCCATGAGTTCAAGGCCACCCTGAGACTCCATAGTGAATTCCAGGTCAGCCTGGGCTAGAGTGAGACCCTACCTTGAAAAACAAAACAAAACAAAAAAAAACTATAGACTCTTGCCACTGCACATGAACTCCAGACTCACGCTCTACTTTGTGCATCTGGTTTTGTGTAGGTACTGAGGAATCAAACTCAGGCCATCAGGTTTTGCAAACAAGCTTTTTGTTTTTTATTTTATTTTTATTTTTTGGAGGTAGGAGCTCACTCTAGCTCAGGCTGACCTGGCATTCACTATGTGTATTCTCAGGGTGGCCTCAAACTCACAGCAATCCTCCTACCTCTGCCTCCCAAGTGCTGGGATTAAAGGAATGTGCCACCACGCCGGGCTGCAAGCAAGCATCTTTAACTGCAGAACCATCTCCCCAGCCCAAAAAGTCATGACTTTAAATAGTTTTATTT
Organism: Dipus sagitta; assembly: GCA_036346955.1. Taxonomy (NCBI): domain Eukaryota; kingdom Metazoa; phylum Chordata; class Mammalia; order Rodentia; family Dipodidae; genus Dipus; species Dipus sagitta. The sequence goes on from CM070775.1 coordinate 152,338,407, forward strand.
ATTCATTTGGGAGAGAGTCTCTCTTTCTCTCTCCCTTCTGGCTTTATTTGGATGCTAGGGAATCAAATCCAGGCTAAAGCTTTGCAAGCAAGCACCTTTAACTGCTGAACCATTTCTTCACCCCAAAAAGTCAAGACTTTAAATTCAACTGTGGCCTTAAGTATGTGCTAAAAATAGCCATGACTTTGCTAACTAAACAATGAATACTGTCTGCCACTGTGGCGCAAGCCTTTATCCTGGCACTTGGGAGGCAGAGATAGGAGGAGCACAGAGAGTTCGAGGCTGCCCTGAGACTATGTAGTGGTTTGATTCAGGTGTCCTCCATAAACTTAGGTGTTCTGAATGCTAGGTCCCCATCTGATGGTAATTTGGGAATTAAAGCCTCCTGGAGGATGTATATTGTTGGGGGGTGGGATTATGGGTTCCTCTTGCCAGTGTTTGGCACACTCTCCTGTTGCTGTTGTCCACTTGGTGTTGGCCAGGAGGTGATGTCCACCTTCTGCTCATATCATCGTTTTTCCCTGACATCATGAAGCTACCCCTTGAGTCTGTAAGCCGAAATAAACCTTTATTCCCCACAAGCTGCTCTTGGTCAGATGTTTTCTGCCAGCAATGCGAACCTGACTGCAACAGACTACATAGTGAATTCCAGGTCTGCCTGGGGTAGAGTGAGAACCTACCTTGAAAAACAACAAAAAAATTACAGGGAGTGGTGGTGTATCCCTTTAATCCCAACACTGGGGAGACAGAGGTGAAACCCTACGTCGAAAAAACAATAATAATAAAATACCAAAAAGAAGCAATGAAGTTTTTTGTTTTTTGGTTGTTTGAGGTAGGGTCTCACTCTAGCTCAGGCTGATCTGGAATTCACTATGTAGTCTCAGGGTGGCCTCGAACTCATGGCGATACTACTACCTCAGCCTCCCAAGTGCTGGGACTAAAGGCATGTGCCACCACACCTTGTTCTATTCATTTATTTATTTATTTGAGAAAGAGAAAGAGGCAGATAGAGAGAGAATGGGTGTACCAGAGCCTCTAGCCACTGCAAATGAACTCCAGATGCATGAGCCACCTTGTGCATCTGGCTTATGTGGGTACTGGAGAATCGAACCTGGGTCCTTAGGCTTCACAGGCAAGTGCCTTAACAGCTAATCTATCTCTCCAGCCCTATTTTTTGTTTTTTTGAGGTCGGGTCTCACTCTAGCCCAGGCTGACCTGGAATTCCCTATGTAGCCTTAGGGTGGCCTCGAACTCATGATGATCCTCCTACCTCTGTCTCCCAAGTGCTAAGATTAAAGGTGTGCGCCACCATGCCCGGCAGTCTCTCTTTTATGTTAATGACATCATCTTTTCCTCCTATTATGCTGGTCTTGTTTTGGTAGTGCCAGGTACTGTGAGGTCATGGATATCCAGGCCATTTTGTGTCTGGAAGAGTGTGTTATGAGGAGTCTTACCCTTCCTTTGGCTCTTACTTTTGTTTTGTTTTGTTTTGTTTTTCAAGGTAGAGTCTCAACATTCTTTCTGCCACCTCTTCTGCAATGGACCCTGAGCCTTGGAATGTGTGACAAAGATATTTCAGTGATGAGCACTCTGTTAGTTTTTTTCAGCACTATGGTGCCTTCTGAGTCATCCCAGAGGTCACTGCCATCTGAAAAGAGAAATTTCTTTAACCAAAAGTGAGAATAGCATGAATATATGGGTATGAGCATTAAGAAAAGTGCTTACCAGGCAGTTTGGTGAGCATAATATATGCATTTAGCAAAACACCAGCAGGCATTATACCCCTAGGGCGCATGACTTACCCTGTCATAGGTTTTCAGTATCAGCCATGTATTCCCTCCCATGGAGCGGGCCTCCAGTACAATTAGAGAGCAAGTTAGCTTCCCCCATAATAGACATGCCACTATTGCACCCATTGACTCATTTGACCTGGCTGGCCCAACTTAAGGCTTTCAGTATCCACTGTTGTTTATCTTCACTGGTGAATTCACTCTCTCCCATGGAGCTATATGCAGTGTAGCTTTTTCCAGTTTTAGGTCAGGTGGTTTACATGGAGGAGTTTTTCAGAACAGCTCTAACGGGCTTTCTCAGTGACCTTGCAGCCCAAGTATGTGGAGTCATTAACAATGGTTTCTTTGTGGGAAACCAAGAGCCTTGGCAATAGCTTGTAATGTTTTGGGGGCATCAGGGACCTCCTTAGCCAACAATTCACTAGAAGGTATCCTATCTCTAGCACTGAAATTTTTCTAGTAACAATCTATGGCTTCTGGACGTGCTATTGTCCAAAAATGTTGGTTTTTTGGGCTGGAGAGATGGCTTAGCAGTTAAGCGCTTGCCTGTGAAGCCTAAGGGCCTCGGTTCAGGGCTTGATTCCCCAGGACCCACGTAGGCCAGATGCACAAGGTGGTGCATGCATCTGGAGTTTGTTTGCAGTGGCTGGAGGCCCTAGTGCACCCATTCTCTCTCTCTCTCTCTCTCTCTCTCTCTCTCTCTCTCTTTTTCTCTCTCTCTGTCTGTCATTCTCAAATAAATAAATAAAAATAAACAAAAATGTAGGTTTCCATATGACTTATTCATACCCTCTTCAATTTGATTAACCCTCCCCCCAACCCTTCTGTTACTCAATCTCTTCCCCTGACCTCACTTAGGCCTTTGCACCCCAGTAATCTGCTCTTCTACTTACATATATACAATACCATCTGTTGTAGTCAGGTTCACATTGCTGGCAGAAATCACCCGACCAAGAGCAGCTTGTGGGAAAGAAGGATTTATTTTTGGCTTACAGACTTGAGGGGAAGCTCCATGGTGGCAAGGGAAAACAATGGGATGAGCAGAGGGTGGACATCACCCCCAGCCACATAAGTTGGACAATAGCAACAGGAGAATGTGCCAAACACTGGCAAGGGGAAATTGGCTATGATACCCATAAGTCTGTCCCCAACAATACATGCCTCCAAGAGGTGTTAATTCCCAAATTTCCATCAGCTGGCAACCTAGCATTCAGAATACCTAAGTTTATGGGGGACACCTGACTCAAACCACCTCAGCATCCTCTTAAGGAAGCCATGAACTTTGTAAGCATCTAACAAGAATCTGGGATGCAGTGACCCAGCCTGAGAGGCTCCCTTATGCATGGAATACCCAAACATACAGGCAGTATTTATGAACTAATCTAAAAAAGGGAACTCTGAGCAGAGGTTTCTGCCACACAAAGCTGAGAATAGCTGGGCTGGGCTTTGCTTACCAAGCTTAACAGCACAGAATGTCACATTGGGAGAGTTGAACGTGGGAGCTCATAGCCCAGGGAGGGGTGGGGGAGAAACCTGCTCACCTAATTTAAGAAAACTCAAATGAATCCATTCTTTCCCATCTGGTACTAGCTATATTTATTCAGATCAGCACTGCAAAATAAAGATTATTTAGAGAATGTTGTTCTGGTTTCTGGAGAGTTCTTCATCTAGTAGAGAACATGGCAGGTAGAGAAAATGACTCTATGTGTGAACATACTCTTGTGTGAATGAAAGTTTATTTATTTATTCATTCTATTTGAGAGAGAGAGAGGCAGATAGAAAGAATGGGCCCACCAGGTCCTCTAGCCACTGCAAACAAACTCCAGACATATGTACTACCTTGTGGGTACTGGGGAACTGAACCTGGGTCCTCAGGCTTTGCAGGCAAGTGCCTTAACCACTGAGTCATCTCTCTAGCCCTGAATGAAAGTTTAGAACTAAGCTGGGCATGGTGGCACACGCCTTTAATCCCAGCACTCAGGAGGCAGAGGTAGGAGGACTGCCATGAGTTCGAGGCCACCCTGAGACTCCATAGTGAATTCCAGATCAGCCTGGGCTAGAGTGAGACACTACCTCGAAAACCAAAAAAAAAAAAAAAAACAACCTGAGGAGATGATGAGGTACACAGGGAGATCTATACTATGTAACAGAAGACATAGACACATGAGGCATGTAAGCCATGGGACAACAGAGGCAGAGGTTAGAGCTGCTTTTCAATAATTTTTTTTGAGGTAGGATCTCACTCTAGCCTAAGCTGTCCTGGAACTCTCTCTATAATCACAAACTGACCTCTAACTCACAGCAATTCTCCTATCTCTGCTTTCCCCATCCCCCAGTCCTGGAATTAAAGGCATGTGCCACCATGCCAAGCCACTCTTTCTTTGCTATGCCCAATGCCATCTTTCGCAGTGTGAATGTTTATTCTGAACCATTATAGTTTGTTTGTTTTTGGTATTACAGCTCACTTAAAAGACCTTGGACTATGACGATTTTTGTTTGTTTGCTTGTTTATTTTTGTTTGTTGGTTGGTTTTCTGAGATAGGGTCTCTAGCTCAGGCTGACCTGAAATTCATTAGGTAGTCTCAGGGTGGCCTGGAACTCATGGCAATCCTCCTATCTCTGCCTCCCAAGTGCTAGGATTAAAGGTGTGTGCCACCACGCCCGGCTATGAGGATGTTTGAACAGCACTGGGATTGATAAAAACTGTAGGGACTTTTTAAAAAATATTTATTAGCAAGGAGAGAGAAAGAGAGAGTAAATGGACCCACCAGAGCCTCTTGGACTCTGCAAATGAACTCCAGATACATGTGCCACTCTGTGCATCTGGCTTTACCTGGGAACTGAGGAGTCAAATCTAGGACATCAGGCTTCGGAAGCAAGTGCCTTTAACTGCTGAGCCACCTTTCCAGCCTTATAAGGACTTGCTTTATATACATAAAGGTGTGTACTATTATGCCTAGCCCCCTATAGGAACTTTTAAAGTTGGGCTAAATACATTGCATTTTACATCATGAATGGTTATCAGTTTATGGGAGCCAGGGGTGGAATGTGGTGGTTTGATTCTAGTGCCCCCCACAAATTTATGTGCTCTGAATGCTAGGTCCCCAGCTGATGGCAATTTAGGAACTGGAACCTCCCAGAGATGTTCCCAGGCAGGCTTATGGGTGTTAAAGTCAGTTTTCCCTTGCCAGTATTTGGCACACTCTCCTGCTACTGCTGACCATCTCATGTTGGCCAGGAGGTGATGTCCAGCTCCTGATCATGCCATGTTTTTCCCGCCATCATGAAGTTTCCCCTTTTTCAAGCCAAAATAAACCCTTTCCTCCCATAAACTGCTTCTGGTTGGATGTTTGTCCCAACAATGTGAAGCTAACTGCAACAGTAAAAGTTTTTGTTGTTGTTTTTTGTTTTTTTTTTTTTTAAGGTAGGGTCTTTCTCTAGCCCAGGCTGATCTGGAATTCACTCTGCCATTCCAGGCTGGTCTCAAACTCACAGTGATCCTCCTACCTCTGAGATTAAAGGTGTGCACCATCAGGCCTGGCTTACTCTTTCTTTTTATTTACTTATTAGTTTTTCAAGGCAGGGTCTCCTTCTAGCCTAGGCTGACCGAAATTCACTATGTAGTCTCAGGCTGGCCTCAAATTCATGGAGATCCTCTAACCTCTGCCTCCAGAGTGCTGGGATTAAAGGTGTGCTCCACCACACCCAGCTATCTTTCTTGAGATAGTCTTGCTTTATATCCCAGGCTGGCTTCTACCTCCCTAATGCTGAGATTATAGGTGGGTACCAGTATACTCATCAAGATTGGCATTTTGTAGGCTGGGGATATAGCTCAGTTGCATTCATGAAACACTGAATTTGATCCCTAACACCATAAACTGTTTGCAAATAAATAAAAAAAATTTTTTTAAGCCGGGCGTGGTGGCGCACGCCTTTAATCCCAGCACTCGGGAGGCAGGGGTAGGAGGATCGCCATGAGTTCAAGGCCACCCTGAGATGACAGAGTTAATTCCAGGTCAGCCTGGACCAGAGTGAGACCCTACCTCGAAAAGCCAAAAAAAAAAAATTTTTTTTTTTGAGGTAGGATCTCACTCTGGCCCAGGCTGACCTGGAATTCACTATGTAGTCTTAGGGTGGTCTCGAGCTCATGGCAATCCTCCTACCTCTGCCTCCCAAGTGCTGGAATTAAAGGCGTGCACCACCATGCCTGACCAATAAAATATTTTTAAATATTTTATTTATTTATTTATTAGAGAGAGAGAGGAAGAGGCAGATAGAGAGAATGGGCATGCCAGGGCCTCCAGCCACTGCAAATGAACTCCAGATGTATGTGCCCCCTTGTGCATCTGGCTTACATGGGTTCTGGAGATTTGAACCAGGGTCCTTTAGCTTTGCAGGCAAATGCCTTAACCACTAATCCATGTCCCCAGCCCCTAAAACATTTTTTTTCCAGGTAGGGTCTCACTCTAGCCCGGGCTGACCTGGAATTCATTCTAGAGTCTCAGGGTGGCCTCAAACTCACGGCGATCCTCCTACCTCTGCCTCCCAAGTGCTGGGATTAAAGGCATGTACCACCAGGAGGATCGCCGTGAGTTTGAGGCCACCCTGAGACTCTAGAGTGAATTCCAGGTCAGCTTGGGCTAGAGTGAGACCCTACCTCAAAAAAACAAAAAAGAAAAAGTAAAATAAAATATTAAGCCAGGCATGGTGGCACATGCCTTTAATCCCAGCACTTGGGAGGCAGAGGTAGGAGGATTGCCATGAGTTCAAGACTACCCTGAGGGCTGGAGAGATGGTTTAGCGGTTAAATGCTTGCCTGTGAAGCCTAAGGCCCCCGGTTCGAGGCTCAATTCCCCAGGACCCACATTAGCCAGATGTACAAAGGGACGCACGCGTCTGGAGTTTGTTTGCAGTGGCTGGAGGCCCTGGCGCACCCACTCTCTCTCTCTCTCTCTCTCTCTCTCTCTCTCTCTGCTTCTTTCTCTCTCTCTGTCTGTCGCTCTCAAATAAATAAATAAAAATGAACAAAAAAATTTTTTAAAAAGACTACCCTGAGACTATATAGTTACTCCCAGGTCAGCCTGGACCAGAGTGGCACCCTACCTCGAAAAACCAAAAAATAAATAAATAAATAAAAATAAAATAAAATATTTTTTTAAAAAAACCAGGTGTGGTGGTGGACACCTTTAATCCCAGCACTTGGGAGGCAGAGGAGGAGGATCACTGTGAGTTCAAGGCCATCCTGAGACTACATAGTGAATTCCAGGTCAACCTGGGCTAAAGTGAGACCCTACCTCAAAAAGAAAAAAAAATGTATATATATATATATATATATATATGTTTATTTATTTATTTATCATATATGTATATGATAAAAAAAATAGATCCTGCCTGGTGTGGTGGTGCATATCTTTGATTCTAGCACTTAAAGAAGCTAAGGTAGGAAAACCACCATAAATTCAAGGCCAGCCTGGGTCTATAGAGTGAGTTCCAGGTCAGTCTGGGAGATTTAGACCCTACCTTTAAAAAAGCCAAAAGAATGCCAGGCACGCTTTTAATCCCAGCACTCAGGAAGCAGGAGGATCAGGATTGCCATGAGTTCAAGGCCACCCTGAGACTACATAGTGAATTCCAGGTCAGCCTATGCTAGAGTGAGACCCTACCTCGAAAAACCAAAAAAGAAAAAAAAAAAAAAAAAGATGGGCTGAGGAAATGGCTTAGCAGTTAAGGTATTTGCCTGCAAAGGCAAAGGACCCTAGTTCGAGACCCCAGAACCCATGTAAGGGTTCTGTAAGGGGTGCATGCATCTGGAGATCATTTGCAGTGGCTAGAGGCCCTGGCGTGCCCATTCTCTCTTTCTATCTGCCTCTTCCCCTCTCTCTCTCAAATAAATAAATAAAATATTTTTTAAAAAGGAAAGAAAAAAATCACAGCCCACACATTGGCACTCAACATATGATGGGAATGACACCTAGACCAGGTGACTCAGTGTCAAGAAAGTAGCCAGATGCTCCCAGAGACGTGACCTGGCACTCGGATGATGGGGCCCATGATCCACAGGGATTAGGGCTCACCTGCTCTACAGCCTTTACCTGGATGGGCAAAATGCCAGATTCACAGCCAATGACAGCAAATGAGAGGAGGGGACAGGTATGCTGCTTCCTTACAGAGGTTTGGAGGTGGCTGCCAGGAACAAGGGGTAGGGTAGGCATCTCAGGGTGTCAGGCAGGGGAAATAGCTGTGTGGCACCTCTGACCTCTGCAAGTACTTGCAGTACTCATGCCAAGCATTCCCTGTGACCACTCGCAGTATGTGGGAGGGGATTCAGCTCAGTGGCTGTGCACCTGAGGCGAGCAAGAGGCACCGAGTGGGGCGGCTATGCTCTGCTAGGTGATGCATATACCTTTCAATTTCCTGAAACAGAACCAACCCAAGAGTGGAGCCAGCTCTCCCACTCCCCAGCCGCTATCATCTGTGTGGGACCACATGTAGGCTGACTCATACCATTTTACACTCTTTCCCCTTTCCAGGAATGGCAAACAAGACTCCTGAGTCAAAGCACTGTGTTTGGGAGGAGGAAGATACTGCATCAGCCCCTAACTCCTCCCCCTCGGATGCTCTTCTGCTTTCTGCCTGAGCCTTTCAGAGCGAAGCCTCCTTTTCTTTCTTTTTTTTTTTTCAATATTTTATTTTTATTTATTTAAGACAGAGAAAGAGGGAGAGAGAGAGTGTGAGGATGGGTGCACCAGGGTCTCCAGCCACTGCAAACGAACTCCAGATGTATGCGCCACCATGTGCATCTGGCTTATGTGGGTCCTAGAGAACCAAACCTGGGTCCTTTGGCTTTGCAGGCAAGCGCCTTAACTGCTAAGCCATCTCTCCAGCCCCAAGCATCCTTTTCTCTGCCAAACTTTTCCTCTTGTTCTCAAGGATAAGACCCCTGCCCTCAAGCTGCTTGGCCAAATAAGTCTCAGGGACAGATGAACAGGCAAGCTTAATGAAGGGATGTGAATACAAGCCAGTGTGCAGTGGGGTGTTGTAGAGTGTGCAGCTAACAAAAGCAGGGTGCATTCTGTGCAGAAGGTCAGGTTCTCATGCTGACCCGGGAAGCACTTTACTAGCAGCTATCTCCCTACCTTCTCAAGAAATTTTATATGTGACCCCAGGTATATAGATATACCCGGTTTAAAAAATAGTGACTCACAGAGCTGGGCATGGTGGCACACACCTTTAATCCCAGCACTTGGGAGGCAGAGGTAGGAGGATTGCTATGAGTTCAAGGCCACCCTGAGACTATATAGTGAATTCCAGGTCAGCCTGGGCTAGAGTGATACCCTTTGTGGGAAAACCAAAAAAAAAAAAAAAAATATATATATATATATATGTATGTGGATATATATATATATATATATATATATATATATAATTAGTTCAATGATGGATGCCTTTAATCTCTTGCTGGACAAAACAACAACAAAAAAAATTTCTTGGGGGGGTGATTAGATCAGAATTTCCATTAATTTCTGAATTGACCCTAAACATATTTCTGCCATTTTGTACTATGTGATTTTCTTTTGCTATTTTTTTTAATTTTATTGTGGTTTTTTTTTCGAGGTACGGTCTCACTCTCTAGTCCAGGGTGACCTGGTTCGCCTTGAGCTCACAGAGATCCACCTACCTCTGCCTTCCCCAGTACTGGGATTAAAGGTGTGCACCACCACACTTAGCTTTTTTTTTTTTTTTTTGAGGTAGGGTTTCACTCTAGCCCACGCTGACCTGGAATTCACTATATAGTCTCAGGGTGTCCTTGAACTCATGGCAATCCTTCTACTTCTACCTCCCAAATGATGGGATTAAAGGCATGCGCCATCACACCTGGCTGTTGTTTGTTGTTGTTATTTTTGTTATTTTTGAGACAGAGGGAAAGAGAGACAGAAAGAGAGTAACAGAGAGAACATGGGCATGCCAAGGCCTCCTACTGCTGTGAATGAACCCCTGACACATGTGTCACTCTAACATCTGGCTTTATGTGGGCACTGGGGAATCAAACGCTGGCCATCAGGCTTTGGTAAGTAGTTGCCCTTAACCACTGAGCAATCTCTCCAGCCCTGTACTACATTTTTATGTAAACCTGCATCCACAGTTTTGATGATTAAAACACGTAAATATTGACCAACTCTGAAAGCATGGAGGATGCTCTGCACGCTGCAGTCTCACACATTCAACCAAGATACAATTTTTTTTTTTTTTCTGAAATAGCATCTCACTCTAGGTCAGGCTGTCCTAGAATTTATAGCACGTCTTCTGCCTCAGCCTCCTTGAGTGAGAGATTACACCATTCTTGGCATCAAGATTTAATTCCATTTATTTATTTATGGTTTTTTTTTCAAGGTAGGGTTTCACTGTAGCCCAGGCTGACCTGCAATTCACTACTGTAGTCTCAGGGTGGCCTTTAACTCTCAGCCATCCTCCTACCTCTGCCTCCCAGAGTGCTGTGATCAAAGCATGCGCCACCACTACTGGCTGATTGTCTTCTTGACCTGAAGGTACTAATTGTAAACTTCCATTCACACAAGAGCATGTTCACATGTAGGGTCAACTTTTTGTTGTTGTTGTTTGTTTGTTTTTCAAGGTAGGGTTTTCCTCTAGCCCAGATTGACCTGGAATTCATTACGTCCTCTCAAGGTGGCCTCAAACTCACAGCGATCCTCATACCTATGCCTCCTGAGTGCTGAGATTAAAGGCATGTGCCACAACACCTGGCTAGTAATTTTTTTCTGAGGCAGTGTCTCAGGTAAAAAAAAAAAAAAAAAAAAAAAAAAAAGTGCCAAACAGGGCTGGAGAGATGGCTTAGAAGATAAGGCACTTGCGTGCAAAGCCAAATGACCCCAGGTTCATTTCCCCAGTACCCACAAGGTGGTGCATGCATCTGGAGTTTGTTTGCAAAGGCTGGAGGCCCTGGTATGCCCATTCTGTCCCTCTCTCCAAGGCCAGCCTAACACTACATAGTGAATTCCGAGTCAGCCTAGAGGGAGACTCTTCCTACCTCCAACCCCCCCCCAAAAAAAGGGGGGCTTGGAGAGATGGCTTAGCAGTTAAGATGATGCTTGCCTGTGAAGCCTAAGGACCCAGGTTCAATTCTCCAGTACCCTTGTAAGCCAGATGCACAAGGCGGTGCATGCATCTGGAGTTTGTTTGCAGTGGCTAAGGCCCTGGCATACCCATTCTCTCTCTCTCTGTCTCTTTCTCTCTCTTTCTCAAGTAAATAAATAAAACATTAAAAAAAAAAAAAAAGCCAGGAGTGGTGGTACACGCCTTTAATCCCAGCACTCGGGAGGCAGAAATAGGAGGATCACCATGAGTTAGAGGCCACCCTGAGATAATACAGTGAATTCCAGGTCAGCCTGAGCTACAATGAGACCCTACCTTGAAAAAACAAAAACAAAACCAAAATTTTAAGTTTTATTTTATTTATTTATTTGAGAAATAAAGAGGCAGATAGAGAGAGAGAAGGAGAAAATGTGCTCCAGCTGCTGCAAACAACTCCAGACACATGTGCCACCTCGTGCATCTATCTTATGTGTGTCCTAGGGAATCAAACCTGGGTCTTTAGGCTTTGCAGGCAAGCACCTTAACCGCATTTTCATGCCTGTAATACCAGCACCTGGGAGGCAGAGGTAGAATTGATATGAGTTTGAGGCCAATTTGGGACTACAGTGAGTTCCAGATTAGCCTGGGCTAGAGTGAGAGCCTACCTTGGGGGGAGGGGGATTTATAAAAACCTGATTTAGGGCAGTAGCCTTCAATTCAGACAAGACTTCTGCACTCACCAGATACCCTTAAGTCCCTTCTGGCATCTGTGAAGGTCTCTTAATGTGTATTACCACATGGCAGGCCAGTGCTAGAAGGAAAATGATGTCATGAGTGACCTCTAGCTGTCTTCAAGTAATAAAGATAGCAACTTAAATAATTAACCCTTGTGCAGCTTTAAAAGCAGAGAGAAGCTAGATGTGGTTGTGCATGGCTTTAATCCTAGCACTCAGGAGGCAGAGGTAGGAGGATCATGGTGAGTTCGAGGCCAGCCTGGGACTAGAGTGAGTGCCAGGTCATCCTGGGCTACAGTGAGACCTTACCTTGAAAAGAAAAAGGAAAAAAAAAAAAAAGCTGCTTGGTGTGGTGGCACATACCTTTAATCCCAGTACTCGGGAGGCAGAGATAGGAGATGGCTGTGAATTCAAGGCCACGCTGAGATTACATATGAATTCTAGGTCAGCATGAGCTAGATTGAGACCCTACCTCAAGAAAAAAAAAAAGAAAAAGAAACTGCTGAGAGCAGGATGTCACAAAGCGGGGTGGGAGCTAGCTAACCAGATGGCCTCTCACAGTGGAATCTATCTTAGTCCCTCAAATGACCCACTGAGGTTCTCAGTCCACGGAGAGAGTTGGCTTTGCTTAAGGGACTAATTCATACTGAGTAGACTCACAGACACCAACGTCTAAACAACCAGCCAGCCAACTCAGTCATGTTCTTTTCAGGCAACTATTCACGCCTGCCATCAGGCATCAAAATGCTCAAACTGCAGACAAGGATTTCACAAGCATCAAGTGTCCATTACTTAACAAGCCTGATTGAAGGAAATAACGCAGCCAGATGAGGTAGGGACAGAAATGGCAGGTGGAATTGTGCAATGAGCTTGGCGTCAAACAAGCTAGAGTTCAAACACTGTCCACCACTTATTAACCAGGTGCCTGGGGAAAATTAGAGTCTCTATCCTCACATAAAATATGCATTTAGCCGCCCCCCAGATTACTATTAGATTAAGTGCGATTACTATTTAAGATGCTAGTTGTACTCTAGAAAATGTGTGCCATGTGATGGCTAAGGCAATAGGTTTTGGGATCTGAGAGATCTGGATTTTTAGGTCTGTTACTGACTGGGAATATTATCTTGGGCAAGCAGCTTCATGTTTTCCTCCTAACTTATATTTGCTTATTTATAAAGTGGGCGTTTGCCTGCAAAGCCAAAGGATCCTGGTTCAATTCTCCAGGACCCACATAAGCCAGATGCACAAGGGGACGCATGTATCTGGAGTTCATTTGCAGTAGCTGGAGGCCCTGGCGCACCCATTCTCTCTCTCTCTCAAATAAATAAATAAAACATATTTTTTAAAAAAGAAAGAAAAGATGTAGTAAATTTCTTGCACATGGTAAGCATTCAATTAATGGTATGACTAAGAATAATTTTTAGCCAGGTGTGGTGGCCACATGCGTCATCCTTCTACTAAGGAGACGAAACAGGAGGATGTCTGCAAGTTCCACACCAACCTGGGCCATGTAGTTTGAGCCCTTGTCTACACACTGTCCTTCAAAAAAAGTAATTTTCAGAAGCTGTTCATGATAACATAAAAATGGAACATACATTAAAAATAAATTTAAAATTGGTACAAGCTTTTTTTGTTTTGTTTTTTTTTTTTTCTTTAAGGTAGGGTCTCGCTCTAGCCTACACTGACCTGGAATTCATTATGTAGTCTCAGGCTGGCCTTGAACCCACAGTGATCCTACTACCTGTGCCACCACACCCGGTAATTGATTGGTACAAGCTTTTTAAAATGAAAGTTTAAGAAAACGAACCATCAAACTACAAAAACTCACTTTGTGTTGTTACAAAAATACTTTTCTGAGACAAGCCTCTTCAAGATAGTTTTACACTCTTATTTTCCAAGAGTTTCTAAAATAATGTCATTTGTGTGCAGCCAAGCAGAAATTCAATCTGTTTCAATACTGCTAAGTCATGCTAGTAAGTGAAACAGAAGCAGTGTGTCTGGGATCTACTCTTCTACTTTGCAGAGGGAAAACACCGGTTATGCACTAAGCAGTTTAAATTATGCACCCTTGTATACACTGTGGGGCAACAAAAGCCCCTGCAAAGGACACAAATTACTGCTCTCAATTCTGCACCAGGCCTTTCATTTATTCTGCTGATACTTGTCAATTCGTAAATGGCTTACAAAGCTTATAAATCATAGAAGACTGATCTTAGAGATTGATTAAAAAAAAAAACACGTATGTTTTCATTGTAATTTTCTTGCAAATTCGACTGGCTTATAACAAAGGACAGGCTCTCTTCCACTACACCGGCGCTTCACCCCATGCAGGGGACCCCGCGGCTGCTGACGCCCAGGCCGCTCCGCGAAGCCGCTGGAGGCTGGGAGCCAGGGCTCGGTCACTCAGCGATGGCTACGAGCTTCCGGGTGTTCTCGGGAAACTTTTGCACAAAAATCTTAAGTTTTTGAAACAGTGGGAGTGTGTCTACAGAACAAAAAGTTCTGAACAGATCGGAAATACAGCGCTAGGGTCTCGTCATGATCACTCGCCCTGAGCAACGGGGCGCCAGCCAGGAATCCAGTCTACAAACAGGACCCGGGTGGGCACGACGAAGTGCGGGCGGGGGCAGCAAGGGGAGGGTAACGAGAGCTCGGGGGACGATCGGGCCTTCACAGGCTCGAGACTAGCCCACGACGTGTTTTCGGGGACGACGGCGGGTTACACACGAGGGCAGCGTCGTCCCCGTCTGGGAAACAGAGCCAAGCACGGGCAGCGCTTGGGCCCTTCGGCGGCCTCCCTACTCGAGCCTTGCAGCGAGGCTGCACCCGGATGACAGTCCCCGGCAAGGAAGCGGGACAAGCGTGAGCCCCAGGCCGACGCGGTCTGAGGGACGCGGCGAGCATTCCGCTCACGCGCAGGGACTAGGCACCGCCACGCCGCGATCCGGCCCCACCCGGCAGAGGAGAGGGTAACCGCCATTTTTCCGTAGAGCCCAAAACCGACAGCGTAACCTGGGTGTCGCGAGACCGCGAAGGCCTCTGGGACGGAAGGGGGAAGGGAGAGGAAGGAAGTCGGGCCGGAGCGAGAGGCCGGCCGAGGCCGCGAGTGGAGCCCCAGGAAGCGGGAGGCGGGGAATGGCGCAATTGACGCAACGATGCAGCCAATAGTGAGCGAGCTCCGTGGGGCCAAGGACCAATGGACAGTGAGGGCCGCTGCTGGGGGCGGGCTCCGGGGCCGAGGGTAGCTTGAGCGCGGCGGCGGCGTTGTTCAGTCAGAGCGAGAACATTCCAGAGGTGAGTAGTCCGCGGAGACCCGACGGCCCGCGCCCCTGCCCAGCGCTCCCGCCCCTCCACCCCGCGGGCCGCCGGCGGGGGGTGGGCAGGCGCCGCCCGCCGCTCACAGCCTTGTCCCCACCAGGTCGCCAGGCTCGGCGCTGCCGGTGTGGACGCGGACGTCGCTGGGACAGCCCCTCCCGCTGCTCGGCGGCGGCACCTGTCCGGCCGCCCCTCCGCTTCCGCCCGCCCCGCCGCTTCGGACTCGGTTTCCAGCGCCTCTTCCTCCCAGTCCCGGGCGAGCCGCGTTGGGTTTATGTCTTTATTTGACGAAAACGGTGAGTCGCGGGCGGCGGGCCATGGCGGCGGCAAGATGGCGGCGCGGCCGCGTGACCCGCCGCGCGTGTGGCGCAGTTTGGGGTGGGGGGAGCCGGCCTCGCGGGAGCGCGCGCGCGTGCCCACGGCTGCGGCTCCGGCTGAGTCAGGCCGGGGCGCGTTTGTGAGTCACGGCGCCCGCTCCTCCGCCCCGCCGCCCGCCCGCCCGCCCGAGCGGGGAGGCCGGGCGATGGGCGCCCGCTGCCGCGTAGCCATGGGGACGAGGGCGAAGGTCGGCTGCGCGCCGGGAGAGCGAGCGAAGGGAGGCAGCCTGAGTCGCCGGAGCCGCGGCTTCGCGCTTGGCGGGCACGGTGGGACGGTTCCCGTTTTGCGGTGGTGACAGATGGGGAAGGCGCAATTTGAGAAGTTTGCTAATCCAGCCTCGGGCCGAGCGAGAAGGGCGGAATCCGCCCCTCGCGGTTAAAACCCGGGCAGCTTGGCAGAGCCGGCCCTTTAGCATGCCGGTCGCCTTTGGTGTGAGGCAGCAGTTTATACAGTGTTTTATTTTATTTTGTTTTTCGAAGTAGGGTCTCGCTTAAGCCAGGCTGACCTGGAATTCACTATGTAGTCTCACGGTGGCCTCGAACTTTTGCCTCCCGAGTGCTGGGATCAAAGGCGTGCGCCACCACGCCTGGACCTATGTGTTTTCTAAAGGGCATCTCCCTGCCCGAGTCATAACTGGGTCAAAATGGAGGCCTCTTGTTTTCTAGACGTGTGCCCGGTTACTGGGGACCGTCGGCTTCACACATGAACTGCTACGAACCTTTGTAAGCTAGGAGGAGTTACTTAAGCACCCAGAACTAGGGCAGGAAGTGATTCCAGACCAGAATGATGTTGAACCTGTGGGGATGTTTGTGTGTTCCTTTTTTTCTCTTCCAGAGCTGTTGCGCAGCCATTGGTACCTGTATTGGGGAAACATAGCATACAAGCAAGAAGCTTACAGCCTCAGTGGCGAAAATTTTTTCATGTCAGAGACCGAGAACTCTTGCAGTCGTTTATGTCATCCCTTCTTCTCCAGACAGAAGATACCAAAAAGTTGCAATCAAAGATCTCTTCATCTTATTGATAAGGTCACTAATAAGCCAAAATGTCTGTCAACGTCAACCGCAGCGTGTCAGACCAGTTCTATCGTTACAAGATGCCCCGTCTGATTGCCAAGGTAATACAGGTCTTCATTTTAGTACGAAGTCCATAACACACTTCATAGGCTTTGAAAGCTTGTATTTCACAGGGAAGTCAGTGCAAAATTGAAATTCTTATTTCCTTTAGGTTGAGGGCAAAGGAAATGGAATCAAGACAGTTATAGTCAACATGGTTGACGTTGCAAAGGCGCTTAATCGGCCTCCAACGTGTAAGTAAAGATTGGAGAAGGCTGAAAAGGTATATTATGGATATAGTCTTGGCAGTCTTTTGAGTTATAAAATTTATCTGAACTGTATGCTAATTAGATTAAGGATTAAATGTGGAACCTTGGACTTCAACTGATTGGGTGTCTGGAAGTTTTCTAAGCTATGCTGGCAATATTTCCATAGTCCCATACTTTTAAACCACGGTGAGTTTTGTATAAATGTTGATACAGAGACGAAAGTATAATGAAATAAATATTTTCTTCAAATATAGATCCCACCAAATATTTTGGTTGTGAGCTGGGAGCACAGACCCAGTTTGATGTTAAGAATGACCGTTACATTGTCAATGGATCTCATGAGGCGAATAAGCTGCAAGACATGTTGGATGGGTTCATTAAAAAATTTGTCCTCTGTCCCGAGTGTGAGAATCCTGAAACAGATCTGGTGAGTACCTTCAATTAAGAAAAGCCATACGTTTTGTGGTGGATTTTGTGATAATACTGTCATGAAATAAAATTGTGTGTTAAGCTAGTGTTTTATATGTTCTGATATTTTTATATACCCTATTAACACAAGTACATAGAATTTTCATTTTATATTGTGAATTATATACACTTTCTTGTTTTTACTTTTTTGGCAGCATGTCAATACAAAGAAGCAAACAATAGGTAATTCTTGTAAAGCTTGTGGCTATCGAGGCATGCTTGACACACATCATAAACTCTGTACATTCATTCTCAAAAACCCACCTGGTAAGTCTGCAATGAAGTTCTAAGACATTAACATAAAGTGAATTAATTGCTGGAAACAAATGGAAGCCTCTCATGGCTTTTTTCTGTTTTTGTTTTTGTTTTTCTTCCAAAGTAGGGTTTCACTCTAGCCCAGGTTGACCTGGAACTCACTATGTAGTCTCAGGCTGTCCTCAAACTTACAGTGATTCTCCTACCTTGGCCTCCCCAGTGCTGGGATTAAAGGTGCCACCACGCTAGCAGAGAGAGGAACACTAGGGCCTCTAGTCCTCACAACGTGGGTACTGTGTACTTGAACTCAGTTAATTCCAGGTCAGCCTGGGCCAGAGTGAGACCCTACCTCAAAAAAACAAAAACCTGTCAACTCTACCACTTCTAAAATATTTTAGAAAGTAAAAAATAAATTACAATAAAAGAGATTTTATGATGGGAACACCCCCCCCAAAAAAAATCTGTATCTAGAACTTCCTAAAGAGAATCTCCATACTTTTTCCCTAATTTATTAGAGAGAGACAGATAAAGAATGGGTGCACCAGGGCCTCTAGCCACTGCTAAATTCAGACACATGTGCCACCTTGTGCATCTGGCTTTACATGGGTTCTGGGGAATTGAAACTGAGTCCTTTAACTGCCAAACCATCAGCTCTGATTAAACAGGCCTTAAATTGCAAGCAACACTCTGTGGCAGATAATCAAAACTGTCTGACACAATTTGAGCTTGCTATAGAAACAAAGTCTAACCTATTCCGGTGTTCTCTTCTCCATGAGACAAGCCGTTATATAGACTTAAACAGGAATCTTTTTGAGAGGGTTTCAAGGTATGGTCTCGTTCCAACCCAGGCTGACCTAGAATTCACTTTAGTCCCGGTGACCTCAAACTTACAGTGATCCTCTTTCCTTAGCATCCCAAGTGCTGGGATTAAAAGTGCACCACCATGTCTGGCTTTCAGGGTTTTTGTGTAGTAGCATTACTTGAGGGGAGGGGGGGCTTGTTTTTCAGTTAAGATCTGGCTGTAGCCCAGGCTTACTGGAGTTCACTGTGTAATCTTATGGTAGCCTCGAACTCACTGCACTCCTGCCTGCTGAGTGCTGGTATTAAAGGCATGCTCCTCCACACTCACTGGGCTTTTTGTGTGTGTGTGTGTGTGTGTGTGTGTGTGTACTTTATTCTTTCTTGAGAGAGAAAAAATGGTTGTGCCAGAGCCCCCAGCCACCACAAACAAACTACAGATGCATGCACCACTTGTGCATCTGGTTTCCATGGTTCTGAGGATTCAAACCTGGGTCCTTAGGCATCCTAAGCAACTGTTAATCCATCTCTCCAGTCCCCCCCCCTTTTTTTTTTTTTCCTGAGCTGGGGTCTTACTCTAGCCTAGGCTGACCTAGAATGCACTATATAGTCTCAGTGTGGCCTTGAACTCACGGTGATCCTCCTACCTCTGCCTCCCGAGTACTGGGATTAAAAGTGTACAACACCGTGCCCGCCAGAAGACCATCTTTTGACTGCCTGGTCATTTGAAATATTAATGTATATTTACTTGAGGATATGTCTGATTTTTGTGTTAAAATCTTTCTCTCTGAATGTAACTGGTTTTATTCAGGGTAAGAGAAAGAAAGCAGACTCCTCAGAGGTGGGGGTTTCCAGAATTGGAAAAACCGCTTCCTGAGTATAATTCTAAAGGGTATTTCGTTGTATGGATTTTTCTGAGGTTTATGGTACAGGAATGTAGGATTTATTTATTTCTTATTATTTTTATTTGTTATAGCCATTGAGAGAATGGGCATGCCAGGGCTTCTAGCCACAGCACATGAACTCCAGATGCATGTGCCACCATGTGCATCTGGCTTACGTGGGTCCCGGAGAATTGAACCTTGGATCCTTAGGCTTCGATGGCATGCGCCTTAATGGCAAAGCCATCTCCCAAGCCCTAGGGTGTCTTTTTTTTTTTAATTTTTTTTTTTTTTTTTTTGAGGTAGTATCTCACTCTAGCCCAAGCTGACCTTGAACTCACAGTAATCTTCCTACTACTACCTCCCAAATGAACCATCGTGCCTTGACTAGGAGGGTAGAATTTTTAATGTCCTGATAGGCGGTAATACATAAATCATGAAACCAAATTTATCTCATTTTTCTTTCTTTGTAGAGAACAGTGACAGTGGTACAGGAAAGAAAGAGAAAGAAAAGAAAAATAGAAAGGGTAAAGACAAGGAAAATGGCTCTGTATCCAGCAGTGAGACACCACCACCACCACCACCAAATGAAATTAGTCCTCCTCCACATGCTGTGGTGAGTGAATATAGGGTTGATCACATAGTGGACATTCAAATCGTGTGAAGTACTAGCATTAGTTTGAGATGGACAGGAATTAGGAAACTAGTATATTTGTGCTATTAGTTGCTTAAAGTAGACTAGTTGTGTGTTTGTTTTTTTTAAAATGAACTTGATTCTGTCATCTTGACAGTGTTTAGACCTTTGACTAAAAGCTTTTTTTTTTTTTTTTTTTTTTTTTTTTTTGCTAACAGGAAGAAGAGGAAGATGATGATTGGGGAGAAGATACAACTGAGGAAGCCCAGAGGCGCAGAATGGATGAAATCAGTGACCATGCAAAAGTTCTGACCCTCAGTGATGATTTGGAAAGAACTGTGGAAGAGCGTGTCAATATCCTGTTTGATTTTGTTAAGGTGCGTGCGTGTGTCCCACATGTGCGCGCACGCACACACACACACACACACACACACACAGAGATAAGGTGTTGCTGTATCCCAGG
This sequence comes from Dipus sagitta, assembly GCA_036346955.1. NCBI lineage: Eukaryota > Metazoa > Chordata > Mammalia > Rodentia > Dipodidae > Dipus > Dipus sagitta. The sequence goes on from CM070775.1 coordinate 152,358,534, forward strand.
CTAACCTGGAATTAGTCTTGGGGTAACTTTGAATTCACCTCAATCTTTATACCTTTGCCTCCCCAGTGCTGGGTTTAAAGGCATGTGTCACCACACCCTGCCTGAGAATCTTATGTTTGGTTGGTTTTGTTTCTTTCGATGTAGGGTTTCTAGCCCAGGCTAACCTATAACTCAACTTTAGTCCCAGGCTGGTCTTGAGCTTCTGCTTCTGCTTCTGCCTCTGCCTCATAAGTGCTGGGACCAAAGGCATGCACCACTGTGCTCAGCATATTTATTGATAATTTCCCTCACAATGGCATTGAATTCACCTCAGTCCTCCTAAGTCTATGCTGGGATTAAAGGGGTGTGCCACCATGCCAGGCCAGATAATGTTTTGAATACAAGGCTTTCATTTTTTTCCTTTGTTTACTCAGGAAATGTTCTGGGAGGTGGTTTCTGGTAGTGTTAGCAGTTTGGAATCAATTTCATAGAAGAAATAAGTTCTGGAGTTCATTATCTGAACTGCTACATCAAGCCTTGCAAAAGCCTGTATTTCACTGAGCTATCTTTATTTCCAGAAAAAGAAAGAAGAGGGCATCATTGACTCATCTGACAAAGAAATTGTTGCTGAAGCAGAAAGACTAGATGTAAAAGCCATGGGCCCTCTTGTGCTGACGGAAGTTCTCTTTAATGAGAAGATTAGAGAGCAAATTAAGAAATACAGGCGCCATTTCCTAAGAGTAAGAAAATTTGTAACTATAAATCAAGATTATGGCTATGTGACCTTGGCTGTGGCTTTAAATTACCTGTGCTCCTTTGTCATCCTGAAAAGAGATGATGACCACTTGACTAAGCTTGTGAACATCTACAAATGGTACACTAGACCCGTTTTAAAAATATAGAGAGCTATTTTTTGAGCCACTTCAGAAAAATATAAGTATACTTGGGTAAGGAAATTATGTTTCACCATGTTTTTAAAAAGCTTGTTAATGTCTAATATCTATTGGCAGTTTTGTCACAACAACAAAAAGGCTCAGCGGTACCTTCTTCATGGTTTGGAGTGTGTGGTAGCAATGCATCAAGCTCAGCTCATCTCCAAGATTCCACACATCTTGAAGGAGATGTATGATGCAGACCTTTTAGAGGAAGAGGTCATCATCAGCTGGTCAGAAAAGGTGAGAACCCATGAATGGGCTCTGGAATTCAGGAGTATTGAAGCTGCTGGTGGAAGTTTATGAAGTGGTATCATCAACAATAGTTATGACAGCAGAAATTATGTAGACTATTACAAAAGTGTTGAATATGGTTAAGGTGCTTGCCTGCCAAGCCTGAGGACCCAGATGCACAGGATGCTGCATGCATTTGGAGCTCATTCTCATATTCCCTCTCTCAAAAGAGTATAACTAAGGACACTCAAAAAACTCATTGTAGGTGAGCATGCCTTTAATCCCAACACTCAGGAGGCAGAGGTAGGATTGCTGTGAGTTCAAAGTCAGTGTAGACTATAGAGTGAGTTCCCGATTAGCCTGGGTTGCAGTGAGACCCCACCTTGGAAAAACAAAAGGCTCATTGTGAAAATAATCCAAAGATTATATATATTTTGAAGCATTCACTGAAAAAAAAATCGTATTGAACTTTTTAGGCCTCTAAAAAATATGTCTCAAAAGAACTTGCCAAAGAGATTCGTGTTAAAGCAGAGCCATTTATAAAATGGTTGAAGGAAGCAGAGGAAGAATCTTCTGGTGGTGAGGAAGAAGATGAAGATGAAAATATTGAGGTAAGTAAATACTGGGGAAAGTAAAATAAATACTGTGTTTGGGAATGGGTGCTTGAAACTAAAAGTTTGTGGGTAGGAATGTATGTGACAATTTGGGGTACTTTCCTAACTCAGGTTATAGGTGTTTTAAAGATAGGACCTCAATCTGGAAAGTAAGGTCTTTTGTGGTTCTGAGGCAAGAACTCAGACTTGTGCATGCTAGGCAAGCACTCCACTACTGAATTTGCCCCTAAACATAGTCTGACAAGTGTGGTATCTCACGCATGTAATCAATCATTGAAATTATTTCTCATCAGGTGGTGTATTCAAAGACTGCCAGTGTACCGAAAGTTGAAACTGTGAAGTCTGACAACAAGGATGATGACATTGATATTGATGCCATTTAAAAGGATGGATGCAACCTAGCTTAACAGTGTAAAGCTGCAAATTTTTCTCCATTTTCAGTCAGAAGTGCAACATGTATGTGCAAAAGCTAAAATAGCTTAACATCATGCTACACTTGATACTAAAAAGCTATTACTATGAGTGGTCTGTAATTAAGCCCCAGTGAGACATCTTAGGGAGTCCATCCATACATATCAGTGAACAGATGTAGTTTGCTTATTTCTAGCATGTTTCTTTTGGAAAAACTAGTGATGGACACATTTGGATCACATTTATACAATTCTAAAAATAAAGATTTGATTTTGGGCTCTGAATGCCTTACCCTAAAGTAATTGGCTCCTTTAACAGATGTATCATCTAACCTGGTAAGGTCCTGGGATTGGAGCCTGTTAGGTTTTTGTTAGTGCTGAGGCTATACAGAGGTCTTCAGCAGAATGTAGACACAAACTTAATTATAATGACCTTTTCAGCCACTAAGAAATTAATAGTACTTTCAAAGTTTTAGTCCCTTGAAATTGGTAAATGGTAATTCTTTTGTCGTACTGCGGTAGACTAATGATCAGTGTCAGTGCGACATCTTCCTGAGAAGAAACGACCTGAGTGTCCTATAATCTTAAGAGCAAGTTTTGAAACTTGGAATTGTGGTTTTCCAGTTTGTGTACATTTGCCCCGAATTGTAGTCTTTGGAGTCATGTGCATTGCACGTTGGATGAGCCAGGGAAATTATTACATTAACAAATAGTTATTTTATGTGTATGTAGTGGTTGCTTTGTACTGAGAGAGAAGCTTTGAGGTGTAATTAAATAGTAAGCTATGATTTTATTTGGGAGGAACAGGAAAAGGTGCACTTAATCTCTAAAACTGAGCGTAGTTTTACAGCTTTTACCCTTAAATTATAATTTCAAGTTGTTTGGACATACTGTATCTTGTGTTTGGTGTTCTCTCCCTCATCCCTTGATATTATGGTTTATTCCTTAATGCCTTTCACACCTGGACACATAGGTTGTGCTTTAAATTTTGGTTGCTATCTTACCAAAATAATTGTTACTATGTTTCAAGCTTGATTTTTCCCTCCTTCATTGTCTTATTTAAAGAGAAAGTTAAAATCATACTTCTGAGTCAGAGCCTGTATTTTGGTGTAAGACTTGGGATATTTTTTACTTCACATTGAATATAGCAGGGCACCTGAGAAGTCTGGATGATGGCCATAAGTGCACTAACTAGGGCCTGACCAGCCCATCTGGGGCCTTGGATTTTGGACATACACAAGTGAACTCTTTACCCATTAGCTGATGTAAACTCACTTAATCTGGGTTCTTCACTGTTTGAAAAATTGTCTTCAACACAGACTTGGCATATATATACATACCTTTCCACAAAAGTGCATCCTGAGTGCTGAGAGCCCATGTGGTTAATTGTGTGGAGCACTGCTAGCTCATGTCATTCACATCTTAACCTTTGTTGTCCATCTCACAGGTTATAAAACTTCATAACAAATGTATGTAAAAAAAAATTTCACATTGAAATTATACAAACATTTGATAAAAATAAAACCTTGATGAAAGTCTGATCTTGGAGCAGGAGCCATATGCCTGGAGGGAATGGGTTGTGTCACACTACAGAGAAGAGGCATTTCAGATGTAGAAGACATAGGTTTCAAATTCTTTGCTGTAAGGCCCATTTATTGGTCTTATATGAGATTCTCTGGTTGATTAGCACACCCAGTGTCAAGCTAGTGAAATTCTGTTGTGCAACTATTGCTTTTACTTCAGGGGCAAACGTTCCGGGCTTCTCAACACAGAAGAAAATTATTTATTTTGTATTATTGTTTTTCAAGGTAGGATTTCACTCGCTCAGGCTGACCTGGAATTTACTATGTAATCTCAGGGTGGCCTCAAACTCACAGCGATCCTCCTAGCTCTGCCTCCCAAGTGCCTGGCCTCTACTGGATTTTTTTAAAATTGTACTTGTCACTGCTTTAATACAGCTAAGTTGCTTATTTGACAGAAAAAGGGCACGCCAGGGTCTCCAGACACATGCACCACCTTGTGCATCTGGCTTGCATGGGTTCAAGGGAATCTAACCTGGGTCCTTTGGCTTTGCTCTCTTTCCAACCCTTTTTTGTTTTTCAAGGTAGGTTTTCATTAGCTCAGGCTGACGTGTAATTCATTCACTATGTAATCTCAGGGTGGCCTTGAATTCACAGCCTCCTACCTCTCTGCCTCCCTAAAGATTAAAGACGTGTTTCACCACGCCCAGCTACAACTAAATTCTCTAGTGGACTTAAAGCATTGAAAGCTGTATTGTGGCTGGTGCTTTGGATTTGTATTGGATGTTCTGCAAGGACAGCCCTATCCATAACAAATTATTCATTTCATTAGATCTTTGGCTGTCCTTACATTTGGTGGTCTTCAGTGACCTAAAGATAGGTCTTCGTGCCCCCCCCCCATAATGTTTAGTTTTCCAAAGTACAGTCTCTATCTAGTGACCTGGAATTAACTAGTCTCACAGTGGCCTCAAACTTCCTGCTATCTTTTAACAGGTGCTTATTAGGGAGTCCAGACTTCAGATATGGAGAGTATAGCCTAGATTTAGAAGAATACAGAAATTTGGAAAATAGCTCTGAAATGGGCAAGCTTTAGGAGGTAACTACTATGGGCCCTCAGGAAAGCACAAAAACTGTGAACCTAAAAAAAACAGTCTTTACCCCAAAGACTATTAACAGGTCATCTTGCACCAGGTGCACTCTTAGGTGGCAGTAGTTTCCCACCTCAGGTAGGTTCTCTGTTCCAGGCTGGCCTTGAACTACTCCAAGCAATCCTACAAAACTTTTAAGGGCTTAAGGCACTAGCCTGCAAAGCCTAAGGACTCAGGTTAAATTCTCCAAAACCAATTTAAACCAAATGGACGTGGTGGTACATGTATCTGGAGTCTATTTGCAGTGGCTAGAGGCCTTGTTAAGCCCATTCTGTCCCTCAAACCAAATTTACAAAAAGTATTATTTAACTTAGAGACAATTATTATGCATGTATATGATGGCATTTTAACCATACTCTTACTTTCTGTTCCCGTCTCACTAAATCCCAACTTCTGCTTTTTATGTATTCATTGTGATCCATTGAGTCTAATTAGGGTTCCTGATGAGCATGGGTGGGGGTATTTAACATGGTCAGCTTACTGGCTGTTCATGTTGGCCCCCTTCCTCTTCCAGCAGTTACTGCCAATAGCTTCACGAGGTAAGAGGTCTCATGGGCTTCATCACCATGATGTGATGTTGATGGGGGCAACAGTTGTAAGGGCAGCCACTGTCCACCCGGATTGCAATGGCCATGTACTGTCTAATACTCCCTGAGCAGCCCCAAAGGTTTTTCCTTACATAATATTTGTCAGCTTTAAAGTTGCCTAATTCTCAGTATTTTTGACAGTTTTGTCTCCCAATGCAAAAAGAAGTTTCCCTAACCAAAGCTGAGAACATTAGTCTGTGGCACAAATATTTAGGGAGCAGTTTCAAGGGTACAACATAATACATTCAGCCAAGCAAAAGCAGTAGTTACTACCTAGGATATAAAACCATTTTTCCTTTTTCAAGGTAGGATTTTGCTGTAGCCCAGGCTGAACAGGCTGGCCTCAGTGATCCTACCTGTGCTGCCCAAGTGTTACGTTAAAGGTGTGCGCCACCGCATCCAGCTGACCAACATGCTTTTGACTAGCTTTGGTTTTTCAAGGTAGATCTCTAGCCCAGGCTGACCTGGAATTCACTACGTAGTGTCAGGGTGGCCTCGAACTCACAGCGATCCTACCTCTGCCTCCCGAGTGCTGGGAGATTAAAGGCGTGCGCCACCACCCCTGGCTTCATCTGGGGTTTTTGGCACTTGAGCAGCTCACTCACACTGCTATATGGATACAGTGCTATTTTCTGTAAACATGTTCCAGTTTTCTCATCACTGCTGGTGCTATGAGTGTTGAGGACTTCAGTTTACAGCTCCCCTCTCTAGAGAATTGTCATGGAAGAACAATGGCTGCCTGTGGGAGAAGTCAGCAAACCCACTCGTGGTCTCAAGCTGGGACCAATTCTTGATTCAGTTTTGCATGCCTGTCCCCCAAGATCAGCTTTGTTTACACTTTACTCTTGACCCTATACTTCCTCTTAACCCTTCTGAGAGCACAACGTAGTGAATTGCTAGCGCTGGGGAGATGTTCAGCAGTGAATCCATTCCTCAGTACCCACATACAGCTGGATGCAAAAATTCCTCATGCAAAGCTTGAGAGATTGTTTAGTTATTAAGACACTTGCCTGCAAAGCCAAAGGACCCAGGTTTGATTCTCCAGTACCCACATAAAGCCAATATACAATGTGGCACATACATCTGGAGTTTCTTTGCTCATTCTTTCTCTCCTTCCCTCCCCTTGCAAGTAAATATATTTTTGTCGTAAACCATCAGTAAGATAATGAAGCGGGGGGAACAATTCTCAGTCTTAAGTTTCTACTCAAAGATACTCAAAACTAGTTTTTCCTTGTCCTTCCCTTCCAATCACAATCTTATGACCATGTAATAAAGGACAGTTTAAATATTTTTTAAACTAATTGAGAAAGAGGGCCTTTAGCCACTACAGATGCATGCAGCTTGTACATCTGGCTTTGTGGGTCCTGGGGAGTGGAACTTGGGTCCTTTGGCTTTGCAGGCAAGTACCTTAACCACTAAGACACCTTCCCAGCCCTGAACATTTTTTTAAAAAGCTGAAACCTTTTATTAGGCTAGCAAAAAGGTACTCAAATACACTTCAAATCAAACTAGCATTCCATAAAGAATATGTACAATACACATGTGCACAAAGCAAACACTAGGCTCAGAACATTTGAAAAACATGATACATTGATTACAGTAACTGAAATGATTGTAACATTGAAACAGCACAGTTTACAAAAGTTACAAAAATTGTGTGTGTGCAGTTACCAAGAACTATAGTTTCTGTAGAATACTAGTAGCCATATGCTGGTATATAAAATGTGAAGTTCTGACATTCCATGCATTTTAAGAATAAGATCCAAAACATTTTTTATTATTGTTGAAAGTCAAACATGCCTATAACTTAGTTAGCTATGGCCACTGTAGCCAAGTAAAGCTGCTGTTGAATGAGATGACAACTGGTACAATTGAAAAAATTGTTTAGGAGAGGGGTAGAGACACCCATCTATTCACATTTTCTCCCCAGCATTACTCTGGAAGGTTTTACAAGCTGCCAGTTCCCAAAAAGAACCGAAAGGTTTTGTCCTGCAGGATCAAACCTTCCCGAACTTCCTTGCTTCCTAATGTATGCATGCTGAACATGCGGTAGCGGTCATCATGTGGCAGACTGCTGCAGGCTCTCTGTAGGTGGCTATGGAGCCAGGTTTATATTACTGTACAATACGGAGCAGCAGATATGGAGCTACTGAAACAAAATAACCATTTTCCTTAAAAAATGTTACATCAAAACACTTTTTTGCCATCTCTCTTAGCCAGTCATCTTCCTATCATGGATTCTCTAGACTAATATGAAAATCATTCTTACGCTACTATGCAAAATGATATTTCCTAATCCTGGAAAAACATCAATTCTTAAAAATGAGAATATGGCCAGTCATGGTGGCGCACGCCTTTAATCCCAGCACTCCGGAGGCAGAGGTAGGAGGAACACAGTGAGTTCGAGGCTATTCAGACTACAGGATGAATTTCAAGTCAGCCTGAACTAGAGTGAGACCCTACCTTGAAAAGCAAAAAAAAAAAAAAAAAAAAAACACACACACAGGGCTAGAGAGATGGCCTAGTTGAGGTGCATGCCTGCAAAGCCTAAGGACCCAGGTTTGATTCTCCAGGTCCCACATAAGCCAGAAACACATGGTGGTGCATGCATCTAGAGTTCGTTTGCAGTGGCTAGACGCCGTGGCACACCCATTCTCCCCCCCCCCATCTCTAATAATATATAAAAATACTTTCAAAAAGTGAGAATACAGGAACGTTAAAAACAAAATTTTCTTTCACAAATGTATATATTTGCATATTAAAATAGGCTACCCAGCACTGGAGGGATGGCTTAGTGGTTAAGGTACAAAGCCAAAGGACCATGGTTCGATTCCCCAGGGTCCACGTAAGCAAGATGCCCAAGTTGTTGTATGCTTCTGGAGTTCGTTTGCAGCAGCTAAAGGCCCTGGCATGCCCATTCTCAATCAGCATTTTTCTCTTGTCAAAATACATTTTTTTAAAAAAAAATAGGCTACCTAAGACTTACAAAATAGCACTTTTTTGGGGGGGGGCTTCTGAGGTAGCCAGCTGACCTGGAATTCACTCTGTACTCAGCGTGGCCTTGAACTCCCAGCGATCCACCTACCTCTGCCTCCTGAGTGTTGGGATTAAAGGCGTGCGCCACCACACCCGGCTCAAAATGAGTTTTTAAGAAATATTTTAGCCGGGCATGGTGGTGCATGTCTTTAATCCTAGCACTCGGGAAGCAGAGGTAAGAGGATCGCCATGAGTTTGAGGCCAACCTCAGACTACATAGTGAATTCCGGGTCAGCCTGATGAGTCCCTACCTCAAAAAAACAAAAAAAATTATTTTTATTTAAGGGGGTGGGGGCTGGAGAGATGGCTTAGCTGTTAAAGCACTTGCCTGCAAAGCCAAAGAACCTCAGTTTGACTCCCCAGGACCCATGTAAGCCAGATGCACAAGGGGGCACATGTGTCTGGAGTTCATTTGCAGTGGCTGGAGGCCTTGGCGCCCCATTCTCTCTACCTCTCTCTGCCTCTTTCAAGTAAATAAAAAATACTTGGGCTAGAAGGATGGCTTAGCGGTTAAAGTGTTTACCTTCAAAGCCAAAGTGCCCTGGTTCGATTCCCCAAGAACCATGTTAGATGCACAAGAGGCGCCCTGTGTCATGAGTCCGTTTGCAGTGGCTGGAGGCCCTGGCACACCCATTCTCTTTCCCTCTTTCTCTGTCAGAAATCGAATTTTTTTTTTTTTTTTTTTTTTTTTTTGTTTTTGTTTTTCAAGGTAGGGTCTCACTCTAGCCCAGGCTGACCTGGAATTCACTATGGAGTCTCAGGGTGGCCTCGAACTCATGGCAATCCTCCTACCTCTGCCTCCCGAGTGCTGGGATTAAAGGCGTGCGCCACCACGCCCGGCTTGAATTTTTTTTTTTAAAGTTTTAGCCAGGTGTGGTGGCGCACGCCTTTAATCCCAGCACTTGGGAGGCACAGGTGGAAGGATTACCATGAGTTCGAGGCCACCCTGAGATTACATAGTGAATTCCAGGTTCCCCTGAGCTAGAGTGAGACCCTACCTCGAAAGACAAAATAAATAGTTTTTTTTTTTTTTTTTTTTTTTTTTAAAAGAGAGGGCTGGGAAGATGGCTTAGTGGTTAAACTGCTTGCCTGCGAAGCCTAACGATCCAGGTTCAATTCTCCAGGTCCCACGTAAGCCAGATGCACGAGGTGGCACATGCATCTGGAGTTCATTTTCAGTGACTAGAGGCCCTGGCACATCCATTCTCTCTAGTACATAAATATTTTTTAATATTTTTTATTGAAATGTTATTTATTTATTTGAGAGTGACAGAGAAGGAGGCAGAGAGAGAGAGAATGGACGCGCCAGAGCTTCCAGTCTCTGTAAACGAACCCCAGATGCGTGCGCACCCTTGTGCATCTGGCTAACGTGGGTCCTGGGGAATTGATCCTCGAACCGGGGTCCTTAGGCTTCACAGGCAAGCGCTTAATGGCTAAGCCATCTCTCCAGCCCACATAAATATTTTTTAAGGAATTTATTTAATAAAAAGAAACAGGCAGTTGAGAGAGAATGGGCGACTAGGACCTCTGGCTGCAGGAAACTCCAGACGTGCGCCCCCTTGTGCATCTGGCTTACATGGATACTGGGGAATTGAACCTAGCTCCTTTGGCTTTGAAGGCAAGTGCCTTAGCCACTAAGCCATCTCTCCAGCCCACAAAATGGCTTTTGAAAAGATCATGGTGGGACAAAGATGCCATATCCTCTCCAAGTTGAACATAAGGTGCCACAAGTGTTCCCTACAAGAGGCAGGCCATATCCGTCTGATACAACAAGAGAATTAAGTATATTATGGGAAACCTGGGCCAAAACCAACTTAACTTTATAGGGATTATGGTTTCTTTAAAAAAATATAAACAAAGTCGGGCGTGGTGGCACACACCTTTAATCTCAGCACTTGAGAGGTAGGAGGATCACCATGAGTTCAAGGCCACCCTGAGACTATGTAGTGAATTCCAGGTCAGTCTGGACTAGAGTGAGACCCTACCTGGGAAAACCAAAAAGAAAAATAAATCGCACACACACAAGCCAGGCGTGGTGGTGCACACCTTTAATCCTAGCATTTGAGAGACAGAGATAGGAGAATCCTGAGTTTGAGGGCAGCCTGATAGTATAGAGTGAGTTCCTAGGCTACAGCGAGACCATACCATGAAAAATCATATATATAGGGCTGGAGGAATGGTTTAGCAGTTAAGGTATTTGCCTGCAAAGCCAAAGGACCCACGTTAGCCAGATGCAGAAGGTGGAGCATGCTTCTGGAGTTTATTTGCAGTGGCTGGAGGACCTGGTGTGCCCATTCTCTTCCTTTGTCAAATAAATAAATCATTTGTATGCAACAAAAGCCATAATTTTGTACAAGATAACAAAGTTTGTGATCAAACTTCTTTCAAAAACCCAATTAGGTCACTCAGGGGAGCTGAAAGAATAAAATCAGTGCATATTTCAAAAAATTCACTATGGACTATTCTCTGAAAAGTTAAGGCACCTTAAAGACTCCACATACTTGGGCTGCAAAGCCACTGAAAAATCCTTAGCTGATAACTTCGTCCATGTAGACCAACTGACAGAAAGATGGAAGAAGCCATTCTGCATGCAGTTCAATGGAAGAGAGAGAAATCATCAGTGAAGATACTCAACAGTGGACACTGCAAGCCTTATATTTGGCCAGCCAAGCCAAATGAGCCAAAGGGTGCAATACTGGCACATCTGTCATGGTGGAAACCTTCTGCCCTCTAACTGGACTGGAGGCCTCCATGGGAGGGAATACATCCCTGATACTGAAAACCTAAAAGGGGCAGTCATGAGCCCTAAGGGTGTAATGTCTGCTGCTGTCTGGCTAAATGTATATACTGTGCTAACCAAACTGCCCAGTAAGCACTTCTCTTAATGTTCATACCCATATATTAATGCTACTCTCACTTTTTGGTGGAGAACCTTCTCTTTTCAGATGGCAGTGACCTTGGGACGACTCAGAAGGTATCATGGTGCTGGAAGGAAGTGACAGGAGTGCTCAGTACTGCAATACCTCTATCACACCTTCCAAGGCTCGGGGTCTAATGTGGAAGAGGTGGTGGAAAGAATGTAAGAGCCAAAGGAAGGGTAGGACTCCTTACAACGTGCTCCCTTCTGAAACAAAATGGCCTGGATATCCATGACCTCACAGTACCTGACACTACCTACACAAGACCACCATAAAAGGAGGAAACACATGACATCAAAATAAAAGAGAGACTGATTGAGAAGGGGAGGGAATATGATGGAGAATGGAGTTTCAAAGGGCACAGGGGGGCCTGGAGAGATGGCTTAGCGGTAAAGCGCTTGCCTGTGAAGCTTAAGGACCCTGGTTCAAGGCTCCATTCCCCAGGACCCACATTAGCCAGAGGCACAAGGGGGCACACGCGACTGGAGTTCGTTTGCAGTGGCTGGAGGCCCTGGCGCACCCATGCTCTCTCTTCATATCTGCCTCTTTCTCTCTGTCACTCTCAAATAAATAAAAACAATTTTAAAAAAGGCAAAGGGGGAGGGAGGTCATTACCATGGGATATTGTTTATAATCATGGAAATTGTTAATAATGATAACAAAAGAAAAGGGGGAAAAAAGTTAAGGCACTTACCTGCAAAGCCTAAAAACTCAGGTTCTATTCCCCAGTACCCATGTAAACCAGATACACAAGGGGCACATGCATCTGGAGTTCCTTTGCAGTTGCTAGAGGCCCTGGTGTGCCCATCCCTCCCTCAAACTCAAGTAAATGAACAAAAGTAAAATATTTAAAAAAATACCTGAGCTGGGCATGGTGGCACATGCCTTTAATCCCAGCACTCAGGAGGCAGAGGTAGGAGGATCACCATGAATTCAAGGCTACCCTGAGACTCCATAGTGAATTCCAGGTCAGCCTGGACCAGAGTGGCACCCTACCTTGAAAAATAAAAATAAATGGGTGTGGCTGTGTGGGTATTTGAGAAACCAAGGGCAGATTCATACAAGTCATGACACTATCGCTCCTCAAATAATTCATCAGTTGATTTTTTTTATCAATATCACAGTCGAGACAGGGCATTAGGTTTAGTCAGTAAAATTAATCTAAAGTAGAATGAAAATAAAGGATTTGATTTTATAAACAAGGCATTTCAAACAAAATTTTTGGGGGGGTCCCATTCGTGGTAGGGTCTCTCTCTAGCCCAGGCTGACCTAGAATTCCCTATGTAGTGTCAGGGTGGCCTTGAACTCAAGACAATCCTTCTACCTCTGCCTCCCGAGGGCTGGCATTAAAGGTGTGTGCCACCACACCTGGAAAAAAAAATTTTTAATATGTTTTATTTATTTATTTGAGAGAGAGAAAGAGGCGGGGGGCAGAGAATGGGTGCGCCAGGGCCTCCAGCCACTGCAAATGAACTCCAGATGAATGCGGCCCCTTGTGCATCTTGCTTACGTGGGTCCTGGAGAATTGAACTGGGATCCTTTGGCTTTGCAGGCAAAGGCTTTAACCACTAACCCATCTCTCCAGCCCCCCAAAAAACTTTTTAAGTGCACATTCATCTGGAGTTTGTTTGCAGTGGCTAGAGGCCCTGGTATGCCCATCCTCTCCCTCTTTTCCTCCCTCCCTTCCCCCCCCCCTTGCAAATAATTTTTTTTTAGATCCCTGATGCAGGGTTGGAGAAAAGGCATGCACCACCATGCCCAGCTAAAATATTTCTTTTTTTTTTTTTTTTTCGGTTTTTCGAGATAGGGTCTCACTCTAGCCCAGGCTGACCTGGAATTCACTATGGAGTCTCAGGGTGGCCTCAAACTCACGGCGATCCTCCTACCTCTGCCTCCCGAGTGCTGGGATTAAAGGCGTGCGCCACCACGCCCGGCTCATATTTCTTAAAAAGCTATTTTGTGAGTCTTAGGCACGTGCCACCATGCCTGGCCAAATAAATATTTTTAATAAAAAGATCCTAGGGGAGCTGGAGAGATGGCTTAGCAGTTAAGCACTTGCATGTGAAGCCTAAGACCCCAGTTCAAGGCTTGATTCCCCAGGGCCCACGTAAGCCAGATGCACAAGGGGGCACATGCATCTGAAGTTTGTTTGCAGTGGCTGGAGGGCCTGGTGCACCCATTCTCTCTCTCTCTCTCTGTGTCTGTCACTCTCAAATAAATAAATGTAAACAAAACAAACAGAAAGATCCTAGGGCCTGGAATGGTGGCACATGCCTTTAATCCCAGCACTGAGGAGGCTGAGGTAAGAGGATCACTATGAGTTTGAGGCCAGCCTGAGACTATGTAGTGAATTCCACTTCAGTTTGGACTAGAGCAAGAACCTATCTTGGGGGCCAGGGGGGTGGGAGACTGGAGAGATGGCTTAGTGGTTAAGTGCTTGCCTGTGAAGCCTAAGGACCCTGGTTCAAGTCTCAGTTCCCCAGGACCCATGTAAGCCAGATGCACAAGGTAGCACATGCATCATCTGGAGTTCATTTGCAGTGGCTGGAGGTCTTGGTGTGCCCATTCATTCTCTCTCTCTCTCCCTCTCTTTCTCTCTCTCTATCTCTTTCCCTCTTTCTCTGTCTGTTGCTCTCAAATAAATAAATTAAAATTAAAATTAAAAAGAAAAGATTCTAAGGGCCCGGGGCATGCATATGGTGTGCTGTTGACAGACACACATGAGGCAGTGTGTAACTGCAGGAGGTGAACCTGCTGCATGTTGTTACCATTTGAGGACATCATTCCTCAGCCTCCTGAGTGCTGGGATTAAAGGACACTCTCGAGGAATTGACTCACCACCCCATATATCTCTCTCAATATGGTTATTATTTTCAGTCCCTCTGTTGGTTACTTGCAAGCTTAAACATACCGTACACAGTTTCATTACCTATACATCTGTCCATAAAGAGCATCCCTTGAGCATGTTTACTTCTCTGACTCTGGCCTTCCAGCTCTCACCTTCCCATCCCAGCGTAAGTCCTCTTTATGGTTACTTACACATTGTTAAGTTTGAGAAGTGGCATTTTGTTTCACTTTTAAGTTTATTTATTTTAGGTGGGGATATGCATGCCTTGTGCCTACAGCAGGGGTGGCTCCTCAGAGGTGGCAAAAGTGAACATTGGGTGGCTACTCCATCGCTCCCACCTGGTCTTCTTTGTTTGTTTGTTTTCAAGGTAGGGTCTCATTCTAGCCCAGGCTGACCTGAATTCACTATGTAGTCTCAGGATGGCCTTGAACTCATGGTGGTCCTCCTATCTCTGCTTCCCCAGTGCTGGCATTAAAGGCGTGCACCACTACCTGGCTTCTGGTCTTGTCTCTGAGTCAGAGTTTTTTGTTTTTGTTTTACTGTTTCCAGAGCTTGTGGGGCTCCATGGATTCTTTTTTTTTTTTCTTTCTCTCCAATAGGCTAATAATACTCTTATTTCATTTTATTTTATTTTTAATATTTATTTATTTATTTGAGAGCGACAGAGAGAGAAAGAGGCAGAGAGAGAGAGAGAATGGGTGCGCCAGGGCCTCCAGCCACTGCAAACAAACTCCAGACGCATGCGCCCCCTTGTGCATCTGGCTAACGTGGGTCCTGGGGAATCAAGCCTCGAACCAAGGTCCTTAGGCTTCACAGGCAAGTGCTTAACCGCTAAGCCATCTCTCCAGCCCTTATTTTTTTTAAATATTTTTTGGTTCATTTTTATTTATTTATTTGAGAGTGACAGAGAGAGAGAGAGAGGCAGATAAATAGAGAGAGAATGGGCACGCCAGGGCTTCCAGCCACTGCAAACGAACTCCAGATGCGTGCACCCCCTTGTGCATCTGGCTAATGTGGGTCCTGGGGAATCGAGCCTCGAACCGGAGTCCTTAGCCTTCACAGGCAAGCGCTTAACCGCTAAGCCATCTTTCCTGCCCTCCAGCCCTTATTTTTTTTTTAATTGACAACTTCCATGATTGTAAACAATATCCCATGGTAATTCCCTCCCTCCCCCCCAATTTCCCCCTTTGAAACTCCACTCTCCATCGTATCCCCTCCCCCTCACAATTAGTCTCTTTTATTTTATTTTTTTATTTTTTATATTTTTTGGTTTTTCGAGGTAGGGTCTCACTCTAGCCCAGGCTGACCTGGAATTCACTATGGAGTCTCAGGGTGGCCTCGAACTCACGGCAATCCTCCTACCTCTGCCTCCCGAGTGCTGGGATTAAAGGCGTGTGCCAACACGTCCAGAAGTCTCTTTTATTTTTATGCCATCTTTTCTTCCTATTATGATGGTCTTATGTAAGTAGTGTCGTGTCAGGCACTGTGAGGTCATGGATATCCAGACCATTTTGTGTCTGGAGGAGCACATTATAATGAGTCCTATCTTCCTTTGGTTCTTACATTCTTTCCGCCACCTCTTTGGCAATGGACCCTGAGCCATGGAAGGTGTGACTGAGATATTTCAGTCTGAGCACTCCTGTCACTTCTCAGCACCATGGTGCCTTCTGAGTCATCCCAAGGTCACTGCCATCTGAAAAGAGAAGGTTCTCTAACCAAAAGTGAGAGTAGCATTAATATAAGGGTATGAACATTAAGAGAAGTGCTTACTGGGCAGTTTGGTGAGCATAGTATATACATTTAGCCAACAGCAGCAGACGTTATACCCCTGGGGTTCATGACTACCCTTGCTGTAGGTTTTCAGTATCAGGGATGCATTCCCTCCCATGGAGCGGGCCTCCAGTCAAATTAGAGGGTGGTTGGTTTCCCCCATAAGAGAGGTGCCATTATTGCACCCGTTGGCTCATTTGGCCTGCCTGGCCAAATATGAAGCTTGCAGTGTCCACTATGGGGTATCTTCACTGTTGATTTTTCTCTCTCTCCCATTGAACTGCATGGAGAATGGCTTCTTCCAGCTTTCTGTCAGCTGGTCTACATGGAGGAGGTTTTCAGCTCAGTTCCAGGAGGATTTCTCAGTGACCTTGCAGCACAAGTATGTGGAGTCTTCAGTAATGGGGTCTTACCATCTATTCCTGGTGGGAAACAAGGGCCTCGGCAATGGCCTGTAATGGTTTTGGGGCATCAGGGACCTCCCTGGCCAACAGCTCACTGGAAGGTATCCCATCCCTGGCACTGAAAATTTTCTAGTAACAATCTGTGGCTCCTGTGTGTTCCATTGTCCAAAAAAGTAGGTTTCCATATGACTTATTTATATCCTCTTAGATTTTTTTTTTTTTTTTTTGGTTTTTTCGAGGTAGGGTCTCACTCTAGCCCAGGCTGACCTGGAATTCACTATGGAGTCTCAGGGTGGCCTCAAACTCGTGGCGATCCTCCTACCTCTGCCTCCCGAGTGCTGGGATTAAAGGCGTGCGCCACCACGCCCAGCTTCCTCTTAGATTTTGATTATCCCTCCCTCCACATTTTGTCACTCAGCCTCCTCCTCTGACCTCACTTAGGCCTTTTCACCCCCATTAATCTGTTTCTTCCACTTACATATATATATATAATACCATCCTATTCAGTCTCCCCCCCCCCTTTCTATTCCCTTTATATCTCCTTTCTAGCTTACTGCCTGGGCTAGAGTGAGACCCTACCAGATCTGCTGGCTGGAGATGAGATATCAGACAGATCTCTGAGATATTAGTTAAATGTCTTCTCAGATTGACAGTACTCTGAATAAAGCAGGTGGTGTGTGTGCATATATGTGTGTGTGTGTGTGTGTGTGTGTGTGTGTAGATGACAGTGTGCTTGTGGAGGTTGAAGGACAACTTTTTTTTTTTTTTTTTTTTTTTTTTTTTTTTTGCGGCAGGGTCTCACTCTAGCCCAGGATGACCTGGAATTCACTATGTAGTCTCAGGGTGGTCTCAAACTCACGGTGATCCTCTTACTTCTGCTTTACAAGTGCTGGGATTAAAGGTGTGCGCCACCACGCTTGGCTGAAGGACAACTTTTAAGTGTTGGTCCTTACTTTCCACCACCTCTGAGGCAGTCTTGTGTTGTTCAGCCCTGTGTTTGCTAAGCTAGCTGGCTAGATTCCAGAGGATTCTCCTTCCTTCTCTCCCATAGGCATGGTTGGGATTACTAATGCCTGCTATAGCATCCAGCTTTTTCTTTTCTTTCAAATATGTTTATTTTCAGGCTGGAAAGGTGGCTTAGTGGTTAAGGAGCTTTCTGCAAAGCTTAAGGACCCAGGTTTGATTCCCCAGTACCCATGTAAGCCAGATGCACAAAGTGGCACCTGTGTCTGGAGTTCTTTTGCAGTGGATGATCCGGGTGTGTCCATTCTCTCTGTGCTTTTTTCTTTCTCTGCCTCTTTCTCTCTCAAATAAATTAATAAAAAAATAAAATATTTAGAAAATAAACAGGGCTGGGCTAGGTATGTTGGCATACACCTTTAATCCTAGCACTTGGGAAGCAGAGTTAGGAGGATCACTGTGAGTTCAAGGCCAGCCTGGGACTACAGTAAAAAATCCATGTCAACCTGGGCTAGAGGGAGACCCTACCCCGAAAAAACAAAAAATAAAATAAATAGGGCTAGAGATATGACTTAGTGTTAAGTATGAAGCCTAAGGACTGAGGTTCCGTTCCCCAGTACCCATGTAAGCCAGACGTACAAGATGTCGCATGCATCTGGAGTTTGTTTGCAGTGGCTAAAGGCCCTGATATGCCCATTCTCTCTCTCTCTCTCTCAAATAAATTAATAAAAATAAAAATAAAATATTTAAAAATAAATAAATAAATAAGAAAATTTTTGTTCATTTGCAGTGGCTAGAGTCCCTGGTGTGCCCAGTCTCTCTCTGTCTTTGCTTGTGTGTATATATAAAATCAGGTGTGGTGCTGCATGCCTTTAATCCCAGCACTTGGGAGGCAGAGGTAGGAGGATTGCTGAGAGTTTAAGGGCACCCTGAGATGACATAGTGAATTCTAGGTCAGCCTGGACTAGAGTGAGACCCTACCTCAAGAACAAAAACAAAAATAAATAAGAAAGAAAGAAAGAAAATAAGGAAAGAAAAAGAAAACGGAGGCAGAGATCAAAGTCATGTACCCTAAGCCCCAGGAATGCAACCCATAAGAAGGAACAGAAGTTGCACTACATGCTCTCATGACCTTGAATATTGGTCATCCAGCACTGAGAGAGGGAAAACAATCTCAGTTGCTTTGAGTCGCTCACTGTGTGGTAATTTGTTACAGTAGCCACAGGATAGTAATAAATACAATTATAACAAGAACGATAATAAGAAATTGGGATCCCCATACACAACACTGCTGGTGGGAATGTAAAATGGTACTGTGGCTTTGGAAGACAGGCTGCAGGCCCTTGGATTAAACACAGATACCAAATAAGTAAGCAATTCCACTTCTCAGGAACGGACTCAGGAGAAATGACAATGTATGTCCAAGTAGTAACTTGTCTGCTAATATTACAGCATCATTAGTCATAAGAACCAAAATTTGGGGTGGAAACTGATGAGTGCAGAAGCAAAATGTGGTGTGTACATACAGTGGAATAGTGCTCAACACTAGGGTGTTTGCTGATTCTCAGGTGTCTGGCGGGAGTTTCTTATTTATTGAAGATATAACACCAATCTTGCGTAAATTATGTTTCCGAAGTTTTCATCAGTCTTTAATGACATCCTCAATATAATCAGAGTGAGTTTAATTTGCATTTTTCTTTTTTTTGTTGCTGTTTTTTTGAGGTAGGGTCTCACTCTAGTCCAGGCTGACCTGGATTTCACTATGTTTCAGGGTGGCCTCAAACTCACAGCAATCCTCCTACCTCTGCCTCCCCAGTGCTGGGATTAAAGGTATGAGCCACCATGCCCCGCCTAATTTGCATTTTTCTGGTTTTTTTTTTTTTGGTAAAATTATCATTAAGTATTCTTACTGGCCAGTTCTATAGTGAAGTTCTATAAAAAGTTATAGCTTTTATTATTTACTTATATTTATTTTTACTTTTAGTTTCTCGAGGTAGGGTCTCACTCTAGTGTAGGCTCACCTGAAATTCACTATGTACTCTCAGGTTGGCCTCCAACTCACAGCAATCCTCCTACCTCTGCCTTCCAAGTACTGGGATTAAAGGTATGCACCACCACACCCAGGTACCTATTTTTTATTTTTGTTTTGTTTTATTTATTTATTTATTTATTTTGAGGTAGGGTCATTCTAGCCTGAGCTGACCTGGAACTTACTCTGTAGTCCCAGGCTGGCCTTGAACTCAGGGCCATCCTTCTTTCTCTGCCTCCTAAATGCTGGGATTAAAGGTGTATGCCACCACATCCAGCCTCTTCTAAATTTTGAAAGAGTTTGTGATGAATTGGGATTGGGCTAGGAGTGCAGCTCAGTCAGTAGAGTACTTGCCAAGCATGTATGAAATCCTTGGTTCAAGCCCCACCACCACATAGATTGGGTGTGATGGTGCATGCCTGTAATCCCAGCACTCAAGAAGTAGAGGCAGAAGTGGGGCATGGTGGCACATGCCTTTAATCCCAGCACTCGGAAGGCAGTGGTAGGAGGATCGCTATGAGTTCCAGGCCAGCATGATCTAGAGTGAGACCCTACCTTGAAAAAAAAAAAGTAGAGGCAGGGCTGGAGAGATGGCTTAGCGGTTAAGGCACTTGCCTGCAAAGCCTAAGGACCTGTGTTCGACTCTCCAGATCCCATGTAAACCAGATGCAGAAAGGTGAGGCAAGTGCAAGGCTGTGCATGCCCACTAGGTGATGCAAGTGTCTGGAGTTAGATTTCGGTGGCTGAGGCCTTGGAGCGCCAATTTTCTCTCTTTCTCTCTCTCTCTTGCTTTCTGTATAAAATAATATAAAATAAAGTAAAAAAAGGCCATCCTGGGTTACAGAAGACTCTGTCTCAAAAAAAAAAAAAAAAATTAGGGGCTGGAGAGACAGATGGCTTAGCAGTTAAGGTACTTGCCTGCAAAGCCAAAAGGCCCAGGTTTGATTCCCCAGTACTCACTTAAGCTAGATGCACATGGTGGCACATGCATCTGGAGTTTGCAGTGGTGAGAGGCCCTGGTGTGCCCATTCTCTTATCTGCTTCTCTTTCTCATATAAGTAAACTATTTAAAAAATTATGTGCCGGGCGTGCTGGCATATGCCTTTAATCCCAGCATGGGGGAGGCAGAGGTAGGAGAATTGTCATAAGTTTGAGGCCACCCTGAGACTCCATACTGAATTCCAGGTCAGCCTGAGCTAGAGTGAGACCCTACCTCAAAAAACAAAACAAAACAAAAAATTAGTACTAACCCTCTATTTAAAATGTTTAAATGTGGTATTGCACACCTGTAATCCCATCACTTAGTAGGCTGAGGCATAAGGATGTTTCAGTCTCTAGCACTACCAAAAAAAAAAAAAAAAAAAAAGTCATTTGTTCTTAGTGAGGATGAGCAAGATTAAAGAAAGGGTCAAGGGGCAGAGACAATGGCAATGTGTCGTTCTGACCAAAGTGGGGTGGTGAGGGAGATTTAGAAGTCTGTGGGTTTTCTTATTTTGTGTTTGTTTGTTGCCTTACGTCTAAATTAGAGAGTTTACTTGAAGAGAATCTGTTTGGGCTTCCTTGGCTGCAAGTTATTTCCTGGTTATTAATACTCAAGCTCATCAATTATTCATCTTCATGGTCACATTATGCAGTCAGAGTCATCCATTCTCTCCCTCTCTTTCTGAAAGGAGGTTTTGAGTCCAGCCACCCCATGGGAAAGGAGTGTAGGTGGGACTCAGGGCTGACTCAGAGGGCCAGCCCTGGACAGCTCATGTCTGAGGTCATAGCACGGCATCCTGGCCTGGGGAATAGAATCTGTTCTGACAACTTCTCTGGCTCCCTGCAGCCTGACCTGTCTTGATTCTGATTTGTCCATGTGAGGTCAGGGATTTATCAGGTTGCAAGTCCAGACCACTAAGGGGTTTGCACTTTCCCTGCCACATTTTTCCATGCTGGCAGCACAAATCATCCAGTCAGTCCTGATAGCTCTTGTGTGCTGGGGACATGTGGTCATCAAGTAGGGAAGCTGAACTTCAAGAAGGACAGGCAGGGGTCTGGTCAGGGCCAGTAGGCCAGTCAGGTACAGGGGCAGGCAGAACCTCTGTGTGCTGACTCCATTCACTATCAGCTCCCTACGTGGAATCATGAGGAGGAGGGAAAGAGCAGCAGGCTGCTAGTATGCTACACTGACTTCTGACCTCCACATGTATACCATGCCATTAACACACCCACAGTTGGGTGCTGGGAAGATGGCTCAGCAGTTAAAAGCTCTGGGTTGGCCCATGTTCAATTCCCAAGCACCCATGTAAAGCCATATGTACAAAATGGTACATGTATCTAGAGTTTGTTTGCAGTGGAACGAGGTCCTGGCATGCCTATTCATTCTCTCTCTGCTTGCAAATAAACTTAAAAGAAAAATAAATCGAAGGAAAGCCAGGACTCCTTACAATGTACTCTTCCCAGCACAAAATGGCCTAGATATCCGTGACCTCACAGTGCCTACACAAGTCCCTACACAAGACCAGTATATTAGGAGGAAAAGATGATGATGCTGGGCATGGTGGCACAAGCCTTTTATACCAGCAGTCGGGAGGCAGAGGTAGGAGGACCGCTGTGAGTTCGAAGCCACCCTGAGACTACTTAGTGAATTCCAGGTCAGCCTGGGCTAGAATGAAGCCCTATTTCATTAAAACAAAACAAAACAAACAAAATAAAAAGGAAGCCAGGCATGGTGGTGCACTCCTTTTTTTAAAATTAATTTGTTTCTTATTGACAATTTCCATGATTGTAAACAATATCCCATTGTAATTCCTTCCCTCCCCTCACTTTCCCCTTTGAAACTCCACTTTCCATCATATTCCCTCCCCCTCTCAATCAGTCTCTCTTTTATTTTGATGTCATCATCTTTTCCTCCTATTATGATGGACTTACGTAGGTAGTGTCAGGCACTGTGAGGACACGGATATCCAGGCCATTTCGTGTTTGTAAGAGAGCATCGTAAGGAGTCCTACCCTTCCTTTGGCTCTTACATTCTTTCCAGGTGGTGCACTCCTTTAATCCCAGCTCTCAGGAGTCAGAGGTAGGAGCATCACCATGAGTTCCAGGCCACCCTGAGACTACATAGTAAATTCCAGGTCAGCCTGAGCTAGATAGAGTAAGACCCTACCTTGAAAAATAAAAAACAAAAATAGATGATGACATCAAAATAAAAGAGAGACTGGCTGGAGACATGGCTTAGTGGTTAAGCGCTTGCCTGTGAAGCCTAAGGACCTCAGTTCGAGGCTTGATTCCCTAGGGCCCATGTTAGCCAGATGCACAAGGGGGCGCACGCGTCTGGAGTTCGTTTGTAGTGGCTGGAGGCCCTGGCAAGCCCATTCTCTCTCTCTTTCTCTCTGCCTCTTTCTCTCTCTGTCTGTCGCTCTCAAATAAATAAATAAAAACTTTTTTTAAAAAGACAAAATAAAAGAGAGACTGATTGAGAGATGGAGGGCATATGATGGAGAGTGGAGTTGTGAAAGGGAAAGTGGGGTCAGAGGAAGTAGCATGGTTTATGGAAGTTGTTAATAATAATAAAAAAATTAAGCTGTGTATGGTGGCGCACGCCTTTAATCCCAGCACTCAGGAGGCAAAGGTAGGAGGATCGCCACGAGTTCAAGGACACCTTGAGACTACATAGCAAATTCCAGGTCAGCCTGAGCTAGAGTGAGACCCTACCTCGAAAAACCAAGAAAAAAAAATAATAATTAAAATTTAAAAATCATACCCACAGTCACACACATGAACACACATACACAAAATAAAACTATTTTTCAGGTCTAGAGTGCTGGCTTATGGGTTAAGTCTCTTGCCTATGAAGGCTAAGGACCCAGGTTGATTGTACCCACATAAGCCAGATGCACAAGGTGGTGCATGTGTCTGGAGTTCCTTTGCAGTAGCTGGAGACTCTGTCATGCCCATTTTCTCTGTCTCTCTTCTCTGTCTCTTGTTCACTTTCTCTTTCTTTCTCCCAAATAAATAAATAAAATATTTTAGGGCTGGAGAGATGGCTTAGTGGTTAAGGTGTGGTTAAGGCAATTTGATTCTCTAATACCCACGTAAAGCCAGATGCACAAAATTGCACATGCATCTGAAGTTCATTTGCAGTAGCTGGAGGCCCATTCTCTCTGTCTTTCTTCTCTCTAGCTCTCTTTTTGCAAATAATTAAATAAAAATATTAAATTTTTTTTCCAGTGATGGAGAGATGGTTTAGTGGCTAAAGTGCTTGTCTGTGAAGCTTGAGGATCCAGGTTTAATTCCCCAGTACCCACATAAGCCAGATGCACAAGGTGTTACATGTATCTGGAATTTGTTTGCAGTGGCTGGAGCCTTTGGGATGCCCATTCTCTATCTGTGTCTGTCTCTAATAAATAAATAAAATAAATTATTAAAAATATTTTTCAAAAAGAAAGGCATAGGAACATTAGACAGATATAAAGAGGAGATGGTGGGCTGGAGAGATTGCTTAGTGGTTAAGGCACTTACTTGCAAAGCCAAAGAACCCAGGTTTGATTCCCCAGTACCCTGCAAACCAGGTGCACATATGGCATCTCTCTGTCTCTCTCTATATCTTGATCTATCTGTCTTTCTCTCTTGAATAAATAAATAAAAGAGGAGATGGCAATGTGACTGGAGATTCAAATAATCCGTCTACAAGTCACAGAATGTCAGTAGCTAAGGGACCCTGGAAGATGCCAGGATAACTTTTTCCCCTAAGCCTCCATATGGGCTGGTACCTGTAGGACTTCTGGCCTCCAGAGCTTAGCATATGTTCCTGTTGTTTTTGTTTTTTAAATATATTTTCCTTTTATTTATTTATTTGAGAGAGAAAGACAGAGGAAGGGAGAGGGAGGGAGAGAGAATGAGTATGCCAGGGCCTTTAGCCACTGCAAATGAACTCCACATGAACACACCACCTTGTGCATCTGGTTTACGTGGGTCCTGGGGAATTGAACCTGGGCTCTTTGGCTTTGCAGGCAAACACCTTAATCACTAAACTATCTCTTCAGCTCTGTTCTTGTTGTTTTAAGTCATGCAATCTGTGGTCATTCATCACAGTGCCCATTGGAAATAAAGAATGCCAAATTGCAACTAGGTGTGGTGGCGCATGCCTTTAATCCCAGTACTCAAGAGGCACAGGTAGGAGGATCCCTTTGAGTTCAAGGCCACCCTGAGTCTACATAGTGAATTCCAGGTCAGCCTGACTAGAGAGAGAATCTATCTCAACCCACCCCCAAAAGAATGCCAAATCCCAAAGCCCATGTGTATAAGTGGAGAAGGGTACAGATGTGAGGTGAGAGTATGAGGAATGTATGTGAGGTGCCTGTGTGCGATAAGGATGAGGTGTGGGTGTGAGGTGCCTGTGTGATATGGGGGTGAGATGTGTATGTGAGGTATGTATGTGAGGTGCCTGTGTGAGGTAAGGGTGAGGAGCCGTGGGTGTGAAGTGCAAGTGTGAGGAGGTGTGAGGTGGTTGTTCCCTCCTAGAAGCCCACAGCCCTGCTCTGTGTGCATGAACAGCTCCAGAACAGCTGGGCTATGTCGCAGCCCCAAGCCCCGCAGCCTCAGGCAAGTCTTTGAAGCTCAAGTCATCAGAGGCGGAAAAGATGCCTGTGCCTCTCTGGGCACCTCTGCCCAGGCAAGCCCAGGCCTCTCTTCCACTTTCTTCTGGCTTAGTGGTTTCTCCAATGCAACAAGTCACTCTAGCACTCTGTGGTCGGCCAGTCATCCATTGCCATTATGTCTCTGATCACAGTCCAGGGAGCCAGGTCCTCGTCCTCAGGTCGGTGTCCAGTCCTGCTGGTTCCAGGACAGTGGTGCTAGAGGGCCTCCTCTGTTACCCTAGCCGAAGCCGACTTGCCACAGCCCCCATCCTGTGCATGGGAGGTGGGGCGAGGCCTGCAGCTGGCCTGGTATCTGCCCTTAATCCATGTGCTTTCTTTCCCAGACTCTTTGTCCTGTAGGATGGTCTATGCCTCTGTGAAGTGGGAACTCATCTTTCTAGGAGAGACCAGGAAGATAAGAGGAAGCTAGGTGGGGTGGGAGGCTTTGCCAAATACCACAAACCTCTGAGCAAAGTCAGGCCAGACAGGCTAGACAAGCAGGGTGTGGCAGCCTGGGAGCTGCTGGGGTCCGGGCGGGTCTGGGTCAGTCAGAGATGACAAGTCTGACCTCAGGAGACAAGGGAAAGGTAAAGAAGGCAAAGGTGGGGCATCCAAATTTGTAATCACAGCCTTTGGGAGGCTTAGGCATTAAGATGACCATGAGTTCCAGGACAGTTTGGCTACAAAGTGACACCTTGTTTTTTATTGTGTTTATATATTGTTTCATTAGTTTATTTTCAACCATCTTTACATTTTCATTTATTATTATTATTATTTTGGTTTTTCTTTTTTATTATTTATTTATTTGAGAGAGAGAAAGAGGGAGGGAGAGAGAGAGAGAATGGGTGCGCCAGGGCCTTCAGCCACTGCAAAGGAACTCCAGATGCATGCACCCCTTGTGCATCTGGCTTACGTGGGTCCTGGAGAGTCGAACGGGAATCCTTTGGCTTTGCAGGCAAACGCCTTAACTGCTAAGCCATCCCTCCAGCCCTTATTTTTGTTTTTTGAGGTAGGGTCTCACTCTGGCTCAGGCTGACTTGGAATTCATTCTGTATTCTCAGGGTGGTCTTGACCTCACAGCAATCCTCCTACCTCTGCTTCCCGAGTGCTGGGATTAAAGGCATGCACCACCACGCCCAGCCTTTTAAAAAATTTGTATTGAAAACTTTCATAAGAAACCCTGTTTTAAGTAAAATAACTCTTCCTAATAAAAAAGCAAGTAATCCGGGCGTGGTGGTGCTTGCCTTTAATCACTTGAGCTGCCAAAACCCTGCTTTCACTATTATACCAGGTTTTGTAGTTAGCTTTCTGTTGCTGGGATGAACGTCCAAACCAGGCACAGTTTAGGGGAGGAAGGGGTTTATTTCGAACTTACAGATCCAGAGGGAAGTTCCATCAGTGGTGGAATAAGCTAATTCATCCAAGCAGAGAAAAACCATCACCAGCCAGCAAACACCAAAAGCATAAAACCAGCAGCAATAGCGGGGCCTCTGCCAGAACTGACTGCTCTGCACACCTCTGAGCTGGAAATCAGATCTGCCCCAGACCACGCCTCAGGGCTGGACCCCAGGATCCACTACCAGTGACACCTCCTCCAGCCAGGCTGCTGCAGATCCAAATTACAAGCTTAATAAAACACCTGAGTGGAGCAGGGTGTGGTCACGCATGCCTTTAGTCTCAGCAGAGGTAGGAGGATTGCCATGAGTTCGAGGCCAGCCTGAGAATACATAGTGAATTCCAGGTCAGCCTGAGCTAGAGTGAGACCCTACCTTGAAAAACCAAAAAAAAAAAAGGAAAAAGGAAAAAGGAAGTTGGGCCTAGTGGAGAGTATGCCTTTAATTCCAGCCACCATGCTCAGCCTCAAAGTATGTTCTTAATAATAATAATAATAATAATAATAATAAAAAGGTGTGTGTGGGGGGAGTAAGCAAAATATTTACCCATTACAAGAGTTACATACTTTCAAATTTGTAGTAACAAAGTTCAAATTCCACTTCTATCACTAACCCAGGTGCTTTGGCAAAGTCATACTAACCTATCTAGATTTCAGATCACATGGTGTGTCTACACATTTTATATGGTCACCCTGAGGCATGAGCAACCACCGTGCTTCTAAGGTAGACACTTAGTAACAGTGTATCTTATTGCATAGTTCACAGGGCTCTTCCTCCCAGAACCTGGCACTAATGGATTCCATCCACGGAAGACTTACAGAGGTGTCAGGGTTGAGGAAGTCAGGAGAGGAGCATGTCTAGGGCCCCAGCTGCAGGTGTCCACTGAGCCTGGCAATGGTGGCCCTGACTATAGTTATCCCAGCATTAGGGAGGCTGTGGCAAGAGGAGCCAAGAAAGTGAGTAGTAGGAAAAGAGAGGGAGAAAGGAACAGAGACACTGGTTATAAGCCTCTACCAGCATTTGGAAACTGATTTCTAGTGTGGAGGGAGGGTTCGC
The DNA here is from genome assembly GCA_036346955.1 of Dipus sagitta. Taxonomy (NCBI): domain Eukaryota; kingdom Metazoa; phylum Chordata; class Mammalia; order Rodentia; family Dipodidae; genus Dipus; species Dipus sagitta. The sequence goes on from CM070775.1 coordinate 152,385,994, forward strand.
CTGGCGACCCTCCCCATCCTCTTTGTGCCACCTTGTCATTGTACTCTTCCGTCCAGATGGGCATTTAGATGAATCGGGTCCAATCCCTAGTGGGCCAGAGGAAAGAAGGTTGGTTGACTGGATGCTCGGATGTCCGAAAGTCAGCTAATGAGGCAGGAGCCTGGCTCCTTCAGCATCCGCTCTATCATTGCTGCAGTGGCTCCAGTTCTGCAGAGCGACCCCGGGAATGCGACCTCCACTTTTGCACACAGTAGCATCTCCATATGTAAACCTGCCAGCCCAGCAGTGGGACGCAGCCGGTGTCCCAGGCCCGTCGTCCAGCTCTGTCCCGCACGTCCAGGCTGTGTGCATGGTCTACGCCGCCGCCCACTGGAGCCCGAGGCGCCCAGGCCAACCCTTGCCGGCCCCGCCTGGCCCCGCCCCTCAGGCCTACAGGACCGAGTCGCCCCTAGCAACAGTAGCCGGCGGCTTTCTCGGGCCGTGCTGATTGGCGAACTCCAGGACGGCGGTGTCGTCACTTCCGGCAGCCGGGAGGCAGCGGAGGAAGCCGAGGGGCGGCCATCTTGGGTCCGTGAGGCTTCTGAGGTGCCCGGGAGTGGCGACTGGCAAGGGCGGAGGCTAGGCGGGAAGCGAGCGGGAGAGGGGGGAAGCGGCCGGGCACAGGCGCCTTGTCCGCGGCTCCCTCCATGTTCGGCGCCCGCGGCCCGTGGCAGCCTGTCGTGCGCTTCACCTCCTCCGCATCCTCGCGCACCGCCTCCTCTTCACGGGCTCCCGGGCGTGCCGTGTGGACGCTCCGCGGCTGAGCTCCGCGGCGCGGCGGGTGGGAGCCGCGGCGGAGGAGGAGCGGCGGCGGCGGCGGCGGAGGTCCCGGGCCCGCGGGGCGCGCTGACGCTCGGCACGCCGGCCGGCCCCCCGGTCCCCGTCCCCGCCCCCGCCGGGCTCCCCGCCGCGGCCGCCGGGGCTTGGGGGGAGAATGAGCCCTGGGGCCCTCCGGGGCACGGCCCGGGCCAGGCCCGGGATCTAGACGTCGGCTGCGGAGGGCAGCCCTGCCCGCGGCGCCGCGGCGGGCCCGGGGACTCGCGACCGCTGCCCGCCGGCTGCCCACGGCTGGGCCGTTTTGTTTTCGCCCTCGCGTCGCGCAGAACCGAAGCGCTCTAAGATGTCCACTCGGACCCCCTTGCCGACGGTCAATGAACGGGACACTGAAAACGTGAGTGCTGCCGGGCGGTGGGCTCCGGGGTGGCTCGCGGCGCGGCGCGGCCCCGTCCCGGGTCGGTTCTCACGGCGTGCGCGGCGGCGGGCGGCTCCCGCTGGAACCCAGCTCTGCCGCTAGCGCGGGCGAGCGGGCGCCTCGTGGGGCTCCTTCGAGCCCAGTGCACGGTCCTTTCTGAGCGCGCTGGGGAACGTGACCCGGGACTAAGCTTGATGACAGCCCCGAAATCTGCGTGCCCATCGCGGGATCTTCGTGACCCCCTCAGCTCCAGAAACTTGGTGGAGAAGAGTTGTTACCGTGTGGAAAGAGCGAGCGAGCTCAGCCTTTATCGAGGAGTAGCTTCCCGTCCGTTCGAGTCTAAGTCTGGTCTGAAGCAGTTGGCCAATCCTCCTGAAAGGCAGATGTGCCTGGCCGAGGGACAGCCGGTGGTGGCTTGCTTTCCTTCTGCTCAAGAGGTTGGCTTAGAGGAGCCCTCCGGTCCCTTGCAGTGCTCCTACCCTATAAGTCTATGAAAGGACTCTTTGATTTTATTCACAGGGACCTTAAAAATAAAAAAACCCACAAAAACACCAGGAGCAGCGATGTTTACGGAGTGACAAGTTGTAGTAGAAATTCCATTGAAGAAATGTTTGAGTCCAAGTGTTTGGGAGCTCTTCTTCATTGAATCCTGGAGTGTTCTGATCTAGTAAACTTGACTGGCCTTTTGTTATAAGTGTTATGAAGTAATTGCTGGCAAGAAAATGCCATCTCTTAGGAAAAGCTTCCTCGCTGTGGGTGTTTTCGTACTTTGAAAACCGTCTTCTGACACCGAGCCTAGTATCTCAAATGCCTTTATTTTAAACTTCAAAATGCCACTTGGTTGCAGGATAGCTATTAGGTAATTTTTGTATATTTTATTTTTATTTATTTGAGAGAGAAAGAGTGTGACTCAATGAATGGGCACGCCAGGGCCTCCAACCACTGCAAATAAACTCTAGATGCATGTGCCACCTGTACATTTGGCTTACATGGGTCCTAGGGAATTGAATATGGGTCCCTTGGTTTTGCAGGCAAACACCTTACCTGCTAAGCCATCTTTCTAGCCCATTATTAGGTAATTTAATCTGTTCACATAAAACTTACAGTAACCATTCCTATAGTATATTAATATATGGTTGTATGTGTTCCCCTACCTGAGATAGATTAGAAAATTCCCTGTTTTGGAATAATAGGAAGCCTTAATGGACTTTCTTTTTGTCCCCTTGCTGCCCTCCCCTTTTTTCCTTTTAACTTTTTATTTATTTTTATTTATTTATTTATTAGACACAGAGAGAGGGAGAGAAAGAGAGAGAATGGGCATGCCAGGGCCTCCAGCCACTGCAAACGAACTCCAGACATATGCGCCCCCTTGTGCATCTGGCTTATGTGGGGCCTGGAGAATTGAACCGGGGTCCTTAGGCTTTGCAGGCAAACGCTTTAACCGTTCAGCCATCTTTCCAGACCCCCCCCCCTTTGAGGTAGGGTCTCAGGCTAGCCCAGGCTGACCTGGAATTCACTATGTAGTCTCATGTTGTCCTCGAACTCATGGTGATCCTCCTACCTCTGCCTCCTGAGTGCTGGGATTAAAGGCATGTGCCACCATGCCCTTTCTCTTTCTTTATTTTTTATTTATTTGAGAGAGACAGAAAGAGGCAGAGAGAGAGATAATGGGTGCACCAGGGCCTCCAGCCACTGCAAACGAACTCCAGATGTGTGTGCCCCCTTGTGCATCTTGCTTACGTGGGTCCTGGGGAATTGAGCCTCAAACCAGGGAACTTACATCTCACAGGCAAGCGCTTAACCACTAAGCCATCTCTCCAGCCCCTTAAAAAAAAAAAAAAAATATATATATATATATATATATATATATACATATATATGTACACACACATATATATGTGTATATATATATGTAATTGCACTTATTTATTTGCAAGCAGAGAGAATGAGAATGGGCACTCCAGGGCCTCCAACCACCGCAGATGAACTCCAGATGCATGTACCACTGTGCATCTGGCTTTATGTGGGTGCTGGGGAATCAAATCCAGGTCCTTAGGCTTTTTAGGCAAGCTGCTTAATGGCTGAGTCATCTCTCCAGATCCCCTTTTTTTCATTTTCTCCTTTTTTTTTTTTTTTTTTTTTTTTTTTGGTTTTTCGAGGTAGGGTCTCACTCTAGCCCAGGCTGACCTGGAATTCATTATGGAGTCTCAGGGTGGCCTCGAACTCACGGCGATCCTCCTACCTCTGCCTCCCGAGTGCTGGGATTAAAGGCGTGCGCCACCACGCCCGGCTTCATTTTCTCCTTTTTTTAAGTTATTTATTTACTTATTAGAGAGTTTGAGAGGGAAAGGAAGAATGAATGGGCACACCAGGGCTCCTGCCACTGCAAACGAACTTGACACACATGCCACTTTGTTCATCTGGCTTTACATGGGCACTGGGGAATTAAACCTCTGCTGTCAGGCTTTGCAATCAAATACCTTCAACAGTTGAGCCATCTCCCTAGCCCTCCTTTCCCACCCTTTTTTTTTTTTTTACTTTGGAGGTAGGGTCTCATCTCACTCTGGCCCAGGCTGACCTGGAATTCACTATGTAGTCTCAGGCTTCAAACTCACCTCCATCCTCCTACCTCTGCCTCCCGAGTGCTGGGATTAAAGGTGTGTGCCACCACACCCAGCTATCCTTTCCCTTTCTTTCATTGGGTGTTTCTATGTTGCCCAAGCTGTCTCCAGTGATTTTTTTTTTTTGCCTCAGTCTCCCCAACTGTTGGGAATACAGATATATGCCACCAAGCCAATCCAGGGATTTTGTGACCTTTTTCTTCTTTTGAAGAGACTTATCTCTGACCTGATTATTTTTCCTGGGCTTTGGCTACCCTAAAGAATGGAACAAATAGAAAACAGTGATTTCATTTGTTCTGATCATTGATTTTTTTTTTTCGAGGTAGGGTCTCACTCTAGTTCAGGCTGACCTGGAATTCACTATGTATGTTGATTTTATTATTATTATTATTATTATTATTTTAAGGTAAGGTCTTGTTCTAGCCCAGGCTGGCCTGGAACTCACAGAAATCTTCCTACCTCTCTCTACTTCCAGGTGCTGGGATTAAAGGCCACCATGCCTGGCCTGATCATTCATTGACTTTTTTTTTTTTTTTTTTTTTGATTTTGGAGGTAAGGTCTCACTCTAGCCCAGGCTGACCTGGAATTCACTATGTAGTCTCAGGCTTCAAACTCACCTCCATCCTCCTACCTCTGCCTCCCGAGTGCTGGGATTAAAGGTGTGTGCCACCACACCCAGCTATCCTTTCCCTTTCTTTCATTGGGTGTTTCTATGTTGCCCAAGCTGTCTCCAGTGATTTTTTTTTTTGCCTCAGTCTCCCCAACTGTTGGGAATACAGATATATGCCACCAAGCCAATCCAGGGATTTTGTGACCTTTTTCTTCTTTTGAAGAGACTTATCTCTGACCTGATTATTTTTCCTGGGCTTTGGCTACCCTAAAGAATGGAACAAATAGAAAACAGTGATTTCATTTGTTCTGATCATTGATTTTTTTTTTTCGAGGTAGGGTCTCACTCTAGTTCAGGCTGACCTGGAATTCACTATGTATGTTGATTTTATTATTATTATTATTATTATTATTATTTTAAGGTAAGGTCTTGTTCTAGCCCAGGCTGGCCTGGAACTCACAGAAATCTTCCTACCTCTCTCTACTTCCAGGTGCTGGGATTAAAGGCCACCATGCCTGGCCTGATCATTCATTGACTTTTTTTTTTTTTTTTTTTTGATTTTGGAGGTAAGGTCTCACTCTAGCCCAGGCTGACCTGGAATTCACTATGTAGTCTCAGGGTGGCCTCAAACTCACAGCGATCCTCTGACCTCTGCTTCCCAAGTGCTAGTATTAAAGGCATGCTCCACTCCTGCCCAGCCCTCGATCACTGATTTTTACTCAAAGATTGAAATCCTTAAATTGAACTAGAGCATGAGTTCCATAATCCCCCTCTTCCCTCTGCCCCTGGTAGGGTCTTGTTCTAGCCCAGGCTGGCCTGGAACTCACAGAAATCTTTCTCCCAAGTGCTGGGAATAAAGACAACTGCAATTGTGACAAGATTGCAAGGTCCTTTTCAGTATATAGTTCTTTCTTTTATTTATTTATCTTCTTTTTGTTCAAATTTTTATTAACAACTTCCATGATTATAAAAAGTATCCCATGGTAATACCCTCCCTCCCCCCACTTTCCCTTTGAAACTCCATTCTGCATCATATCCCCTCCCCATTTCAATTAGTCTTTCTGTTATTCTGATGTAATGATCTTTTCCTCCTCTTATGATGGTCTTGTGTAGGTAGTGTCGGGCACTGTGAGGTCATGGGTATCCAGGCCATTTTGTGTCTGGAGAGAGCATGTTGTAAGGTATTATTTTATTTCGAGGTAGGGTCTCACTCTTATTCTATAGTCCCTGGCTCGTCTCGATCTAACAGTGATCCACCTGTCTCTGCCTCCCCAATGGTGGCATTAAAGGTGTGCACCACCATGCCTGGCAGGGTCACTATATATTTCAGTGAGGGGTATAAGGCCCGAGCTGACCTGGAATTCAGGGTGCCCTTGAACTCATGGGGATCCTCCTACCGCTGCCTCCTGAGTGCTGGGATTAAAGGCGTATGCCACCACGCCTGGTTTATGGTGACTTTTGAGTCACCCCAGTAGTCACCACCATCTGACAATAGAAACTTCTCTAACTCCAGCACTCATTCTTTTTGAGGTAGGGTCTCACTCTAGCCCAGGCTGACCTAGAACTCACTCTGTAGCTAAGGCTAGCCTTAAACTCACAGTGATCCTCCCACCTCTGCCTTCTTAGTGCTGGGACCAGCACCCATTTTTTTTTTTTTTTTTTGGTTTTTCGAGGTAGGGTCTCACTCCAGCCCAGGCTGACCTGGAATTCAGTATGGAGTCTCAGGGTGGCCTTGAACTCATGGTGATCCTCCTACCTCTGCCTCCTGAGTGCTGGGATTAAAGGCGTGCGCCACCAGGCCTGGCTTTCATTCTTTTTTAAATTTATTTTTATTTTATTTTTATTTTTGTTTTTTTTGAGGTAGGGTCTCACTCTAGCCCAGGCTGACCTGGAATTCACTATGGAGTCTCAGGGTGGCCTCGAACTCAGGGCAATCCTCCTACCTCTGCCTCCTGAGTTCTGGGATTAAAGGCGTGTGCCACCACGCCCAGCTCATTCTTTTTTTAAAAAAAAAAATTTTTTTGTTTATTTTTATTTGTGAGCCACAGACAAAGAGAAAGAGGCAGAGGGAGAGAGAGAGAAAGAGAGAGAGAGAGAGAGAATGGGTGCGCCAGGGCCTCCAGCCACTGCAAATGAACTTCAGATGCATATGCTACCTTATGCATCTGGCTTACGTGGGTCCTGGGGAATCGAGCCTTGAACCAGGATCCTTAGGCTTCACAGGCAAGCGCTTAACCACTAAGCCATCTCTCCAGCCCCGGCACTCTTTTTTTTTTTTTTTTTTTTTTTGGCTTTTCTTTTTTGGTTTTTCAAGGTAGGGTCTCACTCTGGTCCAGGCTGACCTGGAATTCACTATGGAGTCTCAGAGTGGCTTTGAACTCATGGTGATCCTCCTACCTCTGCCTCCAGCGTACTGGGATTAAAGGCATGCGCCACCACGCCCCCGGCCCGGCACTCATTCTTAACATCTCATTTGGTTAATTTGTTGAATTGTTTTGTAATTTTTGTGTGTGTTGTCGGAATTACTATTTTTGTTCTTAAAAAAAAAAAAATCTAAGGGGCTGGAGAGATGTTTCAGTGGTTAAGGCACTTGCCTGCAAAGCCAAATGACCCAGGTATGTTTCCTGGTATCCACATAAGCCAGATGCACTTGGTGATGCATGCATCTGGTGTTCGTTTGCAGCGGCTAGAGGCCCTGGTGTGCCCGTTCTATCCCCCCCTTCAAATAATTAAATAAATAAATAAAATACTAAAGAAACCCCAAAAAACAAAACAAAAACAAAAAACCCAACCTATGGCTTGGGAGTGTGTGTGGCTCAGTAGTAAAGGGATTGCCTGTCATGTGTAAGGCCTTGAGTTCAATCCCCAGTACCACAGTAGGAATAGGGGCAAGGTCTGGAGTGTGCAGTCTCTTTATTCTCATTTAATGTAAGTTTGAATCTTTGACATTATTAAAGTCAATGGTTTGTAGTGCCTCATTGCATTAATCCACCTTGCCCTTGTCCATTTCTATCTCTGCAATTGGTATGATATGGAAGTAGTTGCATTTCTTCCTCAAAGTGCTGCGTGTGTCATTGTCATGCTTTGGGTTCACTTTTAGTATAGCTCATGGTATTTATCTGTCATTACTATAACAACTTATGTTAGACTTCCTGCCAGTTGAGTAGTGAATATACAACAGTGAATGAGAGTTCTTTGTCTATTGAGAAGCTCATTTGTTAAAGGTTTATAGAGATAAAACATTCACACTTCTTTTCTTAAAGATTTTCTTTTGTTTCTTTTTTTTTTTTTTTTTAACTTGTTAGAGACAGAGAAAGGGAGAGAGAGAGAGAGAATGAATGGGCACGCCAGGGCTCTAAGCCATTTCAAACAAACTCCAGATGCTTGTGCCACCATGTGCATCTGGCTTATGTGGGACCTGGAGAATCGAACCTGTGTCCTTAGGCTTCACAGGCAAGTGCTTTAACTGCTAAACCATCTCTCCAGTGTTGCCCAAAGCACTCTTTTTTTTTTTTTTTTTTCTTGAGCTAGGGTTTTACTCTAGCACAGGCTGACCTGGAATTCACTATGTAGTCTCAGGGTGGCCTCGAACTCAAGGTGATCCTCCTACCTCTGCCTCCCAAGTGCTGGGATTAAAGACGTGTGCCACCATGCCCAGCTTTTTTTTTTTTTTTTTTTTTTTAAAGATACAGAGTATTGTGAAGCTCAGGCTGAGCACAATGCTTTTGAGATTTGTGTTTTTAAGTGTATTAATATTTTCCTTTTATTGCTAAGTGGTATTTCATTGTATGTACCACAAATTTTTAAATTCACTAGTTGATGGGCATCGACTATTATGACTAGGACAGCTTTGTTTTTCCTGTTTTGTAAAAGGCATTTTATTTGGCTTATCCTAGGTAATTTATTTAAATTTTAAAAAATTGTATTCACTTGTGATAAGAATGTTGCTTATGGGCTAGAGAGATGGCTTAGTGATCAAGGTTCTTGCGCGTGAAGCTTAAAGCCCCAGTGATTCTCCTGTCTTTGCTTCCCACTTGACAGGGGTTACAGACATGCATGGCCATGCCTAGCTGCGTATGTAGGTACTGGGGAGTTGAACTCAGGTAGTCTCAGGTTTCTCTGGCCTTCATGCTGTACAGAAGCACTCTTTATTTATTCATGAGAGAGAAAGAGGCGGGGGGGGGGATGGGAATGAATATGAATGGGCACGCCAGAGCCTCTAGCCACTGCACATGGACTCCAGACACATACGCCACCATGTACCTCTGGCTTATGTGGGTATTGGGAAATGGAACCTAGGTCCTTAGGGTTCACAGGCAAATGTCTTAACCACTAAGTTATCTCTCCAGCCCACAGAAGCACTCTTTTATTTTATTTTATTATTTTATTTATTTGAAAGAGAGAATGAGAGAAAGAGGCAAAGAGAATGGGCGCGCCAAGGCCTTTAGCTACTGCACACAAATTCCAGATGCATGTGCCACCTTGTGCATCTGGTTTACAGTGGGTCCTGAAGAATGACACCAGGTCCTTTGGCTTTATAGACAAGCACCTTAACCATCTCTGCAGCCCACAGAAGCACTCTTACTTAGAGTCAACTCTCAAGCCCCAAATAAGATGCTTTATTTTGGTTTTTCAAGGTAGGGTCTCACCCTGGTCCAGGTTGACCCGGTATTCACTCTGTAGTCTCAGGGTAGCCTTGAACTCTCGACGATCCTCCTACCTCTGCCTCCCCAGTGCTGGGATTAAAAGCGTGTGTCAATGCCCGGCCCAAATAAAATGCTTTCTAAAGACACAATGGACCTGGCATGGTGGTGCATGCATTTAATCCCAGCACTTGGGAGGTTTAGGTAGGAGGATTGTCATGTGTTTAAGGCCATCCAGAGATACACAGTGACTTCCAGGTCAGCCTGGGTTAGAGTGAGACTTTACCTACCTAAAAAAAAAAAAAAGATAAAATGAAGTTTGCTTTTTAGTTTATGTTCTGTTGAGTTGTATAGAGACCTTTCAGCAAATCCTCTTTATTTGGGGGGGGTTTCGAGGTAGGGTTTCACTCTAGTATTCACTATGCAGTCTCAGGGTGGCCTCAAACTCACAGCAATTCTCCCACCTCTGGCTCCTGAGTGCTGGGATTAAAGGCATGCACCACCCTTCCTGGTTCTAGATTGTGTTTCTAATAAGTTCCTAGGTGATGTTGGTACTACACTGCTAGGGACATACTTAAAACATTACTGCCTGAGTGCTCAGTGTAGGTTTGCTTACTAGATTATACTTTTTAGGTTGTTTCTAGAGGAGAGATTTCCAATAAATGCAGTGGAGTTTTCAGGTTCCATGAGGTTTTAAAAACTGGTTGTTTAGGGCTGGAGAGATGGCTTTGCAGCTAAGGTACTTGCCTGCCAAGCCTAAGGACTCATGTTTGACTCTCCAGGTCCCACATAAGCCAGGTGCACAGTGACCCAAATGCACAAGGTCACACATGCACACTAGGTGATGCACATGTCTGGCATTCTGTTACAGTGGCTGGAGGCCCTGGCGTGCAATTCTCTCCCTCTCTCTCTCCCATTTAAAAAAAAGGGGGGGGGCAAGCGCTGGAGAGATGGCTCAGCGGTTGAGGCACTTGCTTGAAAAGCCAAAAGACCCAGGTTCGATTCTCCAGGACCCACGATAGCCAAATGCACAAGGGGGTGCACGCATCTGGAGTTTGTTTGCAGTGGCTGGAGGCCCTGGTGTGCCCATTCTCCCCCTACCTTTCTCTCATAAATAATAAACAAACTATTTAAAAAAAAGGGCAAGTCTGTTGGTGTTGCCTAAAAAAAAAAAAACAAAAAAACAAAAAAAAAACCTGGTTGTCTACAAGGTGTGGTTGTCTAAAGTAAGAATACTACCATTTGTTGATAGTTTGCTATATACTAGGCAACAATAGTAAATACTTTGTATAATACCTCATTTAAAATATATTCTATGGGCTGGGGAGGTGGCTCAGTGGTTAAAGGCACTTGCTTGCAAAGCCTGCTGGCCCAGATTTAATTCCCCACTACTTATGTAAAGCCAAATGCACAAAATGGCACATGCATCTAGAATTCATTTGCAATAGCAAGAGACCATAGTGCCTATTCTCTCTCTCTCTCTCTCAAATAAATAATTTTTTTCTTTTCTTAATTTTTTATTTTTAAATTATTGACAATTTCCATAGTTGTAGACAATAAACCATGAAAATTACCTCCTCCTAATTTTCTCCTTTGCAGCTCCACTCTCCGTCATACCTGCTCCCCCTGTCAATCAGTCTCTCTCTTATTTTGATGTTACTATCTTTTCCTCATATTATGATGGTCTTGTGTAGGTCATGTCAGGTGCTATGAGGTCATGGGTAGCCAAGCCATTTTGTGTCTGGAGGAGTGCATTGTAAGCAGTCCTACCCTTCCTTTGGCTCCTACATTCTTTTCTTTTTCTTTCTTTCTTTTTAGTTTTTACGAGGTAGGGTCCCTCACGCTAGCCCAGGCTGACCTGGAATTCACTATGTAGTCTCAGGGAAGCCTCAAACTCATGGTGATCCTCCTACCTCTGCCTGCCAAGTACTGGGATTAAAGGTGTGCACCACCACGCCCTTATTTTTATTTTAAATTATTTTTTTTATTGACAGTTTCCATAATTGTAGACAATAACCCGTGGTAATTCCCTCCTTCCCCCCACTTTCCCCTTTCAAAGTCCACTCTCTGTCATATGCCTTCTCCCTCTCAATCAGTCTCTTATTTATTTATTTAGTTTTTTCAAGGTAGGGTTTCACTCTAGTCCAGGCTAACATGCAATTCACTGTGTAATCTCAGGGTGGCCTCAAACTCATGGAGATCCTCCTACCTCTGCCTCCTTAGTGCTGGGATTAAAGGCGTGCGCCACCACGCCCGGCTTTTGATCTAAGTTTTTATCATTGCATCATTCTATCCTTTTCTTTTCTTTTCTTTTTTTGCATGGCCTTGGACAAGTAATTTAACATTGTGTGGCCTTGGGAAAATTTTTTAGCTTCTTTGTGCCCCAGTTACCTCATTTATAAAATAGAATTGGCAATAGTAGTGACACAGTTAGGCCTTCTATAACCTGGTCTCCTTTTCCTCTTTGTCTACCTCTACTTTTCTCTCCTGCTCACTATACAAGTAGCAGGTGTTGCCTTCTGTTCTGTGAATACGCAGACATTCCAACCTCAGGGCTTTAGCTGTTCTCTTTGCTTGCAGAATTCTTTAGGTATCCACAGGGTAATGCCTTACTTACCTTCTCATCTTGCTCAGTGATGCTTACTTTGATTACCCATGGCTTTTCCATCCCCCAACACTGATGTAAGCCCCCCCCCCCCCCCGTAGGGTCTCACTCTAGCCCAGGCTGACCTGAAATTCACTATGTAGTCTCAGGCTAATCTTGAACTCACAATGATCCTCTTACCTCTGCTCCTGATAGCTGGGATTAAAGGCATGCACCACCATGCTGGGCTTGATATAAGTTTTTATCACAGAATCATTCTATCATTCTTTTTTTTTTTTTTTTTTTTTTTTGGTTTTTCAAGGTAGGGTTTCACTCTAGTCCCAGGCTGACCTGGAATTCACTACGGAGTCTCAGGGTGGCCTCGAACTCATAGCAATCCTCCTACCTCTGCCTCCCAAATTCTGGGACTAGGGCTGGAGAAATGGCTTAGCGGTTAAGGCATTTGCCTGTGAAGTCAAAGGACCCATGTTTGATTACCCCAGGATCCACGTAAGCCAGATGCACAAGGAGCACACGCATCTGGAGTTCGTTGGCAGTGGCTGTAGGCCCTGGCATGCCCATTCTCTCTCTCTCCCTCTGTCTGTCTGCTGTCTGTTTTTCTCTGATTGCAAATAAATAAATAAATAAAATAAAAAAAAATTCTTGGACTAAAGGCATGTTTCACCATGCCTGGCCACTGAATCATTCTTATTGATACTATTTCAAATATTTGAACAAATCATTTGTTTATCATAGATGACCAATAAATAAATATTGGTTGAGTCACTGAGTTACTTAATAAAACACAGTAATACATAAAATTTAGTTGTCATTGATAGCAGTAGTCTACTTACGGGTCATTCCATCTTTGTCCTTGTGCCCTGTTTTCCAGTGAGATTTCCTCTTTCCCTTTTCCCTCCAGTGAAATTACCTTTCCTCCCCTCATCTTCCCTCCATCTCTCCTCAGGCTTGGCTTCAAACCCACTGTCTAGCTAAAGCTGAGCTTAAACTCATGATACTCCTGCCTTACCCTCCCTAGTAATGGGATTTCAGGCAGTGCACCACCATGTCTCACTTCTCCTTCCTTTTTCTTTTCCCCTGATGCAGGGTCTACTCTAGCCTAGGCTGATTTAGAACTTACTAGGTAGTTCCAGGCTGGCCTCAAACTCACTAGGATCCTCCTACCGTACTCTCCCATAGTGCTGGGATTAAAAATGAGAGCATAATGCGTGGTTTTTTTTAAAAGTATTTATTTATTTATTTTGAGAAGGAGAGGGGCTGGGAAGGAGGCAGATAGAGAGAATGGGTGCACCAGGGCCTCCAGCCACTGCAAACAAACTCCAGATGCATGTGCCCCCTTGTGCATCTGGCTTACATGGGTAGTAGAGAATTGAACTGGGGTCCTTAGGCTTTGCAAGCAAATGCCTTAACCACTAAGGCATATCTCCTGATATTTAAAAAAAATTTTTTTTTCCGGGGGCTGGAGAGATGGCTTAGCAGTTAAGGCAAAGCCTAAGGACCCAGGTTTGATTCTCCAGGTTTCACATAAGCCAGATGCACAAGGAGGCGCATGTGTCTGGAGTTCGTTTGCAGTGGCTGGAGGCCCTGGTGCACCCATTCTTACTCTCTCTCTCTCTCTCTCTCTCTGTCTCAAATAAATAAATATAGATAAGTAAATGCTTAAAAATTTTTTCCACTGAGGCATTTTATTTATATGTATATTACATCCCTAGAAAAATAATTCTGGGATTTTTCCTTCCTGTGTGTTTTTGTCTTTCTTCTTCATGGTCCATGATGCCAGTTTAGGTTGTTCAGTATAATGAAACCAAACTGATGGGACTAGAGCATCTAAGTCTTTGAGCTCCATATCAAATCTGGGGCTGACCACTCTACACTTGTTTAGCCTGCCTGTGAGGTACACAATTTTCCCAGCTTTGTGAGCATCATTTCTTTCAAACTCACCAATGTAACTAGTTACGTTATGGGAAAACCAGACAATGACTTTGAATCATGGTCTACTAAGGACCTGGTGTTTGCCTCTGTTCTTTTTCAGCATTGTTGATGTCCTTGAGTATCTAGCAGAACATTCATGTGCACTACAAAGGGAAAGATGGTGGAAAGAGAGGTTTTTAAATTTTTCTTTTTTTTCCCCTGAGGTAGGGTCTCACTCTAGTTCAGGCTAACCTGTAATTCACTCTGTAGTTCCAGGCTGGTCTTGAGTTTATAGGGATCCTTCTACCTCTGCTTCCTGAGTGCTAGGATTAAAGGTGTGGCACTATGCTAGGTTCTACTTTTTTTGTAAAAAATATTTTTATTTATTTGCAGAGAGAGAGAGGGGG